>CM030369.1:190762151-191962151 GCA_003604175.2 Clonorchis sinensis | reverse complement strand
ACTTGTACACACTCCGTACACATCCTTTAAAACATATAATTAAACAATGTTTTGATGGCCAACTCACCAAGTGCTTCATAAACCCCTTTGTCCACAATTCCAAATGGGTGTCCACGCTGAAGCTGCAGTCTTACTGTTATAAGGGTAAACCCGCCACTTGCCCAATTAGTCCCGTGTGTACATCGATTATTCAATAGCGGTATTCGGCAACCATATGCATTATTGAGCGCAGCGAAGTTAAAGCTAAAGAGGAGTGTATATGTGTCAGCCGTAGACCAGGTGGTATAGACTTGAGTCCTGGGACCCAACGAACACGTGCGTCATCATACATGCACCCATGGATGCAGGGGTAACGAAGGCGTATTGAGTGGGCGGGCACTTGGCGTCAAGTCTGCTCAATACCCAGCAATACCCGGTTTGGATGCCCTGTTTGCAGTTATCCACCCCACCTCATCAGTGATTTCCATCCCCAGAGATCTCCAAACGGATCAGAAAAATGCCTGAGATCTTACACTGGCTTCATCCTACCTCTGCAAATTTCCTTGGTCTACTCAAAACCCCGCTGCCCACAGAATTGCACATCCCAGCCCAATCATCTCAAACAAGACGTCCGTTACGGGGCTGTCCAGAAACCGAAGCACGGCAGTGCAATGATGGCACGGTACTGTCATGCCCAGTTTGATAGCACACCCGCAACTAAGCCTTTCCTACTCTTGACTATCTCGCCGACTCGGCCCATTATCTACAACTACGAACAAACTCTGCTTCATTCTGAATGTAATCTTATGATCACGCTACCCAACAGTCGTGAATAAACATTATTATTACCTTACACTGTGAGTGCAGGGTGCATACCAAAGGACCGGATGGCTTTGGTCAGTCCATTCAAAAACAACTGCACCTTTTCCTTCTCTTTGAAGAAGAGAACGACGTCTGCATACTTCATATCGACAAGGTTTTCGTCAGATATTTGAAAACGGGGTCCAGAAGACGTTAGCTAGTTAGGAACTGTGACCACTTTTGGCCGCTTGTTATTTGGGGCCCCAGTCTAACTCACATCATGGTGCCTTCTAGAAGTCTTTCTGAGACTTTTTATATTTTGTATGCCGGATGTAGACACGGCTGTCTCATTTCCTTGTCTGAATGACAGAAGTGAACCACCATACGCCCTCAATGGACCCAAGAATACCCTTAGTCCATGCCGGTCTCAAGTTGTGGCGATTCCTTGGCAAATCGTAACTACAATAACAACCCTAAACGACTCACCCAAAATGTTAGTGTACAGGGCTGTCCACGGACCCAAGTACAGCGTTGCGATGACGGTACCGCGACTGCCATACCCAGTCTGATGGATTGTCCGTAGTTCACCCTATACACAATATTTACCGGGTGAGGGTGTTACGTGCCCCACACCATGGTCTCAATCCGTTTAATTTGTGCCAGGACTTGAAAGCACTGGCCACCTTATTGTGCTGTATGCGTGTTATGCCCATGAACGCACTAATTCTACCAACATTAATATCGATGGTTCGATATAGCCTTGCGCCTGATACAGCACGTAATGAGAGTAATAAAAGAAAGTACTAGCTGTGACGAATTCCTTGGCTTGGTTCTGCAGGACACCTGCCACAATGATAGGAGACTTTTTCATACACAGGTCATTAAAAGCTGCTCATTTTTGAGTTTGCGGCGACATAGAGGGCGAAATTATTGTCCTTGTCGTTTCGAGATTATTTCCAAACGCAGTGCACAATAAAACACGTGAAGAAACCGGCTCTTCCACAAATTTCCTACCGTCATCAGAGGTACATCACGCGAAGCCGTTGGCAGCCGGTGAAATATAAATTCCGCGCCCGTGGTGGATCTCAAGTACGTTTAAACAACCTCCAACAAAACTGCGCTCGCATGAAAAGATCTTAAGGGGCCGAATAAATGCCATCAAATGCCGAAACTTTATCTTAAAGTTTTCCTCTTCCGAACTATGGTTTCAGAGAAATTTTGGGTATGCTTCCAAGGCCCGGCGCGGCCCCAATAGCACAGCAGGTTCAAAGTTGAAGGTGCGCCAAAAATTTCGAAATTGGATTAGTTAAAACAAAAAACTGACGGCAGATGAGGGTGATTTTGGTCTGAGCACATAAGCAAAGAAATGCAACATTTTGACTCGAAAGGCTTTATTTCACTCGCGAGGGTTTTGCAGAAAAATCGATTGTGCGTCCAAGGCGCGGCGTCTAGCGAAGTCAGCGGTATTCGACGTTCGCGAGCAGGTATGGCGACACACGCCGGTTCTGAAGCGTGCAGATATGGGACTTGATATTATTGGAACCACATACCATACAAAACACACTCACAAAGATTGGATGACGCAGTACAGAAGACCGGAGCGAAGCGACACCGTGCGTATATTGAAACCGAAACTAAAGGCACAAGTCAAGTACAGGTCTATCAATAGCTCAAGGTCACTTGAAGGGATTACAATCGGACTACTCCTTGTCTGGAGAATTGGGATTGCCCTATGCGTGTACCCTATCAGACTGAACTCGCTTAGCATAGCAAGGAACAACTTACTGAGAGCCTCTTTTGTCTCATATTTCACTAGTATTTTGGGCCGAAAATGTTGACCCACTCCTGGCTGTCTCCTAGTAGGTATTTCGGGGATTTTGGCATTTTGGCCTTCCTCTAGCGGTCGGCCCGCAGTCCGCGCGCTCGCTTCTATGTTTCTTTTACTGTAATGTTATTTTCGCCCCTAACCATCACCCATCCCATATATTTTTGCACTCCATTTTGCTTTAATTTATAGGATGAGCACCAATGAATCAACACATTGCAATATACCAATGTACCAATTGAGCTACCGCTGCCGTTGAAATATTTTCTCAACTTGGCCACTTGCTCCGTTTTGGCCTGTAGGGGCACCGAGTAAACGAGCCACAATCTAGTCCAGGACCGCGGTATGTGCCGCAATCCGGTTGCACTGGTGCCGGTAGTTTTTTCAAAATTTTCAGCGAATCCACCATTGACCAGGCAGAAGGGAACCATTTTGGGTGAAGAAAAACATCTGATTAAACACTCTGCAATCTACCAGATGGGTCGTTTTGGAAGATCTACATAATCAGCTGGCTTTATGGAGAACAGTGAGACGGCTAGAAAACAGTCAGGAGATGGGGTTGTCTTTCTTCTTTACTGCACAATCAGCCTATGTTTCGGGTGAATGTTTGGCGACCTCAGCCAGCGTGGTGGATTTTACGTGCTATACATGTCGCTGTCGTATCTCAGTAACAAGGTTAACACAGCAGGATCAAGGTGGCTCAAAGCCGACTTGTGAAATGCAGTCTCCAGGGTTGTTTAGATCAAAAAGAGGAGTATATCTCGTCTTCATTACACATGCTGACCCAGAATTTAAACCTCCCCCAGTCAAAGTATATATTGCAATGTTCAATATAAATATAATATGAAAAGTAAATTAACCGGCGCAGCACAAATAAAAAGGACTAATGAACTCGCGAGAACGCTGTCTCACAATCAGCTAACATAACAGATGTCTCTGGAGTGCTATATAAACGCACGCATGTCAGCAGGTACCTACCTTACTGAGACCAGTAATGTCTCCTCGTATTGTGACGAAATGTTTGCAAATTAACTATCAATTGCAGCGAACATATCAACATTTACCTGAACAACGGCCGGTAATTTAGCATACAATCTAAATCGGATGCTTCAGCCGACTGCTTCTGCTCTCTCAATAATAACATGCAGATAGCTTGCTGCCACACACAAAGTGCCTAGGAACCGGTATGTTCCTTATACCCTCTGCAACCGCTCAGTCAACAAAATCGACCGGCGGCGTGGCAAGCAGCGCTAATCTTCGACTTCCACTTCGCCTCAAACCTGCTGTATTATGAGGGGGAGTTGTTCAAATACACAACATTTTCCAATTAAACCAGAACTCCAATTGTGAGAAAGATCGCCGAGTGTTGTATTAAACCGTTAAGACATTGTGCTCCAAGACGAATGGGTAAAAAGTGTGTTCGTTCAGCTTTGGATCCTAACAGGCATACAAATAAATTGCACTAAGGTTTCCGTGGTCCGTTCTAGGTTTTGTTTACAATCGATTGAACCTTATTGTACTTGTAATTGACAGTTCGTCCGCAGCGTACACAGAAGTACTATTAGAGGCAGAAGACGCAGTAGAATCTGAACTAAATTGACCCATGTTTTCAAAGCCTATCCAATCAATATGAGGTGTGTGAAATGGCCTGTATCCCAAGTCCGTTGTGCATACAAAGCTCTGGTTAATATTTTGAAGCATAATATCAGTCGACGACGTCAATAATAATAATAAGTTGCTCCCGCAGCTACAAGCTGTAGGCATGAACCAATGCTAAGCTATTTATAATATCAAGGAGTCGATACTACCGTTGTTTATTACAATATAAAGTGTGCAGCCAGGTAGACTGTGGTTTAAGTTCGTTAAGTAAATTGGAGAGCACTAAATAACTGCCAGAGCGAGCGAAAAGGACTGATGTTCCATTGTGATCAGTACTCGTGAATCGACAGAATTTATCACGTTTGAAAAACCGTTTACACACTGATGGCGTTTAGAATTTCGATACCTACGCGTCTAGCGTGAATGTCGTCTACCACAAAAAGAGCACAGTTAGAGAGATCCGTGGCCAAGCCTAGAGGACAATGGCTTGAATTTCTGTTCCACTGCTCTGTTCGATTCTACTTAATGTCGCTGACCACAACAATGAAAGCTGAATTTAAAGTACTTCTTCACGAGTTTCAGCTCTCTCAGATTTAGTTGCAAGAAAGACTTTTTACAAGTGTTTACCATGAGCTTGGGCTGACTATAACGAAGCGTCACCAAGTAGATTTTGCCATCAAAGCGATGCACGGCTAATCAGCAGTTAATCGATCTCTCAATAGTAGGTTGTGTCTTCAGCTAAAAAATTACTTTCAGGATATCCTGACCTGGAACACGTATCAACGAGTTAAATTTAGCCGGCCACTTCAGAAACTGTGAGTCTGACATCCTGCATCAAAGTCCACTTGGATTTTGCGTACTTTTTGCCAATAGGACAATTTGATTATACAATGCACTACAAAGTTGTTTTGGGCATCTTTACCGATAGAACTAAAGAAAACGCACTCTTCTTCATTTCAGCAAGATTTTCCTGCGTATATCGTACTGTGCACTGTGCTCAAGACTACCAGCCTAATAATCTGTATCGTTGCATATATCCTGTGTACATCCTTGTTTTAACATGTAAAGTTTTTAGTTTCTAGACATCGAAAATTCTACCGACACGAGAGGATCTGATTACACACCACAGACACGCATGTTATCCAAACCATATGGATATTACGGACAGCTGTAGACAGTCTCATGCGCGGAAATGTGGAAAAACACCCTGGTGGGTTGGGCGAGTAGTCATCCGGCATGTAAACACACAGCAAACTCCAAAACGGGCTCCGACCAAAGTTAGGGGTTAATCTAAAGTAAATGCAGTAAAAAGCAGGCCGATGGACGTACGAGTTATGTGCAGAAATGCCTGTGGGATCCGCAGCTAGCTACACAAGCTGACTTGCTCTCGCGCAGAGGCGGATGGCCAGTGAGACCTGATTAAGCACTGGGGGTGCCAAAGTTCAGTACTATTCTACAGGCCTGAATTGCCATCAAGTGCATGGAATCGGAGTCAGAGCGGGTGGTTACTATTGTTTATTTTTGAAGAGCATGGTCACAAACATAAAAAGTAACTGCAAGAGACAAATGTGGAAGGGTTACAGGAAAATATTCGATACAAAGAGAAGCGTCCCATTTGAAGTCGTGCCGCCAACAGTTCCGGTCAGACAGGATGACATTCAACCTACGTAAGAAAGTTTGGTATGGAAACACGCGTGTAAAGGCCAATAACCGAGGAAAGGACAAACACTGCTGAATGCTTTCGATAAATACACTCATTTGCAAATCAATTTGGTTTTTGTGAGAGACTCACCTGAAACCCAGCTGAATCTCCCGTTTGTGATGTTCCCAGGCAACTGAATGTGCTGCACCAGGCCGCCTCATGTTCCAGTTGCTACGATATTCGAGATATCGCGATACATGTATATACGTAATGCACTACTCATAAGGTTGCTGAAAACTCTTCGACAGCCACGACCGGTTTCACCCTTCTTGGGGCTCATCAGGTAGATGCAGTCTCCGAGGTTCCGTCAAACTTATGTTCTACTTGAACCCGAATCGCACGAACGAATTAACGGATGAGTGTATTTATCGAAATAAATCCAATTTAAATTTATTCATCTATCAGTGTCAGTCGACGAACAAACAAAAAAACGGAGTAAAAGTGGGCAAGTTATTATCAATAGCAACGGAAGATATGAGTGCACGCTGTGAGATGCTTATGTTTAAACTCGATTTCAACGGGAGGTGACAACGTGATGGATCTGATATTATTTGATTTCGGTGGTTCAGATGCAGAAATTCATCCATTTGTGTAAGGTGTAGCCAATAAGCAGGAGCGTGTCCAAAACAGGCACCATGTGTCACGCGTAAAAGTGTCGCAAATACGCAGACAGCCCACAATGGCAATCAAACAAATTTGGTTTTTCGGGAAACTCACCTGGAACCCAGCTGAATCTCTCGTTTATGACGTTAGTTCCAATTGGTGGGCGGCATACCGTTAGTTATGACCATACTGGTGCAGTCGGAATAAAAGTAGAGCAGACGCCATTTTCGAGCACCTAGCAGTGCATGAAAGTTGGTCAGTTGTATGAAAATATACATGGTTCAACGCAAATAGGGTCTTTCCAAAATTTCACCTATCTAAGCACGTCGGACATAAGGGACAGTGAAACACAGGCGGAAACAAATAGGTGGGGTTTTTTTAGTAAAGCGAGCCGAAGTGCACCAGAATAGCCAGTGACTTGGAGTATTGGCAATCATTCAGCGGACGGAGGTGGTGTTATGTGCGCAGGTAGCACGCTCTGTCGGAAAGTAGACACGGTGAACCACAGGGAGGCCATCAAGCCTGGTATGTCCGTAGTGGTACCGTCATCATGACGTCGTACTTTGGTTAATGGGTAGCCCCGTACATTGACGTCTTGGGGGAATTAGTTTGGAGTATTAAAACAGTTGGGTTTGGTCAAAAAATGGTGACGGAACGGGGCAAGGATGGAGCAAGGCTATTCTTGAGTTCATCTAAGGCGTAGCGTTGGTCGCCATTGGCAGCTAGAGGAGGCCAGAGACTAAAGAGGGGGAAAGAGTAAAAATGGTTACTAGGAAGTGCTAGGATTAGCAGATACTGCGGTATAAAATAGCAGGCACGGTCACCAAGTCGATATAAACTCAAAAAGAACAATAAGTAAACGAATTTGAATACGGTATTGAAGATAACAACAAAGCGAATAAAACTGAGCACAGAACGTGGAGATCATTTGTGAGGCCATTTGCAAACGGACAGGGATATAAAAATACGTATCGTTGATAAAAACAGAAAGTAGCCACGCACTTTACTAATGAAAATGGAAGAACAGGCCGATATAACCAAGGCAGCTGTCTGATCAGCGAGTCTGTAGGAGGGAATTCGCAATGACAACAAGAAATGAGGAGCAATACGCCAATGGAGAACACAAAGACAGCCACAAATATACCGTTTAAAATCTCCTGTTGAACTATCCTACTGCTGGCGGTCATTGTAAGTTTCTGAAGCGCAAGTATGTGATGGAAACGGCCAACCACAAGAAAATCACGCAAAAGAGCTGTATGAATCGACGCTGTTGGGCCTTGCGCAGAAAATCCCTCAAAGTTATTATCAGCATGTGTCATTCAAGGGAAGGCTTAGGTGTGAGCGTCTTGGCAGTATCCAAGCCCACACACAACCATGAATTTCACATTTACAAATAACATCATGCCACGCTGACCGTCGCATGCCGCCACCAGCCGGGTCGCCTCACTGGCTGCATACGGTAGGGTGGGTAAGCGAAAACAGGTCACTGCCGACTCCTCCCTTCTTTCTATTTCACGTATTCGTTCCACTCTCTCCCATTTCTTTGATGGAGGTCAATTCTTAAAGACTGACAGACCTGTTCACCGCCGATTGCTGTTAGCTGCGATACCTTCAATTTACTCAGCCGCCACAGCCATAAACACTTTAAAAATCATTCTTCAAACCCCAACGCTCCATTAAATAAGGTGGTAAGTTTGTACGACAGTGTAGCACCAGTACTATCGTCTGGTGTTCCTGTTAATGAAGATGAACTGAGGAAGACGGATGGCACAGTAGCCAAGTCCGAATGTTCTGGGGCGACAAACCTAGTTGTTAACTTGTTAAGGTCCAGTGCCATGATATAGGCTAGCCTATTCCAACCATTTCGAACTATTCTTATGTTCTTGAGGCTGAAATAATGTTTCGCATGGAGCCTGAAATGCCAAAATCCCAACAAACCTCCAGGAGCATGTAGTCTGCACCAGTGTTTTCTGTGGATAACGGAATCATCGCTTCTGTACAGTCAGTCACTAGTTGGAAAGAAGAGCACTTGAACATTGCAAAAGTGCAAGTGTAGTTGCCGTACATAATGGTGGAGATCGGACTGTGCACGCATCCTGCCAACCGATCACCCTGACTTCTGCATTCTAAAACGGCTTGGAGAGGATTATTTTGATAAAGTTTCAGAAAATCTGCTTGGACTGAATGTGCTGTGCCCGTATGTAGTCCTCAAAGTTCATTCGTGTTTTATTCTCTCCGAGGGTAGTGGAAACCTGGACCAGGTTTCCGTCCCATATAATAGATGCTTGTTATCCCTTAGTGAGTTAAACGAAGCTAGCTGAACTGTGGGGCCGCTTCGGAGATGCTGGATTTTCACTGCGATCTGATGAGTGACTTTAAAAATGTTAAATTCGGAAACAAAGTAACTTTCACTTTTTTGAGGTCCCAAGCGTTCAAGTTTGCTTCCGAAACTTATTTTACGTAAACAAAGAAGCTCATCGCCAATTAACACTGCAAACTAGGCTGACTGAATTTGTTGGGCTAGGGGACTCCGAACCAACTCTCTTGTAATCTCTTTACCGCCTGCACGCTTGCTTTTAGCTTTCGGTCCCGACTGTCCATAATATACCGCCTGGGATTGCTCTCCAGTCGATCCTATTCATACTGACACGTTTGACTGGCCTTCATTGTTGGGTGTGAGCTAAAGACTTTCGTGACAATCACGTAATCGTCAAATCAGCATTATATTGGCTTTTGAAAAATTCTGTAGGCTACCTAAATGTTGTGCATGTGAAAACGAATCTACGAAGTTAATGCGGTAAAGCTAAACAGGTATGGAACCAACACAGCATCAGAGGTCGTGTGAGAAAAAAATGTAGCTCACCGGATGCGAAACTGGTTAAATAATGGGAGCACCTCCGGCGGAGGCCAGCTGTATTACGAAAAACAGTCCACCGGCCCATTTGTGTGAAAGCAAGAAATACGCACAGTTGTGGCTGAAGGCACAAGGCACTGTCGCACCCATCTGGATAGACACCAGGATGTAAAACAAACGACCTCAGTGAAGCTTTCGAGAAGCCTCTGGCTACCGCAACGGCATAAATTAGCCGCCTCATGTCCCTTGTTTTGGGAACAAGAAAATTTCGACGCATGGCTCTGATTTCCGAATCGGCTCACGGGCTCCATAGGGACACATCTGTCTTGACCGACTGCCCGCTTCAATCTTAAAAAAGGTACGCCGGTCTTATGCTGCTTGATATCAGAATGGGCACAGTGGAATGCTGAACACATCCGTCCAGTGGTTCCAGTAACAACCATTGAAGACTGAAAGCACACCTAAATTGAGGAACAGATTTTCTTTCTCACTTAATATAAACAAAAAAGATAAAGAAGAGAGAAGGAAGCATATTTGACTTTCATAGTGCTTGCTTGTTTCCGCTGAATAGCCGACCAGAAATGAACATTTGAAAGTTATCTACAGAATTCCCCAAGTGAAAATCAAAATCACACTGTCGTCTTCGATTTCTTAAGCCTAAGCTTATTTTTCAGTGGTCACATAGCAGAATTGAGCCAAAATGGAATCAACAGGAAGCTTAGTCATGCTAAAGTCAACCGTGGTGTATTCGGAATAAGTTTGTCCCAGGTTCACCAATCCGCAGAGGTATTGGAAAAACACGTTGCCAACTCTTCCACCATCTGCTTACTGTCTAAAAGCTCTCTGTTGCTTCGGGTTGGCTTTTAAGGTAATTCCATAGCAAATTTCGTTAATTATTTCATGGTCTGTTTGAAGGATAGAGTGATTTATGCTTTGCACTCCAGCAGACCGTCCGACCATTCCAAATGTTAAATGAACGAGTTGACTGTGGCACAATGTTTGCAATGGTAAAGTATTTACTGTGTGAATTCGAGCACTTGAGTGTCTTTGTTGGAAACCTCCGAAATCGCACAGAATATCAACTCGAATTCCAAACTAGAGAACCATGGTGAACAAAGTTACAGTGTCAGAAATTCAAAGTTAAGTTGATTGTTCAGCTGTAGCACCCTTTCGCTGCCTAACTGCCATACCACCCGAAGGATGCACGAGGGCTGTGGTACTACAAGGTTGCCCAAGCCTAGACAGAGGAAGTCGAGAGGCAGAAGTCGGGTTCGAACCACGGACCTTCCGGTCAGTAAATCCGCGCTCTAACCACTGAACCATCTCGCCCCGAATTTAAGTTGATCAATTCGAGGTCAGGTGCGACCATAAAAGGTGACCTTAGAGAATCAAAAATAGAAGACTAACACAATGATGAAATGAGCCTGCAGGTGAAGCAGAAGGAAGGAACAGTGTTTTAGGTATCAGCCAGAGCAGTCCCAACTCTGTCGGGCGACTAGCATTCCAGGTAGAGTCTAAGAGATGCCACAGTTCTACCGCGATCGTAGAGCAATCCTGTCTTAAGTAACAGTCCCTATAACTTCAAAGAAACCAGTGTGTTTACGCGCACCAATCCTTCCTCTTCATTCACAATCGCTTTTCTGTGGGCGCTGACGAATGTCGTTGACTAAGCTGCTTGATTTTCATACACAAGTCTCTTGGATGCCTCGATGATGCCTTTGCTTGGCTTCTCAGCAGCTAAGGTTATTTATGAATAAGAGATACAATTCAGTCTTCATTTTCTTTATTGAGACTTCGTCGTGTAAGTGAAGTCAATCAGTGCTAAAAAGTCGAGAAGCACTGAAAATAGTCAACAATGGGCACCTTAAGAAACGCCAGGAAATTAAGACCACCTGAACCCCGGCACTGGCACTTGCGCGTCACTGCTGCTCAGCCATATGTGGTCAAATTGTTAGGTTTTCAAACCACTAATTGGGATGTCGTGAGTTCAAAACGTTCTGATTTTCGTGAAAGGCGCACTGATTATGATTCCTAATAAGGATGAAACAGCTGTACAGTGCTTCCAAGCTTTCCAGCATAGACTGGCTTCACCGGTAAAATGAGATTTCAACTGGAAATTCCAAAATCTCCTCGGGTTACTAACAATCTCTCCTTGTCCAGTGTAGACTAACAGGGTGAGAAGAACGTTTTTTTATCCTGTAACCTGTCTGAACCAACCACTGAGGAAATTATTCGAACAGCAACCCACAACCCTGGAAGATTGGCATACGTTCTACGTAAGCTTCTTTGTTTTTACAGAACAAGTGAGTTTTTTATTCCAAGAATTTGAGCAGGCCCTGGTAACTTGATATTGTTCCATTGAGTTTCCGATTTATTTGCAGTTCTAAGTTGAACAGCGGCAGGTATTCAAGTTCAGTGTTGCCGTACAGGATGGGGTCTGTTTCCGTTCGATATCTGATTGTTTCTTGATCAAGTGAATAATTTTTCGAGTTCATTGAAACTTAGTCGTGTCTAAACTATGATCCGAAGGCTCTTCGGTAGCGGATTGGAATGCATTTAAAACGTTCAACATATTTCACGTAACTATATGTGATTTAAGACGGAGACACTTTATTTGACTTGGTTCCTTTTTGTAATGTCCTAAAACGACCGCTGAACCTAAAAATGTGTATTTAACCAAGTTCGCAATCAATTATCCAGGATTGTGTCGGACAAGGAAACGAATCTCACTGCAGTTATCTCAGGCTTTCATATTTTTAGGTGAGAGTAAATTATCGTTAAAAAGAAATGCTCCAAATCGGAATGCGTGATGGTTTCAAAGTTTGCCAAGATAGACACAATGTCGTAAAAAAGAAATCACTGAAGTTTACAGCTGGGCTAAACGAATCACTATCAAAACTCTCCCTATCGACAACCCTTTGGTTCCAGAGGAATCAGTTTCAATTATCTAACGCTGACCAAAAAGATGCACTTGAATAGAGACGATGGTATGAAGAAGTTTGAGAAAAGAAGTACCATATTTGATGTTATAAATTCTAAGGGTACTTTTCACAACTCTTCATTTAGTGTTATTAAATACAAAAGCTTACACAGCTCTTCATTTAGTGTTATTAAATACAAAAGAACTAATGAAAATGTCGACTATGTTGTTATTCAACCACTATTGTGAGAGAAAAAATATCCAGGCTTTCTTCAAGAATACGGACAGAATGAGTTTTAGCTAGTTTGATATTCGCTGTAGACAGACAAACAGTACCGGATGCTCCAGGAAACAAAAGCCGACGGTCACCTGTCAGCCAATCAAAGGAACTAGGATTTTAACCGGTTAAAAACCCGTTTAAACCTCTTTCTAACCCAAGGTCAATCAGCCATGCAATCCAGTAGCCGACCTTCTGACGATGTGGATGACCATTTATCTACGATATTCATCACAGCTTCTCTCAGAGATGCCGGAGAGGAAACTTAATTAAATGTCCTCTGTACAAACTGCCTTGACATCCTCAGCATCCTCACCCTCCAAGAAATACAGCAGATAGTTTGGGCCGAAAATCCTTCTCCAGCTTTTACTTGGACGTGGTTTGTTCTTCAGTATCCCCAAACCAGAGATCATGGTGGCTGTCCACCAACAAGTCCGCCCAACGTTCATGCTTTGATACAGTCCTGAACACGAGTACTTCTACCTGCTCGGCGACCACAACCACCGGTACTCCTTCCACTGCCTAATACCCTATCCTCGATGTGGTTCACCACCGTCCTTAAATTCTATCGAGTTTGGCTAGCGTCTTATTCGAGACTTGGATCAGATACCTTAAATTCATCGTTTTGCACACTTCAATGTTCCCAAAACCTCTTAGGTTGAATTTTACCAATCTTGTTCGGAGGAGATAAGCACAGGGATGTTTACTCAGGTTTTTGAACGCCGCCTCTAGATCAAGCGTCTTAAGGTACTCATCAGGTATCACCCGAGTTGGAAAACTTCACTACTCTAATTAGTCCCAATTAATGTGGGTTGCTTTTTTTCACTAGGCGGTTATCAGAGCTCCGCTTGATCACAGTCACTACTGTCCATTTTCCTCTGATTTTACACCTTATTGAGAAGGGAATTTCCAAATACATGCCTTTATACAAAATACATGCCAAGCTGATTTTATCCCAAATCAGCCCGAGCTGTTGTCACCATGTAAGGAAGCTAACTGTAACACTACCTCAAGCGGTGATAGAAACAGACATGACCTTCGTTCGCGGAAATCCAGCACCACGACAATCGGAAGAAAAGTTTCAGAGAAGAGTCCGTGACCAGCCGGACAAAAGGTCCCACGTTTTCACGGAAAGCTAGCCACCAGAGTTCCTGAAGACGAAATGGCGTGTTGACAGATTCAGAACTGGTGCAGAGATTTTTTAGTTTATCAGTCATGGACAGTGTCAAATGGTGAATCTAAACAGGTACATGCAGCACTACCGTAGAAACAAACTGGCTCCTTTCTGCCTCATGAAATAATTTTCGCTTCTTATCCAAGATCCAGTGGCCGTGCGTCACGTGCTACTTTGTGATATTTTGAACACATTTCAATGCACTTATCCCTCTCACTACAGGCATTCCGAGACTTAAGGGGATGTAGAATTCATAGAGGCAAATGGTTCTGGTCTTTTTGTTGGATTTAATTCGTCTAGCTCTCCAGGACCAGACGATATGTGCCCTAAGATACTGGAAGAGATATCCAGTCAGCTGGAGAGAAATTTCTGTAACTTGCTCAGCTGGGTTCCAGGTGAGTCTCTCGCAAAAAACCAAATTGATTTGCAACTGAGTGTATCTATCGAGGTAAGTGACTCTGTTTGGATGCCGTGTTCTTTCAATCCGCAGTGGCTTTCGGTCGAGGTCCTCACAACTAGTTACTGCCACCTACTCAAGGCATGCAACATTCCATGGACAACTATGCGTTGAAGTGCGAGTTTTCTCTCACATCGGACTTCCCAGACCGAAATTAGTACGATTTATTCATCCTCCTAGCCGCCAAAAGTAAGAGAGCCCCAGGGTTCTGTTTCGAGACCATTATTTTTTCTAATCTACGTTGTTTACCTTCAGGATGTTATAACAGGCCAATCCCTTCTCTTCGCAAAGTTTTACAAATCCGGTGTTCATAAACCCCACACTGATGTTGACGTAACGCTGACGTCCCTGCCTCCTAAAGGCAAAAAAGGGGTCCGCACGTCGTTTGGTAAAGATTCTGGACAAGTCATCATGATACATGAGGGAGGATATAAGATAGTATCTGCACTGGAGATCAGCAGTAATCTTGGCTTCTGGCTGCCCTCTAGTATGTTTTTCTCACTGCCACGGAAACATTGTCTTGAAGATGTTCGGACATTGCATAGGCATGATGCACTACTCGTAAGGTTGCTGAGATCTCTTCGACAGCCCACAACTGGTTTTACCCTTGTTGGCACAGTCCTCGTTTTTCCGTTAGCCTTGTGCTCTACTTGAACCCAAATTGCACGAAATTCGACTCATACACTCATCTGCGTACCAATTTTGTTAAGACGGGAAACTCACCTGGAACACAGCCGAATCTCTTGTTTATGATATTCTTCCAGTTGAGTCACCCGTCTAAACCAAATTGGTATGCAGATTAGTGTATAAGTTGAATGTTCGGACAATTATTCGCTCTACTGAAGCTCACGGGTTTTGAAATGTTGCACGGCCAACAAAGAGCTCAGCCTGGATCACAAAAGAACCACTAGTATAATGAACGCTCCCAACTACGTACCTGAAAAGCTGGTTGCTGGTCTTCCTCTCCGGGAGACAGGACTAGTCTAGATATCTCGAATATCGTAGCAACTGGAACATGAGGCGGCCTGGTGCAGCACATTCAGTTGCCTGAAATCATCACAAACGAGAGATTCAGCTGGGTTTCAGGTGAGTCTCTCGCAAAAACCAAAATGATTTGCAAATTAGTGTATTTCTAGAAAACAGTCCAATTTGGGTTGAAGTAGAACATGCGGTTGACGGAAACTCGGGGACTGCGCCTACCTGATGAGCCCCAAGAAGGGCGAAACCGGTCGTGGGCTGTCGAACAGTTTTCAGCAACCTTATCAGCAGTCCATTACGAATATACATGTATCGCGATATCTCGAATATCGTAGCAACTGGAACATGAGGCGGCCTGGTGCAGCACATTCAGTTGCCTGAAAACATCGCAAACGGGAGATTCAGCTGGGTTCCAGGTGAGTCTCTCGCAAAAACCAAATTGATATGCAAATGAGTGTATTTCTCGAAAACAGTGCAATTTGGGTTCAAGTAGAACATAAGGTTGACGGAAACTCGGGGACTGCGCCTACCTGATGAGCCCCAAGAAGGGCGAAACCGGTCGTGGGCTGTCGAACAGTTTTCAGCAACCTTATGAGTAGTCCATTACGAATATACATGTATCACGATATCTCGAATATCGTAGCAACTGGAACATGAGGCGGCCTGGTGCAGCACATTCAGTTGCCTGAAAACATCGCAAACGGGAGATTCAGCTGGGTTCCAGGTGAGAGAAGTGCTTCACCGCCATCTGTAGAACTACTGATGTCTGTGTGGTAACCTAATTCTAACCTAGTTATTCTCCGAAAATATCCTAGCCACGTCCTTTTTCACCTTCTCCATTGAGGCAGGGGCACAAACGTAGGCTGCCCGAGGCAATGGCATGCATGGCGTTTCAGGTGACAACATTTTCCTTGCAGCACGTTGAACGGTTGTGGGATAGCTTACTTTAGAGAATAGTCACTAGTAGTTCTAAGATGCTGGTTAATGGTCTTTTAGATTATTATTATTTCCGGGGTTCTTCGGATTAGAAATCCCTTTATTTAATGTCACAAAAGTGAGAGGAAGTACTCACCCTATGCGTTTGCTTTTCACGTGAAACACGACCTCTCTGACAGTATACGACCTTTGACACAGGAATCCAGGAAAGACACTAGTGCCTTTATGTCGCTTGCTGAAGAACTCAGTCAGAGTGGTGCGGATGAACTGCAAGCATTTCCCTGATCGGTTGCTCTTAAATAAAAAAATCAAATAGATTTCAGTGTCACTACTTACTCGGTAGTGAATTCCGCAGGTTTGCTTTCTCTCATATTCACAGGTGCGTTAAACTCCATCCAGAGAACCCAAACATCAAGGTCAGTGGAGTTAAACGAAGGCGGAACGGAGGTTTTACTATTTCCTGTAGAGGCCTCTCTTCAGAGGAGATTTCGCGACAAATGGATTCTGACGAAGGAGACTCCCGTAGCCCATCCAGAAGAGTGGTCTTTTATTGGAGAGTTATCTCTTGAAGAAGTACCACACTCCCAGAATCTGTAGCCGATACCTCGTTGTGCCTTCAGGGTAGGATTTTAAATCAAGCTTTCCTGTAAATTTTTACCCATCAACCGATTCTTGCATTCGAGCAGGAGTTATCGGACTCTCGCCTGGCAAAAACGAAAAATGGCATGTGGCTATCCCCGTTTGAGCTTCATCATCATCATCATCATCATCATCATCATCGACAGCATGACATCAGTGTTCAACACCGATGCTTCACTGTCCCACAACCATGGTTTGTCTGAAAGCCTTATTGTGAAGAAAAGAATGAAGGTGGAAGGGGAAGGGACTTTGTGCTAGCGTGAACAATGACAATTACTTGATTGAGAAATGCAGCCATGCGTGACACTCCTTCAGAGTGCATAGATTAACGGAAGCTATTCGAGGTTTCCCGGACCATGAGAAACTTGCAAGCAAGAGGAGAGTTGTTGAATAAGAGAGAGAGGATTTCAGTGTGCTGCCTTAATTAGAGCACACTGCGGCTTTGAGGTTCTTTGGAACTAAAATTTAGTGTGTGTCACTGAGTGAAGTGTGCTACGATATGGCTGAAGTACAGATGATGTACCTTCATGCGACAACGTGCGCTGATATCAAGTCGGTTACTGTGTCACCCAGAACTGCGAGTGGACTTAGTGGCACATCGAGACGCTAAAGTTTTGATTTGAATAATCCTGATGTACTCATGTGATTTTTAGCATGGTTCACGAAAACACGAGTGGAACTATAGCATCAAGCTCCTGCTTCTGTATGCAGGAAGACCTATACGGAACATCTGAAGTACGTGCAGATATCTAGTACATCTGGGTGATTTCCTTTCTTCTCCTTCTGATTCCAGGAAACAGAACAGGTTTTCACGAAATCACCCATTTCAACATATTTTGACTGTTGGTTGCTAAAGTTGAGACGATGCTTGTACCTGCACCAAGTCTAGTTTTAGGTTAAGTAGAAATTACACAACATCTGCTAGCTAGATGAGCTTGAGTGCATGGTTGTGTACTTCATGGAATACGGAGACGGGTCCTCGGTCCATCATGTACGATAGGCATTTTAAAAAAATATGTAACATTTGAAGGAACTATGCCTGAAGGACACATTTCGGCTATAAATAAGAAAACTCCACCGAAAACACGGACCATTTCATCATTTGCTAAGGTAGTTTCGTTTCACATGAAACGATTCAGTGGATTCCGATACAGAGGTCGATCCAGTCTTTAGTATGTGAAATTTTACGGCTTTTGTTCATAGGAACATTTCTAAAAATTGAAGGATAACCCTTAGGTCCTAACAGCAATCAGGCACCCACTCTCCAATCCACCTTGAATGGCGGCCGACATCCAGGCATTTGGCTGCCTGTCTAGACGCTTAGTTTGCAACAGCCAATCAACAGTCGGCTGTAGGCCTAAATCCAGTTGGCCGCCAGCTGAACACGTGTCTAGTCGGATCGATCAAACCCACAAAACACTTGCGCAGCTGGAGCTCGGTTGAATAGCGAGTCACGGTAACGTTTCCGTGCTTTGGTTTATTTCGGGCATTTTATGTGCACCGTGCTTGTTCGTATTATATAGGGGCTGGCTTTTGCTTGCTTGAACTGTTGCCTTCTCTTAACTGTTCCGAAAGTGACCCGTTTTTTATCTGAGAAATAACATTTCGAAAACCGGTTTCATCTGGGCATGAGCAAACTAGTTTAACATAGATGTCTGTCAAGATGTAGTATCGTGGCCTTTTAATGGAGTACGTGTTTCTTATTTGCAACTTTTCCTTGTTATGGCAGTGAAGCATCAGTATCAACACTGCTGTTGCTGTCTTTGATGATGATGACTTTTCCCTGTGAAAAAATTCGTCTGAGTTTTTGCGACTTTACTACCATTGAACAGTAGTGTGTGACGTAAGTTGTGCGGTGTTAAATCTCATTCCCTAGTCCACATTATCGCAGAGGCTGTCAAGGCGTCTATTTTCAACCCAGTGGACTCAACATTCATGTCTCACTTTAGGTTGTATTCTTGTGAAATATCATTCACTGGCACAGTTGCATACCCTACCGAGAAACTGTTCGATTCTTTATCCCTGGTTCGCTTTGGACATAAGCACTGCCACGAATACTTGACTTCATTTGATGAAGGAAAGCCGAAATCGGAAATTTAGAGTTCACCGTGGGTGAATGTCCACCGGAGCCTTTATATAACTCACAAAATGCAAGTAAATTCGTCGAAGCATGACGAGATAAACCGAACGGGAAGAATAGTTTATTTGATTCCTTTTCAAGGTGTGATTGTCTGTCTACTCAGCACTCATGTGGTACTCCTCGAAGAAACACCTTCGGGGGATCTGCGGCCCTTCGGTGGGGTTGTTCCCTCTTGGGAAGCCACTGAATTTAATTTAACAGCTTGAAGATTTCCTCATTCATTACCTAACATTGTTTGCATGTTTATCGATTTCCACTTCGCGTAATTTCTCGTGACTTTCGTGTCCGCAATCCACCTTGCCGCATTGTCGTCCCGCTCGAGACGGACATATTTGAATGTGTGCAGGTGTACCTGTTTACCCATCCGCGTTCGGGCCTCCCTTGCTCGGTCCATTCTGGCTCGTCCCTCTATGACAACAATAGTCAGAGTTGATCCCGGGTAAGACAGCCCACTGACAGCACCATTCCGCTCGCCGTTATCAGGCATGAAGATTTTGACACTGCACTGCGCCGGTCAGCCATAAAATAGCGCACTTGTTATAGGTTCCACGAGCGTTCATAATTAAAGTTTGTCGTGTGTATTTGTTGGTTGCTTGTAAATAACCAGTACCGTAGATTTCCAAACCCAACTGTTTTGATATCTGGGACCGTCTAGTGTATGCCTGATTCATGGTTCCTTATCTGGAACTCAACAGAGGGTGGCAGCTGAGAACTGTGTCACGTGCTTTTAAGTCGTGCTACTGAAATTCTCGTTGTGTCAGGATGTTTTTCAACACATCTCCTAGGGTTGGAACAGTTGTGGAGTGTTTCTCAGCCTTACCGCCTAGACTGACTTCTCAATTGAAGTTGCGAAATCTCCTCATACCATCAACATTCGAAATCAGGTGTGAAGCCAAGGAAAAGCATGTGTTACTGGCATCATGTGATTCATACCGCGTGGGGAGCTGAGTGGAATCCACAAAAAACAAAAAAAACGCTTATCGCAAAGTGAGGATATAGTGTGCCACTTTTCCACTTATGTACTGAGCCTCACGGCAGCGAAAGGGATCGATGTTGCACCACTGAATATCAGTCAGTGTAGTTCGGTTTGCGCGGCTGAGGTAGATTAACTGGATTCTCTTTGATTCATTGGTTGGCAGAATGTAAGATAAGAGAAAAATACTTGCTAAACTAGGTACGCATGTGAGTCTTCAGGATTTTTTCCGAAAATCCAACAGTTCATGTGTTTTTCCGCAAAATTCAGTGTTCCACTGAAATTCGAGCTTCGCGGAAAACACGGGTTCCTGTTTATGACAACCATTTCAAAGATATTTTGGCGAATAATGTACTCATCGTCCGTTGTACCAATGCAACCATCCACACATCCTCGAACGAAGGCGAAAAACGCTAGATCATGGATTTCATGAAGTTGGTTAATTCTGTAGGAATATGCTATGCGGACCTCTGCGTTGAATTTAGCAGCCACATCGGGAAAGACCACTCCTGAGAAATTTTACCGCTTTAGGTGTATCCTGCGGATCGATGTACTTTTGTGTCACCTCTTGAGTTTTCCAGGCACAGATCTATTCGCCACCTGTTCTGAAAAAGCACTTTGAACTAAGAGCTCCCAAGTTCTTGCATCCATGTATTTTAAACGCGAACATGTCGAAATCGGCCACCATCTGTAAGTGAGCACTGCATACCGAAATTCTATCAAAGACAGTCTTCAAAATTCTCTGCGGTAATGTATGTTTCCCAGCCAACTCTTGAACAGTCACTGGCTGTGTGGGGCGTGTGTGATTTGCCGCACCGAAGCTCAAATCCTCGGTTTCTACTTAGTGCCGCTCAGAAAAGTGCACCGGAACGCTTGTCCCTCAGCCGTATGGTTAATCCTATTGTCCTATGAATCCTGGATCGTCAACGCCGCATTCACTTAATTGTCTCCACTGTACCGCGCGCTGTTGCACGAAGGTAATCATAGTGTTACGTGTACGACAATTCCCACCTGTCTGATGTCAAAAATCATCCAGAGTGGACGGGATATTCTGAAGCAACCATTCTGAGACTCCTGCGACCAGTTTGCCAGCTCTCATGTTTATCGATTTTTCACCCGTTTTTCGTCCAACTTGCCACGACCCTTATACTCGCCATTGACCTAGTAACGTCGATAGGCCTACCCGAAAGTGACGGGCTTGTGCGCATCCGTGACCATGCTACGTCAGCACAATTGTTCACCTGCGCGCATTGGCTCCTTTGACCGCCGGCCTGTTCTGACTTGTCCTGCTATGACGCGCCTTGAAGCATCAATCAGAACTAAGATTGATCTCACGGTACGGGATTCCGTTCGCCGTTATGTGATGTATGCGTACAGTCACACTGCGCGGCGCCGGTGAGTTGCTGGACTTTGTTTGTCGTTGATTTCAAAAACGCGGAAAATTGCGGTTTTCAGCAGCCTGATGAGTAGTATTACACTTAAATTGGGTTTTTTGTTTACATTTGCTAGTAGACCACACCGTAGACCTTCAAACACGACGATTCCTTTTGAAATCCGAAATAGTCTGACTTGTTCTGGCGTACACAGGTGACCTTATCGGGAATCTCACCTTCTATAGTATCTTATGTGGAAATGGGCTGAAGAGGGCGTCGTAGGAGGCGAGTTTAGTGCTGAGATAGCTCAACAAACATGAGAATGAACTGGAAATTTTAGATAAGCCGTCGTTTCCGTATGATCTCCAATACCAACCGGATCCTTCCGACCTTCGAAGGTCTCTGTAAAAATCACTCTGAAATCTACTCGAAATTTAATAGATGAGTTACCGAGTCAATAACTATACGACATGTTTATTAATCTACTACTTACGCATATTTCGTTGAGGGAGTTCTCAAGGAAGAATAACATATTTTCTCAAGCTTATCCCTTTGCTCGAAGGAAAAATGAAGAGACTTTTCCTCTCAGTGACATGCGGTGTTCTTATTAGTTTTGATGTCCCTTCACCATATGCTAATGTGCTGAAATTGAACTTCTCAGAAAAAGACAAACAATTTCTACTGTCCAAACAAATCTGCCGGAGAGGACACAACTTACCGTAGATCAACTAGTGTAAGGCACAAAAACCTGTTTGAATCTCACTTACCTTGTTTATGACACTTTTTCGTGATAAACGCGATAAGGCTAACGAATTTGACCATTACCTTAATAACGTGATCCTCATTCCAAATTCAGTATGCATCTAGAGTCAACTACCCTCTTGGGTAACTGGTGGCACAATAAGATCCACTGTTTGTGAGAAACCAACTGACACTGGGGTAATTTTAAACTGCTTGTCGGCTAACTCTAAAGTGCTATTCGCTAGTACTACCCCGATGAGTAAGGACTTTGTGTAAGGAAGAAGTTGACCGAAAAACAACCCAAATTGAGGCAAAACAACGGAATTCGGAATAATGGATATCCGACTAGGCTGATTAGGCCTCACTGAAGAGGAGTTCTGAGATTCGCAGCCAGATCCAACAGAGAATGGATCGGCACAGCTGTTATTTCATATAAACCAGCGACATCTGGAGTCATCTGAGTGCTACTAAGTAAGACTAACATAAAAGAGTTTCAGAAAGGAAACTGTGCACTGACGAAACTGAAGATCATCTATCGGTAGGTAGAACCGGAGACTGTGAAATCATATGCAACAGCTCTACTGCATGGGACAGACGGTTGGAGAAATCCACACCACAGGAGAACAAAAAGGCCAACAAGGAACGTGGAATGGCCGGACATGCAGTAGAGGTCGGATAAAAATAGATATAGAGAGTGGCGGCAGACTAGATAGTTTGTTTTTCGAAATGCCAGAATTAGCCAGGTTTTAGAAACGAAGCATGCGTTGGCTTGTTTAAAACGTACATGAGTTTTGTCACATAAAACGTAGGGGTCATTCTGAATCTCAAATAAACACACTGCAAATAAATTTGCAAGAAATGAGGGTGGTGTGTGGTTATCAGTGAAGATGTGTCATGGTACAATAGGACTGAATTCCACGTAATCTCTACCGGTTGTTATCATTTTTTAATTGAGTTAACTAATATACAATGCGGAATGCCCTGAACAAGAAGAACCGGATCCCAAAGACGGTCGAAATGATAACAAACTCCCCGTTCCTGCCCCATTAGTCGTAAGACTTAGAAGCCCTTGCTAACCGACAAAACATTTCAACAGACTAAACACTGACCTAGTCTGCCGTTTGAAGATCTTGCTGAGGGGTTTCCTGTCTGCCTGAATGAACTTATAGCTGTCTCACTTGGCCTGGCGAAAATTTTGTGTCAAAAGCGAAGTATTACCCGGACATTAGTCCACTGATTGCTCAGAATATCTGTCTGAAATTCCGCCACAATTTTACCTGAGTAAGGAAGCTTTTAGCTAATGCATTCCCCAATGGGGATGATCCAACAAACCACGTTTGAGGGACGCTAAGCTACATATAAAGATGCAAGATTACATTAGGACGCCAATGCGGAATTCTACTCCACTTCAGCTCACAAATGCACCCATGCATACGCACATGAAGAACAAATTAGCTCAATTCTCCCAGGCTCCAGATGGCGCTGCGGCGAAATTCGTCATCCAAAGGCCCTGCGGCAAATTATTGCAACACCTGAATCTAACAACTCAGTTGACTGAGTTGACATCCGTCACTTGCCCTATGGAGCCACAGACTATTAATCCCCTTCAGATAAACTGTATCTATGGTACAGACGATGGAACTCAGATCACATTTGTAAACGTATGCTCTTCAGTTTCCGTTGAGGAGGCAATATTTCCCTAGACCAGCAAATATATTTGCTCCGCGATAGGCACTTGCTTGTTCCTTGGTTAGGTACCTACGGGAGGAGGTGATGCCTAACTCCCAACAAGTTATAGGACAACACAATCGGCCAATAGCTGTCCGAATATGCTTCGTAGCCTACCGGACAATCAACAAAGAAATTCGGAGTGTGGACACTGATGTTTTACTGCCGTACAACTATGAAGTTTATCTAATTCTATTTAAAGCCCTAGGGTAAAAAGAAGATTAAAAAAGTGGGTGAGGGAGGGTACCTAACGCCGGTCTATCACAAGCATTCTGAGGTGCCTGCACCTCCAAGCGCTCAGTCTGGCAATCTGGGAAGAAACTGGCAGCAAGAACACCACTGACATCGGTAATCCGCCATTTCTTGCAATGTCTCCAGCCAAGCTCACAAGAGGCCACGAGGACTCCATTCTGAAGGCGGACACCCTTCTTCTAACTCATATGTTGTCCATCTCGCGGTTTTCGCCACTCTGAAGGAGGCATAACCAAAGATCCGTTTTTAATCACCCGGTTACCAATTCGTTGATGCCATCCGACACCAGCAAGGCTACTGAGGCATCAGTGGTTAAAAAAACTTGAAGATGCCTCACAACACATGTCTCGCAACCATACAACAATACAACGTTTACTATAGCCTGGTACACGCCATTGTAGACAAGCATTGATATGCCTTTTTCAGGCGAAAAGTGACGCAAATTGCCGGACGCTATTTTGGTCTTTGGGAGCCGTACCCGGCGCCAAGTCTTGCAGGGAATTTTTTAGAGAGCTCACCATACACTCTCATATGCCAAAAAGTACGTGAATATAAGGACTGTCGTTAGTTTCTATCAAGATTGCCTGAATGAGTGTTTGGAGGTGTAGGCACCTCGGAATGATTGTAGTAAGCCAGCACCAAGTCCTTTCCTCACCCACCTTTACTCTCTTCTTCACAATAAGGCTTTCAAATAAATCATGGTTGTACGGCAGCGAAGCATCGGTATTGAACACTCATGTCATGCTGTCGAGGATGATGATGATGGTGTTTACGGCACACATCGCGTGACACGACAGTATTTCATACCGAAATAGCAGTACCTTCCCAACTAACCACGAACGACGCAGATACCAAACAATCTGCATCCTATTTTACCCATGTACTATATAGCTTAGATTCTGACTGATTAACCGTAAATTGTTTATGTACTCCCTCAACAGTACGCACGTATCGGTTAGAACCATCATTTAAATTATGTCATAGCTAGGGTTGTATGAAGCATTCTAGGAATAAGTTGGAAATAACGAATTCGAGCACCCGTCTTGATGCACTCTGTTGGTGCCGTCCTGTAAGTCCTTCGAATCTAAACGTGTCTGTTCCCATTAGCAAGTCGGAGGTGTTGGTTATCGGTACGAGGGGTAAAGCGCGAGCTGCCGACTGAAAAGGCTCCGGCTCGAACCAACCTAATCCGATCTTTTTACGTTTGATACTTTCGGAGTTAAAACCTTGTCCTTAAATTATTACTTAACATGTACACTTTTCAACTGTTAAGTGGAGAAATCATCCCCAAATCGATTTTAGTAGAAACTGGATGAGGTGTGTGGACTAATGCGTCAATCACTAAGATACAACTTTCCACTAGTAACCATTAAGACTGGGTAAGAATAAACCCAAACTTCATGCTTGTAGACAAGCCAATCAATGTGGGCAGCTGTGTAAGTTCCGGTGGACTGGCTGGAGATCAGATTACTTCTAGAAACCAAAAAGCCAGGGCAGCTTTTGCCAGCCTCCGACACCTATGGCGCCGACGTGACGTCAGTTTGTCTGTCAAGGGCAGAGTTTACACGGTGCGATCCATACTGCTTTATGGATCAGAGCTGTGGTCTCTACGCGCAGAGGATATACGAAAGATGTCAGTGTTTGACCATCGGTGTCTCCAAAGCATTGGTCTGTTCCGGTGGAAACATCGGATTAGCAATGCTAAGGTACGCCAGATGGTCCTAGGAAGAACGAGCTCTACCGTGATAGGTGAATTACTCACTCCTCATAGGTTACGCTGGTTCGGTCATGTACTCCGCATGCCAGAGGACCGTCTGCCTCGCAGAACTGCTTTAGTTCAGCCCTGTGCTGAATGGAAGTGACCAAGAGGTGGACAGTGTATGACCTAGCAACGAAGTGTGAAAACACTAACCAGTAAACTTAGTCGGGTTGACAACTTTCTCCTCCATGGATTGGGATCCCGGGACTCAACTCACCAATGGTTAATGACACCTTCTGAAATGGCCTAATGGTGCAGTCAATAGCGCTCATGCACCAAACAGTTTCCTTCAATGCCTAGCTGCCAAGTTTCCGAACTAACCAAACATGCCATCGTCTCCAAGGCTTGGCTGTGTGTCCCACTTTCCGGTGATCGAAACTGTAGCAACTGGAACCATTGTGCCTATGGCACACGGTCTAAAGTTGATAACTTGAAAAAAATAAATTGACTAGTAACTGTCAATGTATAAGCTTGTTTCACCTTCTGTGACTTAAGAAAGATGATACCGAAAGTTTGGTCTTGTCCCACCGGCTCAGCAGAATGCCCTGTGGTCCGCTGACAGTCAACTACCTCTGAGCTGCGTTCAACAGGTACGGCGCTCCAAATACACCATCCTTGGATCGTGATTGGCATCATTTATGAGTTCTCAAAATGAACGATATACGAGTTTGGTTGAGTACACTGGAAGATTGGTCGTGAATCCTCGCTCATGGAAAGACTATGATGTTGGAACAAGCAACAGATGCATTGCAACTAAATTTAGTTTATCAGAAATTCTGGCGAACCATTTCCTGGATAATTTCTCCAAAATACTAAGAAAACCATGGGTTCTATAAAAAAAAACTGTGCATAGCACCGCGAAGCAAATTTTATTGAGGGCCGTAACTAACCAGATCATAAGTACCGTGTTCCTCAGTCTGCGTTTGAGCTTCGGGGTGTCCAGCAAGCGCGTCCAGGTTTTCTGAGTTCGGAACATATGCACATGAGTAAACCATAAAGCTGTATCATCATCAAAGACAGAGCATCAGTGTTAGTACTGATAGTTCACTGCAACTATAGCTCAATCTAGAGATACACTGATGGCATGAACTTCGCCGACATTGGTTAACCACCATTTTTTGCAATATTCTCCGCCAAGTACATGGGAGGGGCTCGCGAGGACTCCATCCTGGAAGGCTGACCACATCAACAACACCTAAACTCTTCCCAACCCCTGTCACACCCTGTCTGTCTCACATTTTGCGCCATTCCGAAGAAGCCATTCTGAGAACAGTGCTAGTTTCAGTGGATGGTGTTGCGGAACGCGTGGCGTGCGAAGCTCAAAGTCAATATAGGTGAGTGTGTTACGGAATCATGACTGAAAAAAGTTATGCTGAAGGATGACAGAAAACGTGTTTTCGCTGTTCATACGACTTGGTTTGTTTTTGTTACGGGACTGGACAATAAGAGGGAATTCGCGGTAGCTAAAGTCACAACAGAGAATGTTTTATGTTTTGAGGTCCCAGTTCGTCCTAGATCAACACTAACTGGTCAGACCAGACGACAATATCATGTTGGATTCCCACAACATAACAACCGGCAATCAATTCTTCCCGTCGTCCTACAAGTTACAACTGGATAAGCTGGTATTTAAACATGACAGTGTCTTGTTCTATACTATACCAGTTGTACCAGGCTACAGTAAGGGCTGTATTGTATGGGTGCGAGACATGGCCTCTACGGACAGATGATGTGAGGCGTCTCCAGGTTTTCGACCACCGATGCCTCAGAAGCATGGCTGGTTTTGGATGGCGTCAGCGTGTTAGTCACGAGGTGATTAGAAAACGGGGATTTGGTTGTGCTGCAGGTACATCAATTGGGGAAATCATCCAGCACCACCGACTACGATGGCTCGGTCATGTGCTACGCATGCCGAAACACCGTCTACCGAGGCGAGTGTTGTTCTTCGTGCCTCCTTCAGACTGGCGCAAACCGCGAGGTGGACAGCGCATGACTTGGCAGAAAAGCGTGAAAGAGATCACGAAGAGTTTAGGTGTTGTTGGTGCTGTACGCCTTCCAGGCTGGGGTCCCCGTGACCCCGCCTGTGCTTGGCTGGAGACGTTGCAAGAAATGGCGGCCAATCGTTGTCAGTGGCGTTCATGCTGTCAGTTTCTTTCCAGATTGTCTGATTGAGCGGTTGGAGGTGTAGGCACCTCAGAATGCTTGACATAGGCCAGCACTAGGTCCCCTCCCTCATCCACTCTTTTTCTCTTCTTTTCACTCTAGGGCTTTTTATATATAATTATATATATATATATGCATATGAAACTAGACGAACTTCATGGTTGTACGGCAGTGAAGCATCAGTGTCAACACTGATATTGCTGTCTTTGATGATGATGATGATGATGATGATACCAGTTGTAAGACAGCTATTGTGTACCCAGAGTTTTGGTCATCAGTGTTTTGAGCAAAGACATCGCCACAAACCCATTCCAATGTGAGGTGTAATGTTAAGGTGTATGAACAGTTTGGATGGACCGAACAGATCAACCGTGGGTGTATGCCATACTTTTGGGTGGAAAATGTTCGCACGGTTTAAGGATAAGTATGTCAATATACTATCGCTAAATGTGTTGAATCATAACAAAGTCTCATAACCTGAAGTGTGCTGATTTTTGCATTTAGTTTGGCCGGGGCTCAGTTACGTGTTGCGCGATTTTAACGAGTTACGTGTAGTTTTTAGTCGTTTTTCGCATAGCACATAACACTGACTAGGAAAATGGTCCTCAATGAATGGACAACCGTAGCTATAAGCGGCAATTAACTAAATAAGACCAGTTATAGTCACCCGAAGTGACCAGGTATTCACAACCTGTACTACGCTCTGAAGCCACAGAACAGAGGACACCGTGGAAAAAGGTAAATCTCTCGTGGGGTGACTTCACTTTGGAAAGGGAGTCTCACTGTTGGTTAGCTATTCTGGCCTCACTTCGAAGGGGTCTCTCCTTGGTGGATTACTGTCTAGGACTTTTCTTTTGATAAGGACTACTTTAATCGTTTGTCTGAACGGTAAAACATGATTTGTTTACAGGTGTTATAAAGGAACTGCGTTGAGAAACTCGCCCCGTCGT
This sequence comes from Clonorchis sinensis, assembly GCA_003604175.2. Taxonomy (NCBI): domain Eukaryota; kingdom Metazoa; phylum Platyhelminthes; class Trematoda; order Opisthorchiida; family Opisthorchiidae; genus Clonorchis; species Clonorchis sinensis. The sequence goes on along the minus strand of CM030369.1, from coordinate 191,933,328 downwards.
AAAATACGGCAAAACCTGAGGGTTTTCTATCATGGAACAAACCAGACAACTTAAAGACGGTCACCTAATACCAACCATTGGGCTAGGAACATGGAAAGTCCGTTTTAAATTCGTATTGGTGGACCTACCGCGCTTTCTTTTTAGATAGCAGATAACGAAGCCAAAAAAGTTGTTAGATCAGCTCTGGAGGCAGGCTACCGACATTTTGACTGCGCGTTTGTCTATGCGAATGAAGGTCCCATCGGATGTGCTTTAAAGGAAGAAATGGAAAGCGGAACTGTTCACCGAAAAGATCTTTTCATCACATCCAAGGTAACAGAAGACTAGTTCCAATAACCAGTAGTTTATTTTCAGCTTTGGAACACATTTCATCGTCCGGAACTGGTTCGTGAAGGCTGCCTAAGAAGTCTAAAGAACCTGCAGTTGGACTATTTGGATTTGTACCTGATGCACTGGCCAGCGTCCTATGAGGTTTGTTCAGTTATTCATCCCTCTCGCGAAACTCAACCAGCCAAGTGACGAACTTTTTCCTAAGCGGCAGGATGGATCTATCTTGTACGACAATGTACCACCAGAGGAAACGTGGAAGGTGAGTTAGTTCGCAATAGAATGTCGCGGTCGGCGTAAAGCTGTACTTTATGACAAGCAGCGTGGTGCGTTCCAAGTTTGTGGTCCATTTTTGTGGCAGCACGTCATTATTCTACGGTTCACATTAGTGTAGCAAACTATTCGCGTCCCACAAGAATAAATCATTATAGGCATGTGGATCTTAAGTTGAAATAAATCATCAATAATTTCATATCAGTTCACGTTTTATGAAAGTAGTTCCAAGATGCGTTATCCTTGGAATGAGCTCTAGTAAGACAGAAAGGTTTAGTTTAGTTTAGTTTCTGAAATCTGCTGGTCTACCCACCAAGCTCAAAACTCCGGATAATTTCATCTGTGTGTGTGGGTTCTTGTTATACAACCCAAGGTGTCTTCACCATGTTTTCGAAGTCATCTTCACTGTCGACTTTTAGCTGTAACACTTCCGGTGTCTGGCTGCCATGCCTCCCGAAGCAAGCGCAAAGGCTGAGACACTGCCAGGTTTCCCAATCCTAGACAGGAGGAGTGATGGTACCGCGTTTGGTTTCGAGCCGCAAACTTTCCGGTCGCGCCTTAACCACTGAACCATCTCGAATTCGTCTTTGCGAAGTGCTTTTACGGAGCTTACAGTGTGGAAAGTTCCATTGGGATATTCAGTGACCAAGATCAGTAAAGTCACGCTGGACGCAAGAGATAAACAAACTACGAACTATTTGCGAAGTCAAACGCACAAAAAGGCTTTGCAAATCTCTATCTCCTCTCTCATGAACTCTCTGGCTCAAGAGAAAGAAATTTCAATTGCTAGAATAATGATGTTAACAATAAGAATGGGGACTTGTTGATAAACAGTTGTGAAATTGACCAGTAGAGCAAAAATAGCTGTGTGGCTAGGTAATACATGCTGTTTAAGGGGATGATATTGAGTCCTCAAAGGTTAACGCAGCAACAAAACAAAAATATCGTTCACCCTTCCGGTGCCTAGCTGCCATGCCACCCGAAAGAAGCACCAGGGCTGGGATACTGCCAGGTTGTCCAAACCTAGACAGGGGAAGTCAAGAGGCAGAGGTCGAGTTCGAACCACTAACCTTCTGGTCAGTAAATTCGCGCTCTAACCATTTGAGCCATCTCACAGCAACAAGCTAGGTATAGTCCGGCGGACTTGGTCACTTTCCACAATCTAACGTTGGCATGAGTGGACAGATGAGTTGAACTTCCAGTAAATGCATAGAAACTCCCGTACATAGAGGAGACCGGTCAAAAACGGTCCCTCAGAAGAGTTAGATCCTGGATGTGATGTTAGCACCCAGCACTCTTTCGTAAACTTGAACGTGTATTGACTTACCACCTACGTTTAGAGTAATGCAGTGTACCTCATGACACAGTTGTGCAAGCAATTAGAACCAGCAACCTAGGGTATTATTCGACAAGTATGTATGGAGCGACTCGTCTGAAAAATTACTTACTGCATAACAGCACGCTGTACGGATGTCTGCTGTATCACTTTGGACAATCTAGAGGCGTAATTCTAACCAACTAGGCTTAGGACTACTCAAATTAATAGTAATTTTGTCTCTTGTGATCGGAAACTTCAAAACTGGGTAGAGCTTTTGTGTGCATTCTCATCCATAAAATTGGATTCTGTGTTATCAGTAGGGTTAGTTCTCTGGAGGCGTTCCCTGCCCATCTGAATAGAAAGGAATGTTCCGCGATGGGTCAGAGCCTACGCGTAGGAGTATGGCACACCTTGTTTACCCTTTGACCTTCGCGTCACCTCCGGACCTGACTGCAGTACTCCCCCCCCAATGAGAAATAAACAAGTAATCAGTACCTTCTGCAAAGAAGCAGTTTCGCCTATTCCAAATTTTTCCTCATCGCGAATTCAGCCTGCCAATTTTATAGGAAAGCACCTGCTAAGAAGTATCGTGCAGGAGGATAGTCTGAGATACAAATTATGAATAACTGACAGCTTCATTCACTGACTAGGGCGCGATGGAGCATTTGATTTTCATTTAAAAGCAAACGGTCGGTTTGTCACCGAAAGCAAACAACACAATTTCTTGGACTTGTACTTTGCTGAAAAGGTCAACGCCGTATGTATTGGACGAAATAACCGAAACATCACAGTTACACGATTTGCCACAATTGAAGCATTGTTGAAAGCGAATAACGGATCAATAAATGACAGAACAATGACTCAGACGCCAAGAAGAAGATTTCTCGGACGCTTCTTTCCATAGTAAGAGGAAAGCTTTGTCAGTGATTTGTCCAACTGAGGAAAGACATAAGCAGTTTCCCCAAACCCAATACTTTCAACGGAAGATTCATGTATATTTACATTGGTTTTTGGTTCTTGCGTAGTTAGAAAACAAGACTTCCGACTCCGTTTTTTGATCAAACCTTCAGACGGACTAGGATAATTCGAAGTTAGATGTTTGGCTGCATCGCGATTAGGTCGTTCATTTGAATCCACACTTTGCTTACCGGTGTTTTCTGTTTGTAGGCAATGGAAGAACTAGTTTCAATGGGACTGGTCAAGTCAATCGGTTTGTCCAATTTCAACCAATCTCAGATTCGCCGAATACTCGAGTGCGCACACGTACAACCAGTCGTTCTCCAAGTCGAAAGCCATTTGGGATTTCTTAATCAGGAAGTGATTGATTTTGCTAAATCTGTGGGAATGGTGGTGATTGCCTATTCTCCACTTGGATCGGCATCTGATCAAAGGTGATTTCAAAATACCGAAGTTTTACACGTGATTTGTCCTTCCCAGATAGATCAGAACTTCGTGTCTGTTAGCGTTTCTAGTGGACCCCATCCGTGACTTTTAGATTGAGTCGGACGTCGATATCGTCCAGCTATCCGGAGGTTATTCGTGTAAAATGGATAGGGTATATGTGGACTCGCTAAGTATAAAGAATGCGGAAGCTAACCACATATTGTATAAATGGAAAGACGTTCCTGGATGGCTAGATCTGAACTACCAATTTCCCGCTTACTAACCGGTTCTCTACTGGCGCATGTTCTCTGTTGCTTCTGTATGGAAAGTGAGAACTCGATTGTTCGAGTCTTTGTTCACTCATCTATTCGTTAGTTTTGAATTTTCAAGGTTTATCAAATCTCCTCCTGCTTCGTATCAGTATATTTTATGTGTTCACCCATTCTTGCTGAATAATTGTAGAGGAGCATGGGCGAAATAGACTAGAGTGATAGAAAACTAGCCAAGAATAGTTTGGAAACGAAGGCAAACCTAAAAGAAGTAGGAAGAGTCGGTGATTCAGTACTTGTTGTTTCAGTTCAGGACCTTCGCTACTCAGTTCGGGAAGTACATGTTGTAAAGCTAGCCAGTGCGTCTTTTCTAGCCGTTTCTACAGATCCGTTTCCATCGAATCTAGGAATGGAGCCTACTTTTGGGGTTTGAAAGAATAACAACGGTGACCGCACAATCGTTTATCATCACGAGACTCCCCACGAATCAGTTTAGGAAGAATCACGGTCTTTGCTGTCACTATCGCGTAAGGAACATGCCTATTCGATTACATCAGCACAATGGATCAAAACGAAAACTTGTACCTTTTGAGCAATCGAGAGGAGAATATCACGATTCAAGAACACTTTTTTCACTATCTTCATTGTCGACTTTTAAACATACAAGATGATCTATATCAACAGCAAAAATGGACATTTGTTAGTTGTATACAGACGATCGCGTGAGTATTGTCAGTTGATTCATAGTGCTTGAGCCAAACGTTTCACACACATAGTGATGGTCAACAAGTCGCGATCAATACGGTTTCACTAATCCTTAATAGCTCATGGTTTATTTCTGCATGGGATTCGGAAACATTTTGAGAAGTTAGTGTGGCTACCAAATTCTAGTTGTCTAGCAACCAAGGGAGCTTGGTTCCAACTGTGAGTTTTATGAGATGGTAAGAGTATTGATCAAAACACTCCTTTCCATATACTTCTGCAGTTTAACATAAACTGATAGGCTGCGATGGAATTAGACAGGCCGCGCAAACCGGTTCCTTCCTTTTTAGTGTGTATGGGACTCTACTGTTCAGCAAGCTAAACGCGATCTAGAATCGAGGCTAGTCTGTACTTGTTTCCGTCGGCTACATAATCAACCATGAGCTGTAGTTTTCTGACATGCAAATTGCTGATGATCTCTAACAAGGATGAAACCGTTGAACGATGTTTTTTGGCTTTTCAGGACGGGCTGACTTCATTTACAACATGAAATCCCAATATATATAAGAGTAGCTTCTTCTCCACCTCATGGGATGTGGGATAAAGCGTCAGAATCAGAGTGAACTGGTCTGGGTAGGCATTCGTGATGAGGTTTTCCCAGGGAACTACTTTTAGCTTACCACAGCACTATATATCTGTCTGGCCCGGTAGGCTGAGGTATTTCACAAACCACACTTGTGCAATCTGTATGAAGCTTGAGAACAGCATCTACGACACAAGAGGCAATCTCGTGACCGTCGTAAACTCCCCTTTGCACATCCGCGTGCAAATATTGATAAAAATGGAAACTCCCATTTGACCCACGTTAGCCGGTTTCACAAGGAATAAAGGGAATCGGAAATTGAGAATATCCGTCCTTAGTGATAATGAAAATATTATCAACCTTGTGGTTAAACAAAAAAGCATGTTCAGATTTTTCCGAGAAAATGTCTCCCAGCGTCAGCTTCAGGATTTGGACACTTTTTTTGTTATTCGATTACATATCTTGTAACTCATCAGTGTACTTTAACTCTTTCTTGAAGTACTGGAGAAAATTTGTTGGAATTACCCGTGGTGCAAGAAATGTGTAAAAAGTACAGCAAAACAGCCGGTCAGATACTATTGCGTCACACAGTGCAGCGCGGATTGTGTGCCATACCGAAAAGTTCAAATCATGGAAGAATTTTTGAAAATATCAGAGTAAGTCGTTTGTACCAGTTTGAGTTGTGCCACTCAATGTGTATGGGACACAATAGCATTCGTAACACGTTCGGGTGGGCCTTTTTCTCAGATGTTAGGAATTATCCACCATGAGCGTCATTGACATCCGACCTCATGCCCTGGGTACTGGCAAAATACCCAGCGAAATTCTATTGAATAGGCTAGTGTAAGGTAAGTAAATTGATAAGTAAATTGTTTTAACATCATAGGACCTCATTTTCGACTTGTGTTTTTTCATTCAGCTGTAGAGGGGGGGGGAGACAACCAAATATGGTTGTTCCTTCATGTTAGCCTCTTTGGGAGAGCTAATGATTTATTTTACCATCGTCGTTAGCGTTACCGTCATCTTTCTAGTAGAAGCATTTAAATGTATGGGTATGTATCGTTCTGTTCTCATCCCACTATTGATCTGTATGGCATGTTGATTAATTACTCTGTTGTGATTGAATGTCATTTACTCACTATTCGAGGTTTGCTCCAGCAGATGTAAAAAGGATGAAATGCACGCCAATCGTTCTATCATTTTCCCACTGGACAAGTTATAGGCACAATCCCCGAGTTTCCGTCTTCTAACTGAATCAGAAACGGGAGATTCGGTTGGAATTCAGTTGCTTTTCGCGTTTGAAAATGAGCATATTTCGTTGACACATTTATAGGTTTAGTACATAACAACTACAATTTGAGAAAACACATGAAGACATCCAGACGGGAGGAGGTATCGTCGGAGTTCAGAGCCAATATAAGTAGATGTTCTGAGACAACAATTTTGGCACAAGTAAAACTGGTGGCCTCACTTGATTAACCATGCGTTGTCGCAAGCTACCATCCAGGGTAAATGATTTTTCTGATCAACACAATAACTCTGGCCAGGAGGTGCCTTGCAGTCGAGGATACCAGGTTTCAAATTGCAGAGTGAGCACTGGCTGGCTGTTACCTCATGGATCATGCTAGGTATTCTCGTATGAGTTACGCGATTTCTCCAGAGAAATAGCGGTCTGTTCTGCCGATACTGCATCAGTGCGTCTGTAGATGACATAGGCTGCAGTACGATCGCCCCTGCGAGCTTGGGTAGCTCGGAGTCTGGGTGGGCCCGAACGCTAGCCTAATGCTTGCGGGTGAACCGATTGAAGTAGTAGAAAAATTTGTTTACCTGGGCAGCTGTATTAGTCCCGGTGGTCTCGCGAAAGATGATATTTCCATCCTAATTGGGAAGGCCCGAGCAGCTTTTTTGAACCTGCGTCACCTGTGGCGTAGGCGTGACATCAGCTTATCCGTCAAGGGTCGAGTTTATAATGCTGCGGTGCGCTCCGTATTACTATATGGATCAGAACCCTGGCCGCTGCGCGCCGAGGACGTCAAACGACTTTCAGTGTCTGACTACCGATGTCTCCGGAGCATTGCCCGAATCTGGTGGGAACACCGGATCAGCAATGCTGAAGTACGTCGAATGGTATTCGGGAGGAATAACTCACCCTCGATAGATGAACTGATCACACTGCATAGGTTGCGCTGGCTTGGCCACGTGCTACGCATGCCAGTCGACCGACTTCCTCGAAGGGTTCTTTTCGCACAACCACGTGAAGGGTGGAAACGAGCCAGAGGCGGTCAAACAATGACTTGGCAGCGAAGTGTAAAAGCCACTACCAGCAAACTCAGCTGCGCTGGTCACTGCCGTCTTCCTGGATGGGGACCCCGAGACGGGCCACATCAATGGTTAGAGACATTGTCAGACATGGCCCAATCGCGCCCTCAATGGCGCTCATGCATCCAAGCTATTGCCTTCAATGCATAGCCCCCTTCCCAATTCCCCGACGTAACAGCCCATTGACAGTGGTGTATTTACGCAGCTCGCGCCTCCAATGCGCAGCTACCTACCTCACCTCCCCAAATCATCGGCGGACGAAACTGTGGCAGCTACAACCACTGTACGACAAGTACACGGTTTCTTACAGCTGATGATGATGATGATGATGATGATGATGATGATGATGATGATGATGATGATGATGATGATGGACGAAATTGGATTGGCTCATTTTTAGCTTCGTGTCCGGTAAAGTGCGTTCAAGAGCGGCTGTTTACCTTTGTTTAATGTTCGCAACTATGTGACCTTCTTAAGTGGTAGTTCCACAAAGATCCCCTTCTTTTCGGCAGTAGCAACCGTGTCTGCTCTAGCTTTTTGCAGACTGTGCTCGGGAAAAGCATTCCGAATAGCCATTCTCTAGCAGAGTTCGTTTCAGGAGCTCTTCATGTCTGTGCAGTTTGTCGGAGGTGTAATTGTTTCTCGCTCTGTAGAATAACGTTTTGGCCAAGCAGCGTTTGTAAGCCACTGAAGCAAGACTCTCAAAGTGGATGTAATGACTAATCAGTGTTTCCAACGGATAGCACACAAGTTAGAAAGCTAAACTGTCGTTTAACTGTTTCCGTAAGACACAGATAAACTGCGGTGAATAGTACCAAAGAGATAAAAGAAAACTAAGTAGTTCTACAGTATTTAAAAGTAGGATATCATCAATAGAAATTTTGCAAGGCCTTCATAGGGTAGCTGCAGCATGCGTAGGAATTGCCAGAGGCGACGCAATACGCTCTAAATCAAAGCGAGTATTTTGTGAATGGAGAAGAACAAGGTTCTCAAGTAGACTGGCCGGGGCGCCTACTGAGTTGTTTTGGTCGACTATACAGTCACGTGAAAGCCAACAGTTTGATGTGACTTTACTTGATTCAACATCGATTAGCCGACAAAGTTCAAGCGAATCTTTCAAACCTTTCAAAGCATTAAACTAGTATGACCACTCATGGAGCCAGTTTGTGACGGGGGAGTTGTACATATTTACTATGGTGAGGTCATTCTACAGCTTTTTCAGATGCTTTTTCTCCCCTTTTTCCGCTTTCTTCTCCAAAGATATTCGACTTTCTGCTTTCTCCCGATGACATGGACAAACTGAACGCTGCCGGTGGAAACAGTCGTCGAATCCGCCCACCACTGTGAGTAGTTGTCAAAATTGACTTTAACACGGTCTAATTTCAGAATGGTGAACCACCCGGAATTTCCGTTCAAATAACACCTTGGATAGAAACGGACACTATACGGGCCTGGTCGCTGGTGCATCACCCCGTTCTCTGTTGAATGAGAATTATGTGGCATGATTTGATTGTCAGACATTTTGATATCGTCCATAATTATTCATATTTCTGAAATCTCTTTATTCATTTACAGTGTTGTCGTTACCAGCCAATGCGTCACGAAAAATGTGAAAATAATTCGCCTGCCCTATGCATCGCAATGTAGGATCCTGGTTTGACGATACACAGCGTTAAGGAACGGCATTAATTTCCTTGTAGGAAACGTTAGGCGACTCGGCGCTAGAACAGGGTTTGGATTAGAGCTACTTTTTGTGCTTTCTGTGTTGTTACCAACTTACTGAGCGAATTGAAGCTGAATCTAAAACAACGCTGTTCATTTGCCAGCTACAATATGTATTTAAAAAAAGCCTGCTATGTGGTCTGGACACTGTAAGCGGTTACGAATTCGTAAATGTTCACACTGCCGTTCCTCCCGTTTCCACAAAAATTCGTAGAGAATTATCCGAGGTCACGAAATTGCTGGCAATCTAACCCCCCATCAAAAGTCTTCCACTAGTTAGTAAAATTCCCTGGTTATTATGATGACTATTCAGGGTGATGCGCCTGCACCCTGGCCACATTGGTCCTCTCGCGAATGACGTATTTCGGGGGCGAGGTGGCCCAGTGGTTAGAGCGCGAATTTACCGACCGGAAGGTCCGCAGTTCGAACCCGGCCTCTGCATCTCGACTTCCCCTGTCTAGGCTTGGGCAACCTGACAATGTCATAGCCTTCGTGCTTCCTCCGGGTGGCATGACAGCTAGGTACCGAAAGGGCGTTACAGCTGAACGAAAAAAAATTTGGCCTTTCCTGGAAGTACACTCTCTCTTTTGGAAAGGATCGCGGAATATCTATCTACCTACTGACTGATCTGATCTACCGCAGACCTGTTTGCCTTTGAGATGATGCTACACTGATTGTCACAGCATACATTCAAGAGGATCGTTTACAACAGGCCTGAATGGATGATTAGATGACCAGAATGAACCTGGAGCAAACCTGGCAATTGGCGCCACACTTAATTCTCGTCATAGGGAAAAGGCTATTCTCAGTCAGAAAGAATTATATATGGATGTATTTGTAATTAACTCGAGTTTGTCACTGTCTTGTTCGTACTACGACCTCAAAAATTTTAGGTGCCGTGTAGGACATGAAATGGTAGTCCAGTATTGGAAAAAAAGTGGTCTACGGTAGATTGCGTAAATATGGCTGCCGGGTTCGATAACACGAATGTGAACATTTTACATACAATAGTATAGATATACCGGCCCAATATCAGTCTAAAAAGTTACAAGGATTGTGTTCAACAAGGGTAATATCCGTCCTGACATTTTTGAGCCTCAGAGAGAGGAGAACGGGAATAGCGGGGCGGTAGGGGGCGTAGGCGCTGAAATAGGTAGTGGTATCACTTAGTGCATCCCTAGGTTCAAGTGAATGTGTATGCCATAGCACTGCGATTTGAGTTGTAGGTGGAAACGTACTTTCAGTGAACGTGACGAGTGAATCGAGTCTGCATCGCGCTGACAGTTTATGAAACAGGTCGATGGAGTAAAGCATGTCGCAGTTGCTCAGATGAAGTTGTACCTAGTCGCATCGTCTTAATTTGGATCAACGCCTGTAGCGAACACTTGTGCTTCACCACCGTATTTCAGAAGTGGCTGAAATGGATGCGGTTTGAACATAGTCGGCAGTCAAACGTAGGCGATTGCAGTTTGCCAAAATATTGGTGGTTCGTAGTTTTCCTACCGTTTACTGGGTTTGTTATAAACGCAAGTGACTGAATCGTTCGCTTCCTCTGCTGTAAGAGAGCTTAACTAGATTATAGTCTACGTAAGGTGCAATCAAAGGGTGTTATATTCTGTTCAAAGCTAAAACATCTCTCTGGCTACGAGAAATACACTCATTTGCAAATCAATTTGGTTTTGCGAGAGACTCACCTGGAACCCAGCTGAATCTCCCGTTTGTGATGTTTCCAGGCCAATTTTACTACTTTTATACTATATGTTTGTGGACTTTACAGAACTAGCATTCGTGGCACTCTAGCCTGATAGGTTCCCTCCCCGTTGTGGTCCAATAATTCTAGGAAGCACTGGTTTAGGGTTTCGCACCTATTGAAGCTCATCGTCGTTCGAGGAACCGAGCGAACCAGTCATGGGATGAACAGGCGAGATATTTTGGATGCGCCGAGCGTGCACTCACCTAGCATCCAACTCTTCACGGATGGGGATAGCCGTTGCTGATTCTCTAACGAGAGCAAAAGTCTATTCCGCTGCCGCTCCTCTTAGATATGAAATAACTGGGGCAGAAGGGGGACTGCTTAAACGTTCTCAATTTCCGCAATGACCAAGCTACCCAGGGCCAAACGGAATCACAGGTCACACGCTTGCACTTAGGTGGTTATATGTTGAAGCACGTGGTCTTAGCCGTGTGCAGCAGTCTGGATGGGTTTATCTGTTGTTAACCTGTCCGGTGATCAAGCCACTTAACAAGTTCACGGAACACGCGAGCCTGTCTTGGTCAATGCTTTAAACCCTAGGGGCTCGTGCTGTTCGCATGGCTACACCTGTATTCGACGACTCCCCGTTGATGATAGATGCTGCTAAAAAATTATCGTTCCGATACTGCGGTCTAGTATCAGCGAGCACGTCCCAGTAAATCCCCTCTGCAGGCGTTCGTTATCAGATGAAAACATGAAACTCGACTATTTTCGTGATCACTACCAGTCCAACGGCGGAGTAGCTGTCGCACTGTTCTCCGGCGGTTGAAAAAATCGGTAAAAAGTAAATAGAAAATGGTAGAATGGCTTCCCAGAGTTTGCTAAAGTTATTGCCGAATAATCGGTTTTCAAAGTAACATGCCAATATCTTAAAAACCACTTTGAATTTTATCCTCGAGGGACACTACAATCCAGAGGTACATTTTCGCTCAATTAGCGCTTGTATCAAGCTTAAAAAATAGATTCTCGCCACAGACAAACGGGTCGGCCATGTACTATATGTTATATATGCACAGCAATGAAAATCACTGCAGCTCACAAGCTGATGGAGTGTTTTCCTATCTTTCTTAAAACTGGGCATTCGCACAAATCGTTCTTTGAGCATTTCGTCCGTTTCTCTGAAGAACGTACTTACTCGCTCTTCCATTATTGGTTGCCATCACAACTTTAGTCTTTCTATGAGAAGTGAATTTATCCAGGGTCGCCAAGCGAATTAATCGAAAGCCAAATGAGTCCTCGCAGCTTGTTAGTAAACTGTTAAAGCCTGTGTTAAAAATCGTTTGATATTTGATCAAATCTGTAACGTGAGCGTTCAGTAGCACCGCAAACATCGGTTACATATCGAAGCATTTTGGCTCCCCAAAGACCGCTATGTCAACTTTGTAGACTTGGTCAACGGCTGTTTGTGGCTCCCACAATGAAATAGAGAGCGTGCGGGAAACGCCTTGCATACGTACTACGTCCACTAAAGACCAACAGTGTCTGGTTGCGAGTGAGAAGTGAACTTGTGGCTGATTAATTGCAGGCAGGTTAATGTGATCCTGACGAAAAAATCGATCTATTTTGCTTGAATGGTCACGTGATGTCATCTGTCCGAGAATGAATAGATGATCCATCCCCTTCTGTCCTATATTACCTGCGATCTTCGCTCAGATGGTTCCGACATTTATAATCAAAGCAAGAATGTTTTCCATACTTCTGTTCTTTAAAAACACTTGGGTGTCAACAAGAAAACCCCAAAACTAGTGCGCAAAATGAAGTTTCCCTTAAAGTTCCCTGTTATACTGAAGGACGTCGAGTGAAAACTGTGCAACAAGCGGTGATTACTCACTGGTAGACTAGCCGCTATGGTTACTTATCTTCAGGCGTAGGTACGAATTTCTCGTTCATCTATTGGATGTACGGAGGACCGGTTGTTCGGACTAAGTGTGACTAGAAAATCGCATTAAGAACTTCCGGGTATTGATGATCTTAATTTGTCGTGGACAGACCACTGTTTTGTTCCTGAATCATCTTAAGAATCACATGGAGACATCATATATGTGATGGCGAGACGCGTTTTTGTGATTCACCCTCACCTGGACAGGTTAAAATCCATAAACGGCGAAGTTAATTTGTTTTGGGCAGACAGAATACAAGATAGCGTCAATTTAGCTACCCAAATATCTTAGCGTTAAGTAGTCCAGCCCAACATTCGTCGCTCAATCAAGGACATTTTCATTTGCGATAATTCTTGTACGTTCCAAGTGCGCTGATGTAGCGGTAACACTTTTGTCTGGAATATCAGACCTCTGAAATTCAAATCGTTGTGTCGACTGTTACATGCAGTTTCGAAAAGCTAGAGTTCAACTCTTTCCTGTTCGTTTTAGACTACCCAAAAATCCGCACACCAGTGTATTCTGAGTTGAGGTAGTACGGAAATGGAAATTAGATGGATACAAACACGGGACTGGACAACCGGGAACTACCATTTCTCCGCACAGCTCTTTGTTTACTGATGTCGCTCCCCAACCTCTTCCTCCCCTACTAGCAAACGTTGCTGCATTAGTTGATGATGAATCCGCGGCAATTCCCGATTCGTTTACAACGTTCAATGAGGTCGTTCGAACCGTTCACACAAGCCATCCTTTTTAACTTCAGAATCTATGCTAAACATTCAAATATTCGGTGTATTCTTTCTTATGGAATGTGCATGATTTTCCAGCACTGTTCTCTGAATACCCCGGCGTAAGTTTCCAAGAAAGTTAACTATGGAACGACCGTATTAGCTCTTTAGGGTTTATTGCTTGGCTATTATTAATGGTAACCTGATAACAGACAACACTAACAACTCAGACACCAACGTCAAGAACCGGTTAATCTAATAGGCACTACGTCTGACTCAACAGTGGAACGAACGGACAGGACCGATCTGAACCCATGAGCGCGCCTGTCTGAAGATCAGTTTGTTAATGGCTAGATCAGTTTGCAATTGGAGTATATGCACAGCCCTCATTACCGAGGTCCATCATTGAGTAACCTTTTAGAATAACGTACAACGGTCATTCAGGTAATCAGTCTTATGAGCAGATGACTTAAAATAGATCTAGCCATCGGTGGTGCGAATACCGTTCTGTGGGAGGTCATGCTTTATGACTCATTGAGGTTCTACCCAAAAGCAACACAACCGATGCGGTACAACTGAACTCCTGAAAGGTCGAAATAGCTATTCGCTGCCTTTAGTTTTTGAGCGACCAAACCACATAGTGACATCGTGTGCACAAACATGCAGCCGGAACAAGCTGATTCACGATGAATCGTTAAACCTATTTGCGTTTTTGTGACACGGAGAAGAGTAACCTTAATAGACCATTTTTTAACTGAAATTAACGTATAATTGAGTTGAACATTTCCGGCACCATCATAGTCCGATATACCTGATTTTGGTTGACAACTTCAGACCACACATTAACGAAAACGGCTGAGTTGAGCTAACGTCGTCACAATGGCACATGCACGTTCGCGGGGGGCGGCGGCAGCCAATTGCTGATGCTTTTCCGCCTGTGTCCAATTTTGTCGCCCAATCAGGACTTACCGTCATGCCTCTACATTATTGGTTGACCAAGACCACGTGTTTTGAGGAATCGATCCTGGCTGGCAGTCGACCAAAGGCGCTTGGCCAGCTGACGCGGGTAGGTGGCGTGCATGCATTTGTTCTGTCCTTTTTATTAAGTACAGCGACAGAATATTCAGTTTCTTAAAACGGTAGGTAACAGGTAGAGGGTGTCGTCTTAAACGATTAGCCAGGTCTCTCAACAACATTCTTAAGTAAGCCCACTAGATGTAAGTTCACTACTAAGTTATGATTACGATAGGACATGTCAGCAAATCTCAGTTGCTGTTCTGCACTGAATGGTTTCTACGCACTTAAAAGCTAGTACATCCTGATCACTGGGGGATGGAGACAAATATGTTAACCTTCACCAGCTATTTCCTTACGCCGGGTGACGTCCTGGAAAACGTAACTCATGTTATCTTCGAATCAAAATTCCTTCAGGAATGTCTGGCTTTGTAGCGTGATAGCTGAGACTGACAGTACCTTAACTGAATGCACGCTTCGAACAATGCGCTAAATTGGAGACCTTAGTAGCAATGGTTGCATGGTCGGCCAGTCACCCCTGTTTGCCAGTCGCAACAGTCGATCCGATCGATAACGTCGTTGCATACATGCACCCACGTTCTGTCTGCCACACCGAAAAAGGCTGAGTCAATCGGCTAGTAGGTTTCGGTTGGGGATGGGGTGAGTCACTGAGCTGGTCCACTCAGGTTCACTTCAAATGGCCAATCTAATCCACCCATAGGGCAATCAGCCGCATCATGGTCAGGGCAGTGGTGACGACAAGCTGCTGACCAGGGTCGCCCTGGGATACTGTGGTATCGACTGCAGGCGAGCAAGGCAGATAAACGGGCATATAGGTGATGAATGGCCTTGAGTCGCGTAGCTCTAGAACAAGCGGAATTGTCCTTTTCGCGCGTCCATTTTTTCACATTACAGGGTGGACCAAATTGGAGTAGGATGTTGTACGGATGCACGGTAACGCATGTATGCTGAATTTATCTACCACAGGAACCTGATTCGCAGCTTGTTTGATACACGATGACCAGGGACTATCGTTGGGAAATAAGTAAACAAGAACTGAACAATTAGGACGGGTCCAAAGCAAATGGACGGCAAAGAAATGAGATTTAGAGGAGTTGGCTATACATGTATTTGATAAACCCCAATCATGAATTGTAGAAAGGTCAGTGTTCACTGTGATGATGGTCTGTACGTGGATGTGGTGGATCGCTATGAGTGATTAGAAGTGGATTTGTTGAGGGTGACATCATCAGCCAATGCCTGGGTGCAATAAGGGATGGATGGAAGTAGATCATCCACACATAGTAGGAACCCTGGTGTCGAGATCGTGCATCTGAGAAGCGACACTTTCTAATTGGACTTATAGGGACTTATGGTTAAGAAGGTTCTAGTCCACTTGTCTGGAAGTGAATGCGTACGTGGGTTGTTTGGCGAGTAGGCCATAACTTCCATACTCGGTAGAAGGTTTTTGAAACGTCCAGGATTACCAACTCAAAACCATGGTGAAAGAAGTGGGAGGCTTTGATGTGTCAGTAGAAGAGAACGTTCCTAGTGGTAATGGGGGATGGGGACAAATGGTTTGATGCTCGTAGGTGAGCTACAACAAGTACTGGCAACGATACGGCCTAATTCGAAACAATTTCGAGCAGGATTTCTGCTGTTTCCTCGGTCAGAGCTCGATGCCTCCATGGAAATCAGGAATGGGAAGAAAGATGGATGAACAGAATTTACAGCTGACATATTTAGTAAGGCTGAAGAATGAATTACGTCTGGTGGATGGACCAGCTGTAGCGTCACCGCAGATAACTGCTTCATTGCTTTTTGTCTGGGTAGTAACCTGCGACAGAAAAAACTATTATTGGTGGAAGAATGAGTAAAAGCCACAGGCGAATTCTCCAGTGAGCTTAAGTCACAGGAAAAATTCGCTGACGAACCAAAAACAGCAATCATGTCACTTTGTTGTCGGCAATGCACCATTATCATCCAGTGTTAGTGAACGGTGCAAAAACACAATACATGACATCAGTCAGCAGTTTAGTATGGATGAAGTGCTTGGAAAAACTGCAGCAAAATGATAAGCGCGATTTGCCACTCCTGCAGGTTTATGGAAGTTATTGCTTGAAGGAGGCCTCTAAAATTAGGACATCTGTGTTTTGGTCATATTTTAATACCCCAGCAGTTATTCGCATTTTCGCAACATCCAACCACCAAAGGTTAGTCTTATCGGGGCAGTCGATTGGATTTCCGCCTCGTTTCTGCTCATTTGATTAGGTTTTTGTTCGGTACTTTAAAGCAAATTCAACATTTTTAGCTTGAAAGTACGGAGAAACCCTTGAAACTCGCCAGGTCTACCTGGCGTTCAATCGTGATATACTTGATCATGTCAGGTTTTCCGTATGGAAATGGCCGAGTCAGGAGTATCTTCATCCAGCCGTAACACCCTTTGGTTGCCTAGCTGAAGCACGAGTTCTGAGATCCTGCGAGTTTGCTCAGGTCTAGACAGGGGCGGTTAAGATGTTGATGTTGGGTTCGAACCATGGAACTTCTAATACGTAAACCTGCGCGTTATCCAGATGGCCTATTCAGATGTTACGCTCCAAGAACCACATGTTCGGTTTTCCTTCAGTAGTTTCAGGAGTTCAATAAAAGTTTGGTTCGTTTAGATATCTTGCTGCATCCAGGAGGAATGCTTAATCAGAAGAAACTGACCGGACAGTACTAGCTGATTTACTTTTCCTCGAGAATTTTAACGTTAAATCATCGCGGGTTGGATACTTTGCCGGTTTTGGAGAAGTGCAGAATAAACTTCAGCACGTCGTTAGAAATATGACTAAAACTGCTAACGAACGTTGAAGTGTCACTCAGAATACAAACATCCAACAGACACCGAGAGAAGAATTGCTGAGCACCATTCCAATGAGCGGAAAAATAACGCTGGAATAAACGCCAAGACAGAGGGGTGGATGGAATATCGGGAAGTGAATGGATACAAGCCATCAGACGTTGGTTGGAGAAGTATGAATCGTGAACTGAGGAATTGTATGGATCTTTCATCCCCATCATCAGCAGTGCACATCTCAGGAAGCTCTAAGATGACTTGAATCCGCGACTATCCGGTTACTAGTTTACTGTACAGTAAACTAGTAACCGGATAGTCGCGGATTCAAGTCATCTTAGAGCTTCCTGAGATGTGCACTGCTGATGATGGGGATGAAAGATCCATACAATTCCTCAGGTTTTCGGTATAGTTTGACTTCTTATGCAGAACGGCTAAGGCAACAAGAGTACTTTAATTGCCATGTTTCCGCACATTATGCAGTGAAACTCACTTACTGCTTTGTCCTATCCGTTTTTAATGACTCTGTGCCCACGAAATGTCTCTGCAGCAGTACTATGATGAGTTACACATCGATGAGCAGGACTTCTGAAACTTGGCAAAGTAGTCTTAAAAGCTATTTTCCTTTCAAGAGGAGAATCCTGTTTGAGAGTTGTTTCCACAAATTCAGGTAGCGATATACCGATGGTTTATTATTTTTGGGAGGTTAGGACGATAGTTTTTACTGTCTGGATGAATTATTGAGAATAAGTCAGAGACCTGTGGTTGATCACCAGGTTTGATATCAGTTGTCTGTAGTGGAGCTGGGTCTCAGAAGTGCATTTCCCTTTTGAATGTCCCAGTTTTAAGTTTGATTGTTAACGCCGAAGAAGATTATCGGGAGGTCACCTTACCGATGACAAGCATTTGGGGTTGCTCACATTCCCAGAATGAGGGTGAAATTATCTGGAGAATACACGGTGTTCCAATATCATTCAGATTAGGTATGCTGATGGCTACCAAAAGTTTTCTTGTGTTTCTTCGTCTGTCGTATTCCCCTAGGTTAACAACGGCTCACAAGTTCGGTTCACCTTAAAATGATTGTGGTTTACGAAACTTCTACAGATGTCTAGAAGTCCAACCATCATTAGCTGGCGAATCCGGCGCTGATGCCAGAGATTCATATTCTTCAGATCATTTATCAGGCAGAACAGATAACTCTGTTGTCACTATCGACTGCATACTAGTGTTCAACACCGAGGCCTAGCTGCCGTACGACCAAAAATTTATTTGAAAGCCCCACTGTGGAAACAAGAATAAAGGGAGAGGGAGGAAAGGGATCTAGTCCCAGCCAACTGTAAGCATTCCGAGATGCCTACACCTCTAGGCACTCAGACAATTCTGATCAGACTGATAAAAAGAACGCTTCTGAGGTCGACTAACAACCGCATTAGAAGACTGAGAAGTGTTTGATTCGTCTCACTGTGATGTTCTTCGTCAAAAGAGGGGTGATGTGGTCTTATATGGGTTAGTATCCGTCCTACTGATTGCCAAGACAAGATGCGCTTCACTGAACACCTATCCTGCCACTAGCTATTATTATTGTATGAAATACTTAGCCTTCGGTATTTGGTAATATATTTAACAACTTCAGCTCTTCGTATCTTGGTATTCTGTTCAAAACACCGCCTTCCAGACCAAACTCAACGAATTTTACTTGGAATAATTGTTTGCTCGAAGCCGGTTGTCCAAATTCGGTGAACCAATGGAATCTATCAAATTGGGCAATGGTCACAGCATTCCAACTGTGGGGTTTGGTACCTGGAGTGTTTGTGAGCAAACACCTTGTTTTTCATTAATTTCATTCTCTTTAGATCACAGAGGCTGCAGCAGAGACTGCGGTCCGGGAAGCCGTCGACGTGGGCTACAGGCACTTTGACTGTGCTCATTTCTATCAAAACGAAAAGGCAGTGGGTCGGGCACTGCAGTCCGCTCTTCAGAATGGCAAAATCCAAAGGGAGTCCATATTCGTGACTTCTAAGGTATTTTATTCAATCCAACGGTCATTTTGTCCATTACCCGTAGCTATGGCACACCCATCATCGACCAGAACTCGTTGTTGGCGCTTGCCGTCTAAGTTTGCAAGATCTGCAGCTCGACTACCTTGATTTGTACCTTGTGCATGGACCCGTATCACTTATGGTATGTTCATCTTGCGTAGTCTATTATGGGAAATCTTAAAAGCCAGGGGATGAACTTATGCCCATGGGTCCTGATGGTTTGGCCCTGTATGATTATGTTGAACTGGAAGCGACGTGGAAAGTAAGTCCCTCAGGTTCCCATTACTATCCACTACGTTGTTGCAAAGAGATACGTGTAATTCTGCACACACTAGTTACGCTAGTTACTACCCTTAATACTTTTGATTTAGTGATGAAGCGATGAACTCTGAAGAACGGGAACTTTCGTCCCAAAGGGGGAGGTCTAATAGAATTAACCACTGGGTCGATCGACATAATACCAAGCTATGCAAAAATAGAGCCTGAAAAGTTTAGGAATTACCAGCCACACTGCTCTCCAAAAACCACATCCTGACAGAAATCAAAAAACGCCATTATTATAACAATCCCCTTAAAAGAGGCCACCATGAGGTTTTTTGGGATGAGCTGTCTTCGATGGTATTTTGTGGAAGGTGACATTAATGTACCAGGTCATAGCACAGCTATAACAATCGTAGTGGGCTTCCAGAAACGGGTTTTCAAACAAAAACGAGCCGTAGTCTTCGACTTCACTTGTCTCCTGATATAAACATAGTATGACCTATACGAAGCCACTCTGGTTTTGGACACCATGTTTCTGTTGGCTGAATAGCGTTTCTAGGGTCATTACCTTTTTCTGCTTGTTTCTAACTCGGTTTTAAAAGTACCGTCATAGGAATCTCCATTCCCATACAACTTCGCCAAATTACAAACACTGTCACGGGGAAAGGCAACGACTTGCCAAACGCAACACGAAAGCGGTGCAATCAAACTAAGTGCTGATTGCAACTCAAATGACTATTCTTATATGTAACTGGAGACCCCAACGACACATCGTCCAGCTGTCTGTGTAAACCATGCTGTCACCTAACCGGACTACCTAATTAGACTTCGTCTGTTTTCGTACGCTGAGTCTATGTGGGATGGAGTCCAAGGATACCGGTCAGTCCAGCCGATGGTGTCTTACTCCGGTATGATGCTCAGATTTGTCCATACCATTATTGTCTGGGTTGTAGGCAACTAGTTATTGTTGATTCTTCCCCCCAAAAAAAACGTAAGCCGCTTTCATTCTAGGTCCATATTCCGTCCCTTTCTCCCCTCATTGTTGATTGGCATTTAAGGGACTGTCCTATCACTGATGCGTCTGGGTCGATGATGAGTTTATCTGCACTAGCATCCAGGGTATCGTTCTAGACCAACGAGCTAAAGCATTGATTGCTCATGTCGGAATGGGGGTGGTCAAAGGAATGTGGCATTGAGAAGAGCTGGATGGGTTTTTCCATTCATGATATGAGGGGAATTACTATAGTAACGATAGGACTCTGGTTCTAGATATGTTCAGTTAGTTTAGCCAGCTTGCGAGCACAGACATATGGGCTTGTGTCCTATAAATCACCATATGGCTGTTCAACCATGTACATCTAGTTTTATTTTCCAGTAACTCATAAGGTTCATTATCCTTTTCTGGCAGTAAAAGCTCCTTAGGTAAGTGGGGGTGATAAAAAGACACCCCTTCAGTGCCTACCTGCCATGCCACCCAAAGGAAGCACGAGGGCTGGGATACTGCCAGGTTGCCCAAGCCTAGGCAGGAGAAGTCGAGATGCATAGGTTGGGTTCAAACCACGACCTTCCGGTCAGTCATTTTGCGCTCTAACAACCGAGCCATCTCGCCCCGAGTGGGAGTGGTTTCTTCAGAGATGGGAAGTGGAATCATGGTGTACAGTGTATGCTCTGAAATCTTCTTTAGAGTGGCTTCCCCTCGAGGTCACTTCATTTAGAACTTTGAGCAGAACGATCAGTTCTGTAGTGACGAAAAGGTTTTAATTTGCATAACCCTGATGAATTAATTTACTACCGGATGACGGCTGAAAATAAAAAGTGCAATTAAGTAGTCGAGTTCGGTGACATGCCGCTGATTGTTTTTGCATGCGCGAAAACCCGAGTAAAGTTTTTTAAGGGAAACCGGAAAACGTGGAGATTTACTGCTTTTACTAAACGAGAATACCGGCCGCGATCCGTGGTCTTTCAGCAGGCGAGTGCAGCGATACACCCCACAAAAGTGTCATTATTGCTGCTTAGCCTTAGTGTCATCAGCTGGTTCTTTTACAGTTCATATTTAAGTCTGGTTGGAACCGTTTTGGGTCTGCTTGTAAGATGGATTTGTGCAGACGGTCGTGTCTCATTCATAGCATGAATTATAGTACACTTTCCCTCAAAAATGATAGGTTGTCAAAGTTGAGAGTACAAGAAATTCGCGAAATACACTCATTTGCATAATAATTTGCTTTTAATGAAAGACTCGTTTATAATGTTCTAAAAGATGTTTGAGACACACTTTTCAGTCATAATCGAGAGAAAAACTGTCCGGCAAGAATGATTCTAGTGGTATCTGGTATCTGGTAACTGGTCTAGCTCCGCCCAAGTCCAAACCCGATTATGTGTCGTATACAGTGATTCCATACAGCATGCCAAATTCCATCGTTTTAATTAGTAGAGTATTTAAGTAATTCGACAAGCTTGGTGTATTCCAATAACATTTCGTGCTCTGTGGAGGGATCTTTCCCAGATAAGCCCTGCCAAAAAATCAACCCCCGCATTGGCGTTTATTCTGCATCTTGTAGACGTGCCAAAGAGATTCCGTGGTTTGTGTGTGAGCTCCAGTCGTTGAATCCACAGAGTTTTCGGTATGATTTAGCGTTTCATGAGTATAATTCATGTCAATCAACGTTTCAATTCCTTGGTATAACGCTCACATATCGGAGATGATGATTGAGCCGGGAGCGATGCAGGCCTGGATTGTGTCCATCAAAGTGGCCGCAGTTCGGTCTGGCACTGCATGCATAAACACCTCTTTAGTTTCCCCGTCACTGCTTGGGAAGGACTCGCCCTGCGCGGTTTTTACGGAGAGATATTAGCGTTTCGTCGATCTCGACGTGTAGACCTGGGCCGCCGATAACTGTTGGAGTCTGCGAAGGTCGCCAAATTTTTGGACCAGCAATAAATGGATAGAATTACTGTACTAAACTCCATCCTAGACCGCTCCAGCCAAGTTCCCTTTCGAAGACCGATTTCTTGCTGACACTGTCGGGCATTGCACCTCCACCTGTCAGAAACAGTTGAAAGTATCATTTGGTGGCCATTGTTGCATAAACGTTGCTGATGGATCACTCCATAGCTTTACGTTCGAACGGAGAGGATTTTTGCACCAAATGAGCCTAGATGCGGATAGGTAGTAGGTCAAGATTGTGTGCGTACATTAAATTGGGTGTGGCAAAAAGTGGCGGGGCTTAACTTTTCGCACATGCACTTTTTGCATTAGTGGCGGGGCTTAGCTGGAAGAGATCCCTGTTGAGTATACTGTAGTTGTGTTACCTGATAACCGCAAACTCACAGGGCCAGCTACCCAGTCAGTTGTTTTTCTAACTTATCGTTCGGCCGTTAGTCCATCCAGACTGCCTATTTTAGGGCACGATTCATAATCCTTTTTGCGAGAGCAACAACCCCACCCTCTAAGTCGGTTGCACGTTCACACCCGATAGTATTTTAATCAGCATTCGGTGAGCGATCTCATAAAAATACAACAAGGTTTGTTCACGGCACTCAACTGTCAGATAAGACAAACGGCTTGATCTGTCTCCACAGGATGGATTTCCCCCTCTCCAAAAAGCTACTTTGTCGTGGTCGAATCTGACTGGCAAGAAAATTTTTGAGGGAATTGTTTGTCGGTTCTGTTGTTTTCTCACCGCCAGGCCATGGAAGAGCTTGTGTCACTAGGATTGGTCAAGTCGATCGGCATCTCTAACTTTACCCAATCACAAATCGATAGGATCTGTCGTTGTGCGCGCATCCAACCAGTCGTGCTTCAAATTGAAAGTCATCTGGGGTTCCTGAACCAAGATTTGATCAACCATGCGACGGCGATGAGCTTGCATGTGACAGCATACGCACCTTTGGGAGCTCCAGGAACACGCAGGTAAGTAGATATATTGACTTCAGTTTTCACATAGCCCAAGATATTACCGCATTACTAGAGGAACAACTTCCTAGTGAACCGGCTCTACACGCAAGGTTTATCTGTGTAGTAACTTCAGTATTGTGTTGAACGATAACTACCGTTGACCTTGGCTCAGAAGTCAACGTAAACAGTCGCCTAAAATCGACAGCGGGACGCGAAATCATTCTGTCCAGAATATGTGCCGCTTTGTGGTGACCAGTCTCGATGATAAGAGACGGATAAATCATTGTGCCACTGTATTCCGTTCTAAAGCTTCTTGTGTCTAGCGGAATTCAAACTTAGCGTGTGCACCTGACATGATCGAATGCGAATTATTGGAAAAAGATTCGCATGTGGACAATTTGAGTCATGACATGGAAACGGTAGTTATTGTCCATATCACTGGGTGTGGAGTCGTTTAGCGTGAAACACAGCCAGAGTGGTTGTAAGCAGTCGGGAACAAAAGCCGAAAACTAATTTGCATAGAGTCCGAGAAGCTCAGTTTACTTATGAACTTTCCTGATCGTCGTTGGAATACTTGACGTCAGTGAAAGAATATACACTCCATTTGTTACACCCGACATCACCGTTGTTCTGTTTGTTCAACTTCGACGGGAGAGTGTCTCCCAAAGTGCTTCAAGCTGTCTGCCTATTTGAGTCACTGGCCAAGTGAATCTTGTTTAATCATTGAGGTTCTGTTGTGCTACACTGGTGCTAAAACTCATCACCTAAGGCGTTTCTTGACTGGAAAATTTACCCAGGAAAAGAAAGGAGTAATACACTGCACATAGGGAACTCGGAGCCGAAGGACGCCTGCTTCTTGAAACAACTGTACTGTTTTCGGGAAAGTTTGGTAACAATCGGTAGATTTAATGCTGGGCAACGTTTCACTTTTGAAACAAAAGCTTCGTCAGGCCAAGTGACTAGGTTACGAGGTTGGTCGAGCTTTAAGGCGGAAGGAGAACCAATCAGCTAAGTCAAGCTAAATCTCTGTTGGGTATGGTCAGGGGATTTTTTGCGTTAGGGTGGGTGACTAAGTGTTAGGCCGATGGGGAACCTACATGGATTTGGGTCCAGCCCAGGATCTAGTTCTTCCGGTTCGGTTCACGTGAAGATCCCTCTTGAACTTTGGTCGGGTTGGGATTTCCACCCCTCTGATTTGCTAATGATTCTACGTGCATTGACATTTGCACACAGACGTGTCAACTCCGCTTATCTAAGACCGCTTTCCATATGCTCGCCAGTTCCCCACCCTCGATTCTGTTCACGCTGTGAGGCTTGGTGATTTCCACCACCTCGACTATCAGCCGCTGTGGTGTGAATCGCAGTCCCCTTCTTAAAACTTCCACATTATCTAGATCTATTGTATGTCCCGTGTCTAAGACGTGCACCGCCATCGCTGAGTCTTTGACCAGCATTTGGTATTCTACCGCATTCTTAGGTGGTCTGTTTATTCTCCTTTTATGCTCAGCAATTCTGGTGTGCAATTCCCTGGCGGTTTGTCCTATATAAACATTAGTGCAATCGTTGCAGTTAATTTTATACACATAGTCCCTAGTCCTTTCAACCGGGAGGGGATCGGGGATCGTTCTACGGGAAACAAATATGGACCATTTGTCATAGGTGTGGAGGAGGACTTTTCCACCCAATTGGACTACGAGAACCTATGAAGAAAACAAAATTGCCCTTTTGACTACGTCAGTCATACATTGGGATGGGATTACAAATAACTAGCAATTTACAACACCAAGTGATTCCTAGAATATCAGATAAGCATCGGACTAAATGTACTCTTCTAAGTGATCAGACGCGCAGCGGAAGTCTCCTAATAATCACTTGTATGGGAGGTAGTAGGCCCTAAGTTTGTTGTAACTCACTGATTTCCCACACTGATTCCTCTTCGTCCACATAGCTAACACGACGCATTTGAATTACGAAGCCAGTTCCTCTGAATGTTCCATCATTCAGAGCACAGCGCGGGTTCCGCACAATGTGTGTGTTGCTGGCTCACAAAATGTGTAGACGAGTCAGAATGACCGTTGTGTATTTCCATAGGTCACACCAGGGCGAACAGACAGGTTAGCCGTGTTCACATGCACAGTTTCATTATACGTGTGTCATCCTTTCTGCCGGGCTCTGTATGTATACCTGCAATAACGTCCCCGTGTCTCACAGTTCGGCTAATAACCTTTTAGGCATGCGCCTGCAATCAGCGTGCCATCGTTCCTTGATAGAGCTTAGAACTATCCCTAGTAATGAGTGGCTAAGCCTCTCAGTTGTCCCACTTTTTAGTGAATAAGTCTGTCAGACAGAACTATCACAAAGTGTCCGCGCTTGATATCTGATGAGGATGACACTTTAATTCGTCCTCATGTTCGTTGTGACCATCGGGAAATGACAATACGACTGACGATGCTACGCTAAAACGACCGTATAGCCTACCTGGAGCAAGCTTTACTGAAAACCTGCTATTCACTTGATACACGCCATATATACACACCTGTGTGTGATTAGCAGCTTGATACTGTTTTTATCAACGCCCTGCGGTGGTCAGTGTTTTAGCGAACATTGGTCATCACAGGAGTCGGTAACATGCTGCCTCACTGTCGTATAAGTATACTGAAAGCACTAAAGTGGAAAGAAGAGAAAAGAGTGAATGAGCCTCATACCTGGTGCTATTTCATCGCAGGCCTCCAAGCACTCACTTGTACCATATGGAAAGAAACTAACAGCACAAAAGCCACTGACGTCGATCAATTACCATTTCTTGCAATGTTTCCAGTCAAGCACAGGAGGGGTCACAAGGACCTTATCCTGAAAGCCTGACCGCACCAATAACACACAAACTCTTCGTAATCTCTTTCATACTGTTCTGCGAAGTCATACATTATCCGCCTCACGGTTTACATCATTCTGAAGGAGGCACAGTGAAAAACACTCGTCTCGAGCATCTTAACTGGCTTCAGCATCGCTGAGCCCACCTACCTGAATGACCATGTGACCGGCAACCACAACGATGTCTGAGCTTTTGGCCTGGTGTAAAAGAGCACCTAAATCTTCATAGAAACTGTCTTTGGCGGAGTCCGTCAGGGCGTAAACAGGCACAGTAAGCAGTGTGAGATGGACCTTACTTTCCCGAAATTCTTTCACAGACGTTGCCAAACGAACCCCGCAGAGGCACCTATCAGCTATCAGGTAGAGACGCCTCCGCTCCGTCGTCTAATTCAGTACTCATACCGGTATACCCAGCTGCAACGGCCTCCGCATCACGAGAGTTGGACAGCCGGAACCTGGCGGATAGCGAGTGGACAGTACTTGCGTCATATATCATTGTTTCCGACACATGGCACAAGTCAATATGGAGGGAATCCAGCGTACGAGCAAGAGCCAATTGTCCTGTTTGCTTCAGTATGTGAAAACTAAAAAACTAAAAAAAGGCACTTAAGTAAACTGAGGCATAAAAAAACTTAAGTGTTTAGGGTTGTTGTTGAAGTTGAACGCACATAAGCTGCAGCTGAGTGTGACACATGGTGAATAGCGCAGTCAATCCTGGTGCTTGGATTTGCAGGGGGAATATTCAAATCGGGGTGGGGGTAGGGTAGAATAGAGAATACGTGTAAGTTAAAGAAGAGAGACCTGAGCGGTAGCGTGCTTTCGCCTGCCCACCCTGGTGTATACAGCAAGTATGGCGACCCAACTGATGACACTACGCGTCGGCCGATTTGGCATGATAATATCTGTGTTCTGTCTGACTGCTGTTCCCGCTCCAGTGCCTAGTGCCCGAAAAAGACTCGTCGATGGGAGCACAACAGCTTTATTCTCAACAAGCGAGTGTGAGAGCGTGGGTGCGAAAGTACAACGGCCTCAAGCTATCTTTTTGGAGGGACTGTCTGGTCTTGATCCAACACTGTCTCGCGCTGTCTGGCTTTTATACAGGGCTGTCACGCGCTGCATATTGAGGGGGCGTTGTCAGTCTGGTCACATTTAGCGAAGTTGAGGGTCTTAGTAGATTTCTGGCATTCGGTGGTTACTTTCATGAATCTGACTGTCCTGGTGAATTGGTTGTCATGTTCATGGCTGTACGTGGGCTAGAATACCGTCAGGGCGTCCACACCCACACAGGAGGTTGATTAGGGTGCACATCTAAAGCCTGTAGGTCAAAATCCCCACTGCAAGACATCCGTTGGGTATCGACATATGACTAGAGTGATGCACGTTTTCTAGGAACAAGCCGCCTTAGTTCAACCTGGAGGACCAGGAGACTGTCTTCGTCAGAGTCCTATCCACTGAACAATCTAGTATGAGAAACTGTGGCTGTCAAGCTAAAATCCCTCAGTACGGCTTAGTGGGTAGCAGAGGTAAGCAGGCCACGACAGCGCAATGAGTCCTAGTCTCTTTCCGGCAAATATGACGACCCCAACGTCCTCAGCATCCGTAAGCAGACCCATTAATCAGGCGAAATTTGAAGGAGACACGGAAAACGGGAGAAATCGTGAAAGTTCAAACTGCAATTGAGATATTAATCGATGCTGAAGTTCCTACTGGACCATTTAGCTGTTCCGATTTCAAACAAATCGAATAGCATTGTTGTGAGTGACGAGGATTATCAAAAGTTTATGCATTGTTAGATGATTTGATAAATGAACTAATCTCTATATGTCATCTAAAGCACTGGTGATGTATTTCACCGTTGCTGTCATTGATGAATATGATGATACAGAGAGCTCTTGTCGTTTTAAAGTGTGCTTTCTGAGACCGACGTTTGTTTTCGTGGGACTGCAGTAATTCGGTGGTGTGTTATTTCCATCAAATATCGAAATGAATTGTCGCAGTGAACCAATGTGATTTAGGCTCCGTCGTACGTATGCAGGGTGAGCTTTTGCTATTCTCATCCAAGAATGCCCAATCTTTCTAACTCCTCGGGGCATAGTCGCTGCGCCGTAATGTGTTTTGCTGCCAAGTTAAACCACCATTGTTCGTAAGTTTTTTGAGCGACGACAAAAGACGATTCTGTGCAGGTCCCTCATCTTCATGCCGTAAGTGAGATACGCCTTAATTCTTCGTACGGAGACTGTCTTGGATCGGTTGGTTTGTGGGTAGCACGGAAATAGTTGAGCAGAATTCACCGGCAGGATACAATTATGTTCATTTTGTTTGGGTCTCAGGAGGCACGCGATGTGCTTCGCGTGAAATTTGCTGCTTGTTCAGGATCTGCATTTCATTCACATTAACCTGAGGAAACGCAGTATGCTCAACCTTGTGAGACAGAGGAATTGCACAGCTACTGGTGACGAGTGAACCAGGAAGTAACATGTTGTCTAAATGCCACACGCTACTCATAAGGTTGCTAAAATTTCTTCGATAGCTCATGACCGGTTTCACCCTACTTGGAGCTCATCAGGTAGACGTAGTTCCCTAGTTTTCATCAACCTCATGTTCTACTCGAACCCGAACAGGATAGATTTCGACAACTACTCTCATTTGCACATGAATTTGATTTTGGTGTTCCGCTTCAAGCGAAGCATATCTCCTTGGACCGATTGTGTGTTGCTGATGTTAATCACAATGTGTTTATGTGGTTTTTAAAACACGGGCTCCCTACCGCTCGGTCGAGCGGATGAAGTCGTGAATTTTGAAGATCAGGATTCATTTCTCATAAGCAACTCTACATTGGCTGCCGGTTGCTTTGTTTTCACTCTGACAATCAACACTCACTTTAGTTGACGAAATACAATCACTATACATTACCTTGGCACTAATGGGAGGCTCAGCTAAATCCCTTTTTTATGATCCTATTTGTCTGAATGTGCTGCGCAAAGACCATCTGACGTTTCTGTTGACACGACACCCGAAATACCTTAGTACGTTTTCCGGAAGGAACACTACTCATAGGGTTACTGAAAACCATTCGACAGCCTACGACCTGGGACATTTCCGAGTTTCCGTCCACTTTGTGTTCTAATTGAATTCAAGTTTTACGAACTTCTTGAAGTAGCTCATTTGCACACCGATTCGGTTTTGACGGGAGGCCCATCTCAATCCCAGCTAAATACCTTGTTCGTGATATTCCTCTAACTGAATCCGCTGCACAAAGGTGCCACATGTTACAGCTGGTGCGGCATTCAAGATCTTTCTAAGCATTACATCAGTCTAATCTGCAACTAACCGTGTTTCACCGACAAACTATTCTTTTTCATCCCCCCAGTTTTTTGGGGACCTCCGTCCGTCCATTTTCATCGTCTTCTATATCGATTTTCACCCTTATTCACGTCTCAACACTGATCAATCGTCTTCTGTTCTAGAAGTGAAGCGAGTTATGCATTCTTTGGATGGTGCCGAATAATACGCATCCATCTTACGCTAGCTGTTGGTTGTAGGCCGTTTGCTATCGATTACGTTGCGTGCGCTCGCATCGTTAGAGACGGAACGGTAAGCTGAGTATTTCAACTAGGTTGCCTCCAACTCCAGATGTTTATTCACATAGGGAAATTCCACAACGCGTTGAGCAGTATTGGTAATGTTTTTGGTCTTATTAAAGAGGGAAAGCGAAACAATACATCTTCATTAACAGGACTTCTAAAGGCCCTAATCTTAGCTATGTCGGGTATGTACGTATTCCGGGAAAGTTTTGCAACTCCCTATGGCGTTCGGCTCACCTTACTTACTTTACTTTACAGGACAGCAGCTGTCCAAGCAATAGCATTTGTGTGTCATATGACGCACATACAGGGAGGCCAGAAATTTCCCAAACATTCATCCATTTCCAGAGTAGTAAAACTATAAATCTATCCCTGCTTATGCGACAGAAGCATTTGCGTACAATTTGGGTTTAGGTGGAAGCTTGATGCAAATTGGGGCAGTTCGCCAACCTTATGAAGGATGAAACCGGTGGTGGGCTGCCGAAGATTTTCCAGCGACCTTGTGAATAGTGGGTTATCTCAGGAAAAATTGGTTACTTCCTTTACAAAAGAGCTTAGAGAGGTTGGAGATAAAGTAATGGTCCTCTTTTCCCAAATTTCCTTGAGTGGTTCCTTGTTTTTTCGTCGAGTATTTTATCCCTCAACCTAAAGCTTATGACCAACGGTTCACATGTATCAGTCACTCATGAGACAATATTCATCAGTTTGATAATAACAACAGCCAGTATGGCAGGCGCATACGCGAGTAAGTCAAAATCAAACCCTTTGTGATGAAACCACTTTGTTACCATTCTCACCTAGTGCCATGGACAATCTTTTTGACTTACCTGTCGTGAAGGAAATGAGTGCAAAGTATGGAAAAACGCCAGCACAAATTCTCCTTCGACATTGCATTCAGCGTGGTCTAAGTGTGATACCAAAGACTGTTACAGCGGCCCGAATGCGAGAAAACTTGGAGGTGAGTTTGAACTTGTTCTACTAGCAACTAGAGCTGTTCACATCCGATTGCTTGGTATTGCCATTTTTGTTCCTTTTGACCAGTCATAATACGTACATGCAAGTGCCAGATCAGTATAGCTTGGTTTGGCTATACCACGCACTGTAATCCTCCTCGCTGACCCTCCCCTCACCGCCAGAGAGGACACCCTTCTATGGGAGCAACAAGTGAGCCCTCCTTGAAGAGAGGCCACCCCTACAGAAATGCTGGAATGCCCCCTATATTCAGAGAGTCATTTCTGCGTGGACATTGCTGCATAACCAGCAGTTGGAGCTTCCATTGTAGCTGGCCAGATTACAGTTTGGCGCATATAAACAGGCATTCGATAATTCATATTACATATTCAATCCTACAGAAAGCAGTGCGAGTACTGACAGATAAACTACCCGAAAGGTCCCAGTGCGCGTCAGTGAAGGAACCTGATACACACAAGCCATAGAGCACTGCATTCACTGGTGCGCGAAAAAACGTTAGGTTCTTCCTGAATGTGAACTTTGTGAGCCGGTGTACCCATACTATTGGCTTGTACTAACTTGAAGAGACTAGCCCCGTTTTCACAAAATCAATAGCATTCTCAAATAACATTCCAGGCTATTTCCTAGTTTAACCTGAAAACCGATCTGATTCGATCGGTGCGTCCTCCGTTTCAAAATGATGTGAAATTCAAATGTATTTCACTATCCAAAACGTTGCCTTGACTACCACTCATTTGCATATCAATTTGCTTTTAACGGGAGACTCAACTGAATCCCAGCTCAGCAGCTCGTTTTGATGTCCATTGGCTGTTGCCATGATCCGGTTTGAAGATATCATTCTTCGAACCTCAAACTTTTTTCATAACCTTCCACAGGTTTCCTTGGCCCACCTTCATGCAAGCACTATTGCTTCTTGCTCTTGTCTGCTTAAAAATAAGACCTACACATTTGCAAGCTGTTCAAAATAAGCGTTCCCTTCCACTAGCAGTTCCTCTTCGAATGATTGCATCCACTCGCTGTCGCACCTGCAACCTTGTCATTGTTTTGGTGTCCATGACAGTTATTCTGATAATGACCCATCCAGATATCATCTTGCCCTACTCGGTCACATACTAAATTTAGAGCAGCCTGATCATATTGAATTGAGGGGACTGATTACTCCTCATTGGTCGTTTTTTACAATCTGCCCAGTTGGGGGTGCAAGAACTTCAAGAACACATTTTCCACTCAGGGAATGCAGAGCTGTTTCTTCCTTTTTTGTTTCTCTCAATGAGGGCATTGATATCGTCGTATACAATCTACCTTTTAAACAACCACGACTTTGAGCACAGATATCCATCGGGCTAATTGATTTCCGTAGATGGCACGGCGGATATTTTGTCGTCGGACCAAGATTGGCCTATCCACAGGTTTCAGGCGCACGCAGTGAGTACCATCGCTCTTATAAAAGTCAAGACAAAGGTTTTCAAAGTGTCCGGGCAGCTAAGCTATTAATAATTCCATTTCACGGTTCGACCCCCAGGCCAAGTTTGTGTCCTTTGAAGAGCATCGCATTGTCCGAGTTGGTTACACCAAGTCGTTTCAAAAGTTATTTTTGAAAACTGGCAGGCATTTACTAAGGACACAACTGAAGAAGCCGGTAACTTTCGCTGAATAATAATTCCTTCCCATGGTTCGATCCCTAGGCCAAATTTGTGTCCTTTGAGGAGCATCGCGTTGTCCGAGTTGGATACACCAAGTCGTTTCAAAAGTTATTTTCTGCAAACGGACGGGTATTTACTAAGGACACAGTTGAAGAAGCCGGTAACTTTCGCTGACTCGTAATCGAGACACTTACTAACCCCAGCTTGGTCTTTCGTGACCTCACAGTTACGCTATGTGGTTATTACGAAACTGTAATGCCTTCACTCTTTTTTTATAGGTTTTTGACTTTCACCTGCTGCCTGAAGAAATGTCTAAGATGAGCGCCGCTAGTCCCAACATCCGACGTTTTGTTGGCGCACCGTAAGTACTCCGTTGTTGTAATTACCAACCACTCTTGTTTCAGATTGAAGGGCCACCCAGAATACCCATTCGGACAGGCAACAGACTTCCACCCAAGTATGAAACCGGTCACAACACATTGATTACATACTTTTATTCACTTGTTATGAATATAGGCCAGTCAATGGATAGCTGATGTTTTTCACTGATTCGCCTATAAAAGTAGGAAAAGTGCGTGATTGGGGAACTAGGAATCACAACCACTTCATTGCGGCAACCCGCGGAGATAATAAATCCATTGTATTCCTTTTCCTTGCTCTGGTTTTGAAATCCGTGTCGAAACGGCAGATTCGTTTTCTTGACCAGCTTCCGTTCGGCCAGGGTCCGATTCTACTGGTTCTGTGCCAATACAAGTGATAACAAGTTTTCCAGTGACAGGTGCACTAATCGTTGCATCGCTGTTCAGGCTGATGGATATTTGATAATCTTCTTTTGACCGCAACACTTCACTTTCTTTGGTCAGACGGAACGCGGTGTTGTCAACCTGGAAAATTCAGAAATACTTTGCACGAAGCTGAGATATTCCGACGAACAAATGCCTCTGTAGTTTGCTTGACAATGGTCCCATTCAACTTAGAATATTTTTCCTGCCTCTAATTTAATATTTATCGAATCTCACCCCCAGCGACTGTCGATATAACCGGCCGAAATCAATCAATGTAGAGGAGCTGGACACTTTAGAAAGTTCCATAACCAACTCTTGCCAGTGAGTAAAATGTAGTTTAATTTAAAATTCACGTTAGTACTTCATTTTCGAAGGCGAATCGGGGTGAACGATTTTTCAGAAAGTGAGTACTAATCCTGTGGTGGGTCACACGAGAAACTTGACGGGGTCGATCAAAACAGAGACCATAGAGTAGTGTTTGCTGCGGTGAGCCTTTTTTACTCTACCGTTTTTGGACAGCCTTTTCCATAATGGGCTATGTGAAGCACATCGTAACATATATACGGGGCAACGCAGTTCTCGCACGTTGATTCATTCCTCACCATGGTGAGCCTGGTAATGCGAACCTAGAAGATCATCTTCAGAATTAGTCAGTCGTTATTCCAAGTCGGATCAAGTCAAGTCAAATATAGCTTTGTGCACAAATGCGTACGGGTCACATAAAGTGGACATATAATCGGAACAGTAGTTGGAGTGCAGTTCGAAAGAAGGGGCTTGAGCGAGAACGCTTTTCACAATGTGAATCAGGGTTGGCAGGACTTGGGGAATCAAAGACAATTGTCGAAAGTTTGTATTTAGACCTCGTGCTGGAATTTGATTTGAAGTTAAATTGGCCGAGGAGAATATCTTCTTGGGCAAATTTTTTAAGAGTCAAGGTGTTTGGTGGCTATAAAGCTGATTAACATTTCCTTTGTGATTTTATAACACTTAGAGAAGTATGTGACCAACATGACTTCTGGTTTGTTTGAGTCGTCGTATTCAGTGACCTGAATGTGAGGCAGTAGTTTTTCTCCAGAGGGAGTGTGACAGGAGGAACAGTAAGTTCAGTGGTGAAAACATGCAGAGTAACAAATTTATGGATAAGGTTATTTAGAAAACATCGATGTAGTTAACGATAAATTAGTTGTGGAAAACCGGTGACTCAGTACAATTCAGTCAGAGTCCAGCTAGAAAGTGACAACAGTCTCGCCACGGGTTGTTTACGTGCCATATTCTTCAAGGTTTCCAACCACGCACAAGGACAGAATCACCTGGAGTCCGTTCTGATAGGCGAGATCATCACACAATGTGTTGCCATGTAATTGGCTTTTCCCCGCCAGCTTTTCCCAAAATGGGTTTGGGGAAGAAAACTGCTTCCTTTGCTAGCCAGTGGTCGGAGACATGCTTGATAAACGCCCCTCAATGTGAAAAGCTTTTTCTGCTGCTCAGGTGAATCCGATTCTCCAACACGCACTCGCTTATGGAACGTTTCACCACGTACATGCTGCAGTTATTTAGGGCTTGCCTTACAAGGTCTCCAGATGAGAGGGTTCCAAGTTTACATTCATAGACTAGGATTGCGGTCACAGTTGTTTTGAAGACACTGTCCTTTAATCTTGGTGGAATTCGCCTCTGATGCCAAAGGTGACCCATTTTGGCAACTATTGCTCTTGCTATGACGATGAGCGCGCTGGTGTCATCTATCACAGTGCAGTCACGCAGCTGTCAAGATAAGTATACCTATGGACATGGGGCTGGAAAATCCTGATTCAAGACCCCACACTTTGAAGGTGCGAACGTCACCCCCATTCAGGGGATCATTTCCAATATTCTATTTAGAGTAGTTTGTGTGGACGCATGATCGTCGGATAACAGAACAATGTCATCCGTATAATCTAGGCCTACCAGTCTTTATTCAGGTAACATTTCAACATTTAAGATGCAAGATCCCTTGAAGCTTCATAATGTTCTCAATGACAGATTTGGACAAAATGAGGAGAAAGGACAACCCTGGCGAACCCCTAGTTTAACGGAAACTTTTCGATGGGCTATTGTAAGCCATAATGCCACCAGAAGTATGCGGATAAATGACACCAAGAATATTTGCAAACTTCGAGGACATTGCTCGTTGGCGAAGTATGTGTTGATTCAAGCTATCCAAGAATTTGAAATCAGGAGAAGCAGTCGACCTTAGGCGTGACGCTACTCATGCGCTTGACGTAGTGTGGAGCACAAAGGGCCATAAACGTACGCCTAGCTGTCTCCCAGTTCCATGCTTCATTTCCCCAGTTTTTATCCACTAGTGAACAACTTACTGCTCGCTGGAATAGCCAGTCATGTCAGGAGTGATGGCCATAGTTGGCATCATTTTACCGAGCATGTACTGCATTCAACTATGGGACTAACAGAACAGCGGTTATCTCACACCACATAGATGGTGGAACTAGTGATTAAACCTCGAGTTTGGAATTAGAAAATAAACTCAAAAGCTTAACATTCTTCATGTTATCTTTTAAAGGTATTTTGTTGAAACTACATCTTCACTGTCACTGTGGTGGCGTTTCCACTGAGCCCAAGCTTGATTTTCCATTATCTGTGTCATGTCCGTACCAACTCACAACGTTCAACATGTCCACATTGTGATACCCTCCTCCGTGCGCATCCGATCACATTGCTGTCCGGTGCCGTGACCTCCGATTTTGCAAAGTGACCTTGACTGTCAGATTTCTCAGCCTTCCATTTGGTCCTTCGCTGCCAATGCATTCTCTCATGCTCACCGCGCCTGTACGCAACGAATGACCACTGTTTCTGTCTCCTGTTTCACGATTCTCTCTTCATCGTATACTTTGTGCGCGTAGATCAGGACAATCCGGTGCCTCCAACACACCCAGTCCACCGCATACTTCTACCAGAACGAGTTAGGAGTAAGAATTTTCATCGTCGCTAACATGAGTGCTTCAGTGCAATGTAACCTTGTTAGTTTATCTAATTAAAGTAGTTCAGTGAAAAGAAGAATAGATGAGAGGACCCGGTGCTAGTCTACAACAAACACTTGAACCGTGTCTACCTTCGACGTTCAGCCAGGCTGCTGACATCAGTTAACCTATGTTCCTTTCACTGTCTATAGTCAAGGACGGGGAGGGTCACGTTGACCCCAGCCTGGAAGGTGGACAGTACTCTGACTTATCTTACCTTCATTCATCCCCTTCTGCCAGATGATAGCTTGCCAACCACTAGGTATTCGCCACACCGAGGGGAGGTTTTTTTAAGTATCAGTATTTGTCAGTAATTGTCTGTCTCGAATAGTTAGCTAGCCTAGAGTTTCAAATCACCATTCGAAAGCAGTGTTTTCGGTAGGGTTTTAGGGCAAACATCAGTCCTGAGGGTATGCGATTGTGTGAAAAACTACTCTAAATAGGTAGTACATTTGGCTGCCACTTACCTGAAATGAGAACAGCATAGATGCATCAAACACGTTGCGAAAGTTTACATGAACAGTTTCTTTCCTCTTGATTGACAACGGTCCTTGAGGCTGTGGCGCTTTCGCAACTCCACACAATGGAAAAATGTACTCGCCTGCATGTGGACTGGACAATTTCAATGTTCCTGAACTGTTCCCAATTGTTGTTGGTTCAAATGTGACATCAGCTGTAACTTCCACACCTGCTGCTCCGGTCACCGAGTTGTCACAATGAAACATCTTGTTATCGAGCTAGGTAAATGAATGAGAGTTGAAAATCCTGCAATTAAGCCGACAGACAAAAAAAAGTGCAATTGTATCTCGTTATGAAGCTACCGTTAGTTGTACGGAAAAGGTCCCAATTAGTGAGGATGCTGACAAAACATACTCGATATAGTTGCAGGCCTTTGTCTGGACGTGTCGTCAATTTTCACCGATCAAAACCAGCGGCGCATATATTGCCATAAAACGTTAGAGAAAGCCGATAGACATTAACAAACAAGGTTCCATGGACGAGCAATTTTTATAAAGCTTGCCCAACTGCATATGCCAAGGCTTTATTCCTGAAATGCTGTAAACTGTTTGAGCAACATAGCTGTGAGGTCCTTAACATTGTATTATCAAAGCACTTAACGGTCTCCGCCCCGCCGGTGGGTTCTTACTTTCTAAATATAGTCAAGGTCCGGATATCTGTGATCATGGACAGAGTGGGAGTATGATGTGAAAATGACAACCTTCTTGGCTGATGGACGTAAATTCGGACAAGACACAACAACTGAGAACAGCATTTTGACAGAAGGGCAACAATGCGGAGTAGACGAAAACAACCCTGTCCCAAACACAATATAAAAACTAAGGAGATGATCTAAGATACACAAACCGTGTGCGCCTATTATGTACATTTACACTTCACCATTCCTCAAACACGCGCGAGCCAGTTAGCAATCCGCACCTACCCACAGATGCCGTAAGAAGGCTTACACCACAAGCCACTGTTGAATCCAACTTGACTTCATGATAATTTCCCCATTCATTTGCTTACTCCGCCTATGTACTTTTGATCTCCACTATGATCCGAAGACGACCGCAACCCACGCTACTGAGCCATCATTCCGCTCGCCGTTGTTTGGTGTGCGGACGTTGACACTGCGCTGTGCCGGTCAGTGACAGACCTGTGAACTTGTTGACGCTACGAACGTGAACACTTGAGGTTTGTTGTACACATTTGCTTACCCTTATGTAAATAGTACCGTAGAATTACGAAACCAATTCTTCCTTTTGATATTCGGGATTGTCGAACCTACGCGTCATTCAAAGTTCCGTATCGGGAACCTTAACAGCTAGTGAACCTCGATTGTTCAACCTTTTTACCTATCGCATGACGTATCAATTCACCTGAAGATGCGGTGGAACAGGTAGGTGTCTTTCACAGTTAGATAAAAATCCAGTGTCGTAGATGTCAGAAAACAAGAGTTCTGTCAGAGGAAACTGATCAGTTGTGGGTTGCGGGATGTGTAAAACTTCACGTCACTCTTTTTTGAACATTCATCCTGCCCCGGCGCAGTTATTCTGTCGAGCCCTACCCAAGAGGTAAAACATTGGACCCAGCAGTGCAGGTGCGATGCCGGGCTTCCAATCCTGGCACAACCAGTGATATACATTGTGGATCAGCTCTAATAGGAGCTGGTCAGTCCAGCTGACCGAGTCCAGTGGTTCCTTTTTTGCGTTAGACTTACCAGAACAATTGCATCAGGATTGTTCAGAAGAGGGTAATTGTAATGCAGAAGTTAACTGATTACAAAAAAGAATATCTGTTCCATCTTATCAAAAACATGAAATAATTACTGCCAGTAATTTGCTCGTGAAGACAAACATGTGACGCGAAGAGTCTTATCTAGCCTTCTGTTTGTAAATACTGGGTGACCGCAGCCTAATAGAAACTGACTCAGCTGTTTCTAGGATAAATGTGCGTACACATTTGGATAAGTGGTGAGGGACTCTAAATGTGACCTTAAAGCAGTGTTCGTATCTATTCTATGGATTGTGTCGATCAGATGAGCGATGATGACACTTCTAATTGGTCCCGTGCTTCTATCCGGCAAGCGTTTTGGACACTGTTCATGGATGACGGTTGCAGGCTGACGGGTCGTAAGGATGACCTAGGTATCGTCACAGACATCATCATCATCATCATCATCGACAGCATGACATCAGTGTTCAACACAGATGCTTCACTGCCGTACAACCATGATTTATTTGAAAGAGTAAACGACCATGGATCTGGTCAACACCGGTAGCTTGCCTTTGTTATTCAGCGGAATTATTGGACAGTTTTTTTAAAAAAAAGCTGCACATAGTGTTTGACAGTTGACACTTGAACGGCAGGTTGAAAAACAATGTATTTTCCTCAACTACACTCATTTGCATATCAATTTGGTTTTGATGGGAGACTCACCTGTAACCAAGCTGAATCTCTCGTTTATCATGATTTGTCGAAATCTGTCCAATTTGGATTCAAGTAGAATATTAGGTTGACGGAAACTCCGAGACTGCGTCTACCTGATGAGCCCTAAGAAAGGCGAAACCGGTCATGGGTTGTCGGAGCTCTCAGCAACCTTGTGAGTAGCGTATTACCTCTATACAGTGTTTTTTCCTCTATGGCAAGTGTTGGAGGATCCTACGGTCTTCGATTGATCGAACAAACCTCTCGGCGGAACCATTGTATCGAAGTATGATGCGCAAGAAGTCTGTTTCTTGTAAAGTGCCAATCGAACATACCTTTCTAGTTCTCGACACTAGGCACCTAACTAGGGTTACCTTCTGTTTCAAAGGAGCGAAACCGGTGAAGTTGGTATAGTGTCCACTTCATGTATGCAGTGTATGCTGTGATGACGTATCTGGAAGACGACTTCGGGGCACAAATCGGTTAGTGCGTATGCTCCACTTGCCGCACGTTGAGCGGCCCTACAAAATCAGAGCACCTCGCTCGGTTGTTAGAACACCGAATCAGCACGTTCCGTTAACAGAAGCACGACGCATACGCGTTCGGGGCGAAGTAATTCATGTCGCTCTATCCCTTTGTTCTTGCGTGTGGTCACGTGATCACCTGGCCCAGTTGGCTGGTCATGCACGCGGCTCACTCACTTGGGCTTACACGAATGTTTGGGTAGCTGGGTCCCGGTAAGGCTTTCTCTTACCACCAAGTTGACTGAACATCCAAGTATGCACGTTGGGGTGATTGGAAAGTGGAACAGTGCACCGTGCGGTAGGGAAATTATGGCGCATTGTCCGTTGGCTTTTGCACAAACAAAACGATGGTAGAGATCTGGAGTGTTTCATTCATTTGTGTAGTTCAGCTCGTAACTTCTTTCTGCTGTTCGACAAAACACGTTTTATCATACCTGCAAACGAATTCCTTTGAGTCGTAGTCCATGTGATGGTGGCGAACAGAATGGTAGGTCTTAACAGTCTGGATGTTCGCAACTTTGGTGCAAATCTGAGTTTTAGAGCTGAATCGTTGCATGTTTGGTTAATAGTCGAAGTGCGAGTCATACAGTACGTGAGTATGGTTGACTTAATGTATTTAAAAGAATGTACAGTCCCACAATCGATGGGGAAACTAGC
Organism: Clonorchis sinensis; assembly: GCA_003604175.2. Lineage (NCBI taxonomy): Eukaryota > Metazoa > Platyhelminthes > Trematoda > Opisthorchiida > Opisthorchiidae > Clonorchis > Clonorchis sinensis. Next base: position 191,893,051 of record CM030369.1, on the reverse strand, counting down.
CAGTAATGCACAAACCTCTGCTCCACAAGAGTTCGTTTCAACTCCAGTCTGTTTCTGTTGAAGATGGGAACCCAATTTCTAGTTGGTCGATTGAGTGACACACAATCGGCTATCATGTCAACGCCAGTCGTATAGCATCTCAACAGACGAAACACTCAAACGTTAGCCACCCCCTACACGCGCAATCGCAGATTATACAGGGTTTTTGATAAGTTCCTCTATTTGGGGAGCAGCGTGAGAACCCAGCACTCGCCTTCTCTTCAATGCGGATGATGAGAAATGTCCTTGTTTATGTCATGGAGATAACTTACCGAAAAACCGTGAGGAAATAGTGCCGATTGTGTGAACGAGGTTCCACTGGTGCAGTTTCCACAATACATATTGGAGAAAAATGACCTGTAAAGTTATCTTGTTTTAGAGCTTTAGAGAAAGGAAGTAAAGTTTGTGTTTTCTTGTGAGTGGTTACGAAGATGTTGAATTCGCATCCACTTCATATGCGCTTGAACAGTTCTCCTCTCTCATGATAAGTGAAAAAAGCTTGTCTAACTTTAAATTACCAGTTATGGGTGAAAAGATGAGTCTGGAGGTGGTTAACTTTTGAGTTTCTCGGTAATGATGATCTAAGTCACCATTGCAAAACTGTAGTTGATTGCGTCCAAGTGAAGATCCCAGTCCCACAACGTCTATTTATTTGCGAAAACTGCCGCTGAAAGGAAATTAAACATTCACAATGCTGCGCAGTAACAATTCAGGCAATTTATTTACAGGCACAGATTTTCGTAACAAAATTGCAAATGAAACTAATGATTTTTAGCACAGCAAAATTGGTAAACAGTGAGGAAACATCGAGTGAAAACACCACCTTGTCTTTGGTATCCTTGACTTTGTCGACCAATTCGGAGAAGTTTCTAAGGTGATTCTTGACGAGACGGTTCAAACAATCACCAGCCATTTCGCTACGGGATGGTAGGATGAGCTTATCAAGGGTGAAATCAGGTGAACGGACGCACCATAGTTCTGGATTTTTTGAAGTCTACACAGACGTGGGATCGTGGAACTCACATGTTTAATTGTTGAAGAACAAACTAGAACTGACCATTCCATGGTCCCGGAGCGATCGGTAATTCGACATTCAGTGTATTCACTTTTGTTTTTCTCACCAGACACGTAAGCAAAACTCTCACTATCCGCGCACGGTTTACCGGCATAATCCTGTCTGCTTAGAATAACAAGTCCTGAGCCCGTTTCAGGTCGAGATAAAACATTCTTTGTTCTTTCAGAGTTCTGGTGGAGAGTCAAGTGACCTAGTAATTTGTATCCGTTTGCTATTGTTTTGTCTGTCTGTTTTTCACATATAAACGTGATTTACACTGGTCAATTGATGACAACACTTACATTTTCTAGGTGTTCCTAAACGGTCCCGAAACAATTTTCATTATATTTTTCAAAACTGCTGTGTGAAAGTAAGATAGACCAAAACCTGTTTCCCAAATGCAGTACTTTCCATTCACCAACATAAATGGTTCCAGTTGGAGATTCCACTCGACAGTAGCAGTCCACTTCCGGTAGGTGCCGTCTCACATGGGTGTTCCCAAACGAAGCCGTAACGAAGTCATAAGTCTTAGCAAATTGCGTGAAGAGTATGAGCTGTGCATTGTCAATAGGCTAAGTCACCAAGGCAAGTTCAGAAGGGGCTACGTTTATTGTATGTGAGCTGGGAGCACATACTTTAAACATTGTGGTTGAATTTTCAAAGTTGCAAGTTCAGTACTGTGCGTACGGACGGGTCAACATGCCTGGCGTGGATGAGACAATCTGTATTACCGCTTATTGTCACGAGTAGCTACGGGACTGGATTCACATCTACTGATCCTTCAAGAGTCAGCTTCTGTTTGTTTTGTCACGTGCCGGAATCAGACCAATCAAATGTGAGCGCTGCTCACACAGTGTACATATGAAGTTGTAGAGAAGCAATAGTTGAAATGTCATCCAGTCGCCTGATAATAGTGTGGCAGATCGATTTATGACATTTATGAACTGAAGTGACCAGGGTAAGTCGGCTTCTTTAAGACCAAGTTTTAAAAACTTATGAGACGAGCCCCAATGGTATTCATCATCTACGGATCAAAACCCACTTTTTCCCATCAAATTGCGGTTTAGCATTCCTAAAAAACATGGATGATCCGATAATTTTGCCGTCCGATTAATATTCCCATTGACATTTGTATATCCGAAAATAAGATCGTCGATGGCGCCATACGACAATGACCGATCGGACAACTAACGATGAACGTAAAACATTTTGACAAAATCTTGATTTTGTGCTACATGAACTTACGCTGACTGTGAATTCTGTTTTGACCTTGGCGTAATTCATAAATCTCACGGTCTGTGTGTGCCGTTGCCCGATCGAAGCATCAAACTGCACCGCGGGTTCCTTTGGGGTTGGTGCTGCTTCCAAGTCGAGTGCGTAGGCAACCGTACTTAGTTCATTACACGAGGCTTCCACCCGACCCTGCTTCGTTCCAACAAACAGTGGTAGGTATTCAAGTGTTGCATCAACCTGGGGATGATAGGAAACAGAGGAACTTTTTAAAGTCACATGATTCGAAAGGGAATAGCCATACAATGTCTGCTACTTCTAGGTTTCTTTCCGAAATTGAGATGCGCCAATACTGAAGTATCACGAAGTACGGTATCAGACACTACCAGAGACTTCGAAATCAAGTCGTTCTAGTCTTCATTGTGAATGATGGAGTGGCATTCTTAATGAACAGTTCTTAGCCACTTTTTGGCCACATCCGGAATAAATCGGCCTCAAAATGTTTGTACCCTTTTGCCTTAACATCTGTATCACACACGGACGCAAACCACCACTGTAAGCTTTGTTTATTCAACACTCAGCTTCTGCATTTTTACAGCATTCCCCTCGTGTGAACCAAGATGCCCGTGAGTTCCACTTTAGCCTCTTCACAAACACTTAGAGTGAGCTAGGGTTAGAAATTTTTTCGCTTGATTCAAAACCAGGATGACTCGATTCTTATCGCTGTGAATCAATCAATATATCAGCTATGAACCGTGTACAATGGGCACATTGGTTCCAGCTGCTACATTTTGATCACCGGAACACGGGACAGTGTGGGGCATACAGCATAGCCTTGGAGGCAGTGACATGTTCAGTTTGTTGGGAGATCGGGTGGCTACGCATTGGAGGTGATAGCTTTGATGCAGGAGCGCCACTGACTGCGCGATTGAGCCATTTCGCCAATGTCACTAACCATTGATGAGTTGAGTCCTGGGGTCCCCATCCAGGGAGGCGGCCGTTGCCGACCCGACTAAGTTTATTGGTTAGTGTTTTCATACTTCGTTGCCAGGTCACTGTCCACCTTTCTGTCGCTTCCACTGAGCACACGGCTGGGGGAAAACAGCTCTGCGAGGCAGGCGGTCTTCTGGCATGCGGAGTGCATGTCCGTTGGTCAGATTCCATATGATCCGTTAGGAGGACTGTTGACAAGTACAAATTCGTTACTCAGAGATCTATCAGACGGTAGATCACATATCAAACAGGTGTTCATCTGTACTCTGCGACCCAAACACGGGGAGCGCATGATAGGTCTTCACAGTCGGAGAGGACGAACGGCATCACAATCCACAAAGCATCATGTGCTGCACTGTTTATTATCCTTGAGTGTTCGGAAACATAATGCTTTCGAATGGAGACGCAAAGCTGCTCTCATACACAAGATCAAGTGATTTACTTGCTGCAATAGGTTCTTTTGTGATAACCGAGAAAAGGACAGTCTTATTAGACCCAGAAGCAAGAGAAGGCAGAGCACCTACACATGTACACTGCGGTACCGTACGGTTACCCGCAGGCCTTGTCGGTTCACTAACTGTACAGTGTTGTGATTGGTCCGCGTGCATTGGTCACTGGATTTTAAGGCCGAGTCCGCACCAGTCTTGTGCTGTTGCTGAGGTCCACTTACGGCTCAAACCAGGATCGCCTTACCAGTAAGGTGAGTACAGTCGCCGCTTGTTCAACATAGAAGTGGGGCTTTATCAATCTCATGGTAGGACGCAAATTCAGCATTCAATAAGCTTTCGCGTGTCTTTCTTCAGCTAACTGACTGTCTTGGCAAATGCTCCATCAAGCATCTAGGAGCCGAATGTTCACATAACTGGACACGCTTATTCGTGGGATACCCATAAGAACACAGGAGAAAAGTTGACAGTGAGAAGACGTTCCTTTTACAGAATATGTTTGCTCTTGAGAAGTCTGACTACCAGAGTGACAACTGCGAGTGCTCCTCGAAGATATCTTCTAGGGGTAGTTGTTTTAGTTCCACAATCTATATGGTCTGTTGTTGTGTTATAGATTACTGTAAGTTTACCGCAAGCCGTGCGTACCACAGCGCTGTAGCAACTAACTGTCAGAACATGCTCAGACTGCTGTTAGCTGGAACAGTAGCATTTAGTCCACCACCATCTTACTTGAGGACGTGTAACCAAGTCTTCACAACGGACTCTTTATGACTGTCCACAGGCGGAGGAATCTGTCATCGTGATGTAAAGTTGTTCTGCCTGGCTCGAGTGCACACCTGTGATCTCTTTCGAAAGCGGGTCACTTGCAGCGAGAACCCCCTACGAGTTCCTTACCACAAATTCGGCCCAGTGGACCATGCACCCGAAAAGAGGTTGCTCCTTAGGGTAGACTAGGTACCCCATTTTCTATTCATGGTCTCTGATACTTCTCTCTCAGATCACAAACCGGGCGTCGGCATGTTTCCACTTTTTCCAAATAACAGGAAACAGTTATAAATGTTCTTTCCTTGCCTTCCATGTGACATTTTGCACTCTATCCGTTGACTCTGATTCACACATTCAAGCCAAATTGCTTGAGTTAAACGCAGAAAAGTAGGATGAATGCACGATAGTGAAGAGGATCTCGTCAAAAGAAATAGCTCGGAAACATGGGTGGGTAACTTACCGTGCATTTGGCAGGCACTTGCAACTGACTGGGATACTGCACTTCTGGGACATTGGTGATAAGATTGAAAGTCACTGGAACATTGAGTGGGTTATGAAGCTGGAAAGTATGTTTGGCGGCCTTTCGAATCCTCGTGCGCATTCGGATTACTTCCACCACTTTTGACTTCACCGTTTTGAACGTTAGCTCACAAAATTGATACTCGCCACTAGACTCGTTGGTGAATGTTGCCTGAGTAAGTCCGAGGAAGTGAAAGACCATTAGAAAACACCTCAAGCGATTTGACAAATCAACCGCATTGTTTATTTCAAAAGTAAACGAAATCATTAATTACAAGAGGAAACTAGACAGAAATACGGACCTTGTGTGAACTTGGGAACCTAATCTTCACATCTGCAACATCAATAGGATAATGCTAGCGAAGTTGTATCGTAGTATCGCCATCGTCTCGTTGTCATCAAGGCTGTTATCATTTGGATGTACGTTGTCTTTGTAGAACATACTGTATCCCTGCCGGCAGCAGTGAGAAACCTAGATACTTTATTGACAGAATATACATCGCCCGTACGACCGTCAGCCTCAAACTTTCAGCGCAACACTAGAATCATGCATAATTTTGTAGTCAGGCGATAAAGGTTCGCTGTAATGTAGCTTCGTGGTGAGTTGAACCAGGTTGGATAGTGATTTTACCCTACTACCTGAGTACAGAAATGGGAGCTCTTTGCGCATAGTAGGACTTCTTTCTTCAAAGCAGAACTAATCGTGTCAAATTGTGTTCAGTTTTCTGTGAAAGGTGATGGACCTGTCCGTGTAACCGTTTGTAAAAAGCCTCGTTTTGAAGATGACCTTTTCAGCTAGTTGGTACATGTTCATTTGTTTCTTGTCTTGTGAAATAGTGTTTTTACGAAGCTTCGTTCAGACGCAGTGGGCGAGAAACTCTCAGGCTGCAGATATTGGCTTGATCTCTGCAACCAGGTGACTTGTTCCCGACAAATTACAAGACTGTACCCGATTGCTCATTTATCGGTACACTTACAGTTACAGTGAAACATAGATTGGTAAAACGGATCGGTGACTTTCTCAGCGAAATTCTGACCACTTACCAAAGGGGATGTCAGAGACCGTACAGATGACTGATAACGGCTTGGTAACAATGACAGGTAAGTGAGTCTTGATTGCGCTACATGTATATGAGACAGGCATATAGTTGATCCTCTCATTCCCCAGGATTCTGCTGCTGGCTTCTTGTAAAGCAAGGTTTGTTGTCACTTTATCTTTTACGTAGAAATGTAGGATGTCTTGCCTACGCGGTTGCTAAAAGTAAGTTGAAAAGTTAGTCAGAGTAGTTTAATCTTTGTGTGTAGTTTTTAGGACGATGTGTCTAGATAGTTGCCTCCTCTCCAGTGTAACTAATTGTCACCGGAAATTCCACAGCTGTCCACCGCAAGACGATAACTACATGCCACTTTCTGTAGTGCCATCCGATTTTCACCAGTTGGGGATGACGCTGAATTTTAGGGTGTGCATGTGGTCTGCCCGTAGAAGAGATGCTGTACTCGGACCTTGCCGCTGATCGTGTTTCATCGGGAGCGACGATTCGGGGTACTCTTGGAACTGAATCATCCCTATCCGGGAGAAAATCGCCGTCAGGTAACTGAGCAGTGTTACATGGATTTAAGTCAATGTCTGAGGGTAGAAATGACAGGTGGGCTTGACAGTCAGGACTCGTATTAACAATTACACTGTCATGATCTGGCTAGAGTGGAAACATCAACAGTTAACAAGTGCAGTGGTATGGATACCGACAAACGGGTTTGCGGATGCCATTATGAGGACTTAATAAAACGACCTACCCGGACCACAGTGGTACACTCTCGGTAACCCATAAAGTGTAGCTTATATTCTTTGTTCCCGTCAGCAGGTACTTCAATGTACTCAACTCCATTCAGACTCGTTCCTGGATCCAGTTTGTCGGGCCGAATCACGCTCAGCTGGACTTGAAAACGTTGAGTACAGTTCAACCAGTTTGCCACGTTGATACATTCGACATGTGGTTTTCTGCATTCGACCTCACAGCTTCGCTGGAACATTGGTTTGGGGGTGTCAGCCGATCCTACGAGATGATACAGCAAGCCCGTACCGTCAGGTAGCGGGAAGAAAACGGTGCCCTGGTTGACAATAAAGCAGAAAATAGACACAAGTGCTCATAAGACTATGCATAAGAGTGGCTACTTGCAGTGAAACTGTCGTGCTTACTTACGCTTCATGTGGTGTAAATACCTAATCAGTGAGACACTTTTCGTCTTACCTTGTGAACTAGGATACCCTAAATTTACCATTTAGACAAAGGTCATAGTGTTTCTGAAAACGAAGGACGGTAATCTTCACATAAAGATCTCTTAAACAATAAACCACAAGGCTAGATGATCGCAGAATAACAGATAAGACGAACAAGCGAAAAAACACGTATAAGAAACAAGGAGTACTGACTAATGCCGGAACGGGATAGTGATGCCACGTTATGAATACTTATCATATCTCTGTAACTGACCCATGGTTATGGCAGGCTAAATGACACAGTTGCTTGTTTCTGTACGCACAGAGATTGGTTCGTCAGTTGGTTTTCAATTGTCGTGTACACAGTCAGCTGTCACATCTGATTCGAGTGAGTTATGGAGACTCTGCACATAAGAATGTCTAACTGGGCCAGGAAATCTCCCTCGATTACCAATCTATCACCGAGAAATCACAAGCTCTCATCAAACCTGACGTTTCCATCTTCTGTTGCCACCAAACAATAATGCATGTTGCGTAGGTTTTTTCTTCTTCACCATGCGACTATCTAGTACGCCAAAAATCGTTCTAAAATTATGTTCACCGGACTGTGGCCTTCGTATGAGAGAGGAATGTACGATAAACTTATTGTCTGCTTTTTGTAACATTTCCTGCTGCTACGGAAGCTAACCGATAGGCTTTCAATTGTATGTCTCCAGGGAGACCGCTCCAACAGCACACTCTCATCTTCAAAATGATCACGTTTGGATCGTCACTTGGAGCCTTTTTTTATTCATTGAGACCCCCAGAAGTACATCACTTTAGATCGGTTCATTCAGCTAAGCTTACTAGGGGAATCGATCATATTCTAAAGAGTGCATGGCATTTCTGCGCGAAGAAAAACGTGAAGTGAGAGCCCAATGAGGCTGACATCAGCCAGAAACACATTGTCATTCGTAGGAACTACCGACCGGGTACTGGTAGCATTACGCTAGTCTAATGGCATCTGACCACGTAGTAAGGGACTCCGTAGGAATATCGCATTAGACTAATGCAGCGCCTCTCCTGAGGAGCACATATTATGAGAACTGGTCACAGCCTCGTTATTTTTGGAAACAAACTCATGTGGGAGTGGCACGCTTTACGAAACACTTCGTAGAATTCTGCCGTACAAGTGAGTTAGGAATTAACCAATATGACAGAAAATGCAATAAATAACTGTTCCATTAACTCACCGAAAATGAATCTGGGTATTGTCGCTGTGAAGAATAGGTTGCTTTCTACACTTAGTTCCTGTAAAACGACCTAGTTTCGATTTGTTTTCTACGTAACCTGTTCCAGCATCGAGTCCAGAGGCTCGTCAGAAGGTAAGTTGGAACCTACAGAAGCCTGCCTATGATTCAAGGCCCATAAGTATCAGAACTAAGGTGGCAAAAATCCCATCCATATCTCGCTATAAAAGGGTTGCATTTGTGGTCCACCGTAGCACTGACTGGAGCCACACAAATTAATGTTCACCATTCGTTGGTGCACTTCTAGGCATGTATAAAGACCATGAACTATCACTTTCATAGGCTGGATGACTTCTGTCGCTAACAGCCGCATTAGGCATATCCTCATCTAAAGTGCACCGTTGCATTGCCTCTAAGGCCTTGGTGGTATTCAACTCAAAGGTTTTCGAATAGATATTTGTTACCCCATCTGCGCAGCCAAACCTTATTAGTAATGCTAATATGACAAACGTATAAAAGACACTTCAGCCTGAGTCATTAGATGGCGTAGTTCTTTGAAACATCTCTCTTTCAAGGTAGTCGATCTTTCGTGTACCAAACAACCCTGAGACGATGCCGTGATGTTGGCTATTGCGGAGTAACTGTGCAAAGCAAGGGTCGCACTTGATACGCACCATCAACGGTCAGTATATTGTTGTACGTTATGAATTTACACTCACCTGTTTACCTTTACCATGAGAGTTTATTCCTGGGTCCAATAAGAGGCTTGATAATAATGCGCATTTGTTATACTGTCATTTTAGCCCATTGTCAGTTTTCGAATAAATAAGTTGCAACTTTATGATGAGGAATCACAGTGGCAGGATTAGTTTGTAACATGCCTCGTGGATACTCGATTAGCTAGAATGAATTAGAAGAATTGACGCGAGCTGTTTCACTAGAGAGAACTTCTGCCTTTTAACGGAACAGCAATCTAGGGCTGTAAATTATGGATGACTGATTCATACACAAAGCAGAGTGAGAGGCGATTACAAGTTTGAATCCAGCTGTATGGTTACTAGGTGACGAACAATTGGAATTATGATCGAATCCCCAGGAAAGGAAGTCAATCTCCAAAGAGACTGCGTAAACACTCCCCTCATCCTTAAGAGAGAACCGAGAGAAGGGATGGTTATCTTGTTCTGTGGTCCTTTTAACAAAAGAGTCCGCACACTGGCCTATAGCTGGTGTGAACGAAATTTAGGTAGTACCCACAGGGTATCATCTATGCTTATGCCATGCTTTCAGAAAGGAAACAGGGAAAGCGTTTTCACCACATTGCAAAATAGGGATCGAGTTTCATGCAGCTTTTTCTGGCTTTCGACAACATAAACCAAGAAAAATTCGGGAAGGCGAATCCGATACCGCGATTCTAGGAACTTACCTTGTGTTTTCGTTCTTCTCTTGTCATAGTCATTGGTTTGTAGACCAGTTTGTACACACCTGTCTCCTGGGGCTTAATATCGAGTATCTGCTCACCGGACCAGCAGGGACCGTCGATTACAGGTCGCAGTTTCCACAAGTAATTGGTCGGATTTACGATTTTCACGGTCTGCGTATCTTGCTGGCGAACTGCTGTGGCGAACTGTATCGGACCCTTGATTAGCTTAGGTGGGATACACGCGCCAGTGACCGTTAGTTTCATGGGACCAACACCGTCGATATCGCATGTGACATCCTACGTTGTGACATCGACGTGGTATGCAACAGAGCAGGAGAACAGTTAGCATGAGACCAACAGCATTACCAGATCTTAGAACATCCTAACAATGACTGATATTGCTTTTTAGTCATCTGGTGATGGCTACATTGTTCTTCATACTTGGTTAGTAAGCTGCTTAAAGGTTGATGAGCGGTTCATGCTTCATCCAATGAACTGTTTTCATCATTAATGAAATACACTCAGTTGCAAACAAATTGGTTTTTGTGAGAGACTCACCTGGAGCCCATCTGAATCTCTCGTGTATGATGTGTCAAAGAATTTTCAGCAACCTTATGATTAGCGCATTACGTCTATACATGTTTTAATCACTATTGTTAATCAAAATGAACATTTACGAAGCTCACCTCAAAGCGTATTTCTGGAGCGAGTTTGGTAGGTCTCAAGGTCAGCGAGAATGGAACTTCAGTATTGGGAGCGATGAAGCCTTCCATTGGGGCAATGTCCAATCCGGTCCCAATGGTTTTATCCACCCATCTGAACCTGGAGTGAAGCCACATGTTGCCAGTGTAGATGTGTAAATAACTTGTAAACATCAGGACGTTAGGATAGTTGGTGACTTCAAAGATGAATCAACTTATGGCGGATAAACGCACGCTCAAGCTGAGTTTGCTAGTATCTAGAGCTAAAGACGATTGTGGATTGGTGCAGGAATTCGAAAATCTGTGTCGGACTGAACGGCCTGACAAATCGACCGACTGCATTGCAATGTGATACTAGCAACCTCATTCGACGATACCAATAGACGCGATTTTTATCCATCTTATTTCCGTCCGGCATTAGTTCATGATCATTTTTGTGCTCATTTCTACGTTCCTCTCATCCCAGCAGACACTACTGTTGGTATAAGTAACGGTTTTTGCCTTATACCGAATCTCCATTACAGTCGTATGAGACCTGTCTTAAATCACAAAAAGGAAAATGCCGACAAACGGACACAGCTATGAGATCCTCACTAGGGCACTTTAATAGATAAATGATGAAACTAGCAGGTAAGAATACTAGCTCGTTAGGCTATCAGTAGATAGACGAATTTTTCCTCATTTTTTTTATAGAATCCAAACGAAAACGATCGTTCCTGTTTGTACGAGTTCAACCAGCGGATCGAAATAAAACGACCGGTGGATGTCAGTGTCACTGAACGCGGAGCCAGAACCATGTAAAATCCAAATTTTACCGAAAATGGACTGAGACACGATAATTTCGCTCCATCGGGATGGACAAAAAATCGAATAAAATGTCTTACTAGGCTAGCATTGTTCATTTCTGAGTATCTCCAAGATGAACCAGACTCTATGAAACCATTGGTCACTCACAAGTATACACTTCTTGGATTCGAAATTAGAACGAGGCAGTGCAAAATAAAGTCATCAGGACATGTGTTTATTCTAAGCTGTCGTTTGAAGGAGATATTGTGGCTGACATCCTGAAATTTTACTACTCAAAGTATGATGACTGTTCATTCATGCCTGAGTCTCATTTTCAGCCTTCTCATCATTTCCTAGCTGAAGGGCATGCTGGCAAAGTTCACTGCTGGCCAACTGTGTTTTACCCTATACTTGTTCGGGAGTTCTTGCAGACCCTATTTGTCAGACAACGCGGGAATGCAAGGAGTTTTGGTTAGTCACGAACGACCGCATGATACTCGGTCGAAACCAACCGACGCCATCACTGCGCGTCTCAAGGTAAATCACGAAGTGCAGGCTTCCTGCTACTACTGAAGCCACCATAATTCGACAGTAGAAAATTAGCTCAATGTTCAGAAGGACCTTTGAGGTTACGTTGAACGGCAAAAAACCTTGTTCGCATTACAGTTTTCTTCAGGAATCTCATGTCTTGCTTTTTGGTTTTGACCCATACTCCATAGTTGTTCTTCTGAGTGGTGACAGATATGAATATGATGGAAAATCCCGACCAGTAGTCACAGAAGAATGCTTGTTCATAGTGTTTCCCCCAAGAGGATAAAGTGCGATGCAGTTCTTGAGGCTATATACTACTTTACTGATTATACAGAAGTTGGAGGTTTTCAGACAGTAACATTTAGTATCTAAGTGCACGAGAAGATGGATATGTTTGACACTTATTAGGTGGTTATAAGACAGCTCATTTCCACGTCGTATTTCCACTTTTAGTGGGTTGACTGGAAAATTTTCTAAATAACGAGCTACAACCAGGAGTTGTAAGGATACTGCTCCGGGCATTTGACGTTAAAACATAAAAAAAATTGGAAGTTTCCACGATAAAACTAAACGACCATCCCATGGCGCCGTCTCATCTGAAGAGGCTTTAGGCAATATATTTGTAGGCGATTCTTGGGGTAAAGTTAGGTGACACTATCCAACAAGTTTGTAGATCCAAGCCGAGATCAATGAAAGTAACGTGGAACAGAGTTGCCTTCATAGTGCTTAGAACTTCACAGATAATTCTGTTCCATAAGACTCGATACTTGGTAAGAGACGCTCAAACTACAGCAAGAACCAAACCCGGTATTTGCGAGTGCTTTGCGAAGCACTGACTGTAACTCTTTCCTCCTGATTTTATGAAAGCCATATGAAGTTTTTTGTAGTCAGATCATCAACCGGTCGCCTCAGCCGAAAGAGGATTACTTTAAACGGCTGCTTTGAAGGTGAACTTGATAAATATTTTGTGCTGAATTTCTGAATTGTACCGCCGAGTTATTATTTCTTACAATTAATATTCTCATGTTTCATTCGTAGGTGGTTCCCGTTCTGCTACCAACCTCCTCGAATTACTTCTCATCCAGCATGATTTTTGTCACAGTTTTCTCAAATATAAACCATTCTTTAGTTTGGAAAACTGGAAAAGCTACACGGTAATTTGTTAGGGGGGATTCGCGCAGCTGAACCGCTGTGTACCATCAGGCTAGTAATACATGGTAGTCAATGTGATTGGATCAAATGATCCCGAAACTTGAAACCAACTTACTTCGCTCCCAAGTCTCCTGAGTTGATGAGAACCAGCCGTTTTGAAAGTTGGCCACCGCACACGACTGGTCCGAAATTGACCGACTGTATATCGAATCGAATGTCATGCACTTCGCAATAGCCCTGAACTCGAAACACAGGCAGATGGTGTAGAGTTGTTTGGGTGGCCGGTAGACAGGATCGTTTTTCACTATCCACACTGCCCAGTTCGCAAAGTACCTCTGCTGTGAATCGGGGTATTCGGACAGTAGATTCAAACGTCACTTCAACCATTACTGCCCTGCTTGCGCGTACCTTTACTGGATACAAGCAACAGTAGCTTTTTCTGGGAACGAATATTATGCATGGATGTCTCATGTAAAGCTCCCACCGGTTGTTTTGGACAGTTTTATTCATACTAATGAATGTATGTAGATAACATTAGCACCAAAGGAAAACTCCCAACCCATTTTTGAAAAGTATGGGTAGGGTGGATCTCGGAGTATTAGCTAGATGATACTTGAAGGACAATGTTCAGCCATACAGTTCCGAAATCCTACGGAGTAATAATGTATTGTGCACCCAGACACCGATAACTTGAGTCTGGGCAATCGTTCGAGCGTAAAGTCGAATCATGAATTGTTGGGGAATAATACTTCACTGCTCTCAATAGGACAAATGACCTAACATTCAAAAACACACATTTACAATCTCTCATTCTTAGACTCCTATTAGTTAAAACAGAGGGACGGTGGAAATGGGTGCAAGTCCCAGCTGATAGTCTTCTGAAACAGGGTTGCACAGTCTTATTTGAAGCTCTTTTGAAAGCAGTGAACAAGACGCAGATGAAATTTCTCCACCTTGATTGCTCTTTGACTTGGCAGTGCGGGACTCCTCGAATACTATCGACTCCACCTTAACTCGGTATATTGCTATCGGCGCTGCACTTTTGTTAATCAGAGTGACGCATCTGCGCGCCTGCTGATTTTTTCTCAAGGAACCTAGGTCTACGACGGTTGACATTTCGTCTGGTTTTGTGTCTGCACATTTAATGCATCGTTGCTGTCCGTTAGGTTTGGAGGTCAATATCAAGAGTGGCCCAATCACAGGTTGAATTCGTAACTTGATGCCCGTCCCAAGTAGTCTGATCGTATATAGAGTTGATCCGTTCACTTCGAAGGTAAACTTCTCCTCATATTGCTTGCATGCTTTTGGAGTGAATGTGAACCAAACATTGGCGGAATTCGTCTTTCCGTCCTGAGATTCAACAGCCTTTGGTTGTAGAACCGTGGGTCTCATGCTGTACTGAAATACATCCGAATTCGGAGTCAAGCATTCTACACTTATGGAGCGGCTCGGATGGATGTTAGACAGTGTCAGACAACGTACGGCCGGTTCGAGTCCAGGTCTGGAAACCAGCTGTGAACCGAAGTCAATAACTGAAGTGGAGAATTCCAACAATCTGCCAGATGTACGACCAGTTAGCTGTAATCCATAGGCAGGTCCCTCCCGAATAGCCAAACAGGCACTAATTAAACCATCGAGAGCCAGTTTTTGATTTAGACATTTTGACAGCTGTTTTGGGGGTGAAAATGTAAATGTACAAACGACATTCTCCCCTGGCTGCAGATTTCCAGATACAGGAGCAACTTTCACAATTGGACCTCGTGATTGATCCGGTTCGGCTGACAGGAAGCTGTGTGCCAGCTCCAGCTGAGCATTATTCATTATGTTTCCCTGATTTACTGAACACATCCATGCGTAGTCACAGCCAAACTTGCCGCAGTTGAGCACAGTCACCCTTCGCGTTACCACCTCCCCTGGGTCCAGTTCACCAAAATCTAGGCGTCCAAATTTACGATGGTATTTGCCAAAGTTTGATTGTATGGTGTTATTCACTTCCAGCACAATTTGGTCAATATCAAGACCTAAACAAGGAGTCCATAACGGCTGTAGTTCAACGGTCGACTTCTGTTCATTGGCAGATTCGACAAAAACAGATATCGACATGGAGTAACCTTCTGCTTTGACGTTCACCGCCAACGGTCGCTCGCAGTATTTAACTTTACATAGTAATTTTATGTTGATCGACCTTTCAGCCTTGGCAGTGAATGAAATTTTAACAGGAACCCTGGAAAGAATAATGGACCGGCGGAAAAGAATGTTAGTACTTGGACGAAAAGTCCAGAAGTGGATATTCTTCGTGGAATGAACGGCTTTTCGAATCATATTCACCTTCTCGAGGTACATCACTAGTTTGCAAACTAATTCGGTCCTAATGGAAGACTCACCTGGATTCTAGTTGAATCTCTCGATTATGACAGTCTTCAGCTGGGACTCTGTAAAGTCTCCTGTTAAAACTATATTGCTGCAAAAATGGGTGTATTTTGCGAATCGCGAGCAACTAGCTTTCAGGTAGAACATGAAGTTGACGGAAATTCGGGAACTGCACCTACCTGATGAGCCTCAAGAAGGGCAAAACCAGTCGTGGGCTTTCGAAGAATTTTCAGCAACCTTATGAGTAGTGTATTACGTCTATACACATATCGCGATATCTCGAATATCGTAGCAACTGAAACATGAGGCAGCTTGGTGCAGCATATTCAGTTGCTTGACAACATCATAAACGAGAGATTCAGCTTGGTTCCAGGTGGGTCCTCCGCAAAACCAAATTTGTTTACAAATGAATGCAGTTTCTCTCAGAAAGTGTACATGTTAACAAGCTGAATAGGTCAAAATGTAACATTAGATTGCCCAAGAGTCGTTGCGAGATTCTTAGACTAGATATTCACATTCTGTACTGATAGAGTTATTGTAACCGATCCAGCAATGAATGAAAAAGCACCGGATTCAAACTCTGCTGTCATTCACGGCCGTACTGGTATTTGGATTCTGTGCATTTGACAAGCGGGTCAAGCTGGTACTCCCACTTAGTCTACAGGCGCTGAACGAGTCTAAACTGTCGCGCCTAAGCAGGTAAACATTTCCGCAGTTTTGGCGACGTGATTCACTGGCCCGATACTTTGAACGCGGACGCGCTAGGCGGGACCTTAGAAAGCCATCTCTCGCACTTAAATTCTGAAAGGTTTACAGCCAAATATTAGATCCTCAAGTAAAAAAGGTGACTGATATTTTTCGAGAGCATCTCAGTTGGGTTCGCAAGCTTTCTCATATGCCTGAAATTCTGGCTCTACTAATTCAAAATTGCAGCAACGTTTCTTCAGGTAAAAATGTGATTGGATCCACCCAATACTGAACAGAGCATTCCCCGAGTGAGCAAACTACTTGTTTAGCGAAAACGACTGTAGCAAACTCAAAAATGTCCACTGTAAAAGAGACTCGAGCAAGAGGAAACCTCCGAGAACACAGCGGGGAATACCTTCTAAGGAGTGTCTGCTCTTCAGTATGATTACTTTGATTGTACGCCTGTTTATGAAATGAAAGTAAAACCACAGGGTCCTATTGGTGCGAATAGTTGACCGATCCATGCTTACTGGCCTGGGGAACAGAAGCCACTCGGCCAGCTTACAAAAGCTGTTTCAGTCAGCTGTGCATGGACAACAAAGCTGTGCTCAGATTGATAGGCAAAATTCAGAAGGGACGTTGAATCGGTGGATTGAGTGTGACCTCTTTTCAACTAACGCGGAAGACCGATCTTACCGTTCGGCTTTTGTAGCCTGTACAATCAGGGGTATGTTGGACACCTCGGAAGCTACTTACTCTAGTAATGATCAGTCACTGGCGTCGAATAAACCACTCATCCGCACAGAGGGTTGAATAAGTCTTGTGTTGGCTGTGTTCTGTGTGTTCTGTGTTCTTCTACCGATTGTACAACGCAGAGTTGCCTGTGGGTTCAGTTAAAATATGTTTTCTTCATGGGGGATGCTAAAAATAAGCTCGGTGTTAGCTAACAATGCTGGGGATATGTGGAACCAGATTTTATTGGAAAAACTTGTCAGTGAAAAGCTTTTCTGCGTTTTTAATGAGAATACTTAATCATTTGGCTTACCAATGAAATCGTATCGAAGAGAAAAGGTCAGTTGGGTTACTTGACGTGTCCGCTAACATGAAACAACTCCAAACGAGGGATGAAGCAAGCAATCCGAAATGCCATTGGCTGATGAGACGGATACTGTACTTGTCTAAAACATTTTTTTTCGTTTACGTGTATACATTCAACAGCATCAGTCCCACAGAACAAGGATGAGGTTATCGACAAATACATTCATTTGAATAGCGATTTGGTCTTGACGGGAGACTCACCTGGAACCCAGCTGAATTTCTCGTTTATGATTTGCAACATTATGAGTAATGTATTACTTCTATAGAAAGGAGTGAGGTTACCTAATAATGGTAATGTTACCAACAGTAATAATAATAGTAATGAGGACAATAATCGTTCAGCTGTTACACCCTTTCAGTGCCTGGCTGCAGTGCCACCCGAAGGTGGCACGAGGACTGAAAACTGTCAGGTCGCCCGAGCTTAGAGAGGAGCAGTCGAGATGTAGAAGTTGGCTCTGAACCGCGGACTTACCGGGCAGTGAGTTCACTCCTTGAGCACCAAGCTATCTTTTGATGAAACCATTGATACAAATTCCACTTTAACCATTGCCTACGAAACCGACTTGTTAATGAACGTGGCTGACGATATTATTCGTGCGATTATAACTACACGAGTTAAGGTAAATTCCACATGGAGACCTACCGATCACCAGGATTCACGTGACCACTCATTGGCTGGACCATTATCCAGTCTTGTCTGCCAGGCCCGTAGCGACTGGAGTCTAGAAATTTGAACTGTAGGGGCTCATGGATTCCATCTGAGGCCGACTCATGGTTTACGAGATACACATCCCGAGAGATTGTATGCCCCACTAGAACAGACTTTAGGTTGAGGTGTGAACGGTCCCAAGTGACCTGTGGTTCTCTGGTATGTCCAACAACCAGAAGTGGAACAGCGAATTGAAGCTGTTCGATGTACAACCGCCAAAACGACTCAGTGATACCCAGCGTACTCGGGGTAAAAGTAAATTGCAGCTGAAAGCACAAGCAAGTAGGATTACAGTTGGTTTACAAGGTGAACTTTTCACGCCTTATTTCAACTCGTATTAGTCACTTACTAAAGTGAACAGACGAAAATCAGGCACATGGAAAAAGCCTGTGGGTTGGTACACTATGGTCTGAAGCTTCAAGTAAAGGTCTTAGCAATACGGGTATTGCTTTTTGAAGTGAATCTCTGGCACGTGACAAAAAGCTTCAGGTCAATAGGCCATTCCATTTGTCATAAAAAACTGCTTTTAATAAGAGCTTATTAGTGGTTTTGTAGGAATGAGTTGAAGTTTGCTGATGTGCTGCCGAACTCATATTAGGGCTAGTAGACAGGTCGAAGATGTTTTAACATCCAGCAGCCTTTCCCGAATGTGGTCAGGAATGAGCTACTTTCACGATACTGCATTATACTAATCCCTGTGAAGAAAGGATGCAATGTGCTGAGAAGCTTTGTCAACAAAATAAAGCACACCTCAGTTGATCTGCCACTGGTGATTTGTCCATGGGATGTGGTGCATATTACTGGCTTGTAGTCATTTGCTGTCCATCCGTCTTGGTTTTGAATTTCGAAGTCCAGATTTTCCGAAGTGAGATTGGCCACGGAGAAACATCTGGAATAGATAATACGGTGAATTGTGTAAGAATAAGTGCGAATTTTTATTCTCCAAATAGTCACAAATTCTAGCGTCTAGCTTGAGAACTCGGGGCAGTGATGAGCACACCGTGTTGCAAGCGAAATAAGCCGAAAAACGGGCAAAACAATTAAATTGTCCCGTATAATTTAGCCGGTGAATTTTCGTCCGAATCTGAGAGCAGGAAACTCTGAACTTCTCCACGAGGAGAACAAGGTAAATGTGATAGTTGAGTTCCCGACCGTTCTATTTTCCTAATCAGGATTTCTAAGTCTTCGGAAAGCAGAGGCATCGCTGAAGATTAAGCAACCATTTGACCGCTCCGGAAACATGGCTTTACTCTCGAGAGTTCCGTCTTGCTGTAGCAGATAGTTATGAAAGAGATACATTCCTTCGTACTTTTTCACTGTCACATGGAACCACGAAACTGTGAAAGGACTTCCGGAAGTGATCTTTGAAGTCTCAGTGAAAAGAAATTTGATTTTGTAACTTGAAAACTTGTAACTTTCCAGCCAGGACAACTTTGAGTTGATAGAAGACCTCAAGTGTTTAAAAATTCGATAAGTTTCTTCTGAAAACAGCTAACAGAAGATTTGCTGTATTGTTGGCACAACCTGTTTGCTTTGGCCACGATGGCTGTAAGATCTACGCAACACTTTTCTGGTTCGTATCTGCAGAGGAAAACCATTCCCACTATACCTGCCAATCAGGATTTGGTACCGTTGGGCTGTCTTGATAGGTGATGGTAGGACATTTTCTAATGCTCGCCGCGTTTTATCTTCAAAAGTCGTGTTATGACCAGAATGCTGGACAGCCGATGGCGCGCATCCAAGCTGTTGCCATTGCTTCCCTTCCCGATCTCCCGAATGAAAGGTGCACTGATATCCACCTGTTCGCGGGTCAGTTATATCGGCTATCTTCTCCAATGCGTAATTATCCTCCCCTCTCTCCTCAGCCCACCGGCAAACGAAACTATGGCATCTATAACCACTGCACAACAAGTAAGCGGTTTTTCCGGCTGAAGATAATGATGATGGAATGTAGATTTGTTCAGATGCCCACTTTGACGACGTGGGTAAGCACATCCACAACTGACTGGCTTTGTCGGTCACACCGAACTACGCTGATGGATTGGTTGCAGTCTAGCTAGTGTTTTATGTGGTTTGCTTTGAGTTATCTGTTTAGGCACCTGAACGCCATTTACCAGGTGTAAACCCAAGGGAACAGGGCCTACAATTCCAGAAGTAGCGTTTGAACAGCACACACATATACCACACATAAGGCCAACCGTATTTCATCCTCTCAGTTTGATAAAACCTACTATTAGGGTGGCACGTTGAACGGCGCGGAATATTTTCAGCATTGGGACAAGTTTCAACAAGTAATTTCTGATGGAAAAACCTCCAAACTAAAAGCCACACTACCTGGGAGCGTTGATGTTTTAACCATCGCTTGTCGTGTCAACCATCGAGCACAGTTCCACAAGTACCACAGTTCGGTTTCCAACCACAATATAGGAAAACTATTCTCCTCATCTGTACTGATCGCATACCTTACTCTCGGTGCTTACAAGGGACGGACGAGCTGACTATGAGAATGAATAATTCGGGGCGAGATACTTTATCCTTGAAATTGCTCACAAACGAACAAAAAACTGGCAATGATAGTTCCACCATGTGTAATTATTTTGGCACCCACTGTGGGTTCGGGATTTAGTCCAAACTATACCGGAGTGTTTTATTGAAAATAAGACGGGGACCAGGACGGGGAAGGCACCGATCGCTTCTCATCCTGAACGTTCACGGGAGCTTTCAGTCCTAAGGCGAAAACCTTACGAAGCAAGTATGGTGAATCTAATAAAATCTGATTACGATAGGTAGATGTTTTGTGACAGGGTAACAGAACACTATTTAAAACAGAAAGGTTACGCTAATTTAATGCACTATGCGAATTCAAATCGTGCACTGTTATTGAAAAACCATTGCCTGCTCACTTGCTAACGGTGGTTCCAACACCGATTGTCCATAGTTCGATTACTCGGGTAGCTGGATCAAGGGGGCCTCCTAGTGGTTGACCTGCTGGTCCTGGACGATCCGGATTCCGTCGATCACCTACCAGGTAGTTGGATTCACAAAGGTCAAAGTGAATGAAAGGCTGTTCGGCTATCCCCTCCAGTTGAACCATTGGACCTGTGTTTTCTCCATGTGCTTCCGATGGGATGAGGTTTTCGAACATACCGCGCAGTCGGGCCGCGAATGTGCCAGCAACTAATGGACTGAAGGCTACCTGTAACAGGTCAGTGGAACGATAACTTTAAAATAAAAATAAATAAAATAATAACTTTGGAAGAGGACAAATCGGATCCAGGTAGTTCCATAACAATGGTACACCGGAAACGAAAGACTAGTATTTCTGTGGACGTGTTGAGATAGCTCAGTGGTTAATGCGCCAGCATACGGTTCGTGGTTCAAACCCAACCTCAGCAGCTCAACTGTTCTTGTCTAGACTTGGGCAATCTGGCAGTATCACAGCCCTCGCCTCTCATTCCGTTAGCATCGTAGCTAGGCACCGAAAGGGTGTCACAACTGAACGATTTTTTTATTTGCTGTTAATATGGGGGGATTTGGAAACCTTAATAGACATTTCGTCTGTTTCATCGGCTGTTTTCGGCTGTTTCATCCTTGTTGGGAATAATCATACTTCGCGTGAACGATTGGGTAGCGTAAAGATCTACATTTGAGGATCATGGCGTACTTTCAGAATGCCGGGAGTTTCCTTACGGTGTGCACTCTAAACTGGATTTCACGGATCGGTTACCCACTCAATTCACAGTTTTACTCTTAGTGGCACAACATTTTGTTAGGAGAACACGCGGTTCAATTGGCTGACACCTTTGCTCACTAGCAGACCAAGGCTTTTGTTTACTATGCAAACAAAGAAAAGTCAGCGAAATACACTCGTTTGCAAACAAATTTGGTTTTGCGAGAGACTCACCTGGAACCCAGCTGAATCTCTCGTTTGTGATGTTTCCAGGCAACTGAATGTGTTGCACCTGGCCGCCTCATGTTCCATTTGCTACGATATTCAAGATATCGCGATACATGTATATCCGTAATACACTACTCATAAGGTTGCTCATATTACTCATAATGTTGCCTGGAAACATCACAAACGAGAGATTCAGCTGGGTTCCAGGTGAGTCTCTCGCAAAACCAAATTTGTTTGCAACTGAGTGTATTTCGCTAATTTCGTGCAATTTGGTTTCAAGTAGAACATAAGGCTGACGGAAACTCGGGGACTGCGCCTACCTGATGAGCCCCAAAAATGGCGAAACCGGTGAGGGGCTGTCAGAGAATAGTCAGATTTCGACAAATACTCTCATTTTTTCATACGAATTTAGTTTTGACGGGAGACTCAACTGAATCCAGCTGAATCACTCGTATCTGATGACCCGCTTCAATTAACTATGCAGCACCGGGCCGCCTCATGTTTCATTTGGTATGATATTCTAGATGTTGCAATACGTGGTTATCGCCTCAAGAAGGACAAAATCAGTCGTGGGTTACCAAAGGGTCGTCAGCAACGTTATGCGTGGCGTCTTACACCTATTAGAAAGTCAGATTATGTTACTTCGCAATTTAAACGGCATTTGTTTGTAGCCCCGTTTAAATGGATAAGCATTTAACAGAAAGGCGCTAATAAGAAAAGTCCTCCAACTAAGGTTCAAAATGCACATGCCTATGTCATTGTTATTATCCTGTTTTCAAAACTGAACGTTCTAAGTGCCTGTTAGAGATTCCTGGTGAAGATTTCGTCCTGTCACTGAAGCCAGTCTATGTTGAGAAGCATTGTACAAATGTTTCATCTTACGAAACTCCAGGAAGTCTTGAGTCCCGGATCTTCCTACTTGTGGAAAGCCTAACCATCTATGGGCGAATTCTTCCTGGTACACCGTTCGATTTGGTGTTAAAACTCCATGGAGAAATGATAGCATCAAATACTGCAGAAGAGGCATAGCGGTCACTCTTGATCAACGGGGGCAGACATACTAATCGTATCGCTCAACGGGTTATCTAAATTCAAATGACTGTTTTGGACACTAGAAAACCCATATAGATGATCCAAGACAGAATAAACATACTTTGCGCATCAGGAACAGGCCCCATGGCAGGAACATTATAAAAAAAACACTCACCTCCACAGAAATACTTCGTCCCGGCGGCACTATTCCATGGAGAGGTTGCACTGAGAATGGTACCAAAGAGACATCCCAACACTTTACCTTTGTTTCCTCACTATCAAGTAATGGGGTTGGCACTTCAGACTCGTTCGATGATGGCATGCTTGTTAACATCTCCACTAACCACGAGAAGTGAAGATCGACCACTCCGATGTTGCTCAGTTCAAACCTAGATGAAAACCCATTGGATTAGTAGGGGAACAAATAAGGACTCTTGGAGAGAAGATACATCGGTGATAACCCAAAATCGACCATTTAAAAGCAGGAATTCTTCCTTGAATGTCTTTCAGCCAAACCTGAGGGATCAGTTCTATGGTGATGGGCATGATAGAACATGAGGTTTTCTTTAAAAAATTCACTTTTTATTATCCGAGCTAATATTAATACAAAATCCTTCTTCCCCCTAAATAGTTTGCCGTGGACAAGCTGTAAAAGCATTGGATGAGCTGCGCAGTGTAACAAAGTTTTCTCCATACGCATGTACTCAACTGATCAAAACAGGTATGCCCCGCTCAATTTCATAGTGGTATCCGCGGTAAACTATGCTGTTTCAATCGCTCTAGGTTCTAAGTAATCTGCACGTCAAAGATTAGAAACACAATAGGCATGGCTAGATCAAATAAAGAGGAATGGCAGCCAGTAGGATGATGCCAAAATGTTATAACTCGTTCTATGAGGACCAATTTAAGGCAGATTCTGCGTGACTATGCTATGGAACGAGTTATTAGCCCCAATTCAAGAAAATATTTCCCCAAACGCGGGAAAACATAGATTTGTCGACAACTCAGGATTGTTTCAGACAGTTTGGAATCCCGGCATTCACGACGGCTAGGCAAAGACTGATCCTCTCGCTGGTTGATTACATTAGACTACAGAGGGTATGACAACTGACGATTTGAGATTTCAAAACTTTCGCTGAGAATTATATCGTGGATGATGTGCTCCTCACGAACGTTAACTCACAAACAATTCAGAAATAGATAAGACGGCGGATGACAAAGAACAGCAGACTAATTCCATGACCGCAGAACGGTCATACAGTGTCACATATAGTTGGTAGGCACCGACTTAAATTGAACGATTTGGCCTCGTGTTTATCTCTCGTTCTGATAAAATTCCATTTCAAAAATATTACAATAAGACAAGAACACTTGCAAATGCAAACAGATGGGGTAGATAGGTCCTTAAAAATGGTCGCAAAACCTTCAACCAGGAGCAGCTCCCCTGCAAAAAAATAGTACTGGTTTAGTGTTTTATGCAGTACACAGTAGACTTTGAAGTAATAATTGATTTTAAGTGTCAATCTAGCAAAAACTGAAATCTAGGAGAACAAGCTGATGGACACTTCGCCAAGTGGATTGCAAACGACTTGTTGGTGGAACTAAAGCAAGGTACAAATACTAGTGGGCTATCGACGAGTCATAATCGATCTTCACATTCTATTTATTAGACATATTAAACATAGTTTTGAGCTGCACATTGGACTGATCAACATCACATGCGAAAGGTTCATTTGATCCCCAGGTTAACATATAATTTTTCGAATCATTGACATGGTGAATTTACGCGAAATCTTATGTTCAAGTGAGAAATAGAATGATTACACTAGTGGCAGAGAATTTTGAAAACCTCAACCGCACCAAACCTTTTGACCAGATTAGAACACATCATCCAGCTTTGGAGGGCTAGCATGAATGACGCGTTGGTCAAAAGCTTCGGATTCTTCACTCATCAGCCGGTCAAACCCAGCAATGCAAAAAGATCGGAGGGCACGAGATCTTATGTTAAAAAGTCTACAATCTCTACTCAGCTGGACCCCTTGCCCCCTCCTTTCATGCTCATCTGGTGGGCGTCAGTAAGCGCTAAACTTATCGTGTGGCTGATGTTCAGGGTTTAGTCAAATTCCAAATCCATGGCTTGGGGGTTAGACTAAGACACATAATCATCCGACTACTCACGAGTAGCTAGATATTTTAACAAGTTGACTGATCAGAACAAAGGAATAAGCCTCCGATAAAGCGAAAGGCTCTCAGTAGTGCACGAAATGTTGGTCGGTGACCATTAAATGGCCAAAATCGGTTTCACAAAATTGGAGAACAATATAGTTAATTTGGTTTAGCTAAACGTAGGACTGAGTTACAACGACCTGAGTGTTCGAATGGGTGTTAGTTAGACTGCACATAAGCTGTTTTTTAACTTCCGATTTCAAACTCCAGATGCAACGAAACTTATGGTTTTTACGATTTTGTCAAGAAAAGTTCCGCCCATTTGAATAACCTTTCAAAGCGGTATCTAGTGGACAGTTTATTGGGAACTTAGGTCGAAGAAAAACTGTGCGATTAAGGATAGTTCAGCAATGCCTCATTATGGAGGTCCCAAGATAAAACAGTCAAGCAATTGAAAAACAGATTGGATCCTTGGATCAGAAAAAATGGAAGTAACTAAAGAAGTACTGCTTACCTATGAGTGCGACGCTGGAACATTAAGGTGTTTTGAAAACTGACAGATTCAGCGCTACACGAAAAGCGTGCAAAATCGGCTACGGCAGAAACCAGAAGTGTCAATGGTTGGGGATCTGGAACCTCTGGGATTTCGGAAAACGTTGGCTCGGGTTCGGTCTCCACAACTTTCCGTTTCCGTCTTGCTACTTCTGTTGTTGTTCCGTATTCAGACACTGGATGCTCCTGCGGCATAGTGCGACTGGCGGACGCACTCGAGGTTATCGCGCCTCCCCTATTCTCTGCAGTACTATGTTTTGGCTTGGGACTAGGGGAAAATTAGAATGAAAGTGAAAATAGCAGCTAAGTCTTAAGATAATGACGAAAGACCGTCAGAGAATACATTCTGTTCATACACTATTTCTCATGGTGGACCGTTTAAATTGGCCACAAACGGTCAACGAGAATAGATATTTACCAAACCAAGCATCAACTTTTTGGAGAGAATTTATGGAGCCGACAAACTATTCACCAACCATCCAAAGCGTCTTTACTGTGTAGAACGGACCAAACGGACCAGTCAGAATACGTATAGGCCGATCTGCAGTCAGTCAATCACGTTACTTATAATAAATGTTCTTTAGAATCTATATAAACGTAAGCACAAGTAAAGAAAAATCCTATCCAGCTTCACACGGACAATATTTCCGTCTGTGGTGACGGTATGTCTGCAAACCAGTTTTCACACTCGGTGCACAGATTAACCGCCAAGTGATCAATAGCGGATAAACGCACACAAGTTATGGATATTTATACATTTTAGGCACAGCATTTAATATCGCATCTAGTTACATTGGGGAATTATTTTCTTGCGCCTAACTGCTGCAAGTGCGTCAGAGTAGTTTTACGTAAATCGATCGGCTAGCTGGGTAATCGAATAGATTGCATCGACTGACTCGCCGCCCTAGGTGTGACTGTGTAGCTACATAACTGTTTGGTTCCAACCTTCCTCTGGTAAACGGAGCGAAATTCATTGATTTTTTATGTGGTGACCTTTTGGCTGCCTTTCGGCGCACAATGCGATAATGCTCTATGGATTTGGGAGATGGCTAAGACTGTAATTCAGCCTGTGCATAAATCTTTAAGCAACAACCTCTGACTGTCCGGTTCATGAATGGATAGAACGAGTATTCATAGGTCAATGACTATGGGGGTGGCTGTTGGATGCTCTGGTTGAATTATATAAAGTTGTCATAATACAGCCAGGTTAATTCATCTTTGGGACACTAGTCAGTGGACTTTTCACTGGTACGATCGAGAGGAGAAGCTATGCACTGAAGGCAACAGCTTGAATGCATGCGCACCATTGAGGGCGCGGCTGAGTCAGGCCTATCATTCTCCCTGACCATTGGTGTGTCCTGTCTCGGAGTCCTCAACCAGGGAGACGATAATGACCAGTGCAGCTAATTTTGCTAGTACTGGCTTTCATACCTCAATGCCAAGTCACTGCTTGACCGTCCCTTGCCCGCTTCCACTTTTCGCGTGTTCAAACAAAAAAGCTCTCTGAGGAAGTCTATTAACTCCTGAATTCACATCTTGATTATACAAGTTATGGCTTCCAATGCGTAGCTATCCGCCGGTATCCCCCCAGACTGCCGGTGAATGAAATTGTCTTTGCTATAACCACTTCCAAACATTTACGCGGTTTTTACAGCTGAAGATGATGACGATGATATTATTCAGTGGTCCCACTGACCAGATTTCCACTAAATAGGATCTTTTGGAAGAAAATGCATGCAGAATCTGTGACCTCATTTTCGAGTCGATCCACTGAACAGCCTAATTGTAGAAGGAATCTGAACCAAATAAATCTTACAAGAAGGGTAAGACTGATTATGTGGTCGGTCACTGTAGCCTATGTAAACACCGATTACCCATAGGTTTGAAAGTCGCATTTCGCTTTTATGGGTTAAGGTTTCTGTTTGCATTATTCGGCCGACCTCATGTTCACCGTCCGTCATGAAGGGGCTCGTGTAGCCCCTACAGGCAGTTTAAAGCTCAGGATAGCTCAATCGTTCAGGTACGAACTTACTAGCCGAAAGATCCATGGTTCAAACCCAACCTCTGCATCTCAATTGCTCCTCTCAAGGCTTAGGCTTCCATGGGGTGGCGTGGCAGCTATAAGCCGTAAGGATGTCATAATTGAACGACTATTGTTGTTCAGCTAGTTTTTAATACCATAAATCTACCACTTTTTCTCATTTGCATTCAGAGTATGCTGGCTGTGAGCAGTATATTGGACAAAGTCCCATCAGACACAGGCACATTTGTGAATAGATCACAGAACTGAGTGGATGAGATGTTATTGCTTAAGGCCAAGGCTTTGCGTCCCTCCAAAGAAGGGGTACTCTGTTCAATGCTTTCAAGTGCATTTTTGGTGACAACAATGGCTGACATTAACTTGATTGCAACTGAGGATAACTTTCGAATCCTCGAAATATGTTGCTGAACGATTCTGACGGCTGGATTCGTTGGTTCCCATCAAACGGGCAGTGTATATTCGCACTGGTTGCATGGTTTTGGTTTCTCGCTGCAGGTTGCTAGACGCTTGACCATTCTTTGGGATAGATACCGAGTCGGATCACTCACAGGTATTTTGGAACTGACACAAGCAAGGGAATGGAGTAACAGTGAAGAGCTGCGGACCGAAAATCCAGGTTTGTATTGAGCAGACAGGCAGTTGTTAAGTGAACCCTTGTTTTTGCTGCACTGAGTGTTCCTCATAGGATAGACTAAATGTGGCAGCTTCGAAAGTCATGATGCTTACAAACAGAAATTGTTTGCGGATTTCGAAGATTGGAATGCGGTTTCTGTAGTCCGTTCCAATAAGTCACAGTCTGTGCAAATGATTTTACTGGTAATTTCCAACTCTTTTGGCTTTATGTTGACTAGAGAGAACGTTAAGAGAAGAATAGAGCGTAAGGAAATTTAATCCGGTCAGCTTCTATAGTTGTGTTGTGTTCGCCTAGCAGGACTCACAAGGACTGTCAGCACCATCATCATCGTTTACAGCAATAAGCTTGTATACTACACGCCGGGGCTTAACTACCATGCAATCACGAGGGACGAAAGATTTAGCAAAGATTTAGGAGAAAAGGAAAGGGTAGGGACTTATCGCAAAGAAGCCTTATGCCCTTAAAATGACGACCAAAGATAGGATGTCTACACCTTTAGACAGCATCACGATGACGTTCATACAGAGCTGAAGGTTACTACTGTGGGTAAGAATACTGAGAAAGACCCTCAACCAACTGGAAGCCATGCTGCTGAAACAGAACCCAGAATAGGCATTTGAGTTCAAAGAAGCCTACCAACACAGACCTTGTATGGTCCCGTAGATCATTTCACTGTATATCGTTTTCATCTGTAGATTGCTTGTGTCACTCTACTTCACTCTGATCCTCTATATATTTCATCTCCCCACTACCAAACACACTAATAATGCATGTTCCGATTCTAGAAAACACCGAAAAAATATGCCAAGCAATATTGCAGTGCAACAACTCGTCTTTATCTTTTGATATACTTGACTTACGAATAGGGAACTGCGTCAATCCATTTGATGACTTGCTTTGTATCATCCCAGTCTGGTGGCTTGAACAAGGAAAACGGAAAGAGTTAGTTGACCACCATTAAAACCGTGGACGTGTTTGCCAAAGCAAAATACGACCACGAGTGAGTGACCTAGCCTGCTTGTACATTTTATTTGAACATAAGACCGTCTTCCTCACAAACCTTTTTTCGCCTGACCATCTTCGTAGTACTGTTAGCCTCCACCAGTTAGGTGGTTAGAATCTGACAAGCGATGATGAATTCCATAACTGTTTGTGGTCGGATAAAGAAACAGACATGTCCTAGTTGGTTTTCCCCAATCCAGGCTACTAGCTCTAATTTCTGGTTACTTGTCTCGTTTTTGATGAGGGGAAAGTATTCAGGCAGATGTATTTTCGCCTGTCGCCTCGCACGTACAGATCGCGTTTGCCGGCTGCCTCGTCATCGGTGACCAAAGCTGGGCTAAATGGATATGGAACATAACATAACATATACGACCCAAAGTTTTTATCAGCTGCACTTCACTTAGTGTCTGCATCAACTGTCACAAGCTTCCAGGTGCTTTTTAATTAAACCATCCAGAAAATTAGTTGACCGATGTGTACTCTTGAGTGGGGGCGAGATGGCCCAGCGGTTAGAGCGCGAATTTACAGACCGGAAGGTCCGTGGTTCAAACCCGACCTCCGCCTCTCGACTTCCCCTGTCTAGACTTGGGAAACCTAGCAGTATCCCAGCCCTCATGCTTCCTTTGGGTGGCATGGCAGCTAGGCACCGAAAGGGTGTTACAGCTGAACGACTTACACTTTACACTACTCTTGAGCAGCTGATTACCCCTATCCAGCGTATTTGGCGTGTAACCTAGCCTGACTGTGTGCAGCAGTGAGCACTTTTATCGGATTGGATAGAAACCGGAAATCGTCCCCTCCATGTAGGTTTACGGCAAACAGAACATGAAGTTGAAACGTCTGGGTTTCTCTGGAGGAAAATTTCCAGGAAGCAGAGTTGGCTGTCTCGTTCGAACTCACAAGTAAGTTAAAGTTTTAATAGAAGTTATTAAAAACCAAATGCAGGCCTTTAGTACGTTTTTTTCTTGGCAGTGATTAAAATATCCTTTGAATGTCTTTTTCTCAAGGAATTCAGCTTGACTTTCAGTCACTGCTCTTGGTTTTAGTCTACGTTCGTTCAAAAGAAATCCCTATGCATTCACAAACCCACCGCCAATGGCTGATACTTCGGGAAATAAAATTTAAACTTTTCAGAACATAAAAAAACAATAAGCTGCTTCAAGAGTTGAATGAGCTGTTAAAGTGCACAAACTGCCGAGCTTTTCAAAGGTAAGTAAAAATTCTGCTTCAAAACAGGAAGTTAGCAAACTTAGCACACCGATAGGTTCCAGATATGGCAGAGGTTCGTGACCGCTTTTTGTTCCAATTGTAGTCTCAGAAACATCACGTCGTTTCCGCTCTTTTTAACCGTTGTAGCCTTTATCCCTCAATGTTGGCCTACCTATTCCTGAATTGCATTATCCAACATTCTGGAATATATGATTTCGGTCCCCCCGGCAATCTTCAGTTTATTCAATACCTGTATCGACTGTCCAGGACTTGTGGCGGAACAATGAAGAAGGTTTATGATATTTATCTGACTATCCAACGTATGATTGTGGCGCCATGACAAACCCGCTAGCAGCCAGGTAATTGTAGCTACAGTTGCATCAGAGAAGTCTTGAATATGGAAACAAACACATGATCTCCTTAAAGGAGATTCGAGCCACGACCTCCAGCGTCCGCTTTCAACTACCTTTGAAAGTCCCTTCGTTCGCGCTGCGTGCGACTGGGTTCATATTCATGACTCCCTGATCCCCGCCTCCCATTCCTACAAGAAGTGCTCATGTGACATCTTGGTGACTGGCGTCTGCCATAGAACAGTGTTGGTTAAATGTTCTACATGAGTAAGTGACGCTGGTATATCGACCGAATATCGTCGGTTCCCGGAAACTAATATTCCTCCACTGGAGCAAAGACTATCGTGAGAGGGAGCGGGTGGCAACGGGATGTCGCCTGTGCAGAGGTTTCCCCGTGAGCGCAGTGGGCCGCAAGTTTTCTACACCACACTATTAGAAATTTGGTCAAACTCAAGTGAGTTGGCATGCGTGTGTGGTGAGATGATTTACTTCATTGTTAACACAGGTGCCTGATATCCAGTGGTCTTACATGATGCGAATGAGACGATTTAATGGTCGTGGTAGACCTGTCTACCTGCACACACCGATTACATCCTTTTTGTGCCAGGTAGGAAATTTCGAACAAGAACTGCGAACCGAGGTCAGTTCTCATAAAGATTCACCTTCATATAACAATGGTAAACAAATAACTATGAACCAGTTGGTAACCATTGCGTTTTCACCCTCTGTTCCAACTTTACTCCCTTTCATCAGTATTGCAGCTGTAGTACGTTCCTAAGAGTGGTGTTTTGTGTGTATTCCAACCCAGGCACTGACCAAGCTCAAGTCTGATCGACATAATCCTCTTGATTAGATGGGAAATCGCATCAACAGTACCTACGACATTAATCTTATAAAGTGAGTGAAAAACTAAATTTGGTGGATAGGTGTGATGTTTTCCCCAAGACGACCATTGACAGGTTGGGTAATTGAAATATATCTTCTGTTTGGTTCTGGAGATAGTTTCTTCAAAAGGGCGTGCTGCCTCTACAATGAACGGACTTCCTTTAGGAGGTTTCTTCGTAGGGGCGCACACAAAGCTAGAGTCATTTTATAGCAAAAACCTTTCCCACAGCTGTGTGTGATGCCGATGAATTCCAACGTCACTTCGCTCATCTAAGTCACCAGCGTGTACTATGGGTACAATGAACAGGCCACATAGTGAGACAGGGATGGCTATACTCGTAAGTTCAAACAGAAAGATCCGATTATTCGTCATTCAGTAAAGTAAGAGATCCGTATTCGTTTGTCGGTGCCGCAGCGGAGAGTGCTATGTCGGTGACAGAGGGCAGTCAAAAGACCGCCAGCGTTGTTGCTATGGCACAGCTACGGTTACGCTGAGTCACGTGTTCCCTTCTTTGGAATAAGCCCGGTCCATTTGGTGGGTGAATGCTATCGAGTGAGTGGTGGTACAACAGGGGGGACACTGTTTATACACAACCACGGATGACGAATGGGGAGGATGCCGTTATCACTGGTGTTGGCACAGCGAAAAAAATAGGAATGGATAAAAACAACGATAGCCGACATGAGAATAGTCGTCCCACTATTACAAACTCGCCTTTGTGCATCCTTCAGGAATGGGAACACGGATGCGTTTCAGAGTACAGTTAATTGGAATAGTTTGCAAGGTTACCGGTCGACTGTTCGGTCGGAACTTCACTGTGATCCTTCGAGACTGTTTTGGATGTAGATGACCCTTGGTTGGGATGAACTGAAGGTTTCGGTGGTCTGTTGGCCAGCAGAAGCGAAAGCTTGTGGCGGTCTCCTGGTCTGACACTGGACCACAGTGAGTCATTGTGAATGTGTGACTGAGTTCTTCAGAAACTGCACAGTCCCCGAAATCGAGATGGTTGTGTTGGAGATCTGCAAAGCAATGTGTCTTGTCTTTACTTCACACGTAGTTTAACCCATAGGATTGAGGAAAATTCGTCGACAGACAAATGATGTTTTTTTACCCTACTTTGGAACCATCAGATAGACGTGGTCCGCGAATTCCGGTTATTTTTCAGCCTTACTTGAACACGTGATTGTGTAAACGCACTAAACCACTTTTGCCACATGAATCCTCCAGTTAGAGCAGCTTGGCTAAGACTGGGCAACTTGCCTAGATTTACTAATTCCGCACAGGATGCCTGTTTTACTCTGAATTTATGTTTTGATGTGAACAAATCGACCAACCACAAGACTGGATCGTTTGCAAAAGTCAAAAAGATCAAAACGTTTGATAACGATAATCGGATCTGGCAGGCTTATTGAAATTCATTACAGCATAAAATAAAAGGGAAGTTGCTGGTTACTCTCACTGAAAATCAGCCACTCGTGGTTAAATGGTCTAGTTCTCAGCTCCTAAGCGGATGATCGCGAATTCGAAGCATTCTGACTATTTGGCAGATGCGTATTGCTTAGTACTACTCGGCCACGCCGGAAAAATATTGACGTTAAATTTAGACTTGAAATAAATAAAATAAATAAAATAAAAAAAATAAATAAATATCTTAAACTTCGCTCCCATCTTTCTCACACCCTGTTTGCCTAGTTTGTCAGCTCAGTCATTATCCAGGAATCTGATGACCCAAAACTCCATAGTATTTACATTACTGTCTTTAAGAACCCCGCTTTTTGAAAATCCAAGATTTAGTATTTCTGACTTTGAACAAGTGGTACACGACAGGCACTACCGGGATGTTCATCGGGATCCGACTGAGAAGTCAAAAAAGCTTACGGAAAGCAATTTGGCGGTGAGTTGGAACAAGTGGTAGTTTTGGCCCTACGCACAGTCACAGGTAGAGCGAGCGATCTTCATCTGCCATCTTCCCGCTTACTTGTGCGAAAAATGCTACTTTGTTCAGTGCAATAATCCGCTTGATCCAAGAGACGATACGCTCCCGGAAAGTTCACAAAAGGATTTATCAGCAGTCACAGTTTGTAGTGAGACCGAACAGTATTCCAATTCTCTCTCTCCGGAGCTCTTTTCTTGGTGGATTACTGTGGTCAAAACTGAAACACATAGGGAAGCAGCTTACTTGTTCTGCGTGTGTCCCGCTGAGGTCTATACAAACCTATATTTCTCGAAATCTGCCATTATACGGAGTACTTTATCTTACTTTTTGGCGTGAAAGACACGTAAGTCATGTTTTGAGTAATATGCGGCACGTACAGAATCAAAACCGACCACATCACTGGTGCTGAAATTTGCTGGTTCAATGCCGTACAAACAAAGCAATAGATTCCGGGCAACTCCTGATGAGCAGCAGAGGAAAACAGAAGGCACCAGAGTTGATGTTCATTGATCAAGACGATTTCCAGATACACATACCTCCCTGGGCTAAGTAAAGCGATATGCGGGTATCTAGTTAAAGCAGAGGTGGTATACACAAACAATGCAACAAGAACCGCGTAAGTGAGAACATATAAGTGGCAACAGGTGTTTCTTAGCTAAGGTGGCGTTAGGGTGAGTAATGATTGGCGTGATCCAGGCCATTTGCAAATCATAAGTACTTTTCGGCTAAGCCTCAAGGTTGCTCCATCTTACATCTAATTATTCAGGTGTTCAGGTTAGCTGAATGTAAAAAGGAGACAAACTGGCCGATTCAGCCGACACGAATCATTCATTTTTGTAAACCGTCCAACTAAAACCGAAAGAACTTACCTCTGAGAATTTGTATGTCATCCCAAGATTTATCTGTAAAATGACAATGTGGTATTCGTTGGTAAGAGGTTGAATTTACTATAAGCTTTAACAACGTGTTGGAGAACATACGACAGAGTGCTCTATAATGTCTCTTTATGGTATTTCATGGGAGCATCCCAACGATAGCACCATGGGCCAAAGCCAGTCTACGTCTTCCGTAGGCACTGGTGCCACAGTGAGTAACCATCCGATTGCACTGACCTTCATGATTCGCTCATGCCAGGTTTATTACACTCTAAGCATCCACTTTTTTCATTAGTACTGAACGTGATATGGCGGCCCTATCTGAGCTTCAAGATTTAGGTGGAGTGTCACGGTATATTTAAAGCTTAAAAGCTATTTTTTCCGGCTGTGCAAGAATGATTGTTTCTACATCGGATATATAAGGACAAATGAAGGCAAAGCTGGTTATGGGCTCGTTACCGATTTCGAACAATACATTCCAAACTACTTACAAGTTCCTCTATCACTTCGTTTGCGGGCAAGCGAAAGCTTCGAGTTTCAGGGGGTTGACTGCCTAACCCACCACACTAGTTGACTGCTACGGGTCTAGACGCCTATACTTCTCACACAGTTCGTATCGAAAGCTCACGGAAAAGAAACTTCGTTGATATAACGGTGGATTTGGTAGCAAAAAGTCGTTGACAGTGGGTCCAGCTCCGTCTTTTGTGTTCCACGTGTATACAAAAAATCTCACCGAAAGCAACTAGATGCAGCATTTCATTGAGTTTTGCAAGAAAAGTGAACTGGAATATAATTGCAATTTTGTTCTCCAAGCACACAAAAAAGATCCCAGGACAGTGTTGAAAAGATTAGTGGGCTGGGATGTTTTTGAATAGCATACAAATGTTAAGAACAACTGAAAGATACCCGATGTTCGAATGAACAAATCGAAGAGGGATAGGATGCAACATACCTAATGATGAAACTGTCTCCACGCTGCCGATCTCAGGAGTTCGCCGTCTCAGCGCCTCATGAATGTATTCAGCACGAAGTGGGTCCAGCTGTGGCAAATCCTGTATACATACCTCGTCAGCTAGCGCGTTGCCAATCAATTCCACTGATGTGTCTTCATACGGGTTAT
The DNA here is from genome assembly GCA_003604175.2 of Clonorchis sinensis. Taxonomy (NCBI): domain Eukaryota; kingdom Metazoa; phylum Platyhelminthes; class Trematoda; order Opisthorchiida; family Opisthorchiidae; genus Clonorchis; species Clonorchis sinensis. The sequence goes on along the minus strand of CM030369.1, from coordinate 191,857,403 downwards.
TCACCACGAGCAGTTTTAGCTGTCCGATACTCTTCAAACCGGGTTCGATTGGTCTGTAGTATAGGTTCAAAGTATACTCTCTACCCGGCCGAATTAGAATGCTGGCGGTGTACATTTGGATCGCTGAAGCCTCGTGAGCTTGATTTGGTAGAAACATAAAGTGATTTAGATAGTGTGATACCTTCCATAAGTTTGAGAAAACCACAAAAGTTTTAGACGATCGAGTTTTATGCTCGTTAAGTTACAAAGTCACCCTCCATTCCTTCCAACTACTTGTTTATCATTTTCATGTGCTTTTTAACTTCAGGTTAGTTGTTCAAGATTTAAAAAGCATTGGAAGGGCTGTGGGGCTACAGGGAAGTGAGCGGAAGGACATGGAGAGATGGGGACGGACTTACAGGTGACAATTTTAATGCAAGTGGGTTTCGAATAAGGGTTGAACCTCGACCGAACCGTTCAAAATGTGATTAGAGATCAAAAACAGCTAAAGAGTAACTGGAACTGACCAAGGATTCGAACGTGCGCTTGATGTGGTGGGCCAGAGTAAGTTATTAACAACCTTTACTAGGTCATTCGACACTCAGCATTTAAGTAGTATGGCTATTGTAATTTTTCTACACAGCTTGCAGCATTGATACCTCGGGGGCTATGCTACTCAGAATGCAATACTATTTTCTTAAGGAACATATCTATGACCTTTCCAACAGCAGTTTTCTGTGTATCCCCCAGGAAGCCTTTGTCAATCTCTTAATGAAATCGTCGTTCAGCTGTAGCACCCTTTCGGTGCCTAGCTGCCATGCCACCCGAAGGAAGCACGAGGGCTGGGATACTGCCAGGTTGCCCAAGCCTAGACAGGGGAAGTCGAGAGACAGAGGCAGGGTTCGAACCACGGACCTTCCGGTCAGTACGCTCGCGCTCTAACCGCTGAGCTATCTCTTAGTAATTGTTCATCCAGCCTACGTTTTGGTTTGTACTACTTACCGGCGGAAGGCAAGCAGCTGTATTCCACTTCTGAAGAACATCCCGGAAGCAGGGAATCTGGATCTATGAAAAGAAGAGCATCGTTTTCTTTTTCAGGTTCCAAGTAGAAGACATGGTCCTCGTCCACCAAGGTCAGATTCACCTACATTTGACGAAATTTATGGAAGTAGAAATGAAAATAGCGCACATGAGACTCAAATGAACTTTAATCACCAAAACAAAGGTATTTACAGCATTTTCAGGCTACCAGAGTCTTAAGTATAGGGAATAAGATGGGGAAGGTGCAATAATGCGAGTACTGCGGAAAGAGGCTAGTAACATTTGATAGGGCATTATACATATATATATATAATACGGCTTAAGCCGGTAGTGGGATGCCTTATATACTTCGCATCGTCATCATCCTTAAGAGGAACAACAGACTAAAAAAGCACTCTCTTCAGGGATGAACTTTTCTGGCCCTTCGAAGAGGTACGCATTCTTTAGAGCGATCTCGCTAGAACAGTCAGTACACCTACTGTCATTTAGCAACTGTGCCTTCGGTTCTTATGGCATTTGCGTGTAAATATGTAGGCTTGAAGGAACCAGGTAGCTCACCCAGTGGAGGAGACTAACGCGGCAGTGAATGCACCAAAGCCGTCCGAGATAAACCTCACAGCAGGACTCAGTGCATCGTCTGTTGACGAGTTAGTCGAAGATACCATTGCAAACCTGACTTAAAACAAAGACTAGTGTCAAGATAGCTGGGTGGAATACGTTTAACAAGTCTAGTTGGCCATGAGGCTCTGTATCCATGTGTTTCATTCAGCCCAATCAAATCGAGCCGCAGTTCTTTAGATTCTCCTCCACTTTATGAAGCTCCAAGGGGGTCTTTCTGCCTTGAACTGTCATCGCGCTGCCAGGTATGATGAAATCCTACCAGCACTACTTATAGACGCTGGCGGATCTCTATGTTCTGTATGACTAGACCGTTTGAACTTATTTGCGAACAAGAACGCGTTCTACACAAACTGTTCAACTCGTCATACCTCTATCCAAAAAGACACAAAAAACTGTTCAACCCCAGAATTATCAGCCTGATGCTTGTTGCAAAGCGGCTATTGGCTTCAATCATATTGTGATGCGTAACCCCAGAATACGATACACAAAGGCTAGAGCATCAAGCAGGTATTCGTCCGAGTGGGAAGTGTACTGCTGACATATTCAAACTAAACCACATTCGTGAGCAGCGCTACGCGTACCGGCGGGTAAAAATGTGGTTTTCCTCTACTCCAAGTAAGCTGAAGTTTTGTAGATGGATCGTCTTTCCGAAATATACTTGATCAAAGAGGAGTGCGCATTTTAAGCCCATAAATTTGCCCCAAGCTCTCTATTCCGACGCATCTGAGCTTGCTGGAGTTGACAGCGAACCGTTCAAAAGTTTTCTACAGCCATTGAGGCTGAGTAAAATTACTCTCACTCAATCTCTCCTTTCTGTTCAGCTATGCTATCGATATCATCATCAAATGCACTTTTGAATGTTGTGGTATCGACGCATCTGAGCTTGCTGGAGTTGACAGCGGACCGTTCAGAAGTTTTCTACAGCCATTGAGGCTGAGTATAATTACTCTCACTCAATCTCTCCTTTCTGCTCAGCTATGCTACCGATATCATCACCAAATGCACTTTCGCATGTCGTGGTACCAAAACTGTACCCAGAGAAATACTAATGGACCTGGACTATGTGGAAGACACCGGTTTGTTGGTCGTTGATCATCATTGTTTATATATATATATATATAGTTCATTATGAATAATTGACTGGCACAATAAGTGGGTAAAATGAAAATTGGTGCACCTCTAACTAGAGTGCTTACTCACCAGTATATAAATAAGATGAATTGAGAATTTGGTTGAGGGCGTATCAATTGTTTCAACAGGCATGTGGCGTGCTAAATGTCAGCAAACCAACCCGTTTTATGGTCTTTTTCATTCTAGTTTAACTTGGGACGTCCAAATCTCCAATGTAGGTTTTGAAATGTGTGATATTTACAGATCCTCCTGAGTATTATGTTGTACGCCGCAGGGTGCCAAATGACAGCAAGGTCACTCCAAACCAAGTGCAAAATTAGGCATATTCCATCATGGCTTTTTATTGTGTTTCTGCATGCTTTTCATGGGTTTCTGCTAAAATTTGGCGCCCTTCTTCAAACAACCATGATTCATCCTTCCAGTGCATCCTACCCATAGACGAGGCATTTTAGGCTACGTGTAGTTCTTTTCGTTGTGTCCCAAGTATCCTCCTATTGATGTATACCCGTACCTAATTGCCCACAATTAGGATTTCCGAAAAGACTCAACTTGCCATGTTGAGATACCGTTTTTCGGGCTCTTAAAAGGACACTTGAAAGAAGGAATCGTCCATGATTTAGGAGAATGATGTTGAGTGAGAACCGAAATGGTACCTCGAATAGCACAATAATCTTTGTGTAAAAATCGGCTATTGTGTAGCCGCTTTTTTGTGCCAGTAGCAAATTAAGCCCTTCGGATGGTCCAGAACGCACTTTTTAACAAAAGTGAACATGAATTGCCTCCTCTTGTGATTCCATATTCCAAACTTAATGATGTGATTCTTGTACATTTTACTGGTTATCTGGTTACTTATGGGCCTCAAGAACTTCCACTTTACAGTGCTATGGGAAGGCCTCGATCCTTTCCCCCGGGGATAATCTGGAAATTGCTTACGAATGATGAAACAATGCAATGTACGCGATGCTCATTTAGGCATGCATGTGAGCACATATGATTCCTCTGGCAAAGAAGATTAATGTGACATGTCACAGTTGACCCATACGAAATATTTCGGATCCCATATGTAGACCATAAACAGAAGTTGAGACTACCTAAGACCAGAATCCTTGAAGGTGAGGATCTTTAGTGGATTGCTTGAGTACTGTCCACGTAAATTGCGGCGCAGGGCTGGCCATCGACTAGATAAATTAAATAGACTTCTTGGCGTTTTGCGCCGTCTCAGCATGCAACATGTTCTTTTAGGAGTTCTGTGGTGCGTAACAACCGAAACGGAATGATGCCTTGAATGGTAGTTTCGAAGTCTTGAATGTTCTAGATTGAACGAGAGCGTAACAACTCTCGGATAACGGGTGAATTTGACAGCACTTCGCAACAGTGGGCAAACCAGTGTAAATAGAACAAAGACAGATAGAATGAGTCGATGAATCCCTGGATTAAAGAAGTTGATATATTTCTACCACAGTCAGCTTCACTTTGGAACTAATGTGGCGGTAACTGTATCCATAACATCAGACGACTACGCTCACCATCACCATTAGACTGACTAGGGCCTGCCTCACACTGTCGTCAAGGTAGGTACGCACGCAAGACCCAGATGATCCTATGTGGCTTGCCGCTTACTGCGCTGCATTAAGTTGACCATGTTTTGTTCAAAAATACGGTGGGAAACTACATTCATGACAAGCTAATTTTCAACGAAAACCAATGTCTCATCGGCATCATGTTAGGCTTGTGCTGTGTACTTATTTTAAGATGAAGGGACTACCTCATCTGATAAATCAAAGGTTCATTCCGCTGACGAGTGTTCCTCTTTAGGGAGAAAATCGCCCAATGCACTCAAGGAGACTAACAACAACTTTAAACCAAGAATCAGACTATATGTTCTTGGAACAACTCTTATGAAAGGAGTAGGTTGAAGAGGACAGTCAATGTCCTCTACCGGATAAATACCAGCTAACCTACCCCACAATTCAGTGCACCCGAATTTCTCAGCAACAGCCGTCTTTTCACTTGTCTTCCCACATGCACCCGCTTGAATGCACAGATAATTTGCCCTTGCCGACCACGCACGCCAGGTTCGACAACAGTTAAGCTCGGAAGATGACCTTGGCCGATCAGTTCAAAATTCAAAACGGGGACTCCGGTTGTTGGCTGTTTTGGTCCGGCCACAGTAGCACCTCTTACCGATGTCGGCTGCACGGTAGATGACGAGGGGTTCTCCAAATACACAAGGAAGTTTGACACATATTTCTACAAAGTAGGCAAAATATGATAGCTGAGTTGCGGAACTAAGTGCACTGAAGAGCGCAAGTTACGTATATTTTAGAATGAATTGGGTCTTGAGAGTTCCCAGGCTTACCTGCATTGCTTGAGGAGTGAAGGTCACGGTCACATAAGTTGACGTATATGGGTCTATTTGAGTGCGTTCCATTTCCAGGCTAAACATCTCTGTACTGCTGGCAGGGCGGTTACCGCGGCTGGCCGGGCGACGAGTGACACGAGGAGGCAAATGTCCGATGGGACGAATTTCAAAAGTGACATCGGCGGGAACTTTACCTCGGTTGGCCATGCAAAAGCGGGCCCGTGCTGCTGTGCCAACCAAAATGCTGGGGAAGATGAAACGGTTTTCTGCTACGGCATAGACACCGCCATGAAAATCCTGAGAAAAAAGAAACGCTCAGAAAGATTATCGCTTTCGAATATTAGAACCATGTGTCTCGCCAAATATTCGTTGATAAAGCATATTTAACTACCGCAGTCAACCGAATTCACTTCATCTTGGCAAAGCAGTTATGAGGCGACATCGTTCCGCCTACTGCGCCTACAGTGTATGGATACATTTCATGGTGTAATTGTATGTCCAACTCAAAACCCAAGCTGCCCGGCTTGAATGTCATAACCGAAATGATGCATATATGCTTAATTTAGGAGGTCTTCAGATTTTGAAAAGAAAATTGCGTCAACCTTTCAACATCTTCTAAACAGACTGATTGAGAGAGGAACTGGTGTGTCATTCTATTTCACCGGAGGACTAAAGGTTGTCACTGATAGGTTTTGTTGGTGTTGGCTAACGGATAAGTGTTACTTTTGCAGAGAGAAAACCATCTCAAAATCAAGCTCACAGCCTGCCTAATTCAGGTAATTCGTTACCTAGCTAATACCGGTGTGAATCAGACGACCTGCTGTAAATGTTTAATTCTGATTAGAATCAAAGTAGGGTTAAGAGTTAAATAGAAAAACTAGTTTTTCTGGAAATATGACTGGAACAAAACCGTCAATCGTGCACTTATCCTGGAAGAAGAAGGTTTCATAAATCCATACTCACCCCTTCCGTTGGTTCCAGACTGTCTAGCATGCTCAAATCGTGGCAGATCCGGTGCTCTTCAAATATTGTCGTAATGTCATCCGTCTCAATACTGGGCATGTGGGCTTCGGCTTTTAGGGTGAATGGAACGCCATAGGGGTACAGGGTGGCATTTCGGTCGCTAATTTCGATCGCGATTTCCTTGACAAAAATGTGATAAATAAGTTTTTGTCTGATTCCGCGAGACGTTACCGATCATTATGGAATCAAAGAGGCTAGACAAACGGCAGTTTGGCACGCATCCTGTCAGCTATACTGTGTGGAATCAAGTTACCATACAGGGTGGAAAGACCTAGACAACCGTCTAGATTGAAGAATAAGATTACATAATCTTGCTATTTGGGTTTCAAGTGCAACTGCATCGTGTCCTAGAGAAAAAAGTCAGTTAACATCAAAGAGACTGTCAGTGTAGACTGGCTAGAAAAGACACGGTTGTTACAGACGGCATAAGTCCGAGTATACGGAGGACTCACTAATGGTGGGTTGAGCACACTGTTGTAATTATCTGACGTACCGTTTGTATCACTTGTTGGATTTCCTCAACTGTTATTTATGGCGCAAGGCCAAAAGTGAAGGTGGCTAGTTTAGTTTCTTAGATGACTTTGTGGTAGGTGGAGGAACATGTTCCCCAGTGTTCATGTATCGCAGTCCAACTTATTCCGGTCACCTTACCTTGCCGGTATGTAAAGTACTAAGGAGCAGGGTAAGTAAACTTTGATCTGATGAAATTCCGAGGGTGAAGGAAGCTGATAGAATGAGAAGTGGAATGCAGTTGAGGGAATATCTCTTCACTTTTATTCGGAATGAAGTAAAACAGCAACAGATGTGTATTAAACCCGTGCAATCCTATCAAACCGTATTTAGAATCGAACTCCTGGTGTGTAAACTACAGCTCTAGCCAGCAAGTCAGGGCCGTGATGCAGAGAAAGGACATATGCTTCCCACCTAAAATCACAACAAAACATTTAAAGCTGAAAAAGACTGAGCTGCTACTTTGCTTGTGTTTTCGGAAGGTTATAACGTAATGTTTTATCAAACCAGCGTGATTTAAACTGGTATCCCGATTAATGCTTTGGCGAATCGCTCACCATTTGCACTCTTTAGAATTGCATCAACCGAAACAATGGCCAAAACCTGTTAGCTGTCCGTTACTTGGTTGCTACCACCAAACAGAGGGAATCAAGTAGCGGACCGGGGGAACAATCTGACGATTGAAGTCAGCCAACATAGCCCGCGTTCAAAAATGCAAACAGGCCCAGGAAGCAGAGTTGCTAATCGATCATTGATGCTAGACTTGAGTTTGTTGGAGAGGAACTCTGTGAATAACCCCTGAGCGGGTACTTTTCCCATACCTTGTTTCAGGATGCATAATTATGGTGTGAACTGCTTACCTGAAAATAGATCTTATCAGTGGCTGCCACCTGGTCAATAAACTTAGCACCAAACATAAACACCGTGTGTGACTGGCTGGAAAGACAACTGTCCCTTTGTTTCGGGGTATCAGCTTGTACGGTACATAATTTGTAGTTTTCATTTTCCAGTAGGACTTCCACCCAGACCTTTACGTGTGGTTAGTTAATGTAACCCCATTCGAACCGTAACTTTGATGTTGATCAGCTGACCTTGACATACACCGCATTGCACCAATCAATAACGGTCAGAACATCGTTGATCGCGTGACTATGGAACCAAATACAGCGTCTATTTCTTCCATTGATTCTGATTATTTGTGTTTCGACAAAGACTAATCTTGATGGCGGAAGACTTGAGACAGGTGCATCCGCTCCTAACTGGGGTCGTCAAGCTGACGTAGCCCCCGGAATTCTAGTCTCTGGTTGGGACAGCAATTCGTTCAAATTGGCATGGTGAAATTATTCGAGCTGAAGACTAGTTTGCTCAAAACGTGCAGTTGTTTCATACAACTTATTTCAAAAACAAAAGAAATTTTACTGAGTATTCTCGTAGCCTGTAAGCTGAACATTATGCTGAAGAACATCAATATGCGAGGGATTTTATCGAGGCACTAGCACCAGCAATTTCATCATGCATATGGGTGCATCTGCTCCTAAAACAAGGCTTTCCCTCAACAACAACTCACTATATTCTCACGTCCTTGTTAGCAATGGATTCCGATGAGGCTCTTTCATTCCCCTCCAAAGAAGATGAACCAAGTGAGTCTCGCCTGTCCTTTCTTCAATATATCTAACCTTTCTATTTAATTAAAACCCTAGTTTTGCTTTGACACTTTCTCTATCATCCTTTATAGCATCAGGATGAAATTTAAGGGTGGATATTGATGATAGGCAAATCCATAGAATAGGTGATACCTTCGAAAGTACAAAAAGTAAAAAACTTCAGCTACAACTGAAAGGTTAAACTTTTGTTGGTTCTAAACTATTTGCTTGCTCACCACTGTAGTGGGACCTACCTCTTGTGATATTCCCTGAGATTCTGCCGAACAATCGATATTGATCGTTTGTGTCCCGCCCGGCGGTATCGATCCGCTCGCAGGTGATATAGTAAAGAGGCCCGCTTGCAAACGGGGCTGCGGAATTGTCAGCAGAGGCATTTCCGTTCTGAAAGACGAAACAGTATGTTGTTGGTGCTGTTCGACTGTTACATATTATAGCGGCATGCACCAGTATGGAATGGTGTGTTGTGCATCCAAAGCGAGTGATTGAGAACGTGTGCGAACAACGAATCTTTTGCAAAAGAAGTAACGTAAGCCCACCGTTAGGACAACATTTACCTTTGTTTTCGACTACCTGTTGAACCTGCTGGTTGACTGAGAGATTCGAACAAACGAAAGTTAGAGAAATAAAAATAATCAGTAGAGTTATTTATAGCATTGCAGAACACCAATGACAAATGGGGAAGAAAAATGAAACACTCAGGGCCAACGAGGTGAGGAATATCGCCATACAATTTTAATCGAGTTCACAATAAATGAGGCCACGAAGAATGCAACTGAAAAGTTTTGCAGTGGCTCACGATTCTTCAAACATGACATTTAGATACACGTATTTACATCGATCGAACATGTCTCACCGTTTATTCATTGGACAGCGTAACTTACTGATCAGTTTCTTTAGATGGTTGGTAATCACTCGCGTTGCTTACATATCTCTTGTCGACTCAGCTGTCCGATATTGAACACTTAGTTTAAAAGTGCTGAAGTGCCTATGGCATGTGACATCCACCAAGTCGGTTACATATGATGGTTTGGGAAAAATGGAATCTAGTGATCAATCATGTTCTACGAAAAAATCCCTGCAGACGCCAAAGCGTGCAACCATAAATCTAAAGAGGATTGGAGGAAAAGTTAAGATTTTCTGTGGCGTAAATTGAGGAAGTTGTCCGTACTTTTTGTTTGGTCATGGACATTCTTGTAGGACGACCTACAGGCATCACCCTGATCACCAAGTGTCGACGAATATTTCATACGTAAAACAGGTATCCTTCAGCTGTAAAACCCTTTCTGCACCTAGCTGCCACGCCACCTAAAGGAAACACGAGGGCTGAGATAGTGCTAGGTTGCCCAAGCCTAGACAGGGGAAGTCGAGATGCAGAGAACGGGTTCGAACCACGGACGTTCCGACCGGTAAACATAAAATGGGTAAATAAGTCGTATCATTGTATACTGTTTGTGGTTGGAACCTACCACTTGAATCAAAGGTTATACAACTTGTCCTCTAAACTTCACTCGCCGGCCTCAGTATCTATCTGTCTGTGTTTACCAAACTTCGTCGATTAGCATCTTCAACTGCTGTAAATTCGTCCGTACCTTGTATCCGGCGTCAGAGTACAAGGTCCTCTTAATGACCAGTAGCACAAAGGCCCCGTTCAGCCGGGACACACGAGGCCAACCGAAGTGCTCATCCTCAACAAATTCCTGGTTCAATAAAGCGATTTCTGTCTATTAAACTGCACGTTGTACTATCTGTCGGTTATTTTTATACGAACATCTGAGTGTCATGTCGGAGCTGAGTGTCTTGAAAGCTGCCTTAATCCCAATGAGCCGTGGCGTCCATGGTTGCCCTCCCGGTTTACTATAGTGACTCGGTAGTGACGGTCATACAATGTCCTGGTCATCATACACGAAATTTGAAGGGTGCATTTGCTCGCAGCCACATGTGTGCAGAACATCCGTGCGAAAGGCCCATGAAACAGTTCGGCTGGTCTTTTTTGCAGTGCGTCCAGTTGCTTGGGTTTTGCAGAGCTGTATGAATGCAGGATTACCGAACAGTGTGTAAAATTCCTGTGTTGTTTCAAATGAAAAGCGACAACTCACTGAACTTAAGTCGTTATTGCCATCATTCGATAAGATAATCTTTTCATTCAGTCTGCACTTTTCACAAAGCGAAATTAAGATTTCGGCGCCATACAGGCTCTAGAAATGGCAGTCTAATCGACAACGCTCTGGTAGAGTCACGATCAAAGGACAGAAAGGCGAGTACTCAGAAAGTATTGAAAGAACTCCCGAAAGTGTTATTTGCTTACGATTTGATCTTTGACACGATTTGTTGCTTCAGTTTGACCAGCTCCATCATTTTTTCCATCCGTACACATGAGAAGCGGAATTCGTGTTGGCCGCAATTCTCGATCACAACCTGCTCGGTTTTTTGTGACGAAACAGCAATCGCTCCAAAGTTAACTTCTTTAACGGGGGTTATGGAAAAGCTGAAGAACAAGGTGAAATGGTAAAACGATGTGGTAGCAGAAATATCTGGACTAGTTGTCACCTTCCTGGAAGACCGCATGAATCCATAAAAGTGGACAATTTGATGTGGTGTGAAATGTCATGCCCAGCGAATCTGGCCCCCTTGTGTTAGAAAGGGGGAGAGTTATGATCCTTAACATCATGGAGTGACTACGGATAGACTTTCGAAGTAAACTGAAGGTGAAAAAATACTTGGTTAAATAGCGAACATCAGTTGTCCTCTTCTGGCCATGTTTTCAGTAGCACTCTTGAAGGAATATCACCAGTTATTCTCAGATACATTAAGTTCAGTCCAGTCCATCAACTAGAATCCATGTAACACGGGCACTTTAGTCTCAGATGCCAGAGTAGACTACTGACAATTGTGACCTAAATTTTAACGCTAATGTTTCATTCACGTTTCATTCTAACAGCTCTTACGGCATCTTTAGCAAACGCGGTGGCCTATGAGCAAAGCCTGCGTCTGATTTGTCTACGCTAAAATTGTTAATAATTAACTGCTTTACAAGATGAGGGACATGTGTTGCGCGTGCCTAACCATCGTTTGCCGAAGAGAGTGCTGTTTTTCGTACCCAGTTCAGAGTGGCGGAACCAGAGAGGTGGCCAACCCTTGAATCTGGCAGAAGGGTATGAAAGAAATCACGAAACATTTGGGTGCTGTCGGTGCTACTCCCCTTCCAGGATGGGGACCGCGTGATCCTCACTGCGCCTGGTTGGAGACGCTACAAGATATGGCTGCCAACCGATGTTTGTGGCAATCTTGTTGTCAGTTTCTATCCAGATTACCTGGATGAGTGTTTGGATGTGTAGGCACTTCGGAATGATTGTAGTAAGGCAGCAGTAAGTCCCCTCCCTGTCCATCTTTATTCTTTTCTTCGCAATAAGGCTTTCAAATAAATCATGGTTGTACGGCAGCGAAGTATCGGTGTTGAACACTGATTTCATGCTGTCGATGATGATAATGATGACATTAGGTGCAACAGGTTTTCGATGTAACAATCAACTAGGCTTCAGTGTCCACAAAGCGTGAATCGCGCACGAAGTTTCCAGAGAGCTAACGAGCACTCTACAGTTGATTCGTCTTTGTTGGGATTTATCAGCAGCGTGAACCTTACAAGACTTTAGGAAGACTCAAACCCTCATCGATCAGTGGGATTAGTTGTCAACGGGAGGCTCAGCTGTATATTGGTTTCAACTGAGAGGTTTACCCAAAAGACTCGTAATATTTCCTTTGGAACGATATTTATTGATCAACTGCCACTTAGAAATTTGATGAACGCACCTCGGCAGCCGATTGTCGGCTTTGCCGTTCTCGCAGCACGTCATATATGTGCAGTTCCCATGTTGCTGTTCAGGTTAGAACTCGGATTGGTGAAATTACGGGGCTAGGAATGCCTGAGGCGGCCCGAGAATAGCAAAACCGCTAAAGGGTTGTCTTCCACCCTGTGAGCAGTATTTGTTTCTGCGAAGTCCATCTGCAAATCCTTACACTAATCATACCGCAATGGGCTTGCAGGCATTGAAGCAATCTCCGTTTTGGGAATAGAGGTCAATCACTTTTACCTTGAAGACTAAGTTCCGACTTTACCAGCGATTTCCCAAAGATATCCCTAAACTCATGATCCGTTATTGCCTTGGTTTGTCTGATAATGACTGGACTGGTGAACATCATAATGCTTGATACATTCTAGGCACAGCCTTTGTCGAACCGAGAAGATACCTCCTTTCAGTAAACTTGGAAAGGGTGCATTTTGATCATTATTATCATCGTCATTATCATCATCATTATTATCATCGTTTACAACAACACCAGAGGAGAACACTGGTGTTTCATTACATTACAACTATGTTAGTTTATTTGAATAAATTATTATAATTGGGAGAACAAACGAGACAGAGGGGACTTGCCACAAACATCCGAAGTGCCCACACTCCCAACACTCATTCGGACAATTCGGATACAAACTGATAACATCATGATAAGACGCGAGTATTACATACTTAATGAGCAAGAACTTACCTACTAAATACCGATCGTGCTGACAAGCGAATCGGTATACACGCAATAAGTTCCGAGCCTCCCTTAGAGTTTGAATCAATCACCCGACAGCAAAGAACCGGTTCGTCCTCAATGTGGTATTCGTTTCTTGCGTAAAAGAATATCTACATTTAATGTGAATTGAGCAATGAAGGGTGTGTGAGTCGACTGACACTAACTCGGAAATGCTCGGGCAACAGTTTATTAGGAGTGGGAAAATTGCACACAGCACCTCCTAGATGATACAAAAACCAAACAATTTATCCAAAACAAGCCACAACTCTCAACACGATTAGACAGCGGATGCAATAGGCCAAACTTGCAAAGAATATCTGAGCAAACTGGCTTACTAACCCATCCCTTCTCAAACAAAACTCCCCCTGACTTGACTTGATTGCCCAGCGGTTAAAATTTTTTCAGTGTGATAGACAGCGGATTCCTTTGAACACAACCCGCATGGGGGTTGCCTAAATGTCAGCAAAGCTTCGGAGAAGTGTTTGCCATCGAGGATTACAAACCTGAAAATTAAACATGGTTAGACAGAAACCCTGAACTGTTTTGACGCTTTTGCAACAAACAAAACATACCGCTTAACTGTGAATATTGATCGGTGTCCGGACTCCAAGTACATGGCGAAAGTAGGGCGTTAATTTGAATAAATCTAGGTAAAGCTACCTTAAGGTTCGAGTAGTGGATTTACTTGACTTGAAAAATAGTAGTCAACCTTCGACAGTGCTAACATTATACGTTTATCAGTCACACACTCGATCATTGCAAAGCATATGAACTCAATGGATGAGGTATGGAACACTTGCGTGGTAGGTATTTAAGTCGGATCGACAAAGTCACAGTTTCAAGGATTTCCGAAGAATAACCGAATTAATCCGTAAGGTGTAATCTACGGCTGCAGCTATTCGTGCCATCGGTGTAACCGAACTCCAAAGTGTGGTAGAAAGTGTGTCTGTATTGCTACTGAGATGGAGCCTACCAACCGGATCCTGAAGAGAATTGCTCCCTACCATGATTTTGCGTGAGTGGTAACCCTGTCGTTGGGCCCGTATGCATTCTTCGGATAACTTCATGAAACGTCTTCATGTGATAGTTTCAAGTGATAAAAACTCCATTCTTCTAAGCAGTGAATACTGTACATCTCCCTGCAGGCAAGCATATTGGTCCCCACAAAACTGTAGCGATCTGAAATGTCTCGAACGTTCGCACGAGGTACGGTCGGTATGGCCTTAGCTGATGATGTCTTTTAAGATCTCCTCAACTTACCTTTGACATTATCGCTACAGTTATCAGTTTGTGCATGGTGAGGATTTTTTACGAATGTTCTGACGTTGTTTGTAGAGCCAATTCAAGCTACGCTTAAATTTCTCGTTTTAGAGAAGAAACAGCAGTGCTTTTTTTGTAAGTCCTAGTTTCCGCCATCCAACCAGGATAAGTGCATCAAAGAGATGACAGCGACCGCTACAAATAAGTCGAATATTATTTGATAATATACACTGACGAATTATTGCGTCTGACCGAACCTCAAATGACTTCTGCAGGTAGGGTTTTTAGTAATCACTCTTGAAGGCAAGAAAAAGCTGTTGGTCAATGAAAAGATAAGCGATCCAACAATCCTGGCAATAGATTTGGTGGTTTGGCGCCTGAGGTGAGTACTTGAGGCTTGAATGACCATGACATATAAGAAACAAGAAAGCGGAATTTCCATTACGTTTAATCATCATCATCATCATCATCATCATCATTATCATTATCAGCTGTAAGAACTGCGTACTTGTCGTACAGTGGTTGTGGCTCCCACAGTTTCCTCCATCGACGATTTGAGGAGTCAACATGTTCAGTCACTGTGTTAACCCGGACCACCGATGAGCATTCAGCACTTACTATTGTTTTCATTTTACTTATGCTAATCAACGTGAACCATGACATGTGCGCGTCCCGTACTTTTTGCTATTGGCTATATGTGATTCTCTTGTGAATACCTTTTCCCGGATGGGATCGAGGACTGGACAGTCAGGGCCGAAATCTAACGCGTTATCCACTTGGCTGCGACTCACTCGATTAAGCTCAGGACGCGGACAGGGTGATTTCAATCAGCACATGCCCGTTGGCACATTGAGCGCGTTCCTTTGCTTTTGACAGTACTGGGGTTTACGCGCATTTCGAACCGCAAAATTGCGAAGCCTAAGGTATGGCAATAGTTCACACTTCATTTCTAATCCCTTTCGTGGTATCATAATGCGGTCCTCAAAAGCACTTTTCATGTTTTCATCTTCTGTGCACTCTTCCACCCTTTCTAGTCGGCTATTTATTGCTGATCTTCTTGGCTTTACAGCTGGTTTGTAGTGACCAACCACACCTGTGGTTACCACCGTCTCATCAGCATCTTTTGCTACACTCCAACTGACGGATCCAGTTGTTTTAGATGGCTAGTACCTCTATCAATCTCCTTTCTAAATTCCAGGCTGCTCACGATCAACAAACTTTGAAAGCTGTCTCATTAGAATCCGTCATTCCGCTCGGATTCTGCATTCACAATTATCCCCCCTGCTGCATTTACGACGGTATTCGAAACCGATTTCGCAATCTGGTCAGGCTTTGGCCTTGACTTATATCGACAAATTTTGTATGAGTAAAACAAGAACTATAGACTATGCAGGGTATTCCGGAAAGTACAAGTTCAGTGCATATAAACTGGGTTCCCGACTTTGATATGCTACAGTGTCATTAGTACAATTTGTATTTCTTATGCTTGTGAAGAAAGAATAGTCTTTTTCTCGCAACCAGATGCACAGTTGTTGTCTTCCACTGTGGAGCGTCATTCCAAAAAGTGTATTAAACAACATAAGGTCTGTTCAGTTGTGTAAACCAAGCTGATATTAACAGAGGGATCGGTTGAATTCCTCCATTGTGTTAATCTTTAACTGAATATGTTGCTTAATGATCGCCTCATGTTATAGACATCGACAACAGATGGGAAGCCATTAAAATGTGACTTTATGAAGAGATGGGTCATGTATTGGTGCCTGTAAACACTGATAAAATAGCAAAAAGGTTAGATTTTCTTACCGAAACCACCGCCGGTTTGTCAGTTGGCAGCAGCTTCACATCGTTTGGTGTGACCGCAAAATATTCTTGCGGATTAGGTTTAGACCGGTCGCGATTCTCGAACACAAGTCTGTATGAAAACGAAACGTGCGCAGGATGAAAGAGTGGACGACGCATGCGGACATCTGAATGCATCTTCGAATGAATTTCATGAGTGGTCAGTCTACCGAACACTTCAGTTCTTCACGCTCCAAAAACCCAAATGTATTCCCGTGTTGGAGGTAATGAACTGATATTTCATCCAGTTCCGAAGTCATTTTGAATGGTAAATTTAAAATATTGATTCATAACCGCTGAAAGCCAATTCTATTCCAGATACCAGATAATTGATGGTCCAGACTTGTGTCCTCATTGAAACTTTGTAATAAATACTGGCGTAAATTCACTCTGTACCATTAGGAGAGCGACGGAAAGGCACAACACTTTCAATGTTTGAGTGGAGAAGTCAGGCTTGCACTGGGCTTGCTTCGGCCAATCTGGAGGCTATATCTCATCGTCCAGTGATCAAAAGTGGGGCACTAAACATCAGGCGACGAACGTTTCTTCCTAGATTTTCAGATCTCAGTCAACCAGATACAGCGATTCTTTTGGAAAAAAATGGATGTACAGTCAGAAGGTGATTTATCACTAAAAGAACATCTTCCAAAAGCGAATTAAATGCGTCCATCGGATTGGTCTTTCGAGTGTCC
This sequence comes from Clonorchis sinensis, assembly GCA_003604175.2. Classification (NCBI taxonomy): domain Eukaryota; kingdom Metazoa; phylum Platyhelminthes; class Trematoda; order Opisthorchiida; family Opisthorchiidae; genus Clonorchis; species Clonorchis sinensis. The sequence goes on along the minus strand of CM030369.1, from coordinate 191,840,703 downwards.
AATGAGATGAAGAGGATAGATATACCGAAAATGAGCCAATGGATGAATCCGTTGATTTCATCATTGCAAACAATGAGAGAGCGGATTTGTGACAAAACGGATACTCCTGCACATATCTGATATCTCTGACCATCCCAACACTGGACGGACAAAAGTTGTGATTAAATCATGCGACTTTGGATGTTTTAAAGGCCAAAATTGCATGATGCTTTCCTATAAGACAGTCTTAGGTTACAGATGACGAGATGCACACATCCAATTTTCAGTGTTTTCATGTGCCAGTGAATAGAAAAGTGATAGAATGCAAATGGTTTTGACTTACTCTGCACTGACTTCGTAAGGTCCTTTGTTTTTCAAGATTATTGGATGCTTCGCTTCCTCGCCTACTTTGAGGATTCCAAAGTCAATTCCACCATCGCTGCCTAAAGTATAAGAATATCCAAATTCGTAAAGTGCCACGAAAAGGCCTTATTTGGAGTTTTAACCCTAACAATTTCCTTTTCATGACTGTCTTCCTCGGGTGAATCAAATCATGAGGTCGGAACGGTGTCCTGTGCCAAGCCTATCGCAGTAGTAACCGAGTTATATATGTCAGGGCAGAATGTGACTTGTCAACGGGAAGGCTTTACTTTTCGCAAAATAATGATAGGTTTGATCGACGGTTACAAAATATCAGTGATCTAAAAATACCCTTGAACGTTTCCTTTGTTGTGCGTTTTTCTACAGGAGTTGTTCGGTTCGATTACTTGAAGTTGATGATCACGATGATCACGATTTGTTCTCCGCAAGATCCAAGACATTCGGCAACTGTGTTGTCAATGTCACATTCAAAAGCAGATTTGACGTACTGCTATCTTAGTCACTTTAATCAAGCTAAGAGGCACCGTTCTCTTTCAATGACCTCTTTGCACTTGGAGTCGTCATCTTTGAAGGAAACCTTCCATATATTACAGATCTACTCTACACTAGTACATCCCTCCTTCATCGAGGAGAGAACTCTAGTTGCAAGGAATTTTCTTCAGCATCACAATTTATCTGCGGGGAAAAAGCTTTGAAAACCAAAGAGGATGTTTTTATGGTCTCAGAAATGGTTGGTTTGCTTTCCGATTGGGAACGTCTCGATGGAATGTCCTTTAACACTGACTCAAGCTTGCTAATTGGTTGTCACGTACTACTGTGAAGATTATATGGGCATTACCAATTGAATCCCCCACCACATTACAGGCTCTTCATGGAAGTTGAGCAATAGATGAGTACACGGAACGAGTTGCTGGAGAATGTTGAGGCTGAAGAGCGGATTCGAAAGAACTAAGCTAGGGCGTAATTCGAAGCGACGTGCTCGATGTTGCACCCAAGTTTATCATCATTGTTTTTCTTGAAATATCAGCTCATGTATTTGTAATACACTAGCTTCTTCTGTCATTTTAGTTGACATTAGCTCGGGGGCTAATGACTAATTCAGCAGCTAAAGCAGTCTCATCGTGTTCATTAGAATTGACCGAAACTATCGAATATCTAACTTCTGCATTCACAAATGCTGTTTAAAATGCCGAGATGTAAAAACCGCCAGTAACTAAGCGTATAAATGGTGCAAATCAGTTATTGTTCGTCCTTATCTAACAGCGGAACATTCCCTGTCAAGGATACATCTTGTTAGTCCTGAAGATGTTTCTTCTAAAGGGCGAGGATTGTACTAATGGCATTGAACAACTGTGGTCGAAAGTATGAATGCGTTCACTGAAGTTCACACTGACCTTTCGGAAAACTGATATCCAAGAGCACGTCGTAAGCTTCAGCTATCACCTGAATTGCCTCCACTTGAATGACGCCAGCCAGATTTTCCAAATCGTACACTTCAAAACGCAAATGTCGCTTCAAACCAGACTTGAACGGTTTCATCGCCCGGAAGTGCAGTTCCAGCGGAAACTCTGATCCTGGCTCAATAATACCCGAATCCTGGGGTACGGAAAATTCTTCACCAAGATGGTCGACTCCAGAGAGTTTCCACTGGACCGGAAGTTGAGTAGGATTGTAGAGATTGATTGTACGTGTCTCCTTCCTGTTTGAGAGATGTAAGACTGTTTGAAACTTCTTATGCTTAAAATGGTTTTTGTGTTTTGGTTCGTACCATTAGGATGCATACTACTGAAACCTCTCTTGGTGAGAACTGTCCCTTCTTAAGAGCAAAAAACGCAACCGGTCAGATCGAACCTGATTAGCGAAACGGAGCACAACCTAACCCCCAATATAACATGCTGGTTTTGTTGGAACTAAGTACTCAGGTATTTCAACAGACCTCCTCCCCTTTTTGCCTGGTAAGTATTTTCCTTCACCAAGGTGGAAGTGTGTGTGCACTACCAACGAAATATAATTAGATGAGGTGGGGCGAACAAGCCACCCGATGACAGAAGCTTCGATTGGATAAGTCGTCACTGGAGGAGCCAATCAACACGTGATCACATGTGGATTTCGTAATTAAAGTTGAGTGGTGGTATATCCCAAGTGCTGGTCAGCAGCTCGTAACCGAACTGTTTCGACTTCAGCTACTAACCGGTAAGTTGCACGCTCGAGATTCCTGAGATGCGCACTACTGATGATCCCCAATAAGGGCGGGACAGCTTCTTGGTTTTTTAGCGTAGACGGACTTCACTTACAGGACGAGGTATATACTCTAAAAGTTAAAAAGGATTTACAGCGTATTGTTCATAGCAGACATCGTATCCATCATTTGTTGCAGATTGATGCAACCATGCTTTTCAGAATTTTAGTGCTCTGTAAACTTTTTCGATATTTTATTCAACTCGAAGTTCTATCAAATTTTAGAAGTCATTGGACGGAAGTAACGGAACCTGATATCATTTAAGAAATATGGAATCGACACGTCCTCAGCTAAAGAGTGTTTCATCATACAGGAACCATTTGTTTGGTCAGAACTAACTAACGCAGACTGGCATTTATCTGGTATTTTACAGCGTCTATCAGTAACATTCCTTATTGTGATCTAGTGAGGTGATCTTTCCGTATTTGGATAGCGCCATGTCGTTTGATGGACATTTGTTAGTGATCAGGAGAGTGAGGCAATCAAGATTATCTGTTAAACACATGAGGTTACATGCGTACAAATGGAAATCCAATGAAGTGCTTTTGAAAGCACATCAAAACCTTGGAGTTGTTAGCTTAAGCAGACATAGCATGGGTAGAAGAATACATGTGGATCCGAAAGCGAACCGCTGACCTTCCGCACACTAAGGAGCTGCTACCCAGACTGAGCTGTTAGTGATGCTTGCTCCTAGTCATACCTGCGCACTTGAACTTTACACAAACTTGACCACATCTCTGTCTAATGGATAGACAGTTACTGTCTGGCAGCGCCATCAGCAAATCTTTCACTACTGGTCGGACGTTGATAACACTCATATACTCATTAGAGTTTGGCTTAATTTGTTAGTGAACAGAAATGAATTTGGAGGACTTCGAAATAAGAGACAGCATAATGATGGATCGATCTACCGGCCTCCTGCTTCACTTGAAGTGGTGAAATTGACAAAAGGTATCTAGTAGCATTTCAACACACTAGGGATTTCGACTGTCTATTCCGACGAGACTTCAGTGATGTATTGGACCAAATGCAAACGAAAATGGAGATAGGGGTTTTCGAACGGAATTCCATCAAAATAATCAAAGCATCTAAGGAATACGTGTATGTAATAAGAGATTTTACCTTTGTATAAGCACTTTTTCAAAGTTGAAAACCTTCTTGTCCACTTCCACTAGTGGTATGGCACCATCGCAAGCAACTTGCATCATGAACGTTTCTGGGTTTTCTTTGATGGTGCAGACGATGGTTGCTTCGTATCTTTTAACAGCCCGCGGGAAGGCCATGATGTCAATGGTTGTGCTGGCGCCGGGAATTAGCGCAACAGAGTTTGGTTGGATTGCAAAGACGTTGTCAGCCGAAACGTCAAGCAATCCGAGATTCATCTCCACGGTTAGCGGAGATATGTTCACTAATTTCCAGGTCGATTTATTTTCAGGAAAGTGGCCCTCAAGTACTCTGGGAGTAAGAGAGAAATATTTTCGGGTTAAAAAACTGCCCTAGCGAAAGAACGAAAGAACGGACGTCAAAATAGAAAAAAGGCAAACGAAGCACAGATCAATGAAGCACAATTAACCGGTACTGGAGGGACTATTGCTTTCCTGTGTTCCATTTAGATCTCCCCTCAGCAGGAGGATGACTGTGGGTGCACTAGTTTTAGCCGAGTCTTATGGTAAATTTATCCAGTTACAGTAGGCAGAAGGGTTGTTGTTTACCTTTCTTTCCCCTTTTCAAGCAGCAGGGGGCCAAATTCGAATGTTCTTGTATCCGTGATGTATGTCCTGTGTACGATTTCTCCAGGCTTCAAATTGCGTTTTCTTTCCGAATAAATAACTCTGTAATTGAACAGACGGAACAATAGTTAAACTTGTATTCTTTAGTCCTAACGGCTGTGAAGGAGGCTTTTGCTCAGTATGGAAGTACTTAGTATAAAGATGGTAAAGAATAGCAGAAAACCATATCTCTCTGCATCGGCTTCACGTACTACATGGGCACACATTCATGGGTTTCTTTGAATTTTGCATTTTTATTTTTCCTCCCTGGTTCTTTAACAAAGCCATTCGACCATAAGTCATGATTCCAGTGAACTGTTTGCAAGGTGTTATCTCATTAATTTGGCACCGGTATTTCCCAACCAGGGTCACAGGCACTTATGGGGAGAAAGACATATCAACTTGGGGTGCAAATACATTGAATTAACTTATCTGCGAGACGTTCTTTAAATGCAAGTATAGGTAACCTCTTTGTGAACACAGCATCCAAGCAGTTTTTCAAACGCTGCGTGCAAGGAATTCTTAGATTCATTGTGTTAGATCGCTCTTATGCATTCGGGTAAATTTTCCTTCCATCAAACAATATTGGTCACCCGAGTCAACAGTCTTTCACTTTGCGGCCACAGCTGATAAGGTATTACCGTTTTTTGAGTTCGTTAGTAGCCTACTTAAAACACACATTTGCAGTCAGTTTTCGAGCTCAAATGCTGAGACTGCTAGGACTAGAGATTCAACAGAGTTCCTCATATTCGATGTTGTAGTAGCATACTCCCGCAAAACGTTTAGCACACAATTTATTTGAGATTCCATTACGGAGGTATTCGGTAAAGTTTTTTTTTCTGAACTGAGCTCAAAAATGAAATTCCAAGCAAATTGCTGCTTGTGCCAGGTATCGATTTTCCCAGATTATGTGGACTAAGCTGGACTGGTGAACCCCGCGCAAGATGAGCCCGGTAGTGGGGTGTCTGCAGACTCTGAGTAGTCGTTCCACCTGAAACTGTCTAGTTGAGATTTTCTGGTTGCTTGCTAGCATGCATCGAACAACTGAACAGGGCATGAGTTTCTGGAATCAACGGATCGGAATGATGAAGTCTTGCATAGGCGCACAGTCTAAATTCTGCTGTTAGTGGAAGGTCACCTAACAGAGTTCACTGGCCGTTCCACTAGCTTCATGTTTGTGAGGCAATAAAATGCCATTTTACGCACTTATTAGGTTTGAAATACAGTCAACAGGGGAACCCAACTGTAGTTCAAAGTGAAGAACTCGATAATTTGAGGGGTACAATCAACAACATACTTTGATTGACTAGCAACTTTGAGATAGTGCTGTTAGGCGAGAGAGGAGGAACGGCTCTGTGTCTTGGAAGTTGATTTGCGTGAGTCGAAACTCCTCAACCTTTCGGTTAGGACTATTCCGTGTTTTAGTGTAATACGGAGTTTTTTGTTGTCCACTTCACACAAAGTATGCGTGCAAATCACTCCTATTACTCAACACATCATCTAACTGCTGGTTACCATCAAAATTCCAAAGGATGGCGCGGAAAGAAGCTTTGAAGAATACAAAGAAGTTCGGTACGGTTTGTGCCACTTCACGCTCCACAATGCGGTCGGTTGACCTTTAAATTTTTCAGTCATGAAGCTGTAGTGCCAGCATGATATGGAGCCTTCATGCAATCCAACGGAAGCACAAAGGTTGAGGTAGTAACTGGTCCTACTCAGTAAGATACTATATTATTGAGAGTGTGAGGAGATTTTGGAATTTTTGTCATGTTAGTGAGGCCAGTCTATACTGGAAAGCCAAAAAGTACATTGACTGTTTCATCCTTATTGGGAATCCCCAGCAGTGAGCATCTCAAGAACCTTCAGGAAGTTTCATACTCGGAAACTACATCACCTGTTCACGCGTGACGACTGATGACTACTCAGATTGAAGTATGACTCCTCTTGTGAAATCATTCTTTCCTTGAGGCACTTATAGATTAATGACAGCTTGAGATTTGGAAGTTTTATACTGAGATCTTCTCCTGCATGTGCAGCCAATCGAACAACAATCTGTAAGTAGCTCAGAGGAGGAATAATTTCACAAGGCGAGTAAAACTTTCATCTATGAGGTCATCATTCGGGCAGCCGCCAACGAATTTGAAGTGAGAAGTCCCGAGACACTTACCGTGGTTCACGACAAATGTTCGGTAGTGCACATTCTCCATGTAAGTAAAGTTGATAAACACGTCTTGTTCCCAGAAGTTCAAAATTCAGAACCTGATCAAAATGTCCGACGCGATTTGGTAGAAATCGAAGCTTCAGACGAACTTCGCCCTTGGCCGGAACAATCCATCGAAAGTGACGTAAGCTGAAAGGTGTGGAAAGAGGAGCTATGTACTGGGGTAAACAAAGTGCAAGCGAATTGATTTTGTTGTCGTTTAGGAGCCGTAGCCAAAATGGAAGAAAACAAAACTATTGTTGGTGGCTGTTTCTCACTTGCCTATTTGGCGGTGGAGGCCACAAAGGATAAAGACAGCTAGTAAGCACCATAGTAAGTACACCAGTTTCATCCATTTGAAATCGAAGACAAAGCTTGGGGAGTAGCCAGTCTCACGAGCTAGGAAAACGTATTTGCAGAGTAAATTTACCGTAACATTTCTAGAACTTTGCGAGTCTAGCAAATTTTGCGAACAAGAGCTGAGAAACAAAACCTCTGTTGTCCTTGCAAACAAAGGACAAGGTACTTTTCCACACACTCCATCCTCCATGTCAAGAAAAATGCTTTAACAAACGTGATGCAATGAAAAAGACTCAATAGACGTATAAACTGTCCAAGAGCAAGGTTAGCATCTAAATATTTCGAATTTCTGGCCATGCTCATGTTTTTGGCGCCACTCTGTTGAGATATTCTGCCTTCAAACACAATAATCACAGCTAATAACAAGGACAACACGTCAATTTACGCATCCAATTCAGGTATGTATTTTTCCCCACCAAACTTGGTCGTATTGCCTATTCGCTTGACATCCGCGTTCATCAAAATGCCTAACTTATAGCATTACCGCATCACTTTAGGGCGCTATTGTTGTCAGTCCGGATAAATCACAAGTTAGACTCCAAACCAGTGCTTAAATTGATAAGTGACCCTTGTCAGTACCATACAATTGAAAACAGCTTATCTTCTCAATCCACAGAACGTCATATAATTTTCCGTTTTTTTAAGACATTTCAAAGGTTGTGTATTGGTATGACCGATACGGATGGTTACGAACAGCCGTGGACGTTCTCTATTAGAGTTCGTGTAAAACACCCTCATATTCTGAGGAATTTCGGTGGTTCTTAGGCTCAAACTTTTGCAGAGCTAACTCATTGCTGATTCATCATAGTAGGTATAAAGGCGTCTTTTCTGAGGGAAGTGATTCCAGCCACTGAAATAGATTGATTGTTGAGCTAACATACATATAAATTCACCATATCTTTTTTGTTTAGACAATGATAAGCTCAAACCAAAACTTTCAGCCCACATCGCTGCCTTATAAAGGTTTATTCTGACCAACAGTATTGCTGCCCTGCAGTTTTCTGTACTTGGCGGTTCTTCTGCAACAGTCTTATAAATAGTTCAGATTATAAAAGCTGTGAGTCACAGAATACGATTCCATCGTTTTCTCACATGTGGGTTCTCATCTCATTCGTCCAACTAGTTATTTCTCGATAATTGACGATATCAGGTCGGTACCGTTTAATTAACTATAAACCATGTACTAAGGGCACATTGGTTCTATGTGAGTCACGGTTTCGGTCACCGGAAAATGGGAGAGAGCAAAAGAGATGTGGCGAACCGTTTAAGGCGATGGCATAATAAGATAGTTGGTTTTACCGATATGATGGTGTTGGAAAAAAAGCAGGTATATTAAAGAAAACTCACGGCTTATCTTTTTCACCTGTGATGTCTGGGCTGAAAAAGCGTAGACAGTCAACAGGTTAGTGGACATGTGATGCACTTATGAAGACATTTTCAAAAATTGGAGAACATTTAAGGCAGATTTTTTTCACGCACACAAGAATGATCTTGTATCAATGCCAATGTTCGTCTTCAGTTTAATGTACCGATCAGATGGGGAGACAATGGTTCACACAGAAAAAGAATATCCGTAATCTTGATCGAAAGTCGTGAACACATCAATGATGCCATTGGTGATCATGCAGTCACTTTATATCACTGTGACAAACAGTGCCAAATTTGCCTGTAGTGAGTATTCCAATACAATTTCATGAATACATAGCGAAGGATACTAAGCGGGACATAAGTTGTTGTTATTGGCCACTATAGGTGAAACCTGTGCACGACCATTGGTTATGCAGCACTGATGAGAGTGAAATTCGGGTCCAGTGCTTTCACCAGGCTGAGGGCGCAAGGACAGGAGGACGTTTGTTCAAACGTGAGTCATGTGAGGAGATATCCTGCAAAATCCCGCAAACCACCAACATAATAACTAATTTAGTTGTAGTTGGCTGTGGAATTTGTAGAATCCGCGCCCACATCATTTTCCTTTGAGCAGTCTTCCTTCTGTCCTCGCACGAACATTCTGGTGAGTCCATGCCAGAGGATGCAAGCGCTGGACCCGATTTTCGTTCTTATAAGAACCCATCAGCAAAGTATAGCATTAGACTTGTTGGTATTTGAACTCCCGCAACCCGACAATCAATATATTCTCGCAAGCTGTAGTCTGTATGATAGGAAGTTACCGAGTTGTTGTCGAATAAGTGGTAAACCTAAACCCGACATGAGGCTAAACTACATTGCATCCCAACTCGAATATGAGACGATGATACCACCTCCATGACGAGGAGGTGGTGGCAGTCAAATGGTTAAGTCAGGCACACAGATCAGCGGCTCTCTACACAACCTGAACTGCCAATAAAAAACTTGCGGTCAGAGATGAAGAAAAGAACTATTAGAAAGAACCTTCCAATGTATTTTTGAACAATAAATTACCTAGAAGCGAGAAAGTATATTTTGAAAAGTTGTCGGTTTAAGGTGTGATATAATAATACGGATGTTTTTACTGAACAAACTATAATGGAAGATTTGTGAATAAAACTGTGGAGGCGTTTGAATTTAAGCACTATGTAGATGGAGTTTACTGAATTCTGGAAAAAAAGATTCACCAGGCGAAGTCCAACATATTATGGGGAAAGTTAACAATCTAGGTTACTTGGGGCTGTCAAAAGTAGTAAACTATTGCCTAAATTTGGGGAGGAAGCCTCCAGAAGCTCGCCAAACGGGTGTAATCAGAAGCACGTCAAAACAATCTCACTAATATGTATGTTAGTGTATGTTAGTGAACTAACATTGTATGTTAGTTCCAAATGTCCCCCAGGGACATTGGTCCATTACAGAACAGAGAAGTTGTAATGGCAATTCGGAACTGCATTAAACTCAGGTGTCGGTCGCGAGCCTTCGAGAACATCATTAAACACTTAAGAGTATGAACAATCATCCAATCAAATGAACTTAGGAAATGCACACCCTGCTTTTGAAAAGTTTGGATTATTGACAAGAATTGGTTGGTTGAGTTGGACACAGTTCCTAGCCGAACGACTGACCCAATCTGAAGAAGTTAGAGGTCAAAAGAGTCTTGGGTTGATTTCGCCGAGGTCACCTGTGAAAGGGCTGTAATCAATTATGAATCCAAAAGCAGAGTTCAATGGCTGCATTTTTATAAATTTTGAAGAAACAAGCAGAATAGTGAAGAGAATCACAAAAAATTCGAATAAAAAACCGCATTTGCAAGGTTCCATGGGACTTGAGATCAGTTCACAAGAGGATGCAAAAACAGGCTTCGACGGATGAGTGAACGAACCTAGTACACCAATATCCATGGTGTTCTTCTGTATCATTGCTCGGTCCATACAAGATATATGGGACAAATAAGTTTTACAAGCGTTAGATTCCAGTCACTGCCTGACTGTGTTTCTTGAAGTTCCAAAACCAATGTATTATGCCAAACATTGCCTTGTGGAATCGACTCAGTGTCAACATTTTCCGATAATTTGACCTTGCGTTGAGAGATTCACCCACCGTTGAGTCCAAAGAGCACTTGTTGATGAGCTTTCAACGATCTAACCACAAGCTCGCTAATACGTCTGGGCGAAATTCAAGCTCACGGTTTGGTAACTATTAAGTCCTTTGTAAAGGTCGATGACTATTTAATCAAGGTATACTGACGGTTAGACTGTCTGGGTAACAGTCAGGAGGTTCACAACTAACTAAGGTTTTGTACCTGGACAGTACGGTTCAGAAACAGCTTGAAGCTGTCTAACGGGGGATCACTCTTTCAAGTTCATATGAGGGAGGGTACTGGTGAAGAAAAAGGTGAACAATATTCAGAGCCCAACTACCGCAATGCACATCGGTCCAGTAGCCGACGGCCAGCTTTGATACATGTGGCTTAATTTCATTTGTTGTCGTATGTAATTGTCAATTATGTGAAAGTAAGCCATTCTATCAAAAAAGATTCTGTCCTCTGAAACATTATTCCTTCGCGTCTAATGAGGTGGGAAGTGCATACTGCTAGACAGCTTTGATAAGGATGTAACGTATGTGTGGCCTCGAATCTATTCAATAATATAGTCAGCAAGAACCCAAAGCAATGCACAACTCATACGTGTAACGTAGTATGTATACATATGTATATGTATAGGCGTACATATGCGCACACATGTACGTGTATATGTATACATATACTTATATGTGTGGTACAGTGCAATAAGCCCACTAGCACATCGTTTACCGGTAAGCCGAGATTCATGCACCAACCACACTACCATTCATTTCTATTGCAGAGTCTGTTTACTGCCTACTCACCTCACCATCTCATTCGATGTGTTTGGTTGTAAGCTCTGGGCAAACAGCAACATTTTTTGCCTGTCGCTTTGGTGGATAAACGAACACACTGTCTGGTGAACTGAAAGTTCATTAAAGACGCTTTTTTATAAGGACAACTGCTAGACAACTACTCACTTTGGGAGGTTGGCCAACAAAACCTCAGAATGCAATACCAAAGACCTATGACCTCGAGCCCCACTGAATGTTGGCTCTCACTGCCAAAAGTTGCAGATAAATAGAGGAGTATGGGAAGAAGCCGTGGCATGGACAAAAAGTGCTTTGGCTGCGCTCCGTTTGGTAAGGAGTTTACCTCAGTATTTAGATGTCCGTCTTAAATAACGTGGAAAACTGTGTTGGTCACAGACTGTGGTTGCATGCACACTATGGTTACACAACGTGGTTGCCATAGAAGAGCAACAGACACTTCATTCCAGTTCACTTAGTTAACCACATGCTTCATGACACAGCCTCATCGGAACAAAAACTGATAATAACACACCCCCGTTTGGAGTTTTACACGATGCTGATGACTATCACCACACAGACCCGATCAGATGATGCCGAGTTGACTACCAGATCCATCCAAAATTTCGAGATTGGTACGTCAGTTAGTGACATACTTTTTCGGATAAGATTTTTGCTGATAATGTGAGATTTCAGTCTTTGAGGGAGAGACAAACGGGAATCACGTCGACCATGTAAAACTCGACGCTTTACTGGACGGTTTCGTTTGTAGCATGAGGACAGTTGGAACTTTCAAACAATACTTAGTCCTGTAAGTGAAACCAGAGAAGAGCTCTTTTAACCGTATTAGAAGTCATCACCATGGCAATTCGAACTCGAGACCTCTCGGTTAGCAGTAGACGATTGAAGAGCAGTCCACGATAGGCCGATCGGCAGTGTGATTGAACAGCACTCAGACAGGAGTTAGTGCCAGCCACCCAGGACGGAATCATGAATGACAGTACAAAACCTCTGTCAGCAAAATATAAGTAGGAATAATTCAATAGTTACGTGAAGCTCCTATCTTAGATGAGCCAGTCAAAACGTGAGCACTTGATGTGACTTGCGTGAGCGAAGGATGGGTGGCGGTATATCCTGTTGAATTACGAGTTATCCACACTTCTGGCCAACCGATCGTGACCGAACAGCATAGTCTCCAACTACCGGACGGGTGGTAGAAGTCCAATGTTTTTGGAGATTTGTGAGAGGCGCAAAGTTTAGCTTAGTCTTAGCTTAGTTCAGCTTAGTTCCACTCAAAATATCGATCGCGATATCAGTCCTTCAACTCGCTGTTACTCTGCCCGCCTTGAAGACCTCCCTGTTGACCTTGGTGAATCGCCAAACCAACCTCAAGTACCTTTCCCGAAAGGTGTCATTTTGCCTGACTGTCATGTTTGGACCTGTCAGTATTCCAAAATGTAGAAGCTACATAATCCAGCATGGTTAGCTAGTCCAAGTCAACGGAACAGTAACATGCATAGAGTTTACAAAGTCCCGACGACCAGCCTGTATCAGATGACGATCAGGAAGGTTTCATCGGTTTTAATGTGATATGCTGTGCGACGCATGTCATTTGCTGAACTATTGTGCAGAACGAGGAAGAGTTCACACAAACCGGAGAATATCAAAGAGAGTCAGGCTAGGGTGTCTCTTGGTGATTTTTAAGGAAACTCAGGGGTTGACCAAATGTAACAGTAGGGAAACCATTTGGGAAACCGTTTGCACGTCGTTTGAATTGAGCTGTTCAACGGCAGTATTAACTAAAGGTTTTGCACGCCAACAAAGAGGAATTAAAACTTTTGCACACTACACTAGTCGATTTTATGTGTCCACGACATTCCTACTTAATTTTGCAATGAAATGAATAACTAACTACTCATCACAGTAGGCTGAGATCTGCCGGTCATCTAAATTGATGAGAACAGCGCAACCGTGTCTAAACTAGCCCATGCTCAACAACACACGCCAAAGGAACCGACGGCACACGATCACTACAAAGCTGTGTGTTTTGCAGACCAACAGTAACCTGATGTTCACCTGAGTGGAGCATGTAGCAGCATAAATGTCCCTTCGGAGGAAAACCATTTCAATGAACACGGAGAAAGTGTTATTCCGCACGTGGTTTTTCTTGCGTAAGATTACCAGTAAGCTATGTTTCAAAAAGCTATTTCACCGTAGTATATCCTGAGAGTCGTTCTCTCTGGAAGTTGGTCTCCTCGACGGGTGCATCCACCTTCAGCCTTTGTGTATTCTTTGGAATAAGAAGGCAAAGAATTTTTGGAGCCAACATAGGAAAATTGGAGGATTGAACAGACAGATGCTCCTACATCTAGGACTATAGTGCTCAAGAGCAGACCAGAGGGGAGTAAAAGTTGCCTGTCGAGGGCGATATACATGGAATGTATACTTCCTACGTTCATTGGGGTGGAGACAAGTAAGGAAGCTCATTTATCGTTCTTCAACAGAAAACCATTTCTAAAGTTGCGTTTTTTACCTTGCCGTACGAGAAGCATGTTCGCCCAGAGAAATGGTAATGTCCGTAGGTGTTGTGTCCCTGGAGGACGCGCCTGTTCTGTGCCGCCCACGCGACGGACTACTTTTCTTCCTAGCAGTGGCCACACTTGACGCCCCACTTTCTACTCTTGGCGATCTGAACTTTTTTCCAGCTTGAGGCGGGGATTTCAAGCTCTGCTCATCAATCTGGAAAATTTTGAAAACAATGAATGTATTGTGAGAATGATTGCAAAGTTGTTGAGGTACAGTGTTCCAGTTCATGTTATTCAGTAAGCTATGTTAGAGGAATTGACCTTTGTGCATATATTTTTCCGGGCACCGTCACCTTTTAGTATTCACGAATCATATATAAGGTGGGCTTACACTTTCAAAGATAGGTAACCACATCGAAATCCCCGGAAAATACCTTATGACAGGTCATAACAAGCGTTTTCCACAGAAAGTTTGCCGTATTTACTACGTTTGGGGATGTTGAACATCAATTCACCGAGAAAATCCAGGATTTTGTTTCTTGAGGCTCAGTTCTAGCCGCAAGAAGAGGTTGTGATCATCACTACAAAGCTGAATACATAAAGATATATATATATATATATAGTACAGTAGATATAAACGCAGATGTAGCGATGTTACTTGGAAATTCTGGGGGGCGTGAGTCATGCAGCAAAGTTGCTGTATCAGAGGTTATGACATTGGGTGTTCCAAGAGAATTGAGGATGAATGAAAAATTAGTTCACTATTCACCACACTATACTTGCATGAAAGAACGATCTAGACCGAATGGCGATAAATGCTTCTTTAAAAAGCGTTTCATAGGCTTCCACAATACCGTTCTCAACATCTTGTCATTGGGGAGATGGGAGCTGCAGTCTAACGGACGGTGCCCGGAGGAACTGTCAAATGGTCCCTCTTTGTGAGGCATCCTTTTATTTTGGGCAGTCAATAAAGTTTCGTGCAACTAAAACTGATTTTGGGAAACAAGGCCTCCGCATTATAGCCTTCAGTATGATGCGACCTAACATGTTTCGATTGTGCAATTCCAACGGTTGACTGTCATCTCACACTTAGCAATTTTAGGTTTATCTTAAGCTTAAAACTGTTGAGGCTGTCAGCCTGGCAACTACACGGATGTTAGACGGGTAAAAGTACTTTTGAGTCTTCAAACATTTTTCAATGTGCCGAGGTCCTCGGTCAACATCGACGGTCGTTAAAGCAAGAGTGGGTAGAATTGTGAATGATTATAACTGCGTACAAATGAATTTACTCTGAGGCCTCATGGAACAGCAGACTTTTGTCCATTGCTGCATCGACCTTCAACCCACGCAGAAGTAATTTTTTGAACGACACAACACACACCAGTCACTCGTTTTCACCTGTCGCAAAGGGTAATAGAATTTGCCCGAAATAATTAACTTCTGTTTGGGCCATATCGGCTTACAATGTTTTGCAGCAATTTATGCGAAAAACGTACAGAACTCCATACGAAAATACCTGGGTTTCTTCAGGCAGTCTGAGAGCTTCTGGGGCTTTCTGATCTACCGGAACTGGGTCACCACAACCTGACGGATAGAACTGGAAATAAGTCAACAGCGAACTTTCTGCACGGCGCCCTGTAGGAGTTGACCTTGTTCCTGATGATTCGGATGGTGTTCTTGATAGCCAAGAGACAGGTTGAACTGGAAGCGATCTAGGCGGCGGATACTGCACAACCGAGAAGTCTACCGGACCTTCCAGTGTTGGCATTTTTTTGCTCAAGCCCAAGTAGTCCCAGATCTCTTCTGGTGGAGGCAAATACTGCATCAGTAAGGCAAACGGTGGATATTCGCTCGATTCCCCCTGTTGAAATCTTTTTACAAATATGTCGTCAACCGACAGAGCTTCCGATCTTGTTGATCTGATGGGAGGTGGATTTTCTGCATTGATAGCAGTTGGGGAGATTTCTTTCCTTGTATCTGGTTGGTTGAACATATGTAAAGAAACTTGATAAAGCTTACGTAGGAGAGTTTCGGACAAGCTTCGAAAACGAATCAGATACGAAGTGACACTGTGTTTCTTAAAAGTGACCCATGAAGTTTGACTTGAATCATAGTCTATTTAACATTTAAGTAAAGCATCTTATTTCTAACTCTGTGACCAGACGAATTGTTAAAATAGCATTATCTGAAGCGTTTCTCTCCTGACATCGTTTTATTAGGAAATTTCCTGTATGTCCTGCCTTCCTTAAAAGAATTGAGGTACGCGATCCTTCCAAAAGTAAAACAGTGTATAGAGAGTAAATCCGACGTAAAAACCTGGTAATTGGGTCCAAATATGCTGATAATCGGTTATGTGACGCTTAGCTGGAACAAACCAAAGGACGGCTGCTGCGACACTGTGGCATAACTCACTGTTTGATGGCTAAGCAGAGTAAGGAAGTCTTATCTAGGTTACCACATGAAAGTCCCCGAATATCTCCACCAACTTCTACTAGGTGAGCCTATCCAGAAAATCCGCCATGGAATTTATAGCACGGCAGCGCCGCCAACTCGTTATCGACATGTTAACGTAAGCTAAGTGTCAAGATGTCGGGACGCGTCCAGACATGAAAAAAGCACGTGTGGCGAACGCCCCTCCCCAAGGTCACCAGCGGTACCACATGTTCCGGATAGCAGGCACGTTGGCGGAGCTTACCAAACACGGCTTAGCAGCATACGACCAGCAGAGTGGGTGTGAGTTTGTTCACGGCAGGAACGTCGCCACTGGCTGTACAGAACGAACAACTGAACGACCATATTTGGTCCTTTAGTCATCCTACATATCTGCGCAGAAGCTCTGTATGTTCGTCCTGACAATACAGCCGTGTCCCGGGTTCTCTGTCTTCTCCTTACCGCGTAGTCTAGCAAGCTCAGTTCCGGCGTAACCACGGCTACCCATGATACAACACAAGACCATCTAGCTCGTACAGATATACAAATCCATATGCTGGATTCACTGGCTCGTGGGCCTTCAAAGAGAGCCTCAAAAGGATCAATCCACGACCTCGACATGACGTACCAGGTGGAATGTGGTCATCTATAGATGAAATTATGAAGCCAGGCTGGACTACAAGCTGGTTAGAGTATGACAGTTTCAAAGCAAATTTATTGGTTGCACAACTTTAGTTACCTAATGCGCTATCCTGAAGCAAGCGACTTATAACGTCCAGCATGAGGATAACATGAGTGACCCTATCTATGTTTGCCAGATAGGTCCTAGTAAGGGCCACTGAAAGCCGATAAAACAATGAAAACATAAAGACAAAGAGATTGAGGTCACAAGTCAAGGCAAACTAGGACTCTGAAGAGAGCTCCAAGGTGAAACCTAAACATTTTAGATTAGTATGGTTAGTTTACTCACTTTCAGCATAATGATCAGCCTCAAGAGTGAACAACGACAATATTTTTAATAATATCGATTTCGGCTCCACGTTCTTTTACTTGTGCTGGTGCAGACCAAGTCCTTGGGGGAACGAAGAGGCATGAAATGCTATTTTTTACCTCTCTTTTGCGCCAGCAGATTAAAAATGCTGCCAGTACTCATCCTCCCACACGCACTGGTAATGTTTTTTTACCACCTTGAATGACTTCACATATCATGTCATGATTTCTTTGGAGTGGCGGAAGTGCGGGCTATCTTGGATATCCCATCATTGTTGCAAAGCATTTTTCTAACCATTATTTCACTGATGTCATACCGGTAATATGTGTTCTAATGTGCCGTTAGCCCTAACCAGCTTTCCAGAAAATCTGTCTGTCGGAGCTGGTAGGTAACTTACCTTCCAAAATGTTCGAAATTAGTTCGGGTTTTGCGTTGATTACCAAGTGAGTAACGCCCAAAGTCGGACATACATTGATTGTTTCCTTAGGGACCATCAAATCGGTAGGAGTGGAGTCCACGGCTTGTTCTGCAATCAATTTTGTCTGGTCTACCTGATCACAGTAGACTGGGAGTAGAGGACTGACATTTTTCACTTCTGTCGAGTCACGTTTCTGCCCTGATTTTCGAGTTTTACTTGGTCCACCGACCGAACTGCCACGAGCACTGCCCTCGATTCGATGACGTCGTACACCCAGAGAGCTGGGACCCTCGTACATATCGTCACTGACCGTTAGTTGCTGCTCCGTGCTAGTTACGCGGTCCCACTTGCCAAACAGTGCACAAATTGAAGGAAATTCCGCGTTGAATGCTTTGAATCTAGATAAAAAACGAAAGCTCGACATTTTTAGCACACAGTAGAGAACATTAGAGGATTACATCAAAAGAATGACAACAGCTGGTTTCGTCTCTCCTGCACATCACAGAAATTTCTGCCTCTGGTCCTTCCGTTTTATACCAGACTGTTCGACGAAGTTTGAAGTATTTGTAGATAAGGTAACAAACACACTTCGGAAAATGTTTAAATCGTTTGTGCGTCGGGAATAAAAACATCGGTGAAATTTTCGCTTCATTCCTGCCTAGGTATCTGGTTTCATAAACCTGAGCCGAGCTGGTTGATTCTAGCCATAATGACTGACATGGCCAGTAAAATGTGCACCTCATCTCTGGACCAATCTACGAATAACGAAAGTGACCATAGGTGTTCTGTTCTGCTGGAAAAGTGTTGCTCTATTCGAGGAGCCATTTCAGACGTCAGGCACTGCAGCTGCAGATTCTACATCGGCGGATGACCAAGTCGCTGGTCAGTCAAAACAGTTCCTAAGAATACACAAGGCTACATCAAACAGGTAGTCCCCACAAAAAATAAAACTGATGGTGGGTTTTTCGGGAGTTTTTCATCAGTTCACTCACAGTGAGCTGTGATTTGCGTAAAATATGAGCACAAGTTGGCTACAAATTGAGTGCAAACTGCCTGTCGTTTGCTTTGCGATAAATTTTGCTATGGATCTCCTGCGTTAGCCGAGGAAATGGGCTGACATACTTCCATGCAGATGTTCGTATGGATCTCCTGCGTTAGCCGAGGAAATGAGCCGACATACTTCCATGCAGATGTTCCTGAAGACTCTAATCCCTGGTAAGCCTGTCTCAGTGCTATCGGTCCGATTAGACCACAACAGTGAAAGAAAGTAACAAACTCGAATTTCGCCCTTACTAAAGCTGATCGGTAGTGCATATCCTTTGGACTCCGAAGATTTGACATGCGTGGCGAACGTGTTAGCAACACTCCACTAGCTCGCCTTTAACGCACCTGAACCACTATATGTTAGCAAGCGAATAAGTCTTCATTTCGACCGGGATGAGTGATTTCCGCGACGCCAGAATAATTACGGTAGAACAAACGGAATGCTGTGCAAAAGAGGATGAAGCGAATACAAAGTCTGTCAAGTTCGCGGAGACATACATGACGTACTTTGAAATTGACCGTGTTCGAGCTGTACAAGGTGAGCCTAGCCGTTTTTCCCACATGCATGCATAGAAACTGTGACTGCATTTGAGTGGAATAGTAAGGAATTGAGGAGCTTTCATTAATTCAACTTGAGACACGTAGATGCCACAAATATGGATGGATGGGGCCACTACCGCAAGTACTTAATGCTAGTGCTCATTGTTGTGTCACAGCCTGACGGCTTGTAACAGGCCTCTGCAGTTTCACCTAGTAGCGTTTAGATCGGCTCCAGGAGCTTGTATGCGGCAAAATTTTTGGTTCCGTGCAAACCGTTTTTGGCTTTCAGAATATGTGCAGGCGTTGTACGAATTGACTACTGTAGACCGGCAAATCCGATCAGGTGGTCTTCCTCCATTTATATATATATATATATATACATATATATATATATACATATAAGTAGGTATGAGAAAGGAGGCCACAGTTAAGAAGAGTGTATATTTTGAACAATTAGCGTAAGTTCTTTACGGGATAAAAGATAATTTTAGAGTCCAATATTCTGGATTAAAACAATTGCACAGAGTATCTAGCCAAACCGAGTTGAAACGAGCGTATAAGTGAACTTAAATTAGTCCTCGTGATCGACCTCAGGTTGAGAGTTAGTCTACGTAAGCCTGATGTCTCGTGGGAAACTATATGGTATATGCTCTTTTAATAACGCGAGTGAGGAAAACCTGTATTTCACAAAGGCGTGCTTGCAGGGGCTACTGCACTCACATTTGATGCAACAGACGATCACTTTCATTCGAGCCCGGTTCTTCGCTCACCGCCTGCCGCTGTCTAGCCGACCCATGGGATACTCTGTGCCTAAAAATTCAACAAAAGACTCACAAGTTCATTTTGGTTGGCAGCCGTCCACATCTAAACTGCTCTGTCTAGTCCAACCATGTGGCACAAAACAGTTGTTTCTCGCGAAATCAATAAAATCTACTGAAAAGATAGATGTCAACAGAGCCGGTTTGTTCCTAGCTGTGCGTAGTTGCCTCCGTTCATTTAGATCACAAAAGCATCATTTTTCGGACGTCAAAATACTCACGACAGACCTAATTTGGACAGATTTCATTTGTACCTTACGGTTGGTTGGTACATCGTCCAGATACAATGGTATGAAGAGTTCACGTAAATGTCGGTGTAGCATTCTTTTGATACACTTGGAGTAAAAAATTGTAAGAGAGAAGCGAAATGACGGGAATAGTACATTCTGTTCCTAAACTCTAAGTCGCCCTGTTTTTGTAGGGTGAGAGCAGATTTATCCGACAAGATTTCTGTTATCTCCCCACTAACAACCACATCGTCAATATTCATGCATCAAACTTGTTTACCTGTGGGTAGCTCTGCAATTTTGAAAATTAACACCGCTTACTTTTGACAGTTTTATTGTTGCCGATTAAAGGTGTTGATAGTTATAACTTCGGGCCAATGGACAGGTGTTCATTTTCTGTGGGCTATCAAGTGCTTTTCACTGGTGATAACAGCGGTAAACCATTGTTTAAATTTGTTGATAATTTGAATAATTCGTTTGTATAAATTATTGCAGATACAATGAAACGGAAAACCCAGCACACATAAAGACAGTCGGAGAGATGCACATTTCAGCAGAGTCAGAGAAGCACCCAGGACTTGCATTTGCATGCTTCGACAGAAAGACTAGACCCATGGAGTGACTGCTCGTCAAAATGCCTTCGTCATTCTCAAGGATCCTGGAATTACCCTCCCATAGACAAAAGTGAGCTCGAAATTCTACCACTAATGCTGTTCGTCTCTGTATTTTAACTGTACAGTTTATACACAGCGCAGACTCAAAACAGCCGGTGTTGTATCAAACGGCCTGAATCAACGAGTGTCTGCTGGTGCTGTGTACTAATTCTTCCGGCTTTTGGCGTTCTTCACCATACAAATTGATTCCAAAGAGAAAACTCACGATTTGCTGAAGTGAGACCAAATTTTAACCTGAGAGTGGAATTGAACTGTTTAGACAAGCCATATTTTGAACCTTACCTGCTCTCCGACTGTGACTGCAGTCGCTCCGTTTGTGAACTGTCTGCAAGACTTGCCATCACAGAGCCTGAAACCGGTTGTTTCTGGTCACCCGATTCGCTCAGCTTTGTTGTTGTCGTTGTTGTTGTCTGGGGCCTGGCTAGCCCAGACACCTTTTCCAATGACCTCCGACCTTTCCGTCTGTGAGCGCTTCGGAAAGAAAAGTACAAGTCATCGGACTAGTTTCTTGTATAGTGAGTTTCTATGCTTGTAAAATCAGTATGATTAGGGACATTTTTCTAGGCTGTAAAACACCTAGAACAAGGGGAATCCGGGCTTGGGCACCTAGCTTTCACTATTAGTCAACCTTTTGATTTCATTATGGCATGAAAGTATTTGCGTATGCAGTGATGGTATCCATCCCCCCTCTAGCGTTACGCTTACCTATCACCCTAGCCTTTTTGCAAGGCTAAATTACTGTGCAAGCTCTTTTTCATCGGAATTAGACCGTCAATTGGACTGGCTTTCGGTTGATACTTGCGCTCATGTCTGGCTGGGAGATGCAAAAAAACAATGTGGTGACTAAAACTACGGGTGAATAAAGTTACTGAAAATTCGCTCATGCTGCTGATATTTTTCTCATTTTCGATGGCCGACCCATGAAACGCTTTGTGGTGGCATGCATGTTTATAAGTAACACTTCCTCAAAGATGGGATGCTGTTTTGTCGCGATTTGACTGCATACTGGTCCAGCACGTAGTCCAGCTGGGCATCGTCCCATTTCAAACTTCCTTTTCATCGTTCCTAACTTTAGTTCACTATTTTTTGACACAACTGGCGGATAATATACATATGTAGTTATGTAGTTTTGAGAAATCAAAACGCTCAATTTAACATTTAACTCAATTTTTGGGTTCTAGTGATGCGAAAAAAACGGAAAATTGTCTAGTGCTGCAGGTGGGACAATCCGAAACAAAGGAGTTATGATTGTCCTTTACTGCTAAATTACCGAAACCGTAAAGCGCCTCGCAAAGAGTAAAAGTATCCACGTAGGCTTACTGTTCTAATTCCAAACGTTTCAATTCCGCCTCTTGTTCAATGCGTTCTTGCTCTTCTCTTAGGCGCTGCTGTTCCAATTCCACTTGCCTTTTCTCCTTTCTGAGACGAATGCGGAGTTCATTGACTTCCTGCCGCTCTTCTTCGGATAAATCATTGTATTCGGATTCGGTTATCTCATCTGCGTACTTCTGACGAGCAGCTTCGCGGGCCATTTGCATTACTGTCTGAGTAGCTAACACTTGTTCTTCCAACGCTTTGAAGTGGGAAAATTCGCTGATAGCACTGACCGCATAAACATACTGTCGATCTTGTAGAGTTTTCAATATGAGCCTTGCGGTTTCCAATCTACTCTTTGTGAAACTGCAGTCTAGTCCATCAAAAATGATGCCTTTGTGACAGTCGCCAGCCGAAATACGTTCTTGTATCAAACAAATGATTAAATCGTCGGGCAGCAAGGTTGAATACATGAAATGACTCCCCAACTCTTCCGGACTAAGCGTGTTGGTTTCACCTTCAAATGGAGATGGACTGAGGGCGATTATTGGTGCACCGGAAGGCAAAATTCCCGTCAAGCTTATTCTCCGGGAGGGGGGACCACTTGCCATTTGGGGGCTGGCTGTAGGCTTCAGTAGGAAAAATCAATGAAAGCAACGACGTTACGGCATTTAGTGATGAATGATCACCAGACCATTCTTCTCCTCACAAATAGAATTACAACAGTTAGAGGAAAGCAAATAATAATAACCTGAAGTGAAAAAATGAGTGCACCTTACAAAATGTTGACATGCTGAAGTCCAGTGGGAATATGGTATGAAACGATAGTGGCAACTTATCTTTACGTGTAGTTGAGTCAACAAGCTATTACAGTAGAAACTTCCTAAGGTTTATTTATCTCAAATCAATTTCTGAACAGTGTGCTAAGCTCTCCTTGGACAGCAGCACAATCTAGTATAGCCAATGGAAGTCTCTCGTATTTCGGTTGGCAAAGGGTGCAAACGAGTAAATCGGCTATTGGAAAGAACCCAGCCAGAGATGCTGTTGGAAGGGTATTTAGTATGCTGGATAATATCCTCCAGGGTCTTCAACAGTATACCTAGTCAGAAACCTCTTCATCTTATCCATAGTTCTGAGCATTTGGATTATATCATCCTCATCTAATCAAACACCATGTAGACAGACCACAACGCAACACAAATCCCCAACTGACCATTAGGGTGAAAAATCTATCCTTCAAATAACTAGCAAAGTTAAACATGTCAGAGAGTCTTCCGAAAACTAGGTAGACTTGAGTAGATTATTCTGATATTTTCCGGAATTCTTTTAACAGTGCATGACTTATCAACTTGTGTGAATTTGCTTTATTCATGCAGCTGTTCTGACACGTTGGAGCATGAAGGGTGATTGGACACTCACTTGAAGAGGTGAGGAAACAGTCTGCCGTCCCTCCTGTTTTTGTGCGTGCGTGCTCATTTTCCTCGGTGTAGAATCAGTATCAATTGTTGGTTTCGTTAATTCCGGAGGTTTCGAACTTTTCCGATAAGGCAAATCTAGAAAGCGAACCACAGGACCAGAGTACGATTGGTTTTTATGTGAATGGTATCAGGATAAATTTGCATTTGGGACAAAACCAAATAGATCTATGTTACGGAACCTGAATCGTTCGTGTGCGCTCTCTAGTTGTTAGGTTAACCGCTGAGCTTGCCAAGTGGAGTAGAAACGATTCGTCAGCAGCTGGACAGACAACGCGGGCAGGCGGTTTTAAGGGTACTCTTTCCTCCTCTGTTTGCACTAGTATAGTCACTGAACCTCCCTGAACCACCACGTCTGGACTGGTCGGTTCTCTTCGAACTTTGATCGACGTTGTCATTGTTCTCAATCAACAGATGTTTGACAGAGCTTAACTGAAAAGTTCAGTTTTGAAGGTGAACTCAAACCAGGACCACCCATGTACCGACTCAGTATTCTATCATCTGAGCTACCGGAGAAGGATGCTGTCCGTCACAAGTATGCGCTTAAACTCCAAAAGTGATTGCCCTGTCTTCCTCTCAGTAACGTATTAGTTACCGTATAACAACTGTTAATAATTACGAAATTCGGTAAAACACGCGTCTGGTAAGCTGGAGGTCAGCATTTGGCATTCAACCCCCGAATATTGGTTTCCTCGTGCTTGGTGTACTTAAGAATAATGTCTCAAAACTTGTAGTTTATCTTGAGAATAACGTTTTTCCTGTTGAGTTAGCTGTTTTCGTCCTTGACGTTTTTACTACCAGTTGCATGACTTTGACAAACTAGGCGTCTAGTTGAACAAAAACTCAAAATTGATTGAACAATTATCGGTCCGGTCGAATGTGAGGTTTTGAATAGATGTGACGTCATTCTGAGTAAAAGTAATCACAATGCTGCTGGGTAGGTGGCAGTTTATCGGTTAGCGGAGGTTAGCAAACAACTTGCAAGCATTTTGTCACCATGAAAAGAGACACCTTCAGTGCTTTGTTGGATGGGTATTTCCTCCAGGTTTGCTTACATTTATACAGCTCCCAAAGAGTCGTTTACATCTCTAACCACATTGGTTGTTTAAAGTTCTGCTTGCCCGTAATCTGATTGCTCCGTTTGAAATCCTGCTGCGCGTTGGTCTGACTTATCTACATTTGATTAGCTCGTTAGATGCCTTCACTTAAGTAATTATGTTCCTTGGTTTTGACCGGCTGGTTCGCGCTTCTTTTTCTTGGAGGAAATACCCATCGAAGAGTAGACGACGATCTCTACTCTTATTTTGACGAATTGTTTGCAAGCTGATTGTCAAGTTCAGCGAAAAGGTCTAATCAACTGGCAGTTGACGCACTCGAGATACTGATATTTCAACACACCGCCAATGAAGTAATCTATCAAGCTAACTCTTCCCAACAATTAATTAAAGGATTTGGTTTCTTCTGCGAGTTTAACCTTGCTTTAGGAGTTTATGTTTGACGGAGTTCGCTGTTGCTGGCTCCCAGGGGGAGTAGCTTGGTTTTGTAGGGATCTCCTCGAAGGGGCGTCGTAATGCCTCATGCACGACGCTTGTGCAGGTGATCTAAATAGTTTCAGGCGACTTAATCATTCCTACTATTTTGACAAAAATGTATAAATAAAAAAATATATTGAAATGAAGAGGTATTCTCACCTAGAAATAAGTAAACGTGCACTGACGAACAAACGCAATCTCAGCGGTTTCCACTCGAATAAACCGTCAAAGTCAGGCTACCTTAATGCAGCAAGATATAGTCCCTATTCTTGTTCAGTGCACGAAGTGAATATTCGTAGAGAGTTGTTCAGCTGATGAGCATATGCATTTCAAGCAATTTACTGCACGGTAGTTACCTTCCTGTTCCTGGAACACGACTGATGTCTGGATAGAAGACCTCTCAAGCTTGCCCATAGAATGCTCCGCTGATTCATCATCATTATCGGATGGCTTCTGGGCAGTTTCGCATGAACCCGAAGGTATCACGCCTTCCATTTTGATGTGGATACGCCCTGCCTCCATGCATAATTGACGTGCTCGATTTGCTGCCTCAGTAAAACTGGTTGCAAGCGCTTCGAGAACTATCTGATCCACCGACAGCACTGTGGACTGATACTCCTTCACCAGTTTCTGAATAAAGGCTGAAAGGGAATGTCCGTGGTTACAAAATGGCAAAGTGATTGTGTCAAAAGGCAAAGCTGTGTCTATCTGCACTAGCTCGATTTCCTTACTCCAATTAGGGATGGAATCGACGTTCACTTCCTCAGCCTTGTGGAATTTAGGCTGTGACCTGGTCAGAATATATGGGTTGGTCTGCTTACCATGCAACTTATTCTGATGCCACCAAACTCAAAATCTTTGACACATGCAGGCCGGCAGTTTCAAATTCTCTCTCCGAATTCTTGACCTAGAAAGCTTTTTCAGATTGCTCATGATGTGTGCTCCAGGTCTGGCTACAATTTCACCCATAAGAGAGACAAACTGATACAGTTCTATTAGACAGACAAGTCAGTGTAAACAACCTTAATGCAACCCGAAAAAACTCACGTTTTCTCAGAGCTGCTAGTGCACCATGAACAATGATGACTATTCCGGCCTTCTGAGCTTTCTTAAGTGCCTCTGAAGTCTGATTCACGCCAAGATAACGCGAAATTGCCAGAGACACGGGGAGTAGATCTGGTGGGATGGGTTCCACTTGCGAACCGGAGAAGTTGCTGTTGAATGTCGTGGCCACAATTTCCGCCGATGTGAGGCTAGTAGTGGTCCGCGAGAGTTTTCGTTCGTCGTCGACCTAGAAGAAATGTGGTTGGGTCAGTGTACTTAAAAGATAAACACAATTTTTACGCATTTAAGCAGATGTGAAGGTTCCAGTTGAAGTACCATACAGTCGGTGATACTATTCTATGCCACGAAATAATAGACGCCTCCGGCTATCGTCGTGGTAATATCAACCAGAATTAGACGACCCGTCATTTACTGTCACTGGTTTGAGTTAACTATAGTACATTGCATTGTATCATTTCGAGTGTATCCTTCTTTCATATATATATATATATATGCAAATGATCTAACCTTCTTTGTAAGGAGCTAACTGAGTGATGGCTAACGCTAATTGACCGTATGTTGGGTGTTGAACTGGCAGTGGTTCAGTTTTTCACCTAGCTTTGAAATCTGTTTGTAAACTTTTCATTACCATGCGAGGGGATATCGTCAATGCTTGATTGGATGGGCTTATTTTCTTGTGCGTCAACTATGTCACCTCGCTTAGTTTCCCCTCTTGTTCACCTCCGGTCTCATCCCTTAGGGTTTTTACCGGGTATGTTGCGTACTGCTGAGTGCAAATGAAACTCATCGATAATCACGTGTGGCTCTACTTGTCTTGCGCAGGGGTCCATTAGATTCGTTAGATATGACAGGCCATTCCGGAAAATAGTGCTAGTTCATCCTACTGAAAAGCTGAGGAATATCCTAGAGAGGTTATATATTTGCAGGGAAATGTCAGTAGTGTGCCTTCCAGGGAACCCTGCATGGCTTTGAACCTGCTACCTTAGGATAAATAGCCGAGCATTGCACCATCTAGTCACGGGTGGTTGACCGGTGATGTGGTTTGCCCGCACTTAGATGGAATACATTGCCATCATCTTTCAGTCACACAGATCTCCCTCCGTAACTGATCTAACTGTGCTGACCGACTGATCCATCCATTCTAATAGTAAACCCGTGTTCTCTAGTTAAGGTGATTCAGACCGGCAAACAAGGACCGCAGCCGTCAGAGTTTCTGCAAACAACCACAGATGAACCAGCAGACAATCAGGCTGAAAATAAAACCCTAGATGATCCAACTCATGAGTTATGAGACTGATCTTACACAGTTAAAGGAAGGTTTGCTGACGAAAAGTTAAGTTATGCTCAAAATTCTGCCTAAAAGAAGCAACCAGGACTCGATCGATGATATGACAACTAATGCAGCTATGTGTGTGGAAGAAAAAGACTTCAGAAGTGTGAGGACCGAGCAACTAGATTGAAAGAGCAAAATAGCCTACCTCAACGTCGCTACCATGGAGAGTTCAGGATAGACATCTCTGTGAGCTACGACATAGTGTTTGGTGTTCTTACTAAAGGCCAACTTCCTTCTTGCTTCTTTGTTACTAAAATCACTCGCTTTTTAAACAAGATAGAATGCAGCTGCATACCAAAGGGCTGTACAGAAATCCAAGGTTATTGTATGACGCTACGACGAATAAGAATCACATTGGCAAAACACTAGCTGAGTGGGACTGCCAGCTTACCCTTAAGAATGAAGCATCATCATCCTCATCGGAGTCTTCAGGCCCGTCAGTGCCGTCTCTGCTTTTTTCCATCTCTTTTGTCATTAGCTGATCATAGTAAGAGACCAGTTCTTCTGGAAGTCCTTCGCCAGGCTTTCTAGGAGGCAACAAGAGCAGACCATGCGTATCGTATCCACCCAAGCTTCGAAGTATTTGGTCTTGCTAAAACGGGATGTGAATGGATGGGGAAGGATGATCAGTTTGGAAACAAATGCCCAGAAACGGAGTAGAGTATAAGAGAATCGTGCAGAATGGCTTCACGAAGTAACCCTCTTTGGGTTACATTAATGCTCCACCCTTCTATTCATTCAATTACGATTTTCCGTGCCAAGAATTTTGCGGCTGCAAAAGTGCTTTCCTTTGCAGAGTTCATGCCGCTCAACTACATATTTCCATACTAAGCCACTAAGAGTCCATCGGAATATGGCAAGGCACACAGGCATCGGCGTTATAGTGGGAGCTTGTAAACCAACGTATCATGCTAACATATGCAGATTAACCTGACGAATCTAAGCCGGGTTCAAGCCGGCAGTGAAAGATGTGGAGTCCTGGTTAACCTCACAAGTAATATGCCAAGGATACTACCGGATGAATCGTTTACCGTGTTTAGTGAGGAGGAATCTCTACGACCATCAGTGCTATTGGTTTGTAACTCTAGGAAACGGTTAAGTTGAAATACCCGATTAAAAAAAACATAATTAACATTTCAAGTACTTTCCAATTCATGTTAATATACACATGATTTTGAGTACAATTCAAAGCTCACCTCATACGAAATTGGATCAAAATCGGTTGAATAAAATTCGATGGGAAAATCACACGGGTTGGTCACAGTGATCATGCTATCGTTGTCTTGTGAGAATGGTAAACATGCTGGAAATTGTATCATTGTCATTTCAAACGTCAGCTGTGGTTCGAGTCCCTGTCCATGACATTGAATGCATAGGATTTCGGAGGATTCGCTGAGTTTCAGTGTTATTTGTTCACCGTAAACTTTTTGTTCCGTCGGTGCAAATTTGATCTTGAAAAAACAGTGTACGGAAGTACAGATTATACTCAACGTTTAAAGGAATCAAGCCAAATTATTGAACGCAATATCCTACTCTTTTGAATTCTCGTACACTCAGGTAACACGGTCAGATTTGCGTTCACTTTTTGAGCTTTTGTAACACGACAGTTCTTCTAAAACACTTGTCTGTAAAGAGGAAAGATAAAAAGGCTTCTTACTTACGAGGAGTTTAACGAAACAAACAGTGAGTTTCCCCAATCTTCTTACGAAGAACCACCGGAGGACTTCATTTTTCACTTTTCAATTTTGGTGCTATCCTTAAAATGGACTTTCAGCTGTCATATTTTTACTGTTTACTATCATTATTAGGCATTTAATCAATATCTGTTCTGTATTTAGAATAACACAAGCCGAGTAACTGCTTTGAGTACAGTAAATCGGCCAAGAAAATCTGCGCGGGTTTGAGCACAATATAAGAGGCCGAGTGCCTTCATGTTCCACTATAAGTGCTTCAAAATCTAGTTGATACTGAAGGCCAATAGGGGACTTCTATAATCATCAAACGAGGTCTCCCATAAGTTACCACTATAGTATCATGGTTGAGTGGTACTGGAGCATTTTATCTTGCGCCCCATAGTTGCAGCCATGATCAATCCCCTTGCCAGCCCGAAAACGAGGAATTTGTTACCGACAGTCATAAATTCTGAGAGACCGTATTCAAGTTTTTACGCCCTAAAACAACATTTGTTGTTAGGAAATGCATTTCTTACTTATACTTCATTTTTCAACGTTATCAGGCAGACGAAAGGTCTCCCAATCGAAATTTGAACCTGGATAAACAAGCTCGATCTTGTGTTGCTGATCTTTTGCCAAATATGTCTATGTGAAATTTCAGACTCTTTTTTCGATTTGTTCCGCTAAGATTACTCTTTCACCGTATTCTCCCCGATCGTTTACACATCTGTGGAAAGCACTATTACAGAAGACAGTTGACACGTTAAAACTGAGGAATTATATTCAGAGATCACCTGAATATTGGTCTTCTCGCCAGCTTCCAGTTTGCCCTGTTTTGGTATAACCTCAAAGACAGGAGGGTTGAACGCAGGATGTTTATCAACTGGTCGGATGCATCTGCGATTGAGTGGAGAACTGACAAAATGCGACCAGTTGACGGTAACTGGAGAAGGGTTTTCCAGCTGAACTGTCATAAGGCGTGCCTCGCCCCGTTGAACATGTCCAAAGTTGATATTCTTTAGATGTGCTTCAATCACTGGCACCACCACTTGCGCCCGAAGGTGAATGGGGATCAGCGGCCCATGGAGTATCTAACAAAGGCAGAGATTTACACCACATTGTCGTTAAATTCAGTAGGCTTTTGGGGAAGTATTGAATGGAATGCGTCCATACGCATGGGCCCCATATATATGATTTATAAAAACTTACAGTTCTGGTAAATATTAACAATTCTCTCGTTAACGTATGACAGAATGTTAACAAACTGAAACTTGCGAAGAACGCATAGAATAGCCTCTCAAATCGGCTTTTCAACCTGAGGTGTGTAAGGTATTTTTTATTGCTGCATGCATTTGAGCGACTCTTATTTTTGGAGACTCAGTGTTTTCTGTTCCTTCGCCAAATTATTATCTAGACAGCTAACGCGTACGAGATTGATAGTACCATCTGTTAGATATCGATCCATATAGATTGATCAAGAAACTTGATTCGCTGTTATATTTTTCTTTTACTGGCATGATGCGTTGCCATCTGAATGCAAGCAAACCAATGAACCTATGACATTAGCTATCGAGGTGAATAACTCAAGTGTAGTTATTTAGGCAGATAAAAGTGCATCTAAACAGAAGGTTACACAAACCCACCGTTTTGTCCTAGTAATTGCAAGAGAGTAGAAGAGAGGCAAACTCGAGAAACTTATTCGAACCGCCTAAACAGGTTTGGAATTTTTTAAATTATGAAATCAAAACAAAGCGTAGTGGAATAGGTTGTAATACGTTTCGTCTGCCGTGGGCGACCTTTTTCAAGGATTTCTACAATCAATTCCTAAACAGGAGTTTGGAAGTAAACTAGAATTCAAGTTTTCATACGCAGCTGCGTCATCCCCTTGATACATATCTTCATATTGTGAGCTAAAGAGCATATCACGCAGGACCAATTCAATCACAAAATCACTCCCAGCAGTTTGTACTTGCGCCCAAATAACAGAGTCCAAAGTCAAGGTCCTCAAAAAGTCACTCCAAGAGCTGTCGTGTGCCCGAATTCAAGCTGGATGAAGTAAGAATGGCATAAAGGCATGACGGCTGTCAATCAGATCCGTGCAAATACCACAAAATAGACATTAAAGAAGAATTTCGGTTGCTCGTTAGCCTATCCCAGTCGAGAGATGTGAATGCAAAGAGCAAAACCCTGCATATTTACTCAGGAAATGTGCACATATTATGTAATAACGTGCATGCAAAAGGCACTCACGTGCCGTCCGAACACGGCGAAGCCGAAAACATCCCTGGTTTGACAGTCAGCTTTAGGTTTCATGTAAGTTTGTGAGATGCCCACTGCTGATGTTTCCCAATAAGGATGCAAGAGTAGTGCAGTGCTCCTAGGCTTTTCAGTATAGATTAGCTTCCCTTACAGAACGAGGTCTTTATTAAAGTTGAAATTATTGTGGTACATTCTCTTCTTGACTACACTGATGAAATGACTGAAGATGTGTCCGGGCGATGCATCCACTTAAAAATAACATGACCACCTTTTAGCGACGTTTGTCCGCCATCCAGCGTCTTAGAGGTTAGCGGCAACAGAAGAGGCAAAACACATACGCACTTCAGGCTTAATATCAACAGAACGCAAGATAGCGAGTCAGCAAAATAAAGTGACGAAAACGAACTGTTAGCTAAGTCATCGAGGTCACGCTGTAAACACGAAATCAAGGACTAATTACTGAGCATTTCCAGACCCTTTGGAACAGAGTAGATATCTGATTTTCCAGCAATCTATACAGATCTCAAGGGAAGAGTAATTTCCTGAAACGGGCGAAAATCCCATGTGATAATTCATCAGCCGAGGAGCCAATCAACAGGTGACTGGACCATTGAAGGATGAGCGGCGCTACATACCGTCTAAGTGCGAGTTAAACGCATTGCTGATCAGCCACTCATGGTCGAACGGCTAAGTATGCGGACTACATACCGGGAGGTCGCGGGCTCGACACGCTCTGGAGATCCGCAATGTTGATGATTCCCAATAGGGATGAAGCAGTTGTACCGTGCTCCTCGTCTTTTCATCGCAGATTACCTTCACATACAGGGCAAAATTTCCACAGAACAATCCTAAATCCCTAGGAGGTACGGTTTTGGGGATAATCCAGATTGTCATGCCTAGATCAACCTTAGCCTGTTGAGTGCCTATAGCAGTCCACAAACAATTCGGAAGTCGGCTCTGTAATGTCAATGTTTAAGCTTACCAGCACATGTTGATACGTGAACGAAACAATGGACTTAGCAAACCTAAATACAGAAAGAAATAAAATGAATAATGTAGGCTAGTTTAAGTGTATGAATACAGATAAGGTATAACATTTAGATATGAAAGTAAGGTATGAGGTAACTTGATTTGTGACTGCAACTGAACTCACATTAATCATCAATTTGGTCTCGACCAGTCCAGTGGGCACATTAGCTCCCTTAGGATCGAACGCGATTTCCCATTCAATCCAGTCGTGCTCGGGCGCTCCAGGCAAATTACGAATGCGGCTTATGCTCGGAGTGAAACCTACATGTTCAGCATGTTTTAAACTTGTTGGTTCAAAGCGGAAACTGACCGGCTCGTAGCCGGTGTTAATCGTCCGAACGACACGTCTGGCTACCGTACCGAAGACCACGACACCGAAATCAAGCAGGTAACTGGGAAGTTGTAGTCTGAAATGAAGATAGTCATCAAGTTTGGTGTCGTATGGCAACCAGGTGGCAATGTCTACCACTTAAAAAAATTCAAAATAGGCGTAAAATTTTCATCATATCGACATTTTAGCCGATAATTCTGAAGCCTGGTTGTAGCCGGCTGCTCAGAATTTGCATTCATGCCTATCCCCGTTTTAACAGTTCCGTCTCATAACTCGATTATGTTCACATTTCCAGAGGTGACAAGTCAGGCGCATCCAGCGTGCGCTGGTGGACCAGTGGTGACACGCCCGCCGGAGTTCATATCTCCATACGGCCAACAGTAAAAACTACCAAAAACTCGAACGAGTGCGAAACTGGGATCTAGTCCTTCTCTTCTTACGAATGGTCTCACTTAAATACTTGCGCATCGACAGGATAGCCGTTCAATTGACAGTGATATGGAGCACTGACAGCTTCTGTAAAACTGTCTAGCTCTTTTTTGGTAAGCAATAAATATCCGAAATACATTCCAAAAGGAAATCTCCGAAATAAATGTAGGTGTTTCCTATGCACATCATTCTTCCTTAACGGATCCTTCTCTTGTCCCGCCACGATTTTTCTACCTTGCCTATGCTAAATTGGGGCTTATCCGGTGCTCGAAAGCCACCTATATTGGGACATTTCACAAGTGTGAATCTCGTTTCTGGTCATGATCTCGGCACCCATCATCTGGCCTCACTCTAGCAGTGAACTTTGGATCAATATACACTGCTATATGATGATAGACTGACATGTTCATACCTGAGTAACTTTTCCAATACCAACTCTAACTGGATCCTGAAAATTACCGTCGTTATTCCTGTGCTGAGGACAAAATTACTCGAAAAAAACAATTTACTGGAAGGTTCAGGTCTTCCGCATGACCCAGTTCTGCTACAACGGGCTCGGCTCCTGCAAATTCTTACAAACTCCTTGCAGCTAATGGGCTTACTTCACTTAAATTAATAACCGAAACTTTTAACTGATGTACAAGGCAGCTTAGACTGCTAACACACAGAGAATAACAATTTAGGAACTCGAAATTGCTTTGTTGTTGAAACGAATCCACATGACTTGTGATAGGGACTACTACAGCTGGGAATGAAACAAAAGAAAGAAATCAAGTGGTAGCGTTTGAACGACCTGTGTACAACAAAATATCACACTCACTTTTTTGAACTGCTGGATATTTCCAAACCATCAAAGGAAGTCCTATAAGGTCGTGTGCTGATATTTTCCTCCGCGTCTACTGAGATCCATACATCTGGTGTCAGTGTGCGCTGCTCTAATAAATCACATATGTGAAATCGCTCTGCCTCCATTTGAAATGGGATATCGGGGATTCGCTGCAGTATCCAGTCTGGTATGTTTCGGGGAGAACTCAATGGGCCATGCAGAACCAACTGAATAGCCTTTGAGACAAAACATTTTGGTCCATGGCAGAAAATTGGGTCAAGGTCGTTGCGTCGTGTAAGGTGGTGTTCTGGGGTCGACGAACGTTGCATCATTGCGCTCGCACGACAAGAACATACAAGAGGTACATCAGTGTGTTTCTCCCACTCGTATACCAGTTCCTGAACTCCTCCGTATAGAGCACTCAACAAATTGCCCATGCTTGATTCAAAGACCGTCAGTTCCTGAATGTCGTTTGGTTCCTCTTTTGTATTTGTTCTTTTTAGTCTCAAAGGTTCCGACCGTTCGATTGAATAAAACCTCGGCAAGTCGAGGTTTACACGGGGAAAGTCAGCCACTCCCCGAACTACTATGGTTTGCGGTTCAAAATGTCCCACTTGTAATTGCAAATATTTTACAAATGTTTCCGGTTTACGTGCCAGATAGGATATGCGAATGAAACGTGTCTCTCCAGATGCTAAATATCCGGTTGCAGGTTCAACAGTCAACTGACCGGTGTTCACTTGGTATTCCTTCAGCTGCGCAGGTACTACATTGAGCACACTATCTGTGATGCCAGTCGGACCGATAGCATATCCAAAATCAACCTGTCCTGTATTACTCAATTCAAGCTCTTGTGTCACAGTACGATCAAACCGGGCTGGCTCGAATTCAACAACCTGACGGTCTAGATAATAACGTATTTGTGAAGCCCCACCACTAACTTCCATTGTATAAGTGGGACCTCCATCGACCTCGCAAATAGCTCTCACACTGGCTTCAATATCAGCATGTCCGTAGAACACAAAACTAACAGATTGGGTCGCACCCGGTGCAAGTTCCCCGAAAACAGGCGTGATATCAAAAATCTCCTCAATCCCGAGCGGGATCACATCATGGTCTTGTTCTAGAAGAACTTCCAGAATTGTATTTTGTGGTGTTCCTGATTGTTCGTTACCATTCGCTTCATTTGTGTCGATTCTTAGACTCGGTGAATCAACACCATTTCGTTCTTGAAGGCTCCTGTCCACCAATTCTTCTTCTTCTTTGGCCTCTAGAGGACGTTCTGCTTCATCCTTTGATGCATCTCCTTCAATAACTCTATGCGAATGTAATGGTGATAGATATGGTTCCTGAATGCGAGTTTGACGTCGGAACACAATGTTAGCTTCGTTTCCAACAAGAAAGGTCCAGCGGTATCTAACGGGCAGTGGGCTTGGATTAGTCATGAGTACATGGCGAGTAATTTCGGTGTGATTGAGGATGTATCCAAACCGAACAGCTTCTGTGTCAAAAATAAGGTTTGGGAAGAGGACCTCGCCAAACAGCTGGACAGCATTCTGGAAAGCAAAAGCAGCAAGTTGAAACGTAAGAATTAGAAACCCTAAGCCATACGTTGCTCATCTTTGGCAGGCGGAGAATTTCCCTCTGAGTGTTGTTGATGGTCATCAGAGTAATAGTAAAAATAGTAAAAACACTCCTAGATGGTGGTCCAGAAACACCTGGATGGACACTGAGGTTTGGAGTGTCGGACGATTTACCATACAACAGGTAAAGTTCATTCCAACTCGTAGACAAATGAATTTAGTTTGCTAATGCATCAGTATATTGCTCTTCGGAAAAAACACGTAACAGGAGAAAAGCAAGTGCACGGTATCCCCGCCTCAATCCACAAGAACAACCGACAAGCCTGTCTCAAGCCCAGTTGGCGCGGTACAGTACAGTGCTTCAAGAAATAAATAACTTGATTCTTAAGGCAGCTACGGCGGTAGACTTGTTTTTAAAAAGCTGTGAACCTTTGATACCTAGACTAAATTATACCTGCAAAATTTTCAAAGACAGGGGTGTGTCATGTGGTCGCATTAACCCCAAGAACTTGACGGTTACAACCTTTGTTACCGGTCCCCTTTCGAAGCATCTGCGAGGCCTTTAGGAAAATTGTGTCAGGTGGCATTTTAAACGATTCGTATTGCAAACAGCACCAATAACAGCAGTGTAATCTTTATTCGCTTCGATGTGTAACAGTTAACCGTGGATGTTATTACGAGATTAAAATCCTCACAATCACTGCTGACCATGATATCTTCGCATCACATCTTATGTCTTAACTCTGTCACCTCCTTCGTCTATAGAGTACCGGAGGTTTCAGTCTCCCATAAGACCAGTCACAGGCCTACGTTTAACCTGTATTCTGTCCAGCCTTGTTTTTCGAGAAACAAAATGGGAGACCTTCCAAGGAGGGTTGGTGTATTTCCTTCAGAATTAGATCCTACTGAAACCTGTTAGTCATGTGTTCTCCTGAGCTATGGCCTTCCATTGGAGGGGTCTGTTCATGGAAACCCAAGCTATCATCTGCAGTAGTTTCGCCATGTGCTATGCCTGCCGAAATATCGCCAACTGATAACACTGCCGCACTCCGTACTTCTGTCGGGATGGCACAAACGGCGAGGTGAGCAACGTATAACTTGGCAGTTTGTGTGCTAATTGCGTGGTCCGGCTACTAAGATGGGATTTCTGTGACCCCCTTCCATCGCGCCTGGCTGGAGGCTTTGCTTTTCGCGATAGTAAACCAAGCAACGGAGAATCGCACAAGAAGCCGCTCCCAGCCCTATTTTTTTGCACGTCGACCCGTTACAGACTCACTCTCGTTCACCACACTTGTTGTTTGTTGAGATTTTTTCGTTCTGTGAAAGGAGTTATGGAGCCAAACTATCAGAAGGAGACCGCAAGCTCATTCAGACAGTCTAGTGTGATTCATCAAGTATACAAGTCCCATCAGTACCGCCTGATTTTTAAGTAGGATGCCTGAGGCGTAAGGTACAGAATTCAGGTCATTCTCTTGAAGCAAACAGTCTGCCATCCTGCTCTGCTTACACGACATGGCTTCACAACAGGTGCAAATACAAAGCGCAAACTATAGACATAGATAGGCTGTACAAATGCCCAAAGGTACTGAAAAAATTAGCCAAACGGGATACGCCATTCCACCTTTATCTTGAGAATCATATAAGTAGGGCATCTGTTTCCAGCTTAGTCCAACAAAGACGTGCAAGAACTCTTGGTTGAGCAGGTTTAGTTGACACGACAGATGGAGCAAACTTACGCATACTAGTTTCTGGTCACGCAGGAACACAGAAATTGCAGAAAATAGACATGTGAGGTTTTTTTGCTCTGGGTAGTGAAGCAAAAGCGATACCCCACGTTCCTAAAACTGTATTCACTCGAACATGTTATGCACATGAGGAGGTGCGAATATCACAGAAGAAGAGTTAGAAGATGAAGTTTACTTTTTTCCGACTGTTGTGGAATGTAACGATAGTCAGCTTCAGGACAGATATTTCATACCACTTCATTAGAAGTTCAAAAGTGTAAAAGTTTACCCATCAATCTGGTTGCAATTTCAGCTGAGGCGGAATTACTAAGACCAGAAGTCCAAAAGGGAAAACAAGGAACAAAACTTGACGCTTTTTCTGGCTGAGATACTAATTAAACAAAACTTTTTGCCAGAAACCTTTAACGTACCATGCTGGGGTGTTCCGCAAATGTAATCTGTAGCAGTTTCTCAACCGAGCGGCTGTGCAGGTCATCTTTATAGGTTGGGTCAAACAAGACCTGAATATCACTCTGTTCGTTTGCATCCAAAGGGAGTACCTATATTCAAAAGTAAAGTAGTATGTTGGAGTTATCTCACGGGTAATTTAATACATGTAACCCACATTGTGATTTTACCATACTAGCTAGCCAATATATAACCTTCCAGTTATATCTCTCTGTAGAGACAACTCATCGAAAGTAGCCCCATTGTTTGGGCCACTGCTGACTGGTTTTCTGAAATGTGTTCAGTTACAGATTTCACTGAACTGAACTGTGACTGTGTTCAGTGTTATCTTAACAAACATGGGAAACTGCGTTTTCTTAATGTAGGAACTTCTATCTTGTTGTGCGATGACACCAGTATGACTGGCTGCCTCCGAAAAACAAAACGTAAAAACCGAGGCCGTTGTTATTTTTCCTGTTTGAACAGTCATCCATTGCGAAAGGAGTTACTTTGATACGAAAAATTACCATCGGCCGCAAAATTGTCAGTTAAAGGAAACCTCGGACAAGTTGCCAACCAGTGGATTCAGAATTCGTCTGAAGTCAATCGTCGGTTCTACCCCGAAGACGCCGTTTTCGATAAACCTAGGAAATCAGTAATGTCACCGTTTGCGATAGTCCCCCAAGATCTCTGAGGGATCGGAATCAGTTGTTCAGGAGGGAAACCATTTTCATACATTTCTTGGTTCCGAAAATTAGTTATGAAAATTCGCAGGCTTGAAAATAGTCAGCGGAATTTTTATGACACGATTCAGAAAGTTTCACGAGTTACGTACCAGAAGTTTACAACTGATACCCGTCAAATCAAAAACAGCACCTCCCTAGTAGGAATAACAAAAGCTCCTGAAGTGCTTCTTTGATCAACTCCTACTAACCTGATTTGAAATCCACGCCCCGTCCACGACTAAATAGAAGGGCTCAGGTACTTCCAGACGACAGGTCAATGGTATCCCAGAATCGTTCTTTATGTTCAACGTCTGAAGTTGTGTTTTAAGCGTATCATACGGTTCCTAAAACCAATGAAGTGATGGGACGTTATTTATTTAACCTTATAGCTTATAGATTGACAGTATCAAATAGATTCTGGTCCTTTAGTAATCAACTGGTAAAACTCACAAGTTGGTTATTGATCAAAATGTCTATCGTTTTCAATTTGGCGGAAAACCCGGGGTCCACATCGTAAGGGACTGGAGAGTCCCGTTGATGAATTCCATTCCAAACCAACGAAGCTAACCAAACTGAGTGGCATTGGTTGAAAATAACAGTCCAGAATGATCGGACTTTGTGTCAGCTTAAGAGAATATTTGTAGTTATTAGCAAGTGCCTTCTATCAGTATCTCAGTCTGAAAATCACTATTAGTGCCTGGGCTGTTACGCGGTTGAACTTCAGTGGCGTGTCGTCTTCAAGTCAGTAGATCCACAAAAAAAGGTGCCGCCCGAGATACACCTGTTTAATTCGGTATGAAAACTAACCAGAACTGACCGGTAGGAACGAAAGTATGAAACTGGCATACGAAGGATCATATAGTCTTCACCGGATAAGTTACGATAAAGCTTCCTATGACTGGGAGTTCCGGGTACCAATTACACCCTTTGTGTTGGCACCTGGATAGAGTAGGCGCTACTGACTAAGTACTAATCAGTAGTTCGTAAGGATTAATGTCAAATGAGATAAACATCCCGGTTCTTCACCAACTTTCAAAATGTTCTGAGCAGTCAGTAACTGCCACAATTCATCCTTTCGAAATCAAAGAGAGTGCATCCACCAACTTGTCTAGGTAGTTCATCATTCTCTGTCACATAACATTGCGCTTAACAGTCTTGTGAAAGTGTGAAATAAATAGAAAATAAATAAGTAATAATGATCTAAGAAACAGCTTCAGAGTTTCAAAAAACTCAAAGTTGAGGTGAGGTGGTCAAAAAGTGCAGAGATTTATCCAAGAGATGCAGCTGATGAACTTCTACTCACCTGTTGCAAATAACTTCCAGAGTTATGCTTCTGCTCCCACCGGGGGCAAGTTCAAACCTTGTCGGGTTGAATGTCCAGTGACTTTCGAGTTCTTCCGACTTTCAACAATAATTGGGAGAGTAGTGTAAGACCAAATATACACGTACGGCTCACACGATATTTTACGAGTTCAGATGGGTAGTTTTAGGTCAACGTAGTCCGACACAAACAACCTAATTGTTTGAATTTTGTCGAGATCAAGCTATGTAGAATTTAATGCAAAGGCCAAACTAATCCGCAGTAAGCAACTGGAAAAGCACCACGGAGAAAAGGATTTTTTCAAGGCAGCTTATACCTGAACGAAGGCGCTTGTATTTAAACTTTTCATCAAAGCGGCTTTCACTGCTGAAACACCCTCAGAGGAACTGCGGCAAATTGTGATGGGATACAATGCATGCGAGGTTTGCTCTTATCAGAAGAGGCCAGAATAATTCCACTTAGACTCTGACTAACCGTTGAAAGCCGTACGGTAACTCCGGCTGGCTTAACTTATGAAGCTTACTGAAAAAGTACCCTAAATGTCAAGCTTAAAGCACATCGCTTCTTTGTTTGGTGTAGCCAGTGTCAAACTGAATTTCGAAGGTTTCGTTCAACGTCAGTTCAAAGCCACTCACTAGGAGCACTACTCACCTTGCGATATTCACATTCCACAGACTATTCATGAGCAAGCTGCGGTCAGTTAAAAGTTATTAGTAGATCCAGCGTGCGATAGGTAAATTCATCAGGATAAGGCAATCTTGGGGTACTGTGACTTCAGAGCTGAGCGATGACTGCTTTGCGAAACGCAATGTTTAAAGCAATATTTTCAAAATACCTGGGCTGAGGACTTAAGCTGTCACTTGAGTGACTGTCTTGTTCTAAGGTTTCAAGTCGACGAACTTTTGTCTAAGGTCTGTGCCCTTATTCTTTACCTATTCTGTATGACGCTGTCGTTTTGTCTGAGAGACAAATGGGTGTCCAGCTAGAGTTTATGTTGTCGATGAGCTAGGATAAATAAACGGATCTCAGTTATTCTATTATGGAACCTATCAAGGAACTCAGGTTTCGTCATACTAGTAGACGGTGACTGGACAAAGTCGGTTTGATTTTTATCCCAATCGAAGACAGCGAAACATTCCACAACAGTCATCTGACTCTCAGCAAGGATTTTTATGTTTTCCATCTGTGATGGCGTTCAGCAATCTGAATGTTACAGAGAGGGGTTTCTGTCAATACAAGTCAAATATTTCCATCTTTTATGATGGTCATTCCAAAGCCGCTGGATCCCAGCTGTAAACATATCAGTTCACGTGACGTTGACCTGCAAACTAAAAGGAAATTCCGTGTAACTGATTGACCCACATTTGGAACTGTTGGGGAAAACAGGCCACACTTCCCTTATTGGCCATGTGTCCGTAAAGCTTCGAATGATGCTTCAGCTCTTTGCCCACATGCGTCTGATCAACGTGGAGGTCGGCTTGCACGATACGACATAATATTAAAGACGAAACTCAAAAATTCATTTGTATCACCTGCTAACCTCTCTCTAGAGAATACTCAGGCTTGTAGTAGGCAGTACAGTTCTACGCCGTTAAAAATAAGCGACTATAAGTGAGTAGTGTGATAACACCCACTGGCGTGCTGAAGGGTCAGTAGAAGGTGGATATGAGCAAAAATAGGTCTCTGCTTTGACTCTACGCAAAAACTTGAATACTTTAACGATTTTTTGTGGATCGCACCGAGTTGATTCTCAACAAAATCTCTAAGATGCAGAAGTCTGGCTACGATTATCAAGTAATGCAGGGGGTTTCTTTGAATGGACCATCTGACATTTATTGCTGAAAGAACTCCGTACAGAATCTTGGAACTTACAGCTAAACGGCATTCAGCGAACGGTACTTCAGACGGTTCAGTTAGCACCAATGCACTGTTGACAAAGGTGGCGATTGTAATTAATCCTGCACTCGGTAAGTGCATCTCACTAATTGGAACAGGACGAATATCTGCACCAACAGCAGTGTTCGTGGCGGCTGATTAGAAAATAATAACGATGTGAGGTTTCTAGTCGTGGACGAGTTTTATTTCTTGATAACCTTTTATTTCATCTGTTAATCTCGCTTTCATGGGTGACAGTTCATGTGATCGATTACCAATTAAGCAAAACAATCTTTTGCTATTAAGGAGACATTTAGTAGTAGGTATTCAATTGATGATCGTTAGTAGTCTGATCATCAGTAGTCTGAATAATATACACTTGTTGCTACGATCGGTATATTTCCTGAAATGCAATGCAGTGCTTACCTTCAAGCTTCCTTGAGAAGATTTTCTGACAAATTGTCCTTCAATAGTCCAAATGAGTTGTTGAGTCCGTCTACCTTTATTGGTCAGATGAAAAGTGGCATGCACAGGTCTTGCACTAAATTGCGTGCCCAAATGCAAGGTCTCAGGTAAACGTCTAATTTTATTGAGTGTTTTGATTATTACGTATGTCCTAGCAGAAAACGTACGGCTGTCTTGGTGCTAGTGTGTCGGAAACTGTCACCTCCATCTGATCTTTGAACGTGATCAGATCGTCTGGGACAGCAGAAATGGTCACGTCAACTCGTCCCAGTGGGGGTACCACGCCAGCATTCGGAAAAGCCCGAAAAATGCTATCTGGAGCAACCTTGGAAGAATAATGTTGGAAAATATTGATCATTTGATGTTTGTTCCTCTGCAGGATTGCTGCAGAGTGCACACCCACACTCACTGCAAACCAGTCATTCTTTTACAACCATATTATGATTTCAAGTTGAGTGAAACACCTGAACTGTTAAAACGTATAACCTTAATAGCTAACAAAATGATGAACACAAGACAAGAGGTTTCCACAGCCTACATATCCAATTTTTTTCT
Source organism: Clonorchis sinensis (assembly GCA_003604175.2). NCBI lineage: Eukaryota > Metazoa > Platyhelminthes > Trematoda > Opisthorchiida > Opisthorchiidae > Clonorchis > Clonorchis sinensis. The sequence continues at coordinate 191,797,872 of CM030369.1, read as the reverse complement.
TTGGTTAGCTTAATTAAATAGCCAAATAACAGAAATGAGCAAATCCTCAGCCCGGAAACCTCATGAAAAGTAACAATGTTAGAAAATATCCCTCAGTCTATAACAGTAGCCTTATTTGGCTCCTTTCTTAGATAGGTCTCAAGTTTGGACCATTATTCTTTAAGTCAGAGGTAGTTTTCATATTCCGGATGGTAATTTCTAAAATTTTCGAAAAACATAAAGGATAGCACGCAGCGTCTACGGTCCCATTGAGGGTCTTAAACCAACCGCAAACAAAAATTCACTCACTCAGAACCTAGTGTCAAGCAACGTAAAACATACGAACAAGATTACTGAGAACCAAACTATTTTTCACTTCAATACTTGAAATTTGTAGCGCGAACGGTCACCGAGTGTTTTGGAAGGTCATAACTATATATCACACAGGCTAACTAGTACACGTTGCAGTAATCGAGACTACTGTTTATCAACTTCGAACTGGCATACCAGCCCACGGTAGGTTGCTTCGTTAATTTATAGGAGCTTTCGGACTCTAGCGGTCACGTAATCCGGGGAGAGCCAGTTCCGGGTTGTCCATCAACCAGCTAAGGTCTGATTCTTTTACCTTCATCACTTTGCCAACTTAAGTAAAATGTCTCCAATGAAATTTCGCTGCATCTCCCTAGTTGATGCCTTTAAGCAATACAAAGTAGGTATGGGTGCATGTGACCCAACTCACGAATAAAACTGAATTTGTGACCACATTATTCTTGTATGAACCGTTTCCATCCTTTTATGGTGTGATTATTCTGGCCAGTTCGCACTGGACTGAAAATCCTGGATCCTAGTTTCACTATTATCATACCTCATTGCCGGCGACGCACATCTCTGACTGAGCTGAATTTAAACTATTCATGTGGCAGACATCCAGCGTTCATTGGATATACACATTGGATATATGTTTCGCAAAGACAGTCCTGTGGTTTGACTGAAGTGCTATCTGGGGCCTCATTTGACTGAAATTTTCGAATAAGGCCGAGATAGTGCAGTGCTGGTGTGGTCTGATAAGGGCAAAACAAAAGTAGCTTTTATCTCTACGTAATGCACTACTCATAAGGTTGCTGAAAATTCTTCGACAGCCCACGACCGGCTTCGCCCTTCTTGGGGCTCATCAGGTAGGCGCAGTCCCCGAGTTTCCGTCAACCTTATGTTCTACTTGTCTCATTCAGACTAACCATCTCCATTACGTAGCAGGGCAAAGCAACGACTTCTCAGCACACACACATCAAAGTATGCAACTTACCATCCGAATGGTAAAAGATGCCGGGATAGCTGACTCATTGGTGATTTTCACAGTCCTCTCTGAGGCTTCCAGCACGGGAATTGTGCCCCAATTCAGAGACGTGGGTTCGATGAATAGTACGGGTCCTTCTCCGGTACAAGAAACGTGAGCAACCTGTAGACAAATCGGTTGGAAATTAGGTAGCTTTGATGCATCACTTGCTCTCACTTACTTGTACATGAGTAAAATGGCCCGTTACATTCTTAGGAGAGATGTGGGTTGTAGTTAAGAAGACTGATGACTGGCTAGTTGTGTTCATTTCCACCGTCAAAGTTTTCATTTTCGGCAACGAGCCCTACTTTTGTGTCATTTAGGTCAAGATTTCTGCAAAGGTACTAGTAGCGAGTTATGTATGAGCTGTTCGTTGAGTTCTAAGCCGTGCCAGAAAGTATTCTGCCTATTGTGTGTACCTTTGGAGTGCCCCACTTTTGAAGGTGTGTGTGAGATAATCTCCTGATTGGACCGACGTAATTTTAACGTTAAACGAAGACAACTATAAGTAATTCTTTTCAAAGACGGAAAGACTGGCAGGTCACTCGGAAGAAAAGTCGTCTAGTGGCTCCAGAAAGCCAAGACACGAAAGCTATATTCTCACGGGTTTTCAGAACAGATTTTAGGTTTGATAGCTGGGTGGTTCCATAAAGCCTTACTCAGTGAATCACCCTCAACCGCTTCTCAGAACCACAATCTCATTTAATTGGAGCGAAAGCTTCCATGAGGCAGATTCAGAATTCCGAGAAGTCTGTTAGCAATTTCCACACTACCACCCATTCGTCCAAGGCATCAGCGTAAGTTTTGGATGGATTTGGCTTCTTTGGAAAAGAATACGGAGGTTTTCTACACATACCAAACGCTCTTGGTAAATGAAAAATTGTGGGTCATTCACAAAGATGTTGTAAGGATCATCCCAGTAGTGAACTTTATGAGACTTCAACAAAGACGCAGAAAATAGGTTGTCAACTTTCACGCGGTTTTGGGGTTCTTACCCAACAAAGACGCAGAAAATAGGTTGTCAACGTTCACGCGGTTTTGCGGTTCTTACTGAAAAGATAGCCACCAACTTTACTTGTTTCAGAAAAAAAACCACGTAGAAATAGAGCTTACAAACAATAAATCATCGTGCAACATCGTCTGCTATCCCGCTAGCCAGCATAAACACAAAGTCAATTATATTGATTAGTGGCTGCAGGGAATTTCTTGCATGCAAAAAGAGTCGTGACACCATTTTTGTCGGACAGATATGGTTCTGTTAAGCGACTGACAGTGTGCAGTATATGACAAGTGAAAGGCTTGTAGAACGGTAAGAATATCCTGACCTCCACTTCGTTCCGACCAATAGAGGGACATTCTTCGCTAAAGGAATATATAAAATCTTGTACAGCAGCAATAGAATACATCTCGCTCAGTTGAGAAGCAGAATGAGAAATTCGGTTTTTCATTGGGATATGCTCACGGCATGTTTCAGATCGTAGTTCTGTTTTTATACCTTCAGTGATGAGAGGGCATGCAGGAACCGAGGTTGAAATACCTACCTTTTTTGACCACAACCTTCGAAAGCTCACCTTCAATCAGCTCACTGTTGGCGTCCAGCATCATAGGAAATTAGTATCAGGAAGAAGAGATTTACAAAGGCGAATGGAAATGGACCTGGATTTTTCTGCCAGCTGATTTTCATGGGCTTATCGCCTAATGGTTTCCGGGACTATATAAGCACATATGTCTGCTTAGGATGAGGATGCTGTAAGTATGCTGTACGCCCTTCTCCTACAGGCCTCTGGAGCTCGTCTTTCGAAACAAACTGGAAAGTTGCAGGCGGGTGTATTCTATTAAGCCCTCATTCCGGTTGTTGTGGGGCGGTGTCACCATCAGCGTCACCTCGACAAACGGTTTCCTTGTACTGGCTGTTGTTACAACGGTGACAAGCTTGGAGTACTTTAAGGCTCTGTGGCTGCAACCAGTGCAATCACGAATTTTCAGGCCAGTCTAAAATTTGTGCTGGATGTATAGTGTATCGCGGTCAAATACCGATACAGCCTGACTCATTCACACATCATCCTCAATAGCGTTGGAACGAACTAGTTACAAGTAAGGTTCAGAGGCTACCCGAGCACAGCTAATGAGCACAGCTAACTCTCTAGAGCTCTCAGTGGTCATTTGATTAGATACATCATCTGATAGTTCTTAACGTGTATCCCGTATTTTTTTATCAAACGATAAATGCACCGGCACAACAAGCACGTCGAATAACACAGATGTCATTTGTATTTCCAAAGAGTCCAACATTCTGTCACTGTGAGACGAGACACCAAGCAGCTTGTTCAAAATGTCCTCAAAATTTTCGTATAAACGTATTCAGACATTATTTCAGACATTCAGACATAATTAAAGTAACCATTTTACAAATAAAAATAAATGAAATAGTTTATTTGCTGGCCAAACGGCGCGAGCTGGTTACAGGGAGTGACCAAACGAGGCAGCGAATTAGTTGCGTTTCAATTGAACTAGTTTATTTTGCAAAATATGTCCATCTTTGAGCACAAATTTTTAAACGAATGGAGGTACTCGGGAAAACATAGTGCCATGAATAGCAAACATAGCTAAGAAAATCTACAAGGACTGACTGGCACCCAGTGTATCATTGGAACACCGATCATTGTGGTGTTCATCTGTAAGGCGGGTCTCAAATGTTGCGTTCCAGACGACCTCGCCTTCGTTCAAAGCAAGCATGAAGATTTCAAGTACGGAAGAAGTGTCCGAAAAAGCGAGGAAAATTTGTCCTTCTCCAAGCCTATTTGGTGTTAACACAAATTGAATACTAGTTGAAACGCTTGATTTCCTTTCTTCAAAGTAGAAGATTCAGCTGGGATCCAGGTGAGTCTCTCGCAAAACCAAATTGATTTGCAAATTAGTGTATTTCTAGAAGAAACTTCTTCTGGAAATACTTGGAAACGCCTTTCTTTTTGTGACCATTCGCTTTAAAATGGTGACGTAATCAGAGCCTATGCAGTCAATCGTTGTCAGCATGAAGTTTTCCGTGCAAAAACTAGTCTTCCTCTGTGTCATTTGCCTTATAACGTACGATTTTGGTATGCAGCTTTCATTACGTTACTAACTTCATATTTGAATTTACACTCTGTAGCGTTGTAACGCCTCAACTTTTTGGCCGAATACTTCGAATAATGATTGTTTTGGCCACCAGCTGCCACTCAGCTGTAGCCTACAGTTGACGTAGAATCCTGGACGATGTACATAGAACCATCTAAGGTCTCGGAGATTTACGAGCGCGACCGAGCTTTTGGTCCGAATGACCTCCCAAGCGCATTGTTCAAACACGGCGGTAAAGTCCTCAGTCAGTGCTTGTCTGATCTCTTTGCTTGCATTTTGGAAAAGGAATCTGTCCCAGACAACTGGGGAGAGTCGTTGATAGTGTTCATTTTAAAAAAAGAGGCTCGTATTGAGTGTGGCAACCGCGTTTAACAAATCTTCATATACCAAAACAGGGCAAACTGGAAGCTGGCGAGAAGACCAATATTCAGGTGATCTCTGAATGTAATTCCTCAGTTTTAACGTGTCAACTGTCTTCTGTAATAGTGCTTTCCACAGATGTGTAAACGATCGGGGAGAATACGGTGGAAGAGTAATCTTAGCGTAACAAATCGAAAAAAGAGTCTGAAATTTAACATAGACATATTTGGCAAAAGATCAGCAACACAAGATCGAGCTTGTTTATCCAGGTTCAAATTTCGATTGGGAGACCTTTCGTCTGCCTGATAGCGTTGAAAAATGAAGTATAATTACGAAATGCATTTCCTAACAAGAAATGTTGTTTTAGGGCGGCAAAGCATCAGTGTTGAACACCGGTGTCATACTTTGATAATGATGATGATGATGATCATCATCATCATCATGATGAATGCTTTTAGGAATAATCATCGTGATGCAGAGCACATGGCTTTAGTAAAGAGTGAAAAGAAGAGAGGAGACAGGACGAAGAACTAGCTCCAGTAGCAGCTGAGGGATATATGTTTTATTAGTTCATTTCAGACGATCCACCTGTAATTCAAGCCTGAAATCTTTTCTAGGAGTCCTATCAGAAGTTGATAGATTCGGTTTGCTGGTATCAGGGCAGGACTGACTTTATTAAAACACTAGATCACTTGGTTTGCGTGAGAAGTTGTGGCAGGCAATTTTCACTTACAAGTGGATTCTGTTCCAGCCCACAGATGTTTATCTTGACATCTCGTTCCAGTCGACCAAGGGTTTTGGCTTTGAATGTAATTGGAAGGACAACGGTGCCCAAAGCGTCGATTTTACCCTGGGATAAGAAAAGAACAGGAGCAACGTGACACTTTCTTGACAGAATTACAAGCCAGGATTGATGATGAAAACTGTTTACTTGTTATGTTTTACGCGAGGTCTGAAAGTTGTTCTTCAATAATAATTCATCTAAAATTCTGCTCCACAATGACACCAGCATGATGGAACTTTTAGTGACAATGCGTGAACTCGGTCAACCCTATTCCAAAGAAACCTATGGCAACAGTAGTTCCTAAAACCCACATCAGCTTGGCAACCTAGTCATTGATAATAACTTTCCAATTATAGTAATCTTTCGATGGTAGTTAACCGGAAGTTCTGTACGGATTAACTGCCCCCCTTCAACTTAATCATGACAGAGTTAATGGAGTTTTCTTTACCTCCGTTTGCGTCGCACAATACTCCAATTCATTCTCGTTTTCCGTTTCTTCCTTTCCATTCGTTGATGCAATCAAGTCAGTGAGCTGAAAACTGGCTGGATGTTCTGATTGGTTGGTCAAGGTGAAAGTAACGGGATATGGGTGGCGTAGGAAGCAGCGGCGCAGGTTTAGTTCCTTTGGACTGATAGTGATTGATGGACACACGCACCTAGGGATTGCCAAAACAAAAAGGATGTTGGCGTAAAAGGTGTTTGTGAAAAATGCGTAGCTGTTGGACTTGGCAAGTTACAACAGACCCAAAGTTGTTTACTGAACAGTCTGATGTACAAGAGAACTCGACTAATTTCGGACAAAATCTACTATTAGGTAAAGTTACGTTGATTTAAAAACCTGATAGACTCTTTAATTTTCCTTTCCGACTCAGTGCGCCAAGAATTTTACAACCAGATGTTACTTTTAATCTTAAACCCGTGATTACGTTGCCCTCTGTTTTTTTCGGCGGGGCGGCGGGGGGGATTTAAGCTTATAAGTTTTTCGAGACAGGAACTTAGCTCCGCTGGTTGTATAAACCACCTGACTAATTGCTTCCGCGCGTTTTGGAGTTGACACCATTCGTATGAACAAGAGGGTAATTGATAAATGATCCCTTAACAGCAAACACTTTTAATAGCGGTGTTTTTTTGGCCAAGAATGAGTTCCACTTGAATGTTCAGACTGCAGCGTACTTAAGCAATTACTATTGCAAAAAAGTTAAGCAAATGAGATGATGGAACATGCTACATGCCCATTTGCAACAAAAGAATGACCTCATTACAATAAGCATCTGCCACTTTTTGCCCTTCGAGGCTTTGCGGCCCAAGTCTATTGAGTGACTAAAAAATCTTGGAAATGTAGATTGATGTGAGCATTACCAACGAGATGCGAAAACGTCACCATCTATCTCTTGAGTCTGCTCAGAACAACAGGACGCTAGAATAGCTCAACTGCTTACCTTAGTTGTTTATTTCCTTGTTTGTATGCAGACATCTGCATACAGATATCTGCTTACCCAGAGTCGTAGGTTATCATGAGCAACACATGTGGTATACAAGATTCCTCTTTTCATGCAAGTAGATGTCTTGAAAAACTTGAGTGTTAACGGTTGCCTAATAACAAAAAGATTTTCACGAAATACACTCAGTTGCAACCAAATTTGGTCTCGCGAGAGGCTCATTTGGAACCTAGCTGAAGAATTTTCAGCAACCTTATAAGTAGTGTGTCACGTCTACAAAAGGATTTTCATTTTTCAGGCAATTATTCTGCAGATTTCTGTTGAGCACTGGTTTCGGAATAACAGATAACTCCTAATCCTCTAAAAAACTCATTTTGGGTCATAAAGCCCTGCTTTGTAAATATGCTGAACTTGTCTCGTCGGGGACAGTTTAATGAAGTAGTTTCATGTGAACGGGGCCATGACAAATGAACACTTTGATGCACTCGGTTACCCAGCTTACGAAAATTAAATCCGAACTGCAAAAAAGGTCGGGGTAAATTTTTATCCACTGTACGCACAAAGTTTTCAAATTTTCGAGTGTTACTTATGTATTTAGTAGTTCATAGTGTGTCTCAGTGAGTTGGGATGGGTAGACTTTATCCAACCGGATACAACAACTGCGGGATTTTTCAGCTAGGGAGCAAGTCTACAACAATTTGAATAAATGCGTAAACATGCGGGATGCTCGTGCATCATAGTGTTAGACAGAAATAAGCTAATGTTATTAGGACGGATGAGGAACAGAGTGATAAATAGACTGGCTGCGAGCCCATGGAGTTATCTATTCGGTCACCCAGGCCCCTAGCAAGCCTCAACATGCTTTCCTGCTCGTTTCTTTCCATGAGTGAAACTTTCGCGTTTAGTATAACGCCCACGTACAATAATGTTTGTGGGGTTCAGTTTCCAGGGTTCGTTTTAATGTCCGTGTTTACTGCTCTGATTTCTGCGCAAAACAGAGAGACATCTTTTTACAGTCAACATAGGTTAGAGCCTCTGAAATTTTATAAGACTGCTTATGGCTAGAATTATTTGTACTTATTGATCCTGTGTGGGCAGTCTTGAGCTTATCCCAAGGATATAATTAGGACTGTGGTCACTCACCAGATACTAACGGAGTAAATGATGTCTTATCACTAGTTTTTCAACCGATTGGTCAACCCTGAAGTGAGGAACTTGAGTTAGGAGCATGACCTACCAAACTCTGCTGCCATCAAGTGGCTGACTCCTTTTAGGCGCTTATCTATAGTCGAGTAATATCCTTGGGCGAACTGATTCTCATGGATTTAAGTGAATCCCTAGGGCCCGGGAAAGCTGACTAAATCGTCAAATTGCTCCATAGGTCAGGATGGCAGGTACGTATTTCATTTTCGTATAGGTAACCGAGGTGCAGGGAAGGCGCTAAACCAAACGAAACTACGAGAGCTGTAAAGACAGGAGTCGGTCTGTTCAGAATGGGGATGCTACCTCTTCAGATTGTAGCTTGGTGTGCATTGGAGCTGGCAGATTCACGTTACGTAATGCTCAGGGGACTTTGTGTGGAACGTGGTACAAGAAGTTCTATCAAAAAAGTGGGAAAAACTGATGAGTTAGTCTTCTGTTTCACTCCATGCGAAAATTTTGTTTGGAAATTCTACCAGTTAAGAGTCTTCTGTTTCACTCCATGCGAAAATTTCGTTTGGAAATTCTACTAGTTAAAAAAAATCAATGAATTTCAGTGATCTTCACGGTGGGCCTAACAGTCATTAAACCAATCAGGTTTGGATTCCAAGCTGGTATCGACGGAAAATTGAAGGTCATGGAAGGAAATTCATCGTGCGTTTCGTCCCAATTGGGACTCATCAGATGAAGCAGGATCTGTTGCGTGTTGCCTTAGTTAAGAGTTTCCAGAGTGCACTGCAGCGCCACAGTGTAAACGGGAGTTCAAGTGATTTCTTCTTTGACCTGAAATGTTTTCTTGGTCCTCCAAGAGGACCCTAAAAGCTCAGAAATGTTTGCCTGACCTCTTTCAAGTATTCGAATTCCAAAAGAAATTGAGAATAACAGTTGTTCAAAAGGGGTACTAAATGAATCGTCACATTTCGACAGAATAAGTTCTTAAGGAAGCATTTAATGTGAAACACTAGTAAACAGATACTTGAGAGTAGTCACTCTTCGTCGTTCTGCTGCCAACAAGTCATCGGCTTTTCAAAATTCTGTGCCGCTGCACCGTACTGTGGATGCACCTACACACGAACTTACTGACCGGAAGGTCATTCAGCTGTACCACTCTTTCGGTGCATAGCTGCCATACATTCAATGGAAGCATGAGGGATGAGGTCACCCAAGGCCGGACAAGATCAGTTTACATTCAATGGAAGCATGAGGGATGAGGTTACCCAAGGCCGGACAAGATCAGTCGAACTACAAAGATCGGATTGGATATTTCAAACAAAACTGTTATCCGTATTCACCTGCCATTTCGTTCCCTATAAATTCTATTTGGCGCACCACTCTTAACGTTATTTCTTATACAACTACCTCGAGAAAACTAGCTGCAAACCGGATTTTCCCATTTACGCATTCTTCCCGGGTAACTGTGGGGATAAGATCAGAACGGAACTCATATAGATGCCCAACCCCCTCCAGAAATATACTGTTTCACATTTCAAAACCTACAGATAAGTTTTACGGCCAGAACGCAGTTTGCGACCACGCAGATGAAAAATCAACACTTACCGTGTCTTGACAGGGATTTTCTCGATAGCTTGGCCAACACCGACCACGTCAATCATTACCATATATTCCTGTAAACCAAGTTCCGTTGGACTACAGAAGATCATAAGGTTTGTTGAGCTCACTGGATCAATTAGACCAGCACTAGGTTGAACAGTCAAATCGTTCGACTCCGTAAAGCGTACCCTCCGGGTAGTGACGCTATTATCTGTTTGGTCCTTCTCAAAGTGCGTGCCAGGGTTTGCGCATGACTCTGATGAGCTGCACGTCCGACAGTCGGTACCGATTAGTGTACTGGCCTTTTTCTGAACTCGCAGTGCAAACTCCATGGGAATCAGTGATGTGTTCTTCAGCTTGATCCACTTTTCCGAGGAAAATCCTGTGAGCGTACAAATAATACTTTGTTTTTAACCACTGAAGAGCTATCGGTGATCAGCAGAATAAACGGATAGAAACATTTCCAAAGTAAACTGAAGTCACTTAGTCCACTGGCTGAAGGGCACATATCAAAATTGAAAATTCGCGTGGTTTAAAGTTGTCAGCTTTGCACCTCAGTCATTGCAAGGTAGCACTTGAATCGGGCGTCAAATTTTCAAACAAATTACAATTCCGAAGCCAACACGCACATGGTATCCGATCGTTCGACCACTTTGTCCTTAACTTGAAAATAACTAACTAAATAGATGGACAAGTAGCTGGTCGGTAGGTGAGTAAAAACTGAACTGGCAACCTCTACTGTATCGACCAGACATCCATACTTCAAGCTTCTAAATAAACCTATCTTAATATCTTGGATTCTGACAGAAGGCTGTGTATTTACCGGAGACTTTCGGCTAAAGTTAACTCTCTGGCTCCATGATTAGCAGAGTATTCGCAGAGAACTGATTATTCAGAAAAATATTTTGACTACTTACGAGTAGCCAGATTATTAACCGAACCGGTTGAGAGCTAAAAGGAACCAAGCTTAACGCCTATATTACCAACCCGCTCAGTAAAGCGTTGACAGGCAGTGAATTTTAATGTAATGCACAGCGCCTCCAAACTGCAGGGTATTTCGGGACCCCGAAAAAACATGAACTGCCAACTCGGAGTGTATACATATTTCAGTGAATGAATGCTCGCGAGAGATAACCTGACAATATAAGACCCTGAAAATGCGACGTCCATGTAGGTATATGTTTGATTAAGGCGCTTGATCCACACTGAATCAATCCACTGGAGCAGATCGTCGGAACACTTTGGTGTTCGAGCTCAGGTGACACCAGGTAGTGGTTATACGCTAGGTAGGGCAGATGGGTTCGTTTTGCAATATACCATATCTCTCGGAGGTCCCACCATGACATGACCTAAACTTGTTATTTCAGCAAATGAAATCGACGTGAATTACGTACAACAATCAATTGAAGCGTATGAAGAACTTTCACTACTGTGCTTTGATCCACCGTGATTTAAATCTACGAATTTCTGATGCTAGTTATCTCACAACTTAGTGGAAAAAGCTTGTTTCGCAAGTACCGATGTTTTTAAGTAGTTATCCTAATACTCAGATGAAGGCGATGAAGTATTCATCATGAGAATTACATTAACATAAAAGAGAATAAAACACACCGCATAGGATACGCAAATACGTAAGAACTCCTAGGGGTCTCAGAAGCATACACGGCTTCAGTAACTGTGACTCATGGATTCGCTGAACCATGATCGACTAATGGATATTGACCTAAAACGGAAGCCAGTCCACGGGGAATCTGTTCATACTTTCCTTTTTATTGGCTATGACGTTGGCAGACGGGGCATAAACTTAACCACAATGGGCCAAAAAACGACCAATAACTGTCGCTTAGAACATAGAAGAAGCCTTTCTGCCAATTCAAAGATTTCTCAGAAACTCATTGTATTTAAAATGTTACTGGACACCCGTTCAAAGCTGAATCGAACATGACTAAGTCATTGGTGACAGAAACCACAGTGTAAAATTACGGTCCACTTGATGTCATAAAGTGGTCATGTTTCAGGATGAATCTTTTGAAACATAAAAGCAGGTTGAGCAGTGGCTTATTGCTGGAAGAAGCTTTGAGCCGACCGACCAATGTTCAAAAAAGAAGGTTTTGACGACAGATCCAGTCGGACTGGGTTCAGTCCTGTAGAGATTACAGTCGCAAACTATTCAGTGTACGATCACTCCCAGAGAGGAACGGTGGCCTTTTGATCTATATACGTATGTTTTCATTACACCCAGTGGATTATATCACCTGTAAAACAGAATACCATCACTGAACGTAAACATTAGGCCAAACTGCCCGACAAGCTTTAAAAACAAGTAATCACTTATCACAAAGTTAGTTCACCTGGGGATATTTCGCCAAAATCGACTTCGGAGACATCTGTATGAAAAGTTGGCCCCACAACTGCTCCGCTGAAAAGAAAACCAAAAGCCTATGATCTTCTCTGCCCAAAGATGTTAGCCTAGAAAAATGCAATTGAATAAATAAATAAACAACACACTTCTGGAAAAGTATGATTACTTGTCAGACAATTCCGCTGCATAAAAAGACAAAGAATATTATCGTTTTACCGTTATTTTTTGGTTTTGTACACAAATTGCAGTCAAATAGATTATTTGTTAGCACTCTAATCTTTTGGCGGCGTATTTAGAAACTTAAATAGACTGTTTTAACTTTATTTGGCCCAAATGCTTCGAGCGTGTGTTAGGCAGTTGATACTCCGCGGTAAGAAAAATTCGCCTCATAGAACGCCTTGAACATCCGTAATTCTCGCAAGCTTTAGGTGCGAGATTTCGTTTTGAACTGCTGAAGAATTGTGTAGCTATCCATCGTTCAAAAGTACGCTTTGGATTCTGACCGGCTGTGGTGGACAAAGTAAAACACAAGTATTTTTGGAACCTGTTAGATTCTACAGTTTTCTAATGATCAAATCCGGGATGTTTGGAAAGTTAGCCAAGCGATTGAGACCTTCCTTTGGTCAGTTCTTCTATTATAAACGTGAGTGTCTGTAAAACAGCTGTTCGTTTATCCGTTGAGCTGTTCTGTCCATTCAGCAAAAACGAGCGTAAAAGTAACACACCATGTGCCTTCTTAATCATTGGAGTTGTTATACCATTCTCATTGTCAGAGACGACGGTTCATACTCCAAACTGGGTCCTTAGTAGTAGTGGCACATACCACCACCTATAAGAACCTTGGCCAGCACCAAAAAGGTTCACTTAATTGTCGTGGCTGGGTTACGGCTTGGCCATGTATCAACTGAATAGTCAATTTTCTTGCCTGATTCCACTGCATCACATTCCCTAATGAAATGCAGAGAAGTATACATACCCTAGAAAATTTCTTATTAAAATGAAACATCGTTATATTGCTGTTGACAGAGGTAGTGATCCCAAGAATTAGATGGGACATTTTTCTGTGTACAGCTATGCAACTCCCTAGGGTTCCTTTTCTACCACAAAGACGGCAAGTTCATGGTATACTACACAGAGCATGTACGAAGGTTTTACGAAGGCTCATTTAGCACACAGATTTTGTTTGACCTTGTACCAGAGACGTTCTTTGTGCCAATTTCATCCAGTTACCAAAACTGAAGCGGCTGGATACTTCGTACATGGTTTATGGCTGAAAACTTAGTGGCTGACTGACCAATTATCTGACTGACTGCTTGGAGTTAAAAGCACTTGGAATACTTATGGAAAACTAACGATAAATCTTTATTTTATCCATTCCATTATTGCCTTTAGTATACGACTTCATTTATAGGAACTGACACGGTTATGAAATGCGCAATTACCAGTGTGCTGTTACTGGTTTCAGTGTCAGTTATGATGTTGACCATGATTATGATACGTTTCACATCATTTAGCGCAATCATTCCTGATAGTTTTGAGGTTGTTTATTGGTTACTTTACTAGCCAATTTACGACCGTAACTCATGTTTTGCAAGGTAAAATATGACTTTATCGAGAAATACAAGTAAACATCACAACCTTCTGTCATTGTTTGCTCCCAACATGGTTGCCAACGCCTGTCTTGCAATTTGTGAATACACTTTGTTTCATCATTAAAATTCGTGAAGAGGTACAGACGTAATACACCATTCATAAGAATGCTGAAAACTTTTCGATAACCGATGATCACTTTCGTCCTTCTTATGGCTTTTCAGATAGGCGCAGTTCCCGAGGTTTCTTCAACCCCATGTTCTACTTGAAACTTCAAAAAGAACATTATAAACGTGAGATTCAATTTGGTTCCAGGTGTCGACCGTCAAAACCAAATTGATATGTAGATGAGTAAATACGTGGAAAGCTGCGTTTTTACTTCAGTTTTTAGATACTTCAACGTCTAGCTGGGCAATTTTTTGCCCAATTTTTCAAAATCCTTGTTGCTCTTTTAGTTTCCGGTAACGCTAGGCACTAACATTCCTAATTCGAATGAAAGCGTTGTATGGCGACATGCCACTGATATTGCACGAAAGTAGTAAAGCAAACATTTGGCTAAAACGCTGCAGCTACCCACCGAAATCGCACGGGTCTTGGTTCGGGGCAACCATCAAATGCGAACTCGAACACTGCATCGAACTCTCCCAATAATGAAGGCGAACAAAATGTGATTTGAATTGACTGGTAACCACCCGGAGTTATAAGCCCGTCATCGGGTGTAAAAGCGAAACATGTGCCAAAATGTTTGTCAGCCGTTCGAATTGTAAACATCGCATCAATGCAGCCAACATTCGCCAGGACAAGTTCGTATGAGTGTTTAGACCCGATGAAAATCTTGCCCATATCCAAGCAGGCGAAAGAAAATTGAACTTTTGGCCCCACGCCAGTTCCTTTAACATGCATTGCCAACCGTTCTGTCCTACCCGTGATATCGCAATAGGCCGTTTGATCATAGGCCTTGCCCTCCTGCGGACAAAATGCGACCGTAATTTCCTTTTCTGAAAACGGCCGAACAATACCCTCCACTGGGTCAACTGTAAAAGGTGTTTGATTCTTTGAGTAGACTGTGGGCAACTACAATAAAAATAAAGGCAGATTAAAGTGCGGATTACAACTGACTCTAAGAAAAGGTCATTTGAAAACAGAACCAGGCTTGTAACTCAGTCCTTTTTATCCTCTTACAAACATGTCCATTTTATTTTATTTCACTGAACGAGGTTTGACTGCTGGATCATATTGCTGACCAGCGCTGATTTGTGGTGTTGTAACTCAAGCATCATCATCATCATCATCATCATCGACAGCATGACATCAGTGTTCAACACAGATGCTTCACTGCCGTACAATCATGATTTATTTGAAAGTCTTATTGTGGAGAAAAGAATAAATGTGGATGGGAAATGGACTTATTGCTGGCTTACTACAATCATTCCGAGATGCCTACACTTTTAAACACTCATTTAGGCAATCTGGATAGAAACTGACAACAAGATCGCCACTGATATCGATTGGCTGCCATATCTTGTAGTGTCTCTAACCAGGTGAAGTGAGGACCACTCGGTCCTCATCCTAGAAGGCGAGCAGCACCAACCGCAATCAAAATTTTCGTGATTTCTTTCATGCCTTTCTGCCAGGTACTGGGTGTCGAGGCTTGAAGGTTGATTTGCAGATACCTGGGGATGTCGGCGCCATGTGACGAGCAGATACTACGCCAGGTCGCAAATCAGAAGCATAGATCTTTCGGCTCACTGTTGCTTCCTCATTAGACTCTCCTATAAAAGATTCTTCACCATGAATGTTTAGAGGTATACGAGCGAGAGCGAAGTTCTATCATGGCAAAGGAAGGTGACCTAGCCGGGCACAGCTGGCGGTGCTGTGCATTACTAGAAACTACTAATCTGATGCGACCATAGACATTCCGAAATAAACCTCCACCTGTAGGAGAAACTACACGGGGTTTCACTTGGCATAACTAGCTTGATGCTCATCGTCGTTCGCTGTAAATATATCACTTCATTGATTTTAATTCTCTCTGTAGCATCTTACAAGGTTGCCAGACTTAGTAATATCGCCAGGGATCGATCGTTATGACTGCTTACTTGCTTCAACACAATTTTTATGAAACTTGGATGTCTTTGTTAACAAGAACTCCGTAATTCCATACTGAAATATGGTTTTGTGAAAAGCAAGAATGACTTCAAGATGAAATTAAATGCACCCCATAGGTATTTCTGTTGATATTTGTCTAGGGACAACATACATATCTTATATATAAGATATGGTCTGGTGTTTGCTATATTTCGATGGAAACACTAAAACTGTTTAGTTGGATGGATTGTGTAAATCACTCCTGTGCATGAGGTTTAAATATAAGGAGTAGGATGATAGTGACCAGTCTGGTGGCATTTGGCACATGATCCGAAACGCAGTGTCCCGATTAGAGACGTGACCGGTGTCAGCTACGTGGATCAGAATCAAACTTCGGATGCTGCTGTACTCTCAAGACAAGCCATATTTAGTCCGCTTATACAGATGCCGAGCACTGTGACCCATGTGCGCACTTGACTTCATAAACAAAGATTGACTGGGTCAGCAGTGAAAGTTTGTACTTTCTCTCAAGTCGTAGAAGGACTGGAGTTGAGAAGAAGTACCGAAGTTTAGCTGAATTAAACGTGAATCTTGCAGCTGCACACAGGCTTCTGTTTTTGACCGCGATCACCGGATTGCTCTTGAATTGGAACACCGTAAAACGTCAGCTGCGTTCAACTGTTTTGTCACTGTTGTCCCTGTTTTGTTCCATATACTTCTTGAGGTAGGGTGATAAGTTTGGTCGATTTCCCTCAGAGTGTCTGTTCTAGCATCCGGTTTGCTTTCCTGCATGTCATCTGAACAAATTTTTCAATCTCCTAGAGCCAGACAGCGGACGAGGCTTCCTGCTTGATGTGAAGAGACAAAACTATGATATCTGGCATACTGTCTACTTTAGGCTGCTTGTGGTACGGACGTCTCCTAATACAGCCATCCTTTCTTCTTGTCAGTAACACATCCAGAAGAAAGATCAGTTCGCTCACGTCCCTGTTTATGCTAAAAGTGATAGCTGTAGTGGATTCTTTTACTATGGCCTTAAAATCATCATCATCAACGGCGTAACGTTAATGTTCAGTATTGATGATTTGCTGCTGTAAAACCATAATTTGTTTGAAAACTTTATTGCAACGAAAAGAATAAAGGTGCATGGGGCAATGGTTTATTGCTAACCTAACACAGTCACTCTAAGGTGCTTACACCTCCAGATACTCACTCAGGCAGTCTAGATAGAAACCAGCAACAGAAACGTTATTGACAGATTAGAAGCCATATTTTGCAGCAACCCAAACAGGCACACAGAAGATAAAGCGGTTCTTATTTAGAAGGGGGATTGGCAATGACAACACTTATACGCTTCGTCACCTTTTTCAAACCCCTCGGCCGGGCCAAAGTTTAGCCCCTTATCAGCTTGTGCTACTCTACCTTTGGCGAAAAACAACGCTGTTTCTAACAAATGATGTTTGGACATGCACAATACGTGACCTAAACAACACAGCTTCTGGAGTTGGACACTTTCTTCTACTGATTTTTTCGCCGCACAGCCAAACGCTCACTCTTTATTTGCCTTGTTATTGACTTTCCAGTACCGGTCTACACGGGCCATGGTTTTGAGTCAACTGTTGCCAGAAATCTAAAGAAGCTCCCCCGCTGGAAGAGGCCACGTCTCACAGCCATACTAAAAACAGCCCATAAGCTTGCTTGATACACACGTTGCCTGAGTTTCAGAGGCATACCTTTTTGACGCCAAGAGTGTCTTAAATTAGCAGACACAATCCAAGTTATGCAGATTCGTGGGTTGAACTGATCTGTCGAAATACATGCGTAGCTAGTATAACTTACGAGCTACTTAAAACACTACCTGACTTCAGGTACCTCTGCTTGGATAATACGTGGCATGTTCAGTGGCTGCATGTCTAGGGGCGTAGCCTTACACTTTGTGAGTGCAAAAGACATATCAAAGGAGAAGATAAAATTGTCTGGTTTATTCAAAACATCAGCGCCTGTTTTTCCTCTCCGAAAACGATAGCAATGTCGTTTGTACATTTTGGATCGACAAGCACTTCATCATCAGCTATCTGAACACCAAGTTTGCAAAAAACTTTCAACGTTTGTCTTAGTATCTTGTTCGTCACGAAATCACCTTGAAACAAGGAGAGTGGGCAACACTGACAGGTGCCAATTTGTGTGTCAAAGCTTCTGGAGAGCTCTGCGCATACCCTAGAACGCCGGAAACTCTGAAAGTACAAAAAACTTATTGTGTTCACAAACATTTGAGACACTGGGCAAACGCGTCAGACAGAACAAATTAGTCAACCGAGACAAATCAGCCCTAGAACCCTAAACATGATAATACTGTTAGTTATGCGTAGTACTTTATTCTAGCATCTGACAGAGTGTGAAGGTTTCGTCTAAGCAACCTCTACTGGACTGGAATCACGCTTGCTGCACAAGCTACTTTAAGTTGATGAATGACATGTCACGCCAAAAGTCTGTTAACGGCTTGGCTCAAGCAGACTCTCTCGTGATTTTTACACTAGGCATGGGCTGGTGTTTAAAAGATAGGTGTTTTTGAATAACTTTGATGGGATGTTGTAAAACAAAACGGCGTAAAAGTATGAGAAAAGTTGGCTAAAATTTTTTACCGCTTGTCGACAAACTTAGATTGTTGTATATCAAGGCAAACGTTTTCCAAAATTACGAATTGTCTTGTAAACACCTTATCTATCACAGACTACCACAGACTTCAAGATTTTTCAGGTTAATGTTATTGTCTTTAAAGAAACTGACATGTTAGAGCTTTGCTTACAAACATCAAGAATGTTTTCGGTCCCTACTAATGAGGGGTATTAATTGGGATGACCAATATCCACTAAAATAAAAAAAACATTCACACAAACAAAATCAGGGCTCAAAGAAAAACAGCGCCAACTGTCAAGTTAACAAAGGTTAACAAGTTTAAATACATCTGAACTGCTTTATGTTCCTACTCAATTACACTCCCCAGACATACTAAAGCACCAACTAGCTAGGGAAATCATACAGCTTAGTCCGTACAAAGATGGTATCGTTTTTTTCGTAAACTTCTGCGCCTCTATTCTGATGTTTGCAGACTGCAGTATATAGCAAGAAATCCTGCCCTCTACCAGAGTTTTAACATGAATCAATCCTAAGAGTGCAAACTAAAGCCAGTTAGGACACTTGCTACAATTTATCCCGATAAGTGTCTCGTGCTCTTAGCTCTCTTGCAAAGAATGGTGGCCTCTACATCACAAACCACTTTTACTTTTGTACATAGAAATGATTAGTCGCTGGATGTGCTAACTGGACAGCTTTCATCGTCCAGCTACCAATAATTTTGTATTACTCGTGAAAATCCACTTCTAATGCGTTTCTGCTATGCAAACTAAAAACAGCACATCAGCTAAAACGCTGTCAGACTGGTTGATTAGATACAGGGGAATTTTATGTGGCACGCATGTTTTGGATCAGAAAACATGTATCAATTAGCCTTACAAATTTGAACCGCTGCAGCAGCATCCACCATAATTACGTTATAAGATCCAGTCAGATTTGTCTACTGCCTGTAATTTTTTGTGTGCACAACTTGTCCTTTACGCTTTTCTATGTACTTCTACAGGGTGTTTTTACTGCATCAAGAATTTCATTCGCTTGCTCATCGAGCCTGTTAGAACTAAATTCATCTGTGCTATCTTATGATATCGTAATGTACTATAAGCAGTATGCGATAAAACTTGAATCCATTCAGCAACGGCTTGATAATTCCTATTAAAGAGCATCTAATGAACCTACCAGTCTTGTGTGATGCTTTTCTAAAGGCCGGAATGGGATGGCTAAATGCAGCTGAAATTGAGCGAGCTGCTTCATCACTCGTCTTAAAATTCTTCGAGTTAACCCGACTGTCGAATTGTAAGCCGGCTTCTAAAAACAATGACTTTTTGCGATGAAAATTTAAGTCTTATTTTCAAACATTATCTGAAGTCTGTCAACAATGCAGCAAAGAGGAAAAGTGCACAAAAGCTCAGGAAACTTATCGGCCTGCGAAGGTTAAGGTAGTTAACTATTCATTGTTTCTCTGGGAAAAAATCAAGCCAGCAATCAGTTACATCCGAGAATTTACAAAATGTACATAAAAACTAACACCGTAATGCGGGGCACGCCGTAGCCATACAAGTCTCAAAGACCCACCAGTTTGAGGTGGAACTATGCCAGTAAAGCAGACCAAGCTCTGTTAATTTTTCCGCCAGGTTAGTTGTTACGGTGCGTTGTTTGAAACTGAGATGCAAAGTATCCTTAAATAAAATAAAATAAAATAAAATAAAATAAAATAAAATAAAATAAAATAAAATCTCCGGTACATTTAGTTCAAGGCTACCTTCGTTCATTGTCCTCAAATTCTCAAAAAACTAACCATCGCTACTGCATCGCTAGTGCGTAAAACTTACCGAGTCGCTCGGTTTTACATCTGAGCCTTCATCCCTTTCTCCACATTGGGACCAAGTGAATATCATTGGAATGGAAGACTCGTTGATGATCCTTGTAGTTTGTACGGTCGATAATCCTACATATGTGTCGGGAACAACAACGTAAGCTGGATCCAAGCGTACTGGGGCAATCACACCTCTGCCTCTCATACCAATCTCCAATTGTTCCCCTACAAATTAGCAAGGTTACATCATATAGTCTGATACCTGTGGCTAATACTGCGTGCAGTCTCTCAGCATATTCACCGGATTCATGAGGACAAAATGTCACAGTAGTTTCTATAAATCCATTGGGTTGCACAGTCCACTCGGCTGGAAGGATCGTAAAAGGACTAAATTCTGGTAACCTTCCAATCTGGTAACTCACGCATCGACAATCATGGTCACACAAGCAGTGGCATTTCCATTATTTCTCACGATTAAGTTTTTAGAACTTGTATGCCTTATTGGAGTGTCGTCAAATGTAATTTCATCCGGAATGTCCAAAACCGCCCGTGGGCCGATGCAGTCAACTGGAATGGAGTACAGCTCGCGATCAGTTACGCATATTAGTTCATGTTTATAGTCCCTTAAGTCTTCTGGGGTGAAAGCCACAATCAAGCTTAATGTCAATCCTGCAGCAACTCGGGTAGACTTGTGCTTTCCTGGCATAAGGACGAAATAAGGGTTATCGGCCTGCAGGATCTTTATACTGTGTGCAACCTGGAGAAGCGAGTTAAACCATATTTCTGATACAAGAACCAAAAAAGTACTGTGTCAATATTCCGAAACACGATCGGCAACTCATAAGTCATGTTCGGCTGATAGTTTTGAAAGGTCAATCTGGTTGGGTTTGGCTGGATAACAGGAGTATCTAAAGAGACGACAGAGTGCTAAGTATGATTGGGTAAATGCAACAAAACTGCAATATCACCTGCTGTCTCTTCCCAGTTGACAAGTTTAGAGCGAGAATTCCGGGTGATTCTAGACAGTGACAAGCACGAAGTAGTTCATGAGACGTTAATGCCATCTTTGTGGCATATTCTGTTGGCTTTAACTAAAATACATACATCACAATATATGGCGAAGCATACCGTCTTCTCTGGAGACACATCCCGAGACAGATCGATATTAGTGGGTGCTTTGGAAGTCGTTTTTGTACCCAACATGTCCGAGTTTAACGGATAAGTGTAATTTTCCCCTGAGGCTCGAGCTATTGGGAAGTCGAAAAAACGCGAAGGTGGTTGTTATAGTGATTGATAAACAAGCGCCGGGTCCAAGCGCGTTTTCAGTTCGAGTTCGAGACAGATGAGATCATAAGATTTACGCCGCCGTGACGACTGATTATTTTCATATTTTTTGCTGACGTCGTCTTTGCGCCTCTTTAATCTGACTTGTTTTTACTTGCGCTAGCACGGAATATTATTGTAACTATAAGCAGACGGACAGATAGTCAGGCTAGGAGGTTGACAGTTGCAGAGATCTGACAACGAGGTATTGTCGGCGCCATGGCATTCCAAGTTTGAGTTCTGATATCAGCGCATTTACACAATTTCTTGATTTGCCTGGTACGAGCGGCGTTGCATTTGGCGTCGCGCAATGGATCACTACTGAGTCAATTGAAATGGAGATAGTAAGTGTAGAGTTGATCTCCCTTAAGGTGACTGGTTATTTGGGAAGAAGCATAGTTTTGCGCCTGACGAAAAAACATTCTGAGGTTCACGCAGGATTTAAAATTTTTCCGCGCTTCATTCGGCAGTCTGTTTGCATTTTTTGGATATTCTGTAATTCGTAAAACTATCAGTCTGTCTTGCAGAAAACTGAAACAACTCCTGGAAAGTTCTTCAGACCAGTCGAACGCGCTGAATTCGGATCACCCGACAGTTTAACAGATCAGTCTGCTTGCTATTAGCCCTGGAACAGCTTCGAATCTAACTGCCAGTTTGGGAATATTGTGGCTACTGTGAAAATCAGCCTTGCAGTCTTTTTAATCGTTGGAATCGATGTCATCCATAGATTCATTGCAGGTCTGCGAAGAAACACTGGGTTCTCCGATAGCTTTCCTATATCCTTCGAGAGAGGGAAATTAGTCGATCGTTGATACTTAGAGCGGCGAGTCGGATGCAACACAAACCGTCGTCGAGTTTTCGAAAAAGCTGAAGCAAGGTGTCACTTTAGGTTTGGTTCAGGCTGCATAAGTTATTTTGGGAAACTATGCGATTCTGGTGCAGCCGCAAGGTCCGAATGTTGTTTGTCAGTTTATGGCTCCGACCGCTTGGCAACTGATACTTGAAGAGAATGAGCTTAATTCGCGTGCTCACCCGTCGCATGGACTAGCCAGTCTCGTTGGCCTTGCTGTCATGTATTGGTCGCGGACTCACGCGTGTTTTATAATTGGTTACGTCCTTCGTTGCAGCACATAAATTTTTATTCCGAACTAGTGGGTGGCACACCTTCAGGCATGCTGATAATGGTGTAGCCAGAATAAAGGCAAGACCAATATCAGTTGTGGGTGTGGAATCGGGTAGTTATAAAAAGAATGGGCATTATCCGACACAGATAAGGTCATGCCAAAACTGACACGATTTAAACGCAGTGGGCATTGAAGGTGGGGAAACACAGTTAATATAGTTTGTCCCAGCTTGTAGGGAACATAACAAACTGAAGCAGAATCAGGCTGTTAAAATTAGAGGCTCGCGGACAACAGCACGAATGGGGAAGGCAAAACCAAGAGGTCCCGCCTGGTACGCGATAAGAAACTCCAGGTCGCGGAAAATAGGAAAACAAAACAACTAATTTGGGGACATAGTAGTGTTTCAGTGATCCAGCCGGCCAATTTGTACTAAGACTGAGGGCAATTGCTGAGGCTGCCTGGCCTTGGAGATTCAAGTTAATGGCCGGGAGCACAAAGAATGTACGTGGGGACAGTGAGGTGGCAAAGATCGATGGCAGTGCAAAATCACTATGTAAAATGAAAATGGATAGAGCCACTGGCGTCGTTTTTTGGGCGGAGTCAGGTGCGAATTTCCCTTGTTAGTGTGAGATGGTGCTCAGACATAGGATGCACTTTATCGGATTCACGGATTCATATGCAGGATTGAGGCTTTCGTTTAACCTTCCCGAGTCGTTAGTATTCTTGCTGTATATCGGCTTTCGTTCACCTGAAAAGCTTAAGCGAAAATAGGATGTTGCACTGCTCTTTAGGTCCTCAGCGTGCGGCAGTAGGCTTGCCAGCTCTAGGATTCACATGCCAGCCTTCCAGAGATATTCTTCACCCCATGATGGACTTCATGCTCTACCTTCCGCCGTGGGTTCAAACCTTCTTCAGCCAATATTCACCGCCTACCTCCAGTGCTGAATACACCTGGAACTATTCGGGACACACGCCTAGTCAACTATACTTCATGTACCCTCACCTCACCCACCCATTCCACCTAGTACCAAACTCCACCGTAGGCGAGGTTAGTAAATTTCTAATTAGTATGGTGTGATCCCCAATGGACCTATCAATGATACTGATTAACGCTCGCTCACTGCTGCCAAAAGTCAATAATCTCAGTGCCATTGTCGCCATCACACAACCAAGCCTGATTTGTGTGACTGAAACATGGGTCTCAGTTGAAACTCCAGACACGGCTGTTTCAATACCTGGCTACAATACCCGCCGCTGTGACAGGAGAAACTCAAGAGGTGGAGGCTGTGCCATCTATTCCAAATCGGAACTTCGTGCAACATCCATTGATGATTGCAGCCTAGAAGGGATCCCAAGGGCCATCTGGATCTCCATAGAACAGACCAAACGACTTGTTCTGGTAGGTTGTGTCCACCTATCACCGGCTCTCTCTCCGGCTTCTATAGCTGATTTTTCCCGTATAATCTCCACTGCGCATGTCCTTCCTCATTCGTCTAAATTTGTGCTGGATGGCTTCAACCTTCCGGATATTTTCTGGCCTCCCACTTTTGGCCCTACTCGTTACGCCTCGCTGCTTGTCCAACCTAATGTAGAGGGTTGGTCTCAGATTGTACGCAGTCCCACTAGTGACCTACATACCTTAGACCTAATATTCTCAAATGAGGGTCATCTGGCTACGGCCGCAGTCGGTCCGCGTTTCCCAGGTAGCGATCACTGCGTCGGTTCGTGCAACGCAGTCAGGTATAGCGTAACTGTTCCTCCGAGCCCTTTTACATTTAACCTCCTGTCTCCGAACACTTTACTGGCTTTTATCTTTTCTGTGCTCCCGTGACTGGAACGACTTCTTTCTCTCATCAAACACACAACGCATTTGCGACATTTTTCACCAAAACCTCTTGAACTCTCTCCACCTTGCTTCTTCCATTAAAACTTTTCACCATTATATCTCTCGGCTCTGGATAATGAAATACAACGAGCTGGCAGAGAGTTCAGAAATCTCGGATTTCTCAATACTGCTCATCAGGAAGCTCTCAACTGACCGAGAGTTCTTACGGGCATCCCTCAAGTGCTGTGAAGAGAGCCCCCTCTCAAGGGTCCTTCTCGCCGTAAATTACTCAGCCGCCTATTCCGTGGGCGCTGTACTCGAACAGTCACTCAATTACTTGTCTGCGTTCCACCGGCGGTAATTTTATCACCAATCCTGTCAATATAGCTGACCATGTGAACGTTTACTTTGCCAGCTGCTACTTACCCCTCCCACCAAAGTCAATCTCGCAATTCCCGCCGCACATTTCACATCTCCACAACAGAGTAACCGCCCGTCATTTAGCAACGTGACTTTCTCCTAGCTGATGTATCAGCCCTTCTTCAAACCCTCAGGAACTCCGCCATGCCGGGGGCGACGACATACCATCACGTGCCCTGAAACATGGTGGTCAAGATGTCAAAACCCTCGTCTTAAATCCTTTTAATCACTCAGTCAACTCTGGAGTCGTCCCATTCCAGTGGAAACAATCTGTTGTTCGCCCTCTTTTCATATCCGGATCGAGACAAACTACCTCCAACTACAGAGGGATCCATCATACCCCTATTTTAATGCGAACCCTTGAACGTCTGGTCAAGAGCGCCTTAGTGAGGTTCCTCCTAGCTACAAATGCCTTAGATGACCGACGGTATGGATTCCTATCTCACCGACCCGTCAATGGCTGCCAGCTTCACTACTTTGAGACCATCACAGTAGCCTATGATGCCGGCCACTCTATTGCTGCAGTCTATTTGGATATCCAGAAAGCCTTTGACCAGGTCCCTTATGCACCTCTGTTGAAGAAGCTCAAGTCTGTTGGCATCACTGGATCCTTATTTCAGTGGTTTACCTCCTATCTATCTGATAGGTCACAGGTAACACAAACTGGTAACAAACAATCACCCCCAGTACGAACACCAGTGGAGTGATTCAGGGGGCTCCATCCTCTTCCTACTATACACCAACAACTTCTTAGACGCTGTATCCCGTGATAAACACTTCCTATTCGCGGACGATATAAAACTCCCTTACATATTTCCTCGCTCTGCTAAAACTCTTGCCTTTCGCCGGATCCAACAAGACTTAGACTCTCTGACCCACTGGTCAATTGCTTATAGCCTAAGCTTCTCTTCTTCCAAGTCATGTATAACTTCCTGCCGCTGCTCCGTCCAAGCTGATACATCCGCAAATGATGGGAACCCTGTCACTCATTCAACAGAGATCAAAGACGTTGTTCCCAAATACTCTTGCACCTTTAATTGTTCTCATCAAGTCCAGTTCCCGTTTGCCCAAGCACGTAGGTTCAGCTTGCTAATATTACGCTCCTTCCATCTTCGAGACACAAAGGTCGCAATTTTTAAGCTATGCGTGCGACACATTGTGGAATTCTGTCCAGCTTTCCATTCACTGTATACCCAGAGTTGTAAGCTGGAACTCGAGAATGTCCAGCGTTCATTCACCAAAGGGCTATTCCTTCGAATCAGATGAACTCAAGGGTTAGCACGCGGTAGCCACTATGTTTCAGTGGGGCCTTAGTCAATACGTAGTCAACGAAGAGTTTTTCGTTTGTGAAGACCAAATCCAGCAGGGATGGCAATTAGCCTGTGCGGTATCTGGTGGGTGCGACGATATGTTGAGTACAGACGCTCTGCTGAACGGCTCTGGTCAGCTTCAATGCAAATGTCCACTGGACCCGATGCGCTTGAACTCCATCAAGGAAGCCTTATGAGCCCTAAAATTACTTAACAGCAAGAGCTGCGTAAAGTGGTAATTGGAAGAGGGCTACTGGAGTGTTTGTTTAGAAATTGGTCATCTTCTGGTGGACTTGAGTGGCAACAGTAGACCAGGCCGTGAAGAAGGGAAGTGGTCCCACTAAGCGGCATTTGAATCTTCAGCACATCACAAGACGTTGCAGGAGTTTTGTCAGAGAGAAAACTCGGGATGCTTAAGACCTCATATAACTGAAGAGCGACTCCACCCATCTCCGGCGTTCTGAGTCCATTCAAAAATGGAATAGTTGTCTACCGATATCTTCGCGTCAGGTAGGTCTGGTATGAGCCAGGTTTCCACATGTGTGGTTATGGACAGTTGGTAAAGGCCAGACGACTGGTCCATATCGCCAAGTTTACTGAAAAGACTGAGGCGGCTCCTATACAAGCACTTAAACACTGTCTCTAATGCGTCCGAAAGCAGAGGGGTGTGCTACCAGAGAGGATGGTAGGTTTTCTGATTGTAATCCCGGATGTGAGCTCAGGGTTTTAGAAAGGCCTCTGCGGCATACTTGTTTTCTCCCTGCATTTGTGTTTCCGAGAACTGCTGCTCGTTTTCAGGGGGTTGTTACATAGGGCTCTGTCTACGCGGGCCTGTTGTTTTGAGGAACGTATGCTTCTCCCATGTGGTGAAAAATTTCGATGGCTACTGCTTGCAACTTGTGCAGTGCCAACTTTCTGACCCCTGGATTTGGTGTTTTTTTAAGGATTCGTAGTAAGCATGCATCTGTTTGATCTCTGGGGCCTTCGGATGCGGCTACCAAAATGTCTCTGTGAGGGTCTGTCGGGTGGCTTGTGCGTTAACTGGGACCATCATGGAGCATTAATTTTGGTGGCGCTGTCAAAGGCCCATTTTTGCGCCGCACTTTGAATCGAGGAAGCAGATTTTCGAATAAACGGGGTGTACATCGCTTATTTATAATAATGTTTATTCCCAAATTTTGGGTGACATACCGTCTGGAATGATCATACGGTTGCGTTGCGGTTGCTTTCCTTTTGTGTGTGTTTGGACTCTCACATCGTCCTTGATTAGCACAGTCAACCAAGTGCACGCTGAACTTCCTGTACACTGTTGTTGGGTTTGTGACTTCGGTTATCGGGTTCGTGATAGGCGGCTGAGTCCAGAACTGGACAGACCACTTCTGACTGAGCGCAGCTGAATTCGTGGGGAATGGCAATCTGAAAGTGCACCGATGTAGGCAAATCCGAGGGAAGTTTAAGTGGATTAAAACAAACTCGCTCCAGAGTTGTTTGCATCCAGGTAGGCGGTTTCTTCATATCTGCAGCTCTGTTACCGAGAAAACGAAAGACGATAGTGTAGCCTAGGGAGAGAATAGTTGTGGATGCGCCGAGTGAGCGGATGTCAGTGCAGTGCCGTCAATGCGCTGACATAATTGGGCTTTCTGGCAGCCTCGTAACGGTCGTCACGGTTTAGATGATTCTACCGTGGATATTGAATTCTGTAGGCAGCAAGATTTTGGGTTGGCCGAGAGGACTTTTACGGGTAGAGCGAAACTAATGTGAAATGACAGGTGATTTCGGTTCGCTAAGACATCCTGTGGATGCAAAGCAGGGACCGAGCAGAGTGGCTACGATAGTAGGGGCCTTCGCAGCAACCACTGACGAAGGTCGAATCCGCCTACCAAAGACTTGGAATCATTCAGGCGCACGCATTATTACACAGGGTAGAGAACCGCTTGGGTCTGAGGCAATCAACATAAAGGAAGTAGTAAGGCATTCAGTCCTCTGTTTAGATCACACGTCCAGGTTTAGCAAAACACTGCATTCTGTGATTTCCAACTCTGCGTATGCACATGGCTGAACTGGTTCAGCATAACTTTGGGATTATCCAAGGCAGCTGGTTACAGGTCAGTACCTGGGATGGTTATTGGACTGGTTTACTCTGCTCGCCTGCCAATTGAGATCCCCCTATTCGTTTTGGTTTACAGGGGACAAACCGCCCAGCCACCTTGATTTTTTCCAAATTCATTGGAAGGGTAGGTTTCGCCGGGCATGTCGTCACCATTCACTACCACCAAGAATTCGTTCATAGCTCTCATTCTAACGACTTCAACTGCAAAACTCATTTTCATCTTTGCCACAATTACCCAACTGACAGAATATTCGAGGGCCTCAGTCCTCGAAAAACGCACTGTTCCTGTCTCAAATAGTACTACTGCAGAGGCTTTATTTCTTTAGATCGCTTTTGCCCAGAAAGTGTTTCACAGTATCCCAAAAATTTTCAGGAAACTCCAGGGTTAAGGTGATGGAGCCGCCGATTTGTGGCTTCCTAACCCCTTAAATTTGTCTAGTATTTGGTCCTGGGTTTATTATGAGCCCATATGATATACTTTTAGCAGCCACAGACAGAAAACGCCGTCGATAACAATAACGGAATCTGCCCATCTGTTGTCCAGGTGTCAGCGTTAGTCTTATTTTTTAAAATTCATCACGTTCTCCTTTGAAAAATGGCTCAGGGTTTTGTGCCAGTTGTAGTCATTGTTTCCGTGTCCAAGATCACCCAAACTGAGTCCTTTAGCCTAGCTAGACAGTGGTCATGCCTCGCCATAATATTTTTACATGGTCAACGACTTTCTGTGAAAACCTGAGATTTTCGCCTCCCTCCTGAATTTAAGCGACTATCAGGGCCACAACCATGTTCGTGCCCTTGCAGTAATCTTTCCGGTAGACGCGTGGTGATTTTGGCTTGGGCTAGAACAATCACTAACTCGAGCTTCGTGATGAGAGTTCCCCGGAATAATATTCTTTGCGCTGAACTATGCTTCGCTGAGGCATTTAACATGTGGCTTTTCAAATAATAGTGCTCCCAGATCCCCTGAGACCGGAATAATATCATTTGCTATTCACTGCTGACTGAGTTTTGTCACTCAACTGGCTTTGGTATCTGTTGCTGAAAAATGAGGAGTGTCTAGGATCCCGTCCTGATCCGAAGTCCACCACCACGGCGCTCTGACCATCACGGTGACCAGAAATTATATTAGGCTAAAACACTGATACCAGGATCTGAAAATTAGAAGACAGAAGACTCTATACGAGTTAGGCAACCAGAGTGTTTTGCGCTCCGAATTTCGAGGTTGCGGTGGTAGAATTCACCAAAGGGATTCAAATCTATGGGCAACATTCAAGACTGGTGTGGCGCACTTGGGTCAAAGATGGCCTACTAAGTCAAACGATCAAAATACACGGATAAAAAAGTAGCGTCAAGCACGCGGATACCTCGTAAACTTCTCGGCAACCATAATAAATCAGAAAAGGCCAAGAGATAGCTCAATTAAGTATCTAGTCAACCAAGCAAACAGCGCAAGGCTGACTTAAACAAATCGCACATCGATAGTTGAATGGCCCGATCTTAATAAACCAACAGAAACCCGGAAACGGGGCCACTGGACGAGCCGAATGTTTGCAAGGTAGCAGACCGTAACGCAACACAAGTCAGAAATCCAAAAAAATTGCAGGTGTATACCACTCTTTAGAAGCCATTCACAATTAAGCCAGGAGCCAGTTAAAATAAAGGGAAAATCTGATTTGACAAGATGGGTTGCCCATTGGTTAACAAGCCTCAAGAACTGGAATACTGGTGGGACAGATGTTTGCATCACAACAGTCAGGATTAGACTTGCTGACGCTGGTGGGCGATGAGAGTGGACACTAGAAGAGGTGCAAAACAGAGAGGCATGAGGCACAGGAGTGGCTGCAAAATATGTCAGCAGCTTCAGCGTACAGCCTGATTTGATTGACGCCGGCAGAGGCAACCTTATCAGGACCGGACGAATTGGTGGCGTAGAGCGTTAGAGGATCCCGATAGGGCAAAGTAATCTTGCCCTGGTGTCCGTTGGTAGTCCTTCGCTGCACACCGGGTTGTCCGAAGTCTCAACGCTGGATGATACATCGCGAGCAAAGATGTCCCACCGCGAATGAATAATTCGTCATGTATCACCCCGTCAAATGCACAACATCAACAAAAGATAAATAGCTAAGTGTGTTGCGAATGTGGTAAAAGCCATATACGACACACAAAATAGTGGAGAAGTCGGCGCATTTAACGGAGAGCGGAAAGTTAGGCGCAGGTTACACAATTACAGACGTAGTTGGTTTTTAGCAGTAGTCACAAACGCATACCAAGTGGTCCCATGTGATGCATTCGACTGTTGTACAACCAAAAGAAGGTTTTCGTGAGAACCAGTAACAAAACTAGATGGCCTGCCGCACTTGTTTTCCCGAAGTAGCACGAACGAAATGACGAACATACACGCGACCGGTCAGAAGATTTGGGTACACAACGACGCAAATGTCAGTATGCCGAATTCCTACTTCATATGACCAGCTGCGTTTGAAGGGTTACCAAGCGCGGAACCCGCGGGGTTTTGGTCGGCGGAGGGAAAGACTTTCGGCTTGTCCGTTGGATTGGGCATGTCTAAAGGAGTCGAGGACAGCGAGGGATAACAAAAGGGGGTAAGCAGAAGTGACCAGTTCTAGGAATGGAAGCATTCATGTTTCATTTGTTGATATCGAAACAAAACCTTTCGGTCCCGGAGGTGGCCGGTAAATGTCAAGGCCAAGAAGACTCCCGAATGAAGAGGTTTCTGGACAACTAAGACGGTAAGACATTCACATATCTTTAAATCAAAAACTGGTCCCTCACTTGTTTGCTTGGAATCCACTTTGGTTCACTATGAGAATCCACACTTTTGTTCTACATACTGTGAGCTTTGGGATTAGCCTTAATTAGCGTGCAAAACTATTCAGAATTTCGTTGAGGGAGAGCCGTAGTCACTCTACAACTAGCACGCCAGGCGGGTGTCCAATGCCGATACCAGGATGAATTTCAGCCCGCTTTGCGCGTCCAACCTGTTTCTAAAAACTTTCACGAAGAAACAGTCGCGTCCAGGGCAAGCTGATTCCACAGCAAAATGCTCGGCTAGTTGCTTGATTATTTTTCAAACAATAATGTCCAACGGTAAGGTACTACCACGAGGAAGTTAGGATAAATTTAGTTTTGCACTTTGTGCTTCGTGAACGGTAAGGATACTTGATGGATCAGTCGCCTTCATAATGCATGTCAAGGCTTTCAGTTCCCCAAAAATTTTAATGCACTGGTATGCAAACTGGGGCAAAAAGAGTGAGCAATAAGTAAACTCACTCTGATACAACCTGAGGTCTGTCATTCTTAACACCGAAGGAAATAATTATCGTCAGGCGTTTCGTGATCACATATTCCCTAAAAAGCTCAGTTACCTTGAGAAAGGACGGGGTGTTTATTGGCCACAGTCAGACCACGTAAATGAGAGACCAAGGAATTCCACCCCCAACTCGACAAAATTGAATGATCGGCCAAACGTATACACATCATAGCGACAAATCAAGATTTTTCCGTAACCACCAGTACCCCAAGGAGTGATGGGGTTAATAAATCAACCAAAATATGTTGACCTGCTGGGCATTATTTTTTGTTTGGTGGAGTAATGTCCCTGAGGAATACTGCCTGATGTAAAGCCGCACGTCAAATCTCAGCTTCATCGATTAGCGTATTTCTCAATATCTGCTGTATGCGCAAGGCATTTTATAGCCCACTATTTTTCTCCAGAAGACGCTGTGTGTAGAAAAAACTTTTGCGGCAAAATATGGCATTTATTCATTTATATACCCAAAGCAAAATGGCCACAATTTGCTTCACCTTGTTGAAGTATGTTGGTTTTATTCTTTACTTGTAATGTTTGGCGTGAATTCGAGCTTCAAGTCGAAAAACTGGTGGCTGCCACCTTTGCGAGAACGACAAACAATGTGGAAATAATACATGCGTGTCAGTTGTGCGCGCAGCGGGCAAAAAAACACGAAAGGTCTTTTGCCTTATAGATGGCCAAACTACCAATGTAGCAGGCCACCCCAGGAACCACACGAGTGCCCCTAAAATCAGAAGAACCTGATAGGTTAAGTGCAATTCTTAACCGACAAACAACAAGCAAAGCATCGGTGGCATGGTCAAGTTTTAACTCGAAAGCATGGATATCATATATGAGTCACCTGTTGACATTTTTTAGATCAAAATTGACTGTTTTTCTATGGCCGATTGTCTGTAAATCAGTGTCTCACCAAAGAAGAGTTGGGCAAGTGTAGCTTTTGATTAAGCACGGAATGCTGCCGCCGACAGCCTATATTTTAATAATAGACTCCGTGCTATCTGGTAACCTTTCAAGCTCATCAGGCCTTGCTGATATCATCCCATTCTCTCGTCTTCCTGGGCTTCTACCTTCGGCAGTACCTGCTTTGAATGCCCTGTGTGGCTGTTATTCCCTCCATCTCGTGTGTGCTTTGCATCTAGAGGGATCTCCAACCGAATCAGATTTGTCTGCAATACATCCCTGCCCGTGCCGGTTTAGTGGTGACCACGCCTATTCAGATAAAGCCCACCGCCTATGACACGGTTCCTTTTCCCAAACCCCCTGTAAACACCATCCCCAATAGTACTGCTTTATTCTGACTGTAAACTTATGATCATGCCTGACGGCATGCCACCCACAAGTTGGGTGGGTTTAAATTGGGTCGGTTTAGATTTCAAGGACAGGTTTTGTGGTTAAACAGCGAGTTGCTAACTGCGGACAAGGTGTTGCCGTTTTGCCTCCTAGTTGCTCGGAACTGCTTTGGGCTTTATGAATTGTGTAGTAAAATTTGACCCTAGTTGTATAAGCTTTGATAGCACAGTTATTTGATCGCCAGCCACCTTGTACGGTTCACTGCTCCCGTTTGTATCACCCTCATTCCTACCTCATTTCTTACAAATTTTCTTTCAGAGAAGCCTTTTGAACTATTCCGCTACCGCTAAAAGTGCTCAAAAATGCGTAGATGGAACTTGTCCTACAGGCCAACCGTCCCTACAGTTGATCCGTTGAGCTGCCACCTCTGGTCGCAGACAGGATATCTCGCCTTTTTCTGGCGATTAGGCCGATAGAAAGCTTAGGAGGACATTTAAAATTCAGCATAGTTTATAGAAATGACTGAATAATGAGTCGCGTTTGAAGGGCTGAGAGACAAGTTTCAAGGGAGGCAGCTGCTATCTTTCTATAGACAGCAACAGAGGGGGAGGGAATCTTCTTGCTTAGGAATTCATTTTAGAGTGGAACAGCTATGGAGAATGATGGCCGTAGGGTTAGTAGATCTATCCGCTTTTGGTTGGGGTTACTCCTTGTAATTAAATTATCTTTTCCGAGAAGCCGAGCAACACTACATTGCGATGCGCATCTACATGAAACCCGGGGTTTTAGCATGTGACCTTCCTGCTGGTGATTACACCACCTGACTTTCGTCCAAGAGAGGATGATCATCATTCTTTTGTCTTTGCGTTAAGGACAAATGAAATTATGTCCTAACTGAACGCAAATTAATTTCACTGATGGTCAGTTGCACTGATCGAACGTTTAAGTTTTTCAAGTACTAGTCTGGAGGTCTCGGATTTGAAGGTCCCTTTAGTAGAAAAGATGTATACACATACCCAATTTCTTTCATTTTCCCTCGGTTTCCAGCCCCATCTTTCGTGCTATCGAAGTTAAGCCATTTTAAACACAAATACATCCAAACAACAAACAGCTTCACGGAGTTCACTGAACCCCGAATAAGGATGCAGCCCTCTCCCTTTCTTTTTTGTTGAGGGTTGTCAGGGAATAGCTTCTTAAGGACAGCTGAAAAGATAGAGGTAGGATCCTTGTCAGTCTTGGGGCTTGATGGGTCCAGAAGGCTGAGGAAACCAAGGCAGCTCGATGCTCTGGTAATGTGCGGAAGATGTCGCCTCACAATATCAAGTAGCTCATAGGACGAATAAAATTCACCCGACGAGTGTAACTTCCATTTGGGAACTGGTTACTCGAGGGGCGGATCAAAATTTTGGGCCAGATGAGGCGTAACCAACGACTGAAGCTTTACCGGAACAACATCCCTTCTAAGTGAAAGCTAATCACATTACCGATCAGCCGCTTGCAATAACGGTAATGCCGCAGCTCATTTCCCGGTCTGATCATCCCATACTGGCCTCCTCAGTAAAAGACCATTCAAGGGAATGTAAGATGTATAAAAGGCCCAGCACGCGGAGATCTTGATAGATGGCTCCTTTTTTCTCGAGCTGAATCAAAATGCGAGAGGGTTGCTATGATTGCTTTATATTTACATGCGGCCATGCCCATTCCGATCGTTTACTTGATACCACTATTGCGCCTTTTTGCGATGCATTGTGGATCCAAATCCTGCCGCGCGGGACCGATTCGCTTCTTCTTGACGTGGTATACCGTTGCCCCTCGAGGTTTCCGGAAGGTGGCCGTATACGAAACCTTGGGCAACGTTCCTCAGCTACCACTTCACACAGATCTTGATGGTAGGTGATCTTAATGCCCTCAATGCCTGCTGGATGGAGCTCCAACGCTTTGCAGCGGCACTGACCAAAGTTGTTCAACAGAGCGCCCGGACTCAACGTGTCGTCGCACTTACCAGATACCGCACAGGCCAACTACAATCCCTCTTGGACTTGGTCATCACCAACGGAAGACAGTTAGACGGTCATATGTTAATTAACGCCATACTTGGACATAGTGACCACGGTGTGCTGACGTTTGATTCCATCTACTACTGAGCCAGAAATCCCGAACGTCAAACGTGGATCTAAAACTTCTGCCATGCAGACTTCTCAGAAATGCGCATTTTTCTTGACCAACTTAAACTGGGACCAGCATCAATAGAAGAGTTATACAGGACTACTGTCCAGAAAGTCCATAAGGCTGACACAGTGTTCATCCCGAAGAAACCAGCACGCCGTCGGATGGACCGCAAGCTGCCTAAAAGGATTCAGTGTCTTCTGGAAAAGAGGTGTCAACTATTTTTAAAAAAGTTGACTACAGGAGACACAGAAGGTGATCTGGTATCCCGCAAAATGCAAAACCGCTTTAAATCAGAAATCCGCCAATGAAAAATACGAAAACAAGCCACTATAACAGACCGAGGAAAACAGAAATGTGCTGTTTAACTACATGAGGCACTGCAGCAGAAATAAGCCAACCACGCCCTCCTTGAGGGACAGGAACGAGAAACCCACGTGTGACCCAGCAGTGGTACCTGAAGTCCACAAATAACACCATGGAGGTTTTTTTCATCCTGCCCCGGTGACCTCGTCATACCCAATCTTGTCAAGACGTAACCACTTAAGGCCTCTACCTAGCTTAGCCTTCACAGAGGAGGACATTTATCAACTCTCGCGCAAGACAAACCAGTTCTGCGCGTTGTGTCCACCCAAGGATCCTGAAGGAAACTTCGCTCACACTGGCAGAGCATTTCTACCTGGTGTTTCGTCAGTCACTCAAAAAAGGTGACCTTCCCTCTTTTTGGAAGGAAGCGATTGTCACGCAAATCTACAAAACTGGTGATCGACTACCGCCGGCAGCTACAGGGCTATTGGCCTCAGTAGTCAGCCGAAAATGTGATGGAAGGCAGCTTGAAGCTAGCCATCCTAGATCACGTTACTTCTAATAACTTGATATCTCCATTTCAACACGAATTTCTCCCAAACCCTTCTTGCGTGACAAACGTGCTTGTACTTATGGACAGCTTAACCCAAGCCAACGAAGAGGGATTCATATCGGATGCTATATTTTTCGACTTCTCAAAAGCATTCGATCGAGTCCCACACGTCCCGCTGCTCCACCAACTCGAGTCTCACGGGATTCAAGGGAAAGTCTTCACTGGATTAAGACTTTCCGATCAGACAGAACATTCCAAATGAAAGTAGGCTCGACCTACTCTTCTCATGCCCGGGTCTCCATTGGAGTTCCCCAAGGCTCCGTTTTGGGACCACTACTATTTCTGATATACGTCAACGACCTTTCACATGTTCTTGCTAGTCCTTGGCTACTTTTTGCAGCTGATTTTAAATTCTGCAGTTCAAGTGCCAGTGCCTTCTAAATGGAAGTAGACGCTGCAAAACAGCGGCCGTTGGACCGACAAGTTCCTCCGAATGACGAAAATTGCGTCCGTATGTCATTCGGAGGGGACTTGGCGGACGTCTTTGTTGTGCATGGTAAGATTGAACCAGAAGGCATCACGAGAATGTATGCCACAAAGGACTCGGGTATCAGGATCTCTTCAAACAATTCTCACTGCACCATGAGGGATCGGCTCGAAAGGTATTCGCCGTTCTACTGGTGATTCGGCGCAACCTCTGCCGTATTACTCGCATGGACCTCCAAATACTCTATGGGGCCTATGTCAGATCGCTCCTTGAATATGCCAACCAAGTTGTCCACTCAGGACGCAAGAAGGACGTAATCCTCATTGAGCGTGTCAAACGAGCTAATGCGAAAATGACTGCTGGCCTTAAATCCGTGGACTAGGAAACGCTCCCCGCGGTACCTTACCTCTTTCCCCTGGAGTATCGTTGACTGAGAGGAGACCTAATACTTACTTATGCCCTGTGGAAACAAGATCTGGCCAACAGGGCCTTCACCGTTGATCCAGTCAGCACCCGTCAGGGACATGAAAAGAAGATTTTCAAGCTCACAGCGCATACTCCCTCCGATGGTTGTCCACATTCCATCAAGAACCCAGTTCAAAGCACTTTTGGACGCTTTTTATGCGAATGCTCGCGCTGGCAACTTACTGCCCCGCGCTGAGAACTTAAAGAGCAGTGTTACACCCCTTTTTCGCTTGTGCCTTTTGGTTGAACGGCAGCCGCCGAACGACAAGAACAAAATCGATCAGGGGAAATTGGGTGAAAGCCTCGATCCTGTGTATTAATCCGTGAATCAGCACCAAGTCACAAACACACGCACACCGCGTCGCATTTAGTGTACACAGCGGAAACATTCTGGACGTTCAGACGCTTTCTGGACTCGGCTTCGGCACCCCTCTTCCAGCGGATACTGAAAAACTATTAACTATAGGGTCCGCATTTTCGGCCAATTAAGGCCCAGCAAGATGCTGAAATTGGAAGTGGCCCGTTATTCTGACCAATCAGGTTCTGGTTGGGCCTCTTGGATTTTTTAGACTGCTTTGGTGCAACGCTAGTGTCGCTTCTGGCCAAACGGTCAAGTATCCAGATTACTAGTGTAGTATGCACGCTATGGAAGCACCAGGGGACAGTGATTCTCCGGAGGCAGGTGTGCACGACAATTTCTGTGGATGGAAAACAGAAAGAAAGCTCATGAGCCGAAGCCCAGTAAGCAAGGTTGTACATCACCAATACTTACATATAAAACAATCAAACTGGGAGACACCGTACACTACACTGGCCCCCTTTTTGAAGAACACCGTCCCCGGTGTACCATGGCCTACGTGAACCGGCCGGTGCTAGTGGTGTGGTGCGTGAGGCTGGTGAGCGTGTGCTGAAGTTGCTGTGTCTGGGGCTCCGTCCGCTGTGTGTGATTGAGTAACGTGTTAGCTCTGAGGCCTGTATGCACATGTGTAGAGCCAGGGTCTTTGTGGTAGGTCCACAAGTGTGTGGTAACCATCCTGGCGTGGTCGCCAAATATGTAGTATGCACGCTATGGAAGCACCAGGGGACAGTGATTCTCCGGAGGCAGGTGTGCACGACAATTTCTGTGGATGGAAAACAGAAAGAAAGCTCATGAGCCGAAGCCCAGTAAGCAAGGTTGTACATAACCAATACTTACATATAAAGCAATCAAACTGGGAGACACCGTATACTACACTAGCCCTGTGGTCCTTGGTTCGAAACCATCTGGAGTTTCGGGAGTTGCGCACTATTGATGATTCCTGGAAAAGTTGAAACAGTTGTACGGTGCTTCTAAGCTCTCCAGTATTGACTGGTCTCACTTAAAGGACGGAATTTTCATTCTAGCTGCTACACATAGGCCCAAAAGGCCTCTGGTGAGCAAAGTAATCAGTAAAAAAATGGATCGATCATGTTAAAAGTGAAACTTCTGAATCGTTGGGATCAACACTCAATGGCAAATCGGCTGGCCAGCTGATATTGGTCAGTCGGGTTGCATACCATCCTGGACATCGACTTTTTACCTCCAAAGGGCTCCGAAGGTACTTAAATCTCCTTCCTTCCTCAAGCATCACCGAGCTGATGGTCCTGAAGAACTCGCCCCCTCTTTTGTGGATTAAGGTTGTGTTCTCAGTCGGCGTTTGTCGAACTTATTTTCCTCAATCTGGGTGAAAGAGACCGTCACAGGCTAATGGGGTGACTGTTTTCGAGAGGGCAGTTCCCAGTAAATGTAGAGGAATTAGATTTGCCCACACTGTAACTGTAGGTGCTTCGCTTACCTAACGTCGTCTTAGGAAGACGCATGAAGATAGGGAATCCAAATAAACCACATCGCCGTCAGTTATCGGTGGCGAGGGTCGGTCTCTGCCTGCTGCTCCTTCTGGAACACGAACGTGGACTCCGACCATGCGCTTGTGCGCTACTGCTCTCTTTTCAGCTGTACGCAAAGCGCGCACACATCGCTTAGCCACTGAGAAACTAGAAGTTAAACGAAACGACCAGGACCAGCTCGTCAAATGCCTGCCGGACGGTACGATGGCGGACATAAACGACCACCGGGGAAAGATATCCGAAGCGCTACTCGAAACCGGAACGTCTGTTTGCGGTACAACCCAGCCAAACCCATCCAAACTTTGGATCTTTGATAGGATCGTGTCTTTGCTGGAGACCCGGCGACAGATTCCTCCTGGCCGCCACCACAACTCCACCCAACACATCATCCGACGCCAGTTGAAGTTGAGTGTTCGTGTAGACCGAAAAGTTTGGTGGACCTGAAAAGCCGGAGAAATGGAAGATGCAAAGAATACTGGAAACGTCCACAAGCTGTTCCACTTGATTCGTCCGACTGGCCTTCGGAAACCTCTTGACAAAATAATCAGGAACCAAAATGGCTCCTTGATATGCAACGTTTGGATCGCTGGGTACAGTACTTCGAGCAGCAATTCAGCTTGCCACCTGCTACCTCCAACCAGAACCCTGGCCTTCAACAGAAAGGTGGACCGTGAATATGGGACCATCTTCAGTTCCAGAAGTGTCCGAGTGTATTTCTCAACTTAGGGGTCATCGTGCTGCTGGTCCTGACGACCTTCCACCTGCTCTTTTCAAGGATAGCGTTAGGCTTCTCAACCAGTGCCTGTCTAGCCTATTTGGGTCTACCTGGGAGAAAAAGACAGTCCCAGACAACTGGGGTGAGTCGATAGTAGGGGTACCCGCAGTGAATGTACTAACCACAGAGGTGTTAGTTTGACTCCTGTTGTGACAAGACTTATGGCGTCACTGATTCTTCGTCATCTTACGGTGGCACGCGAAACCTTGACTTGTGAGAATCAAGCGAGATTTTGACCAGGTAGAGGCTGCGTTGACCACATCTTCATCCTCCGTCAGGTGTTAGAGCAACGCTACATGTACAGACGACCCACAATCTTGGTATTCCTTGACTTCAAGGGTGCGTTCGATTTTGTCGATCAGTGAGTGCTGTTAGGGGCGATATGGCTCAGTGGGTAGAGCGCGAATTTACTGACCAGAAGGTCCTTGGTTCGTTTGCTTCTCGACTTCCCCTCTCTGGGCCTGGGCGACCTGACAGTGTCCTTGCCCTCGTGCTTCCTTCGGGTGGCGTGGCAGTTAGGCACCGAAAGGATACTACAGCTGAGCGATTTTCTGTGCTATTAACTAAACTTGCTCAGCAGGGTATGCTTCAGGTGTTTGTGAACATAATCCGATCGCTATATTCACATACTTCTGGGTGGGTGAAAGTGTATGCTGAGCTCTCCAAAAACTTTCCTGCACAAAGTGGTGCCCGGGAAGGATGTCCACTCTCTCCATTCTTGTTCAACTCTATCGTTGCTGAAATAATGAGGTGAACACTGGAAGGTTTTAAAAACCCCGGTGTTCAAATTGTTGCCGGTGAGAGCCTTGTCGATTTGGAATACGCAGCTGACATCGCCGTCATCTTTGAAACCAGAGTGAAGCACAAGCCCTGTTGTGTAGACTGACCACCATCATACCATCTTTTGGCATGCGCATTGCGCTCTCGAAGCGCAAAGTCATGCTTCAGAACTTGCGTTCTCCGAACATATCCCTTACAAGTCAAGGAGAACCACTGGAGATTGTGGAAAACTTTACATGCCTCGGTAGTTATATTAGCTCTGATGGAAATGTCTGATGAAGTCGGTGCCAGAATCTCAAAGGCTCGATTCACTTTTGCTAATTTGCGTCAATTGTGGCGTCAAAAAGGCGAAAAGGCGAGACATGACCTCTGCGAACAGATGGTGTGAGGCGTCTTCAGTTTTTTTTTACCACCGATGTCTCAGAAGCCTGGCTGGTTTTGGATGGTGTCAGTGTGTTAGTAACGGGATGGCTCAGTGGTTAGAGTGCGAATTTACTGATCGGAAGGTCCGTGGTTCGAAACCGACCTCTGCCTCTCGACTTCCCCTCTCTGGGCCTGGGCGACCTGACAGTGTCCTTGCCCTCGTGCTTCCTTCGGGTGGCGTGGCAGTTAGGCACCGAAAGGATACTACAGCTGAGCGATTTTCTGTGCTATTAACTAAACTTGCTCAGCTGTGGAAGCCAGCCGTCCGTCGAAAATCAGGAATCCAGCTTGAGAATCAATCCTTCAACGTGATAGGGCACCTGGCTCGGACGATCTTCACCCCGCACTTTTCGAAGAAGACGATGAGGTCATGGTGGACAGTCTGACGACCATTCTTCAAGAGATTTGGCACGAAAACAGAATACCAGTGAAATAGAGTTCGTCGACCGTTATCCCAGTCTTCAAAAAAGGTAGAAGAACGTCATGCGAGGACCTTCTTGGCATCAACCTTTAGATCTGTCGGATTTAAGGGGCTCTCTAGCATTATTTTGTTTAGGTTGACCGATTGTCGTGAGAGATAGATTTGTGAGAATCAAGCTGGGTTTCGCCCTGACCGAGGATACATCGACCATAGCTTGACATTGATGTAAATTCTTAAGTAACGCTACTCCTTCAAACGTCCCACGTTGGTCGGTTTTTGGATCTGAAAGCTGCTTTTGACTCTGCCGATCGTCGGAAACTCCGGCGGTGTATTGCTTTCACGGGTGTCCCTTTCAACTTCCTATCCCTTATGAGAGAACTGTTTGCGATCCTCTGGACGGATACGAGTATACGGCAAACTTTCACCTGAGTTCACCTCCAATGAAGTAAGACAACACTGCTCTCTTTCGCCTTCCCGCTTCAACTTTGTTATTGATGTGCTGTTTGAGATTTCCCTGCCTGCCTCTGAGATATCGGTGGTCAAAATGCTCCCGGAACGTTTGCCCACAGGCATTGAGTATGTGGACAATATCGCTGTCCTTGGTTCAGGTCCCTCAAAAATGCAAGCCATTTTAGACATATTAAATAATCTGTCGAACGGTTTGACATGCACTTCGAACCTGCAAAATGTAAAGTGCTGCTACAAGATTGAGTGGAATCAAGCCCAAACTTCATGCTTGCAGACGAGTAATTTATCATCGACAGCGTGACATCAGTGTTCAACACTGATGCTTCGCTGCCTTAACGAGCCATTCAACGTGGTAAATAAGTTTGTCTACCTGGGGAGTTGTATAAGTTCCGGTGGACTGGCTGGATATAAGATTATTTATCGAATCAGGAAGGTCAGGCGGTTTTTACCAGCCTTCGGTACGTAACGCTGATGTGATGTGAGTTTGTCTGTCAACGGAAGAGTTTACACTGCGGTAGTCCGATCCATACTGCTCTAGAGATCAGAAACATGGCCTCTACGCGTTGAGCACATACGAGAGTTGTCAGTGTTTGACCATCGATGTCTCCGAAGCGTAGGTCGGGTCTAGTGGGAACACGGAATTAGTAATGCTGAGGTACGCCAGATGGTTTTAGGAAGAACGAACTCTCCCACGGTAGATGAATTACTCAGGCTTCATAGATTCCGCTGGCTAGGACATGTACTCCGCATTCCAGAAGACCGTTCACCCAGCTCTGTTCTGAGTAGAATCGACTGAGAGATGGACACATTGCATCACGTGGGAACGAAGTATGAAAACTCTAACCACTAAACTTTTTCGGGTCGACAAATGTCGCCTTCCTGAGTGGGAACCCCGAGACTCAACTCACCAGTGGTTAAATACATGCAGAAATGGTCCAATCGCGCTGTCAGTGAAGTTCATGTATCAAGACTGTTGCCTTTCAGTATTCATGCGATTTCATTATTGGCTTATACTTTCCTTTATTATTAATTATGCGAAGTGGGCCGCGGTTGACAGGATTGTTCGAAGAGGTACCGATCCACACAAACTGTCTTATTCATTTATTTCCGGTCGGATATTTGTGGTGAATTTTATACCTGATTTGATTCCAAGTAAGATCATAAAAGGCAATCTTGACACCAGAATTATTACATCCACATCGCACTGTTTTATATACCGACTGTCTGAAGGCCCATAATCATCCGGATTCGCATGATCACCCGACTTACATACGTTAGTCTCATTTCACCCATGATCATCTGGCTTTCTACTTTTATGTCTTTGGATCACACGGATAGAATCGCTAGAAGAAACCGTTCGGTTGTCTTGGTCATCCTGCTGGAAGCTAGTATGGTTGCGCAGTTACTTTATTTTACTGGACTGAGGTGCTGCTTCAACAATGACAAAGCAGGACACGTACCTGATTCACATTGCCACTGATGACCTAAGGAACGCTACTCTTTCACGTTATCCGGACAGTTCGACCGAGATTAGGCACGTACATTCATTGTCTCTGTCTTTTCCAACACG
Organism: Clonorchis sinensis; assembly: GCA_003604175.2. Classification (NCBI taxonomy): domain Eukaryota; kingdom Metazoa; phylum Platyhelminthes; class Trematoda; order Opisthorchiida; family Opisthorchiidae; genus Clonorchis; species Clonorchis sinensis. Next base: position 191,754,615 of record CM030369.1, on the reverse strand, counting down.
AGTGCACGCCTTCCACCGTTGTGGACGCATATTCGTTGCTATTATGAGCACAGTTCAGCAAGACACCGATCCAGTATATCACCATTTTGTTTTTGCCTAATAATGTACATTCCATCGGTTGACCCAGCGAGCACAAGTTTTCTTGTTCTGTTCCTTCTAGGATGGAGAGTTCGAGATGACTCAGCGAACTTACCAGAAGGTCGTGGTTCGAACCCGACATCTGCATCTCGACTGCTCCTATATGGGCTTGGGTAACCTGGCAGTATCTCAGCCCACATACTCTCATCAAGTGGCATGGCAGCTAAGCCCTGAAAGGGTGCTACATCTGAATAATGTATTTTAGGGTAGTCGCCTGTTAAACATCCCTAATTAACTGCTGACGTATTGAGGCAGTGTAGATCGACCGGTGTGATTGTACGCCATATCTTGGTTTTGATCCAACTAGCTTCCTTACTTCCATTCGAGTGTCCTGTGTGTGTCCCGGTCTGAAGTAAAACAGTTGAACCTCATCCAATTGGTTTGATTATAGGACGAGAACCAATCAGGGGAACATGCGCAACACCAACGCGATGGACTTTCCTACTATGAATGTTATCCATTCTCTTGAAGTTATAATTCCTTCATGCGAAGTCGAAAGAGCAGTAAGCCTGGTTTGCTCACGGTCATGTGACACCTGAACGCTACTATTTAGTGCTGTTGTATCCCAGTGGAGATCGATCTCTAGGCAGCAGCTGACGTTACCCACGTCTGTAGGAGAGCGACTGTGATAACACTTGAGAAGTGTGATCGGTTAGTTTGTCTATGGATGGGAACTATCCAAATTGATCGTTGTCTGAAACAGTAGTATTGCAAAGGATTGCCTCAAACGTTCGATAGCGGACATGAGGTCTGAAATTCCAACAGTTATGTCTGTTGGCAGTTGCATACTGAGTGTGGAATCAATAGTGTCCGGGAAAACTTACATGTCCTATCTACAATAGGACTTGATGCAGCGTGTGCGGGTAATATGATACTAATCACCTTTTCGCTCGTTTCAGGTGGTGTGACCTTGTCACAGGTGTAAAGATAACAAAATTGGGTCAAATTAAGAAGGGGGGTATGAGAATAAACGGTGTACCCAATAATTCAGAGGTAAAAAAGGGTTTTCGTGAGTTGCATATTGGAGTTAAAATAAAACAGGACAGAAGAACGGATGCATCATGAGCACATATTTTTGTATCTGGGACTCCATCGATACACGCGATTCGCTTGCAGAACACTATCGTCGTCTAACGGAGTTTATTCGGTCTGTAGCAGACAACAGTATTCGTATAGAGGCGATAATAAAAAAGGTTGCACAGGTACAAACGAGTATTGGACGTTTTCCGATGCGAGTAATGTTCAACCCGAGCGCACTGACGGGTGCGAGTGCGTGTTATATTGAAGGATGTATGTATCGCTGAACAGCCACAACTCCATTGACCATCGTAACAGCAATTCAAGTGGTTACCTACAAGTGCTCAGCCGGATTCCCGACCCTCAGACATCGAAGTTAAGCTTGAAAACTCCGGCGACTTCGTAAATAAGCGAATGCCTCTTATCCTTCAAGTGTCACTGAGCTGCTGGTCCTGACGAACCCCCCGTTCTTCTTAAAGATAGAGGTGAAATCCTCTGCCGATGCTTGTCTAAATTATTTGGCAAGTTGGCTAGTTCAACTGGATTGAGTCGACAATTCTACCCGCTTGAAAAAGTTGCACGTAGTGAATGTGGCAACCGCAAAGAAATAAGCTTGGTAGCCGTCGTCCTACGAAGACGCGTGAAGACGAGACCCGAGAACAGCAAGTGGAATTCCGGTCAGGAAGGAGTCGTTTGGACTATATCTACACACCAAGTTTTAGAGCGATGATATGTTACTTACTATCTTGGTGTTCCTTGACTAAAAAGGGCATTCTATCCTGTCAACTGGTTCATCTCTCTTAACACCCTTGTGCAACAAGGTATGCCTCAGAAGTTCCTGAATATCATGCATTGGTTGTATTCACATAATTGTGGCTGCGTAGGAGTGTATGTGGAGTTATTCAAAGGCTTCCCTACAAGCAGTGGTGTCTAGCAAGAATACTTACTCCATCTTTATTCAGTTCCGCCATTGATCTGGTACTGAGACGGATTCCGGTGGGTTTCCAAGACCTTCATGTTAAGATACCCCCGAAAACCTGGAGTATGCAGATGACATTGTCCTCTTACTCATTTTGAAGATGAACAGGAAGCGCAAACAATTCTAGCAATCTGACCAAAATCCTCCGGCCCTTCGGTGTGTGCTTCGCATTCGAATTGCAAAATCATGTGGCGGGAAGCACAGTCTTTCAACATGTAAGAGGTTTGCTGAATCAAAGACTGTACCCGGTACAATGAGCAAGATGGCTGGGTCGTTTGTTACGCATGTCGGGTTGCCATATGCCTTGCCTAATTCTGAGTGACGGAAAAACAGAGGTGGACAAAATTTGACGTGGCAGAAGGGAGTGGAAGATGGTACGAAAAGTTTGGATTCTGTTGGTGCTGTTCGCCTGCCAGGTTAGAGCTCGCGTGACCCTCCATGTGCATGGCCAGAGACAGTGAACGATCTGGCGGCTAACCGATGTTAATAACGTTCATGCTGTCAATTTCTATCCAGCTTGTCTGACTGAGTGTTATAGATGAAAGCACCCCAAACGTTTGTAGGTTAGCCCTAGGTCCTTTCCTTGCCCCATTTTTTCCATTCCATTGTTGGGCTTTATCCAAACAAATTGATATGGTTGTACGGCAGTGAAGCACCAGTTTTCTCATTTGGTGTTGCTGTGGATCATGGTAAATTGGTTGTCTACTATAAATGAAGAAAGGAGGCTACAGTTCGACTGAACGCATGATGGAAAAAACTAGAGGATTTTCATTTTCTTCCGTTCCCTTATAGGCCCTGTCAAACCGGATTATTTCGCATCTCCCAAAAGCTGCCTGTCGCTTGTACCCCGTTGCTCATTACAGTGTTGCGACGGACAGATCCCTATACAAGATATTCGGCGTGAACAGGAATGCAACACATCAGGAAATCAAAGAAGCATTTTACAGATTATCCAAGCTTTACCATCCTGATGTCACAAATGAGCCCCATGCTCGTGCCAAGTTCCAGGAACTTACCAGGGCATACGAAGTTCTTGGAAACCCATCAAAGAGGAAAGAGTACGATCGTGGTTTAATTCGGCCATCGTCCTCGTCTGTGATGGTACTGTTGCCGCAGACATCGACGCGGAGTCCATTCACAGTTCTACTATGGATAGTTTTTCGACTTTCTATGTGAAGCAGTATAATCGCGTACTCAATGAAGATTGGCTCCGGAAGTCTGATCCGCAGCTACTCAAAACGGCCATTGAATACAAACAGGATGAACGTAACTTCATACTAACATTCTACACCACATTTGCAGTCACTCTTACTCTTGTCTTTGCTTACCTAAAGCTGACTGAGCAACCAATTGAGCTTCTCGATCTTTCAGCGTCTGAACAATCCAAGCACTAGATTTCAGATTAACATCCCTGATACGAATAGATAGTGCAAAACAAACCCGTGTCTGTAGTCGTTTTGCTTCTTTGTTCTCGTGAATTATATTGCTGGACCGGGCCTTCCTTTTTTCCCACGTAAGCGAATGAAATACTTACATTACGTTTACGGAAGAATGGGTTAATTTCTATATTTGGGAAGTTACCGTGTGTTTTACTCAATATCATCATAGTGCAAAAAGACGTTTCAAAATATCCCCTCATGAATTGTTCGACACCACATCACGAGTGGTACTGACGCGCTTTAGGCAGATTTGGAAAGTGGAATTAAATCCCCTAGTACAATGGTCAAACTACAGGATAGTCTCTCATTTCAGTATGTGTTATTTGTGCCATTTATATACGACTGAGGTCAACGAATTCACCTTCTAACTCTTCCGAACTTCCCTTGACCTGTTGGTTGATGGTCGATGACATCGGAATCTGACCTGCTCGGTCGTCGTGGCTTTTCCATGTTAACATCAGGACAACAAGACGAAACACCCAGCTATTGACCAGTGATGAGTCATGTCAAGCAATTTGAGCCATGTGATCGATTCCATTGCTGGTATCTGCCAGATTCTCCGTGTTTAGGGTCACAAATAGTCAACAGCCATAGCCTTTCGGGTTTCGGAAGACTAGGAAGTTTAAAGAGCAAATCGCTGATTCCCTGAACGTGATGTGAATGTAACAAAGAACCGGTCAATACATGTGGTAAGAACGGTCGAAATTAAGCAGTGAACAAGGACAATCTAGGGGTAACTAGAAGCAGGCTGCATATGCTCCTGTTCTTGATTGCTCGAGATGGCTCAGTGGTTAAGGCGCGACCTTAGTAACCGTTAGGTCCGTGGTTCGAACCCGACCTCTACATCTCGACTGCTCCTGTCTAGGCTTGGGCAACCTGGCAATATCTCAGCCCTCATGCTCTCTTCGGGTGGCTTGGCATTAGGCACCGAAAGGGCGCTACAGCTGTAACATTATTATTTGTTTATTTATTTAATTGCTAGTCCGTCTGTCTCAGATCCAAATTTCAAAGCCTTGGAAACCCGTTTTTTTTCACTTTCGGCTTTCCATATTTCAGTAGACCATAAAGGTGTATTCTATATGACCTGGCTGTGTACAGCGCGACGAAGGTTCGCAATCAACCCAGTAACTTGGTCGATATTTGATCATAGTATGACTCGTTTCCAGTCACTATCTGAGACGTTTTCGCGTTGTTCCTATGTATCTCTTATCTTATATGACACGAGTCTGTGGTATGCCGCATAGGGTGGGTGTGAGTGCTAGTGATATCTTTATGGAAAGTCGAAAGTGCCCTGAGAAATAAAGTGAAATTTTGGGGTTAGATAGATAGTTCCCTTCCGGTTCGGGAGTACCCCAAAGCGTTCCGTATCTTGGATAAATTTGGGTTGATACATCTAGTGGAAGCCTCCTCGAATCCACTCCTAATAGTTGAAATGCATGCCTTTGATAAGACAAGATGCTTTTTATTCTGACCGTGACTATCCATTTGCAACCGAGACGCTATTAGTGCCACCAGTTTTTCCTGATTTTCTTCACTCCTGTCAATTTTTTAGAACCTTAAAGTTTTCAAAACTCTACTCTGCACGGTACACATACTGTATGTTACTAAGTTACGAACACTTTTAGGGCCAGTCCTAAATAAATACAAATATCGATGCCTTTCACGGTATGCGATTTCCTCTTTTATTCTGTCCCCTTTTCCATAAATCGATACAGAAGTTTCCATCTACGGTATCGAACAGAGAAAGCCCTCTCAAAGTTGAACGGATCTCGTGGGTTTATTAACTTATTGGGCTCAAGAACGGGTCTTACAACCTTTACGGTCCCCCATACAAATACTACCCCATACAAAGGACCTTCTTTTTGTTCCCCAATTTCCCATCGAATTAGGTGAGGAAGGCACCACCAATACAAAGGCCGCTCACCAGTTCGATACACCCTTCTAGCAGAGCTGACACGTGTCGTCAGTTTTATTTCCTTGCTCATTCACCGTTTTTCTTGGGTTTCATTAACATCCAGTTCCGTGTTCATTGTATGGTGTTGGATTTACATGGTGGGATTTAGTTTGCTCTGCATTACATATCAGGGCCCAGGACACCAATATTCGCCTATAAGACGATGGGTCACAGTGCGATTTTGACTGTTTCTGCAGGACATTGTCATAAGGAACAGCATGTACTGGATTACCTGGTCCACAATAGTTTATTTCCAGGTCCCAGGACCGGCTGTGGAAATTGGGTGCTGTCTGACATGGACGTATGGCACAGCACATACAAATCTTATCACAAACTTTTTTTAGGCACGTATTGTGGACTATAACCACTCGAACTTAGCTGTCGATGGAGACCTCAAGTCAGGAAACCAGAAACCAAAATGGAGACGTGAATATGAGTCCGTACGGTTTCTGTCAGCTGACGTAATTCTAACAGTACATCCGGTATGACCAGGGACACATATCCAGTAATTCGAGATCACCTATTTTAACACCTATTACCTCTCAAACGAGGCCAATTAATGCTCCGTTTGGAAATAAAGTGAAGCTCATCGAGGTAGTCTAAAAGGATGAATCACTTGGAGCTGACTTAACTCATTTGGATATCAACAGAACGCAAATTTTGGACACCATCGGCGTGAAAAATCGTATAAGAACTCTGTGAAACGACGGTAAAAGCTGGGGGTTGTCAATATCGTAGATTATTTGTTTTTGCTTACATTAGAGACCTGTTTTCTAGCATTTCAAATGCCTTGCTTGAAATTCATGGGTTCACGGTATTTGTCCTCGCTGACGAGTGTATCATGGCCACAGGCGAGGAATGTGAAACACTTTGGTGTGGCGAAATGGCCCAGTGTTTAGAGCGCGAGCTTACCGACCGGAAGGTCGTGGTTCGAACCCGGTCTCTGAATCTCGACTTCCCCTCTCTAGACTTGGGCAAACAGTATCACAACCCTCGTGCTTCCTTCGGGTGGTATGACAGTTAGGCGCTGAAAGAGTGCTACAGCTGAACGAATTTTTTGATACAGCATCTTTCGGACTAAGAGATCTCTGTAAAAAGCTCGAGTTCATTCGTGACCTCATTGGGGGACCAGTAAATCACCTAACTACTGCGTGGGAACGACACTATATCTACTTGGTTATGGCGAAACAAATGATAGGACATAGAAAACAAGGGCTGTGTTTAGTTCGTGAGGGACTTGATTCGTCTCTTCCAAAGGCCACCTGCAGGCGATAGCCTTTTTTGCCTTCCTCCATTTTGATCTTCATAGGGGAAATCCAACAGCCTGTAGGTCCGAAGGAGCGTGGGGAACGAAATTGGACCGTAAAATCTGAGTGCAAACGGTACTGCTTGTGTGTTAGCTGGTAGTTACCAGTTGGGAATGCTTGTTGCGCACAACTTATATCTTTTGGTAAGAGTAGAAAGATTGCATTACTGGGCATGGTGACTAGTCTTACTGCTCCTCCTCAATTGGTTTTCACGTATGCGCAGTTCTCCTTAAGGATTTCGTTCGCTAGTGGTATTGCGGCGAACTTGCTTTCCTAAAGACGTTAGAGAACCTATTTTCTGTCGAAAAGAATCCTTGTTGAATACTGGTGACTGATGCGGATGTCCATTGTTTAGGTGCTTCATTTGATGGCTAGATCCAAGACGAAACAACGTGAATGATCCGAAAATCCATCCGCAGGTACAGGCTTATCAATTGGTCCATGTGGGTCGCTGTCCCCTCGAGGTACTTCTTCATGATAGGATCATGTCTGTCATTTGGAACTTTGTAAAGATGACTGGAAACTTGACAAACGGTTTTCGTGAACAGGCTTAGATTGTAAAGCCTGACCGTAACCCGCTTAGTTCAGCTCAACATAAGCTAACTTCATGAAAGACGAACCATTAGTTGGCCGAGCATTGGTTCAAACTTACGTGCCTTTGCATTCAGCTGGGGAACAGCATAGACCAAAGTACGTCAAATTTCCGCTTGGAAGTACTGATATTCTTGGGGTCCGTTCAATTCCAAGAAAACAATTAACCACTCTGTTTTGTTTCAGAAAATGAGCTCTGTTCATTTTGCGTTTGAACGTCGTGTTTTTCGTTATTCTCAAGGCTTCCATAAAGTCTATCCGAAGGATATTCGTAATGCACTACTCATAGGGTTGCTGAAAATTCTTCAACCATTCGGCTGGGTTCCAGGTGAGTCTCTCGCAAAACCAAGTTTGCTTGCAAATGAGTGCACTTCTCTATCCGAAGGTTTTTGCGTTTAATATATGTGGGAGGAAGCGCCGTGGGTATGCAGTGTATTCTTTAGTCACTGAATTACAGCCCGTCAAAGGATGGAACCGACACAAATTTGCGCGGCAGTGTGACTCGAAGCTTTAGAAACGTGGTTGGGGTTTCATTCGAATGGTAATAACGAATTTGTCTCCGCATTAATGAGGTCTTTGTTAGTTCGCTGCTTTCTTGGAGGTCGCTTGAACGGACAAATGAATCTCCCAGAGAATTCAATTCATCCCGAATTGTCTCCCGCGCGTGTCTTTTAACTCTATTAACCAGATATTGAAGCATACCTCGTTTATGCGCAAGTGAAACAAAGCTTGAAGAATGGTTTTACTCTACATTGCAATTCGATTTTCCAAATACCCTTTTTGAACCGATCTAGATTCATTGAACGTTTATAAAGGCTAGCAACTGATTTATCTGTTTCAAACGCAAACTGGATTTTGCTGCGGGAACGAAATTGCAAAGGGCTCATTGCCGTTTTTTATTTGCAAGGTAGAGAGCACCGTAGTGGGAAATACGATTGGCCAATTTACAAGTGTGTTGTTGGTACCGATGCACTAGCTCTATCCCTAACTGTCTGTGACACTGCACCATAAAATTCAGCTTACGCCTGATACGGGGGTTAAGCAGCAGCTGGATCTGCTTGATATCCACTTAAAAAGGAATGTATTTAGGAAAGCTGAGTTTAGATTTAGCGATTCCAAGTCAGGCCGAAACGATCACAAGCTCTGACAAAGCTCTCTGGCAATTTCACGTAAACTTGATGCCGTAAAAGAGCTCGAACAAACTGTTTCCAGAGCGAATTTCAGTATATTTCAACCAGTTTGTCAACAACGACCTCCGCAGTACTTCATTAATATATTTTTTTATTCGGTTAAGGTTAGAAACTCTTTCCAACACAACCACGGGTAGGTTTGATGTTCGTTACTGCGCTGCATTTATAAAATTCACTAAACTTAAAGATCGTCCTGCGGACACAGACTTGGAGTTGATTGTTCACAAGGAAGTAGGCTTACTCTTTCAGCTAGGCACAGATAGATGAGTCTACTAATACGAATGTGGGAAAGCACCGGGATGTTTACGATGACGTGCATTCCGTCGGCACACATGACTGCGAGGTTGGATTGCGCTCGATTACAAGTATGTGACGATTGGCCAACATACTAACCTGAGTTTATCAAGGAATTTATATTTGTTACTTTATCGTAACTAATGTCCTTTATGTGATGACACATCTGAAGACGATCATTCATACAGTTCAGAGAAAGCTAAAATGGTTAATACGTAATAGCGGACTGAATTCAGGAATAGTCACCAAGTATTGCAAGTGATGTCAACTAAAAATCATATATTTAGGGCTCTGATAACATCGTACGTTTGTCGTCCCCTGCAGGTGAATCACATTCCAAACGGAATCAAACAGAACGAGTCACACTAACTGACGTAGCAGTTTTCTCAAAAAATGAATATTAGACGTAAGTTTCTTTCGTCTGTCATCGGAATTTGAAGATCTGGCCAAACATCCGGAATATGGACATCTCCCCAAGGGGGGGGGGGTTGAACATTGACCAAGCCTTACGGGCGGTCCCTGTTGGAACGCCTGATTGATACAAAACGGTAGGCGAGTGTGACGGCAGAGACTTTCGTGTGCATTAATGCTCATGCGGACGTGAGAAAGTTCGCCGATTTCGACCTGCTGGTACGCATGCCCCATATCTAGCTTAGAAAAATGCTAGCCAGTAATTGATATGGCATCTATCTTTGGTTTTAGGTAATCTGAAGAATTCTAGTTATAGTACTCGATTTACTGTCAGCTTGTGGTCACAGCAGATCCTGATACGCACCGGGTCTTTTATAACTGGTACAACAGGGGCAACCCCATTCGGGGTGTTGAAGAGGTTCGAGAATTCTATCCCACATCTTTTGCAATTCTCATTCGAAATTATCCCGGTGGATTCACAGTACATTGTGGATCTTTTAAAATTTAGCTGCCGTGCGCATTTAAATATTGTTTGTATGCGTCAAGATGTTATTTATGTGGCTTCATAACAATGCTTAGGCGAAGACATGAAGAAGTTTTATTAAGTGACAGCAACAGACCAGAGAAATGGTTTACCTAGTCACGACCAAGAAAACCGGGACCTGGTCCTTTAGTTATGTAAATAAAAACGAAAGTTACCGGTCAGACGCACACACTCCCCAAATGAGGGAGAATTATTGATTTTCAGAGGGTCGAACAAAGGAGCGCAGTGAAATGAGCCGGTCTATCCAGTGTCCAGTTCGTGCCCAACTAGAAGCCCTTCAATATTTAGGCTTACAGTGCACCAGAAAAGCGGAAACGGTTATGAAGCATCAGTGACTGCGAAACCGGGGCAGAACCCTGGTGCCCTATAATGAAAAATGTTACAAGTGAAGAAATTAGAGCCAACCTACCACAAACATCAGAGGGGAATACATCTCCCACTTTCCTTCAGAGAGTTGGCATAGATAAGAACAAAGTGAAAGCCAATTAGCCACCACATCGTTCAGTGCCTCCAGTTAAGCACAGGAAGTGTTACGTCGCTCTATTCTGAAAAGCCTTCAGGCTGTCCATACCTCATTTCCTTTGGCAGTACCATATTCTGTTCACGTTTAGGACAAGAAAAAAAACACTTCCTGGCAGATAGTAACTCGATGTGCGCGGCGCACAACCCAGCTTAATATAGCTCTTGATTGAAGACTTCTGTGCGTCCTGCAGCATAACTTTAGACTTTGAGTGTGAAGTGTATGTCGAAGGACTGGATGACCTTGGTCAGCTTTCCGAGTAGTGTTTGCATTTCCTGATCTTTAAAAACGTGGAAAATTTCATCAAGATATTCTGGGTCGAAAGGGTTCCCGCTTGAGGAGATGTGAAAGCGGAGATTTTGGGGACCCTTGGAATCCGCCTCATTACCTCATCAATGACGAGAGTGAGCAAAATGAAGTAGGCCTTTGTATCCTCACCACTGCTCGTACAGAAACTTCTGGATAACTCCACCTGCACTCTCATGCACCCACAATTTTGAATACAAAGAGCGTGTGATATTTGTGAACTTCAAAGGCCTACCATGTTTCACAAGTGTGCTGAGAGGAACGAATCAGTCGACAGAATCGAACACACCTACGAAGGCGAAGAACACCAAGATTGTAGGGCTTTTATATGCCACTGTTCCAACACTTGATGCGTGTGAAGTCATCGTTCGCACGACCCATTTCCGACCGGAATCCTGCTGGCTGTTCTCGGGTCAAGTCTTCAAACGCTGTCGCAGAAGACGCTAAATAAACGGCGGTTGAGCTAAATTCTCTGTGATTGCACTACTCAATGCGAGCATCCTTTTTGAAAATGGGCACCACCATTGACTCAGCCAAGTTGGTTTGAATGGTTCTATTTCTCCTAAACAGGGGCAAATAAATTAGACAAGCACTAACTGAGGATTTCAACTCCATCCTTAAACAGAGCCGGTGTGAGTTCGCCGAGACCAGCAGCTCGGTGACTCTTGAGAGAAGACGTTAATAGTTCCAAGATCATTGTCCAGCGCTCGGTTGAATGTATGTATTTTGACTGACTAGCCGAAAGTGTTCATTTCAATTAATGAGGCATTTTTGTTTTTGAGAGATGAGCCATCCGTTTGTATCAGACTGTTTCATTCACCAGAGGCCTTTTTCGACTCGTTGCGCGTACTAGATGCAATAGTATTCGCACACTCCCAGAGATTCTTCGTGTCTCTATATATTCATCTTTCTGGATAGAGCAAGCTTTTAGATTATGGGAGATTGTCCTTCTCATCTGACATCTTGAAGTTCATCGGTTTATGTGGGACTTGCGGTCGTCAGGCATTCGAGCTTCTAGCAAGTTTAGGGTTTTGCCCGAGGTCTCATGTTCAGACAAAGTTTAGTTTAGTATTCCATAGGTAAAGTGCTAAGAGGCTTGCAGGATTGCGGATAGTACTTTCCAGTTAGGGTCGAAATTAGAAGATGGCTACTGAGAAGAAACTTCTGAAGCTGGTTCTAATAAGTTTGCTTCATACAAGAGCCCGGGAGCTGCTCAATGGGTACGCGAGGTGCATGTATCTTCCGCACCTCGAAAGCGGAAGAACAATGAACAAGCACGTGACCTGAATCCACATGGATGTTCCAGAACGAGAGACAATCAGTAACTGATCCATGCCTCCTGTAGCTAACGGCGATGTGGTATATCTATGTTGGGGGTTGGCTGGCATGTTGGGAGCACTATATGGCCAGACAATTCTGGCTGGCTCAGAAGTCAGTAATGCAAGGAAATAGTCAGGCGTCAGCACCCAACTTCTCAGGCGCTCGACCTTGTCCGTGGTCTCGATTCCATCTTAAGACGACCACCCAAATGAACCTCAGCAGCGCCAAATCACCCTACTGACACATCCATACCTTAAGCAACCATAAACTATTTGATCTCTTATTCCGCCGGAACAAGGCACTCAAAACATCGTTTCTGGGATGTTTTCATAAGAGCTGTCAAGCGAATTGGCCATCCATTCAATATAAACTCTTCAGCTCGATGGGGGAAAGCAATACCAAACTTGGCAGAACCAGAAACAAGGACTTCAGGATCCTCAGGGGTGCGCAATCAAAAGAGGCACGAAACCAATTAATGTTCTTTAGCTTTGATCCCTCGTTTCAGTGAAACAACACACGTTGACAGTAGGCGAATTCAGCTCACAAACGGCAGAAGCCCGTTGCTTTGCTTTTTTCAGAGCGCGGACATTAAAGGCTGCCAGGTGAACTGAGTGTCAGATTTTGAAGCATGATTTCGAAACGTCTGCGGTTTTTGTGGCGGAAAAAGATGGAGGTATTGCAGTTACAGTAGGTGGTGGATGGATCCGTTGGCCCTACGAAGACTGAGGATTTCACCTCCATCCTTAAACAGAGCCCGTGTGAGTTCGCCAAGACAAGCAGCTCGGTGACGCTTGAGAGAAGAGAGAAATACACGTATCTCCGAAGATGTTGATAGTTCCAAGATCACTGTCCAGCGCTCGGTTGAATCTATGTATTTTGACTGACTAGCCGAAAGTGTTCAATTCAATTAATGAAGCGTTTTTCTTTTTGAGAGATGAGCCATTCTTTTTTTCAGACTCCTTCACTCATCAGAGGCCTTCTCCGACTCGTTGCGCGTACTAGATGCAATAGTATTCGCACACTCCCAGAGATTCTTCGTGCCTCTATATATTTATCTTTCTGGATAGAGCAAGCTTTTAGATTATGGGAGATTGTCCTTCTCATCTGACATCTTGAAGTTCATCGGTTTATGTGGGATTTGCGGCCGTCAGGCATTCGAGCTTCTAGCAAGTTTAGGGTTTTGCTCGAGATCCCATGTTCGGACAAAATTTAGTTCAGTATTCCATAAGTAAAGTGCTAAGAGGCTTGCAGGATTGTGGATAGTACTTTCCAGTTAGGGTCGACAAGACTGGCTACTGAGAACAAACTTCGGAAGCTGGTTCTAGTGAGTTTGCTTCATACAAGGGTCCGGGAACTGCTCAATGGCTACGCGACGTGCATGTATCTTCCGCGCCTCGAAAGCGGAAGAACAATGAACAAGCGCGTAATCTGAATCCACATAGATGTTCCAGAACGAGAGACAATCAGTAACTGATCCACGCCTCCTGTAGCTAACAGCGATGTGGTATATCTACGTTTGGGGTTGGCCGGCATGTGGGGAGCACTATATGGCCAGACAGTTCTGGCTGGCTTGGACGTCAGTAAGGCAAGGAAGTAGTCAGTGGTCAGCAAACAACTTCTCAGGCGCTCGCCGTTGTCGTGATCTCGATTCCAGACTAAGAAGACCACCCAAAGGAACTTTAGCAGCGCCAAATCACCGTAGTGGCACATTGATACCTCATATTTAATCTCTTATTCCGCCGGAACAAGACACTCAAAACATCGTTTCTGGGATGCTTTCACCAGAGCTCTCAAGTGAACCGGCCATCCATTCAATAGAAACCCCTCAGCTCGATGAGGGAAAGCAATACCAAAATTGGCAGAACTAGAAACGGGGACTTCGGGATCATCAGGGGTGCTCAATCAGAAGAGGCACGAAACCAACAAATGTACTTGAGTTTTGATCCCTCGTTTCAGTGAAACAACACAGGTCGACAGTAAGCGAGTTCAACTCACAAACGACGAAGCCTGTTGCTTTGCTTTTTTCAGAATGCGGACGTTAAAGGCTGCCAGATGAATCGAGTGTCAGATCTTGAAGGATGATTTCGAAACGTCTACGGTAGTTGTGGCGGAAAAAGACGGAGGCATTGCAGCTACGGTAGGTGGTGGATGGATCCGTTAGTCCCACAAAGATGGCGCTGGCAACAAGAAAAGGAGCAGAGGAACGATTATGTGAAACAGGAGTCTTTATTAAAAACCTGTTTATACATACCCTACGCTATGTGTAGCAACTAAGGTGACTCGGAAAGGGGGCACAATCCTACTACCGATGTGACATAAGGTCGAGTGTATTTGTGGGATTTGTTGTTGAAAGTGGGCTGGGATAGTGGCAGGATGCTAAAGCCTAGAGTATAGAGCAATTAGGATGCTCAGCCGAAGCCTTTGGTTCAGAAGCCTACCGAAAGGTAGTGTTGGCGTGATGCCATACTCCACGTTTTTTGGGTGTCGAGTCTCCATAGATGCCACCACCCTCAACCTGGAGACCCAGATAACTGTGTTGGTCAGACCTCTAACCATTGACTAACATGACATGAAGGGTGGTGGGAGTGTCACCTGTGAACTCATTAACATAGAGAGCGGGCTGTGGAAGTGTACAAACTGTCATATCGCCGTGAGGTCCAATTTCTTCGTGTTAATTGATAGTTCTTAACAGAGGGGTAGAGAACGTCCGAATCGTTCCTGTTTTTATGCTCAGATTTCTGTAAACTATTGTCAATTAATCTATAATTAACTCGTGGAACCTTTGCCACAGAACTGACTTATGGTATTACCTTGAAACGATGAATCTCTTTACTCGACAAACAGAAGTGTATTCGGCAGAGTGTGTCCCACTTTCCACCCTAACCGGCATGAATACGTATGCACTTTCATCTGGTTCATCGAGAAATAGTTGCTAACTAGCGAGACTCCAGTGAGAACAACAACAACGTCTCCTAGCCCTCACAAGAGTGGAGGGCACAAGGTCAGTCCCAAGGGGGACACAAGTCCCTGCGATTGAATTTGTACTGAGCTACAACATACCGTCTGTCACTTAAATTTTGACCAGCTTCATGGGCACCTCATCCGTGTTTCCTTTGTCAATCAATTTCAAGCAGTTATAGAGTAGAAGAGTTTGTAGATCTTGAAATGGGAAGTCCAAGGCCAATCATTAACCATGTCATAAGGACAATCGCCTAAAAACGATTACTTTCTGCGTTGAATGACGAGGGTCCCTGTGGGGAGGAATACTGATCCGTTTGGAAATAAGGTGGTGCTTAATCTTAAGGCGATTCACAGCTAAAGGCTAAAGCGGCTGATCCGGTAGCTCCTTTAACAGGGTGTTTATGAAATGGAAGCCCGAGATTATCCGTACGGCCTATTGGACACCACTATGAGGTCAGATTCCAACAGTTCAGTTCACGAGATGTGGTACAATTGTCTATATCATCACAACAAAGGCAATTTGTACAGATAATTTGAGAAACTTAACCACTGCAACTTGTTGAGGAAGCCATAAAACTCACAGCGGTGTGCGGCCTCTTATGTAGGTCGGGTCACACATGGAAAACGGGGAATCAACCCTTATCTTTGAAAGTTTGCTACTGAATGCATGCATAGTAGTGTAAATCGAACGATGAAAACATTTGGAATTTTTGGACAGAAATGAAAAATCAAGAGGTTATGGTAATTGTTATTTTCGAAACAACAGAGATGTTCAGAGGAAGTAACAGGATACCCAAGGGAGCAGTCTTTCCTGACATTGGATGAATGGTGTACATAATCAGGAGGTGGAATCCTGAGCGGCAATAACATTAGTGCTTTTGTACTCGATTGGATTTTCGAGTGGGTCCGACGTGACAGAATCCTCTGAAAAGGGGGTATTTACTGGTGTTCACATACCGCAGACTTCTGAATTTAATGACTTAAGGCTTGTTACCCTCATTCCAGGTACATCAATGTATCCAGTTGTATTCAGTTGAACCTTCCATTAAACTTGGGATGAATCCGGAAAAGAATCCTTTCGCTCAATCGTCTAGTTGGTCCCTGGAGGGAGGTAACTGGAACAGCTCTCTGCTATACAGAATAATATCACTCTAGGAGACCCAGAACCATCACACTTGACCTCCATGCAGTTGGCCAGAGAAGCATGTGGCACCGCAACACAAGATAGCCTAGTTTTCACTTTTTTTTTGTTGAAAACTGGGGATGATCCACAGAAGGGTTTCAAGCAAAGCTCGACAGGACTGAACGGGTGGTTTTAGCCAAGGACGAGGTTCCTTTTATGGGTATTGTTATGTCTGTTATAACCAATAGTGCATAAAAACTAGTACTGTTGCGGACCTTTTCGCAATCCGGTGCAATCTTACCTGCTCACACAACCATTGCCCACTCACCCACTCCGGACTGAGACACCAAACACTCTCTGGTAAAACAGCTTGTATAGTTCGGCAACAGTTGAATTACATATCATTAAGGAAGAGATTTGAATCGATGGCGGCTTTCTGCGTGCGTCTTGATGATTTCTATGTGTTCATATTGATTTTCCCAAGGCTGACGCCTTTCCCACTTGTGTAAATTATCAGTAGTTGATTTGGAGTTTCTGGGTCCCGAAATACTGCACCGCTGTATACCCCATTGTCTAGATGCGTCACCTCCGCGACGACCTAAAACAGAGACGGAATAATGTGATTTTCACTTGAATAAAGCTTCAGTGAGCATAGTCTTGGAGCGTTTGGGAGGTGAAGGACAGGATAAAATTATTGTTAAGTCGAGTCGCTATGAAGGCGATTTCCAGATCAGTTTCTAACAAGAAGAGTTCCAGAGAACTGCATCGGTCGCCTGTTTTTCTCTCAGTATTCTGAGGGTCAAAAACAACTGGTGGTGCACGAAGTCTCTATCCGTTGGCATCTGATTTCTGGGAATTAGCTTTGAGTGCTGCTTGCTATCCGGTCTTTACCCCATTTCCTCTCTACCCAAATTCCGAAATTTCGGCACAACTCTTCATTGAACCATTTGAGTTGTTGGCGAAATCACTTGTTGGACTGGCCTCTTTTTAAACGAACAAGTTAGCTAGTTATGATACAGTATGTAGATGAAAACATGTTAAAGAGTTTAGTGTCATAATTGGCAAAAACCTCAGTGACCGAGCTGCCGGGGTCTGGTTGCTCAGGACCTAATCTACCGAAACAAGCACCAACCATGTTAGATGTCACATGTTAGAGAAGACAATCCGTGGCCCATTGTGATGATCCTATCCCACCGAAACTCAGCAACGCATCGTTTTAGCCTAAAACCGTGGAGAGTAGTGGAAAGCCGTTACTGCTTTGGTCAGTGTTCAGAAATGTTCAGTAAGTCAATGGCTTTCCTCGTCAGTTAATTTTCAACTTCAGCGTTGTTGGACAACACAGTGGTCACAGAAGGAAACATTTGACAGATATCAAAGTGGATCAAATGAGTTTACTGGAGAGCGACTTAGGCTTGGTAGAAAGATGCACTTCGACAAAGCCGTGCTCATTTCAAAAATGAGTAACTGCTTGGATGATCGTTCGATCACGGTAAGAAAAAGGACTGCGCTTGATATCGGAGCCGATGAACACGTAAGGAAAGAATCGGAAAAGAGAAGCACTTGTTCGTCAAATGCCAACAAACAACTAAGACAAAAAGTGGACTCTCTGGATAGATGAAAGTATGTGTCGTCTTTTTCAGAAACGTGTCGTATTCGACCTCCAGTGGGACAAAATCTCGATAATGCCCCTTGTTATGGTGAATGGGAAAGTGTGTTAAATGCACCATGGCACGGTGGTTGTGCTTGTTCTTCTGGCTCCCTACCCACCGACTTTAAATTCTATCGAAAGCGGCCGAAGCAAAGCGAAACAATTCATTGAGACGAACGCGCGACGAAATTACGTAGAAATTAGTTCAGGGTGTACTCGCACAATGTGAATGGCTGCTGGGTAAATTGCAACAAACGGCCAAGGAATGCAAGTTCACAGATACACCAAAAGCAGTGCTGGTATAATGACGTTCGGATCAATAATGGTCTTTCCATTGGCAAGCCACCTGACTGTCCAAGTATGGCTATGAAAACGCGTGGGACGGTGAATGGGACGACAAAGTTTAAATCAATCGACTATACTTCCTTCATCTAAGCCTGTTTGAACAATTGCTCTTAACTCGAGTGACAGGTATTTGCGCTCATAAGGATTGGCCATTCAACGGCTGTTGGACCACTGCACACCTGCACATATTTGTGGTAACACACTCAGTTCATGAATTATTAGATTAGCTAGTGCCTGTGACCCTCCAAGTCCAATGAAAACCCGGAGTAAGGTCAATGAACAAACTTGCAGACGCTCTTTAAGATCCATCAGTGTAAGCATGATGGCACTACAGTGAGCATTGGTTCCACACCGTCAATTCTTTTGCTTTCTAGTAAAATGTCGCAATTCCTCCGCAAAATGACATAATATCCTGTAGGTTGGGAGTCTTAAAGATGAACCACTTTGATTGTAATGAAGAACTAGGCGGTACAGATGCAGTAGTGACCTAATTTCATTATTACAAATTTGAGCACCCTCATCTCAGATTGCCTGCGCATGACTCGATACAACATGGGAGCACCTGTCTCCTGCAAGTCCGATTCCGCCCTTGGAAAATTACTTATTTTGGTCGTATAAAATAAAAAAAACGTTGTAGCTTGGTAAGGATCCTATAGTGATCTTACTATTAAGATGACCCTGAAATAAGCTCTTAGGTTACAACAGGAATTACTGCTTAATTTTGTAAGCGTGTTTGGGATAAATATTTTCGTTTTTCAAACCAATTGTGACCCGATATAATTCGGAAAAGTTGGCGGCTTTGGGCTGAGTTTGACCACTTTAGTGAACTAGTACTACGGAGAAAGCAGCTCCCTGGTTGAAAATAAGCACGCCGTTAGCTGTTGCCCAGAAGCTGCGGGACCTACTGCGATGAATTCACTTGGTTACTAACCAGAAAGTCATCCAAATGCTATACTGACGAACCGCACAGAAACACCGAGGTACTTGGTTTTACTGCTACCACAAAGCTGCATGAATCGACGGCGACCTCCAGAGTGAAGCTGGCATCATTTCACCCAATCTTTCCACAAATTTTTCCCAGCTGGTTTTAAACTTACAGATTAGTGGAGTACTTTTTTGAAATGCTTACCAGCATTGTGTCTGCACAAGATTATGCGTCTCCAGAGTTCTCCGGGTTCTTTCAACGGAAGTTCACGATATTCTGCTGGTCGGTGTATTCTGGTAGGCATACTGTCAGGATGGTCAGATTCCTGAAAGTAACCCCAGGACGCCCGGAACCTACTGCGACTCTAAAACTCCACCAAAATCTCAATAGGAATGTCGGCAAGCATCCAGGCCAGTCCATCATTCAATCAATTCATCAAAAGCCGATGAGTGTTCAGGCACGTCACAGAAGCAAAACCGAATACGATCAGCGTTCAGGCATCTCATAGAAACACGCTCGATGTTGATGGGTGTTCACTAAACGCCTACCAGACAGCCTGGATCAATGTCAGAAAGTGCCCTTTAAATAGCGCGGGGCCTTTGTAACTTTTCCACTCGCTTGTTGCAATAAAACTGTTGTGTTCTTTGTCAGCGAGTCTTTTTCCGGCACTAAGGCACTGGAGCAGGGACAGCAGCTGGATATGAGGGATGTGCGACGGGGGTAGGATAGATAGATATAACACACCGACTCAAATATCTCCAAAGGAAAAATTCGAGGTGGTTCAGGTCCTACAACCTGGGACCGCCTCGACTGATCCACTTATCCTTGAATGATTCACACGGAACAATGTTGCAGTCCGATCGAAGTGTGAAAGTGCCATGATGTCGGGACAAAACACCATTGGTTAAATTAGGATCCTCCAGCTGGACTGGTTGCAAACGTTACTTTCCTGGGTGGTGACCTCCTGAACGGACACAAGACCAAATACTGACACTGATAGAAACGATCGAGTTACGCGAATGTGAGCGCACAATAACTCTATTGACTTCGTACGTGCCTTGATTCCTACATCCTGAGTAAAACTGAAGAATCCGGAGTCAATAAATTCAGTATGGTGTTGTCTCCTCTTAGTAAATTTCCTTCCGTCATTACCGTAGACCAGAAACCAAATGAAGGCCTCTGTCTTCTCATGGATTAAGCGAATAGTGTGAGCCAGGCTGAACCCCGAAGTGATGTTCAGGTGTCTTGACGACTTCACAGATAAAATTCTCAACCACTCGCATCTTTGGGTACATTGGGTCGACAGGAGTTTGATGCTCCACTGACAGCTGTGTGAAAAATTTATTTTTATGGCCTTTTGTTTTTAACTTGGAATGTTCTGATCGTAGGGATGTTTCGTTTTTGTTCGAGTGTCATTTCATGAAAGTAAACCGTTCTCTGCTCGATTACCAACGGTCGGTTTCGAATTACTTCTTCCGTAGAGTTATTATTTTCACGATTTTCTTGTTGGACAGGGACGATTGTGTATGGATAAATACAACATTTAAAAGTTTTGTTGCAACTGAATTACCGTATTGTTTTCAATGTCCAGTATACTGACCAAATTCTTGTTGCTACCAGCGTAGAGGATCAGTTTGTAGTGTGCATCAAACTTGGCCACGTAACCCTAGATTGAATGAAAAGGGACAAGAAACATTCGTTAGACATAGTTCTCACATCTAAAGAATGACATAATTAAACACCAAATGAGTACTTTGTTTCATGAATAAAGCCTGATATCCGCTTCCGAATACAAGTAAATTACGTAGCCGAAACCGAAACGCACAGTCATCCTAAAAAGGGGGTCGCCTCACAGAAAGTGTACGGTATCATTTCATGCCAGAAACAACCTCCGGAGGCAGCCACCTAACAGGATAGGTCATGTATTCTTCTTTGGGCAGCTTTACTTCATGAGTAGGATTACATCGTTTGTTTGGCATCTTCTGAACGGCCCTTGTGATTGTCGAAGACGACATATAGTAAAGTTGCATGCGACCAGTTGCGGATAATTTTACAATCAAGCAGTTTCGGTTACCTGTCATTTTCACCTGCTAGTCAGACGACTAGCGTGATCGGGATGCCTTGAGAGATTTCCTCGAAAACATATCCCTTTCACTGCAATGAATTCATTCACTAATCGGTGCGAGCTGATCTGTGAGAACTTACGTGAGACAAACATTGGCCTGTGCGGACGCAAGGCATCCAAGCTGAAAAGCATACACTGACAACTACAGTGTAAATCGTGTCTTCGTTCTAAAGTGCCGCAGAGCATCGCATTGTGATGGTACGTCTTCAAAGTCGGTGGCTATTAGAAACCCCAAAAATGTAGGTTGCTTCAATCTATGTTCCAGGTACATTAAAAATAACATGTTGCGACTGTGACACGCTCAAACGAATGGCACTGTCTCCGCACCTTAGGCTATGAATCTCGAAATGCTTAAATCGAAAACTGGTCCATCACTGTTCTACGGCTCCATCGGCCACATGAATCGCAAACCAGAGTATTTTGCTTTGACGCGTCAAGTTCAGCTGATCTGAGTCGTCAGATCTACTGGATCCGCAGCAACTAGCTGTTCATGTGAGGAACACAAGTTTCCCCTGGAGTGCATTAAATCGGAACGGAACTTTATTATAGCTGAACCAGGAGACTGACGTGCAATTCACAGAATAGTGAATAATTACTTCAACAGAAACTTGAGGCTGGCGTTGTTGGTGCGCATTTGGTTGGGCGAAGTGCCCCTCTGAAACTACTGGCTTCACAAGTGCTTTTCGACATGCGATTCAGTGAATATGAGGTTAGGTAAATAAATTTATCTAATTTGATCCATCGTATCAATTCCGACGCCAAGGACGTTCCATCGACTAATCAGGCCTCACAGGCTGTCGTGACGCCAAGTTTGCTATGTCCCGTAGCCTAAAACTCAGAATCGTTCTTACGAATTAATAGACCTTAAATATTCCACTTGAGTTACATCGAACGGCACGCTAGAAAATAACATCAACTTCCGTTATTTATGACAACGAGTTTTCGTCAAGATTACGTAGGCTGTAGGACTGACATTTATGAATAGGTAGGTTAGCTAGGCGAGAAGTGATTTTGTTGCCTCAGTCGCCCTAAAAATGATTCTAACTCCGATAATAAAGTACAAAGGAGCCGGGCAAATTACTCTCGAAAACCGGATCCAGTGGTTGAGTGGCAACTCGGAGATCGCTGACCAAGGCTGGCGTCGGGCAACCAAATACGGCTCAAGTAAGAAGACAGCAAACAAGCCGTTGTTCTTCGTTTGTGATCCCCATACATTTACAACACGACATGTATGAAACTGGTATCCAAAAGGTAACTGACAAGGGGGAAGTACGCTGTTGAGCAGTCGGTCGGGGCGCATTTACAAAAACAATTGTAATGACCAGTTTGAAGATATCTCTAACAGACGGGGCCTGTTCTGCTCCTCATTCGTTGCCGTCCGCCTGGATCCCAGCAACCACAGGAGTTGTTCGTGCACACCAAACACAATCTGTTGCCAGTTACAACCAGCTTTTGTGTGACCATTCAAACACCTGTGCAGGGCACCATATTCTGATTGCACCTGGCGGGATTGGTGAACTTTAGGCAGTTTGGCCAACGTGTTTCGTTAATCAGTTAAACTGTGACTCAGTTAACCGAGTTCCGTCATACTGTCACCCTCGTCGTTCGGAGAGTGTGGGTTACGATTAATCTCTCCGAGCTTACACGGACCAGGCTGCTTGCTGTCAGTAAAGGGATTTTCATTCGAAACTAGTTCAAATGTAACGAATGAGAACCAGGACAGAACCCCCCGCTAAGAATGTCTTTTCAGATGGTGACGAAATGTCTGCAAGTCAATTGCCACGCTGGACGAACAGATCAACAGCCACCTAATCAACTACAGGTTAATGTACCCGAGTTACCAATTTTCCAACAACTCCCCCGTCGACAGTTCCAAGCTATTGTCCACAGGACTGTGCACCGGCTGAGGACAATGAAGCAGGCACCGATCTTGGTCTGAGTAGCTGGCGATTCATTCAAACAGTCTAAACGACGATGAACAGTCGGGCAATTTCATCGGAATTGACAGTCTCCTTGCCCTTAGTAACTTAGTAACTTAGTAACATAGTAACTTTGAAACGCCCAGACCTTCCTGACCCGACCCCATCATTGCTATGATCCTCCAGTGGTATTTTAATGTATAATACGTGATACAGCCTTTCCAAGTCATCTCGCCGTAACCAACGCTTACCAGAGCCCCTTCTCAGGGTCTAAAATTCAAACCAGTCGCCATAACAGGATAAAAATAGTAAACTATGCATGCAGCGCTCCCTCTAGTAACTTTCTTGTCAGTAGATGTAAGCAATTCGGGCGGAAGTTCCAGTGAAAAAACGCACTTTTTTCTAGGTGTATAGGGTGCATTTTTATTTTTCGACATTTAAGTACAAATCAACCTCATGCCTACTGAAACCAAATGAGTGTAGGTATATACATTGCTCCTCAAGTAACCGGACTCACCCGGGTGACTTGCTTAAGCGGTTCATATACAAAACGAGACAAAGGTCGCTTGTACGACACATTTTCGCGCTCCGTAATCTCCCCCTCACCTTCGATGAGGAAGTCGGGAAACGGCCATAGCTAATGTTCAAATTATGGTTACAAAAAACTGGCGTAACAGTCCACCTTACCTGAACCAGTGAGTTTTCTCGCCTCCATGAACAGGTTAAGATGATATTTTTTGTTGGATCTATATCTAAACCGTCGTTTCCCGCCACATATGTACCATAAATTTGCCTAAAATAGCAGACAAAACCGGTCTTTTACTCCCCTATGACAACCTCACTCACCACAGTGAACTTCCTTGTTGATCATGCCAAACCTGGATACTGTCATCCCAGCTCGCTGAGATAAAGATTGGTAGATAGCGACGATCCTCTTTGCCTCGTGGATGATATACTAAGGCTGTGATACGGCTTGTGTGTCCCAGAGACTCGAATGAGTGGATTCTGTGTTTAAAAAATAAACGTTTAAGCTGATTAGCCGACCGCACTTTGGCCGCAAGAGACGACATTCGTTGCTCCATCCCTTCTCATATACACGTATGTATGCATCTTTACCACCAGTAATGAAGCGTCTGTTGTCAAAAGAGATGGACAAGCACAAAATGTGATTCGCATCCTGTTTACCACGGTCATCGTTTTCGTCTTCTCGAAACACATATTCTTTCCAAGTGGTTTTCAGTGCAGTTCTGCTTGATGGCAGGGTATAGTTCCATAGTCGGACAAAGCCCGAAGCATCTTCACGAAAGTATTACACGCAAATTGATTGTCACAAACCTACATGAACACAGGATACACTGCATCTCACTCGATGTGGCTGAGGGTATATTGTGGAAGAATCTAATATCAGTACACGGCAGAGTTTCTCCAGGGTCTTTGAGCCTAACTGTTAATCCGGTTTTCCTTGTACCATTCAAGTGGAAAAGCTACAAGTAAATTATACCAAGTGATCCAATCGTAAACTTACACGGATATCTCCATTAGCTAATCCGACGGCACAGAACGAGTAGTCTGGTGAAAGGCGGACAACCATTGCCTCCGACTCCAGGGATCTTGATCAGCTATCGGATATCGACCTGGTAAATCTTACTGTGTCGTATCCAATCGGGCCGTTTCGCAGGTATGCCAGTCATCGTTCAGCGGCGTAACTTCACGATCTCCCTCTTTGTATTTTTCCGTTTTGGTAAATTCAACGTTAACTTCATTTTCGTCAGCAATTTCTTCCTCGGACAGTGGGAATGTTGAAGTACTTGAAGACTCATCGCCCGAATTCATATGGAGGGCTGTAGGTAGAAACCATCCACTGTCATGAAAACCATCAATTTCAGTGCATTCCGCCCTATGATAGACACACGGTTTCAAAAAATCGAGGTTATATCTGAACGGTAGTCTCTCTGAACAAAGATCATTCGCAGGGACAGCCCAGTTGGTCTTAGTCGGGGTAAAGTCTCTTTCAGCAAAGTTTTCTCTGTCGACCACTTACCATTACCATTGGTACAGGTGTAGCACCCTTTCGGTGCCTAGCTGCTATGACACCCAAATATAGCACGAGGGCCGAAACACCGCCAGGCTGCCAAAGCCTAGACAGAAGCAGTCGATACGAAGAGGCAGGGTTCGAACCACAGACCTTCCGGAAAGTAAGTCTGCGCCTTAACCACTAAGCCATTTCGAGCCACCGACCGCATGAACAAGCAATAACATATGTACCTCAAATATTTATAACTAGACCGTCACACATTGAAAGCGGTGCATTAAAATTATAGCCTTTTTTCATGTGACCCACAATAAAACGAGGCATTCTGCATAAAGACCACTTCCACCTACGGACACGGTCACCCTGGTATATATATATATATATATATAGGAGAACAGGAAATGCTCCCTGAAAACTTACACTCCTCAAAATCGGTCTATACTGTGTCTTTGAAACACGCATACAAGACTCAAGCGTGATTATGCACCTAAAGAGGCCAAGGACGAACTCAGCTCATTCATATTCCACTCTCAGTATGTCCAGGGATCCAAGAGAGATGAGCCGTGAAATAAATGGCGTGGGAGTCACACTGAGCCCCAGATTTTGACGCGCCTTGCTGGACTGGATTCCAGTGAGCCGTCGCCTCTGTGCCGTTCGGTTATCCAGCTCGCTGCCTTGACATATATAGCGGTAACTGTCTGTATCTTTGGCGTACGCCCCAACGGACAGCAGTTCTGACGCCGAAAAGGTCACTTTCTATCGAGAGTTATCCGCGTGATGATTCGTCGAAAAAGAAGGAAAGGTATTGTGATCCTTGCGGGCGATATGAACGCCCAAGTCGGTCGTCTGGTCTCTTTGGAATCATATCTGGGCCGTCTACTCGGGATTGATGCTCCTCGCACAGACAACCAAGAGTGACTCCTTCAGTTGTGTACTGATCATCAACTGTTTCTGGCCAGCACGAACTTTCAACATAAACGCTTCCATCGTGTAGCCTGGTGGCCACCAAATACAAATCAACCATGAACCCAGTTGATCATGTGGACATCAGTCACCCGTAGAGCCCAAACTGAAAACTACCGCTTCTCTCGGGGTAAAAAACTTGATTCCCATTACGCCCTCCAAGTCAGTAAGAAGCATGACAATCCACTATCTCCGAAGAATTGCTATCCATCTGAGCTAGCACTACTACTCTCCACAGCAAATCAACAGTGTGCTGGTAGCGAACACGTGGACGAAGTACGACAATATGTGAAACCAGCTATGCTAGCGGTGTTCAATGCTGTCAAACCGACTTCTCCGATATGATCAAATAAGCACTGGATGTTACCGAGATCGCTAGTCCTGAACCATACCACCAGGTTTCGAGTATGACGACACCAAACACCAAGAAGTGAATAGCATAAGGGAAGACCGAGAGCTGTGTTGGACATTGAATGCCCTGGAGATGGAGAGGATTTTTGCTGCCAGGAAAAAGCTGTGCCCTATACTAACTGGGAAGATCGAATAGCTTTGGGAGAGAAACGGTCAGTCAAACGATGAATGAAAAAACGGCTCATCAACTCACTCGCAAAAGCGCCGACTGGAAAGACGGGTCAAACACTTCGAAAAGCTGGCTAGCTTCCCCGCAACGTAGCCCCTGGATACGGGGCACAAGGATGAATGGAATGTAAGCCTTAATCGAAGAATAAATAAAGTGAGAAATATGCCTGCTAAAACGTGAGAAGGCACCAGGATTGGACGAAGCGTATCCAGCTATCTTCAAAAATGGGTAAATCTGGTCATGCATCTGACAGATCTTGTTAGTACTATATTGAGCGAAGGGAAAGTGACTGTAGAATGGGGCACGTCGACAGTTATTCGTGTCTACAAAATTGGTAAGGAGGCGTTATGTGAGAACCACTGTGACATCACTCCGGTGACTGTGGCATCGAAGGTGCTCTCTGGTCTTATCCCTCAAAGGTTAGTTGAATACAGGGTGAGGCAGATCCGTGGAAACCGAGCTAGATACCGATCTGAAAGAGGATGCATCAATCACGCTTCCAACCTCCGATAGGTTCTGGAATAAGGACACTGCCCCCAGAAACCTATAATGATTGTTCTCCCTGATTTGAAAGCGGCCTTTCACTCTCTGGACCATCAGGTACCATGGCAGTATCTATGGAGCAAATGTGTGCTCCATGAATTCTTGACCCTCCTTACGGCACTGTACGCAAACTCTTGTGGACGTCTGGTCTACGGAATGCTCTCGCCTGAATTCACTACATCAAGTGGTGCCAGACAAGGCTGTCCTTTTCCAACCTTACTATTCAAATTCGCCATGGAAAACTCAACCCTATCCCCTGATGCTTCTGGATTTGAAACGCTCCCAGGGAATCCGCTCACACATTCGAGTACGCAGAAGATGCGGTTCTTTTTGGATCTGATGCTGTCATAATGTAAACAATAGTGAATAAGCTAAGTAACTCCTACTCACACTTTGGCGTGCAATCAATAAATTCAGTTCAATTTATCATCTATAAACCGCGTGCCATGGGCACGTTGGTTCCGGCTGCTACAGTTTTGATCACTAGAAAACGGAAAAGTGGAATATACAACCAAGCCTTGGGGATGAAGGCATGATCAGTTTGTACGCTGCACTCTTGTGAAGTGTAGAGTGCTGCTCAGAGGCTGGATGAGTTCAGACTCGAACCTAATGCTTGGGGATGAACCGGCTGGGGTAGTAGACAAATTCATCTACCTAGGCAGCTGTATCAGTCCCGGTGGTCTAGCCAAACACGATATTTCCATCCGGACTGAGAAGGCCAGAGAAGCCTTTGTGAACCTCAATTACCTGTGGCGTAGGCGTGCTATCAGCTTAGTTGTCAAGACTCGAGTTTACAATGTTGTGACACGATCCAGAAGGCGGTCAGACCGCCCTGCGCTGATGACGTCAAAAGCTCCCAATTTTTGATCACCGATGTATTCAGAGCTTTGCCCGAGTCTGGTGCGAACACCGGATCAGCAATGCTGAAATGCATCGATTTTCAGAAGAAATAACTCGCCGACTATAGATGAACTGATTACACTCCATAGGTCCTGTCATCTTGGCAATGTGCCCCGTATACCGGTCGCCGAAGTCCTCAAAGGGCTCTTTTCGCACAACCAAGTGAAGGGTGGAAGCGAGCCAAGGAGTGTCGAGCAGTGACTCGGCAACAAAGTACGGAACCCAATACCAGCAAAGGCAGCTGTACTGGGCATTGCCTTCTCCTTGGTGGGGTACCCACAGGAAGGGGGATACATCAATGGTCAGACATGGTCCACTCGGACGCATAGACCCAAACTGTTGCCCTCAGTGCATAGCTTTCCATCCCAATCTCCCAGTCAAAGCTCTATTGACACTCCTGGATTCACACATCAGTTATATCAGCTACCTTCCTTAATGCATAGCTTTAACCACTGCACAGCAAGTTAGCCGTTTTTGAGGCTGATGATTCTACCGCTGCTGATAATGATAATGTGTATACAGCGTGAATCCCAGGTTTGTGAAAAGGAGTTCAGCCTACCAAACTGGCAGTGTTTGCACTTCACGAGTTGAGAGCTGCACAAACTCATTAATCCTTCAGAAATTAGCAATATGGATCATTTTGCATACTGATGCGACTGAAGTGAGGATTACCACTACCATCTGTCAGATTCACCTGATAATCTGCTACAGTAATGCGCGCTCGAGAAAACACTTTTGTGGGGATCGAAGATAGAGTTTCCTCAATGGAGATTGTTCCTCTAAAAAGGTGAAGAGTAGGAACCGTATCCCATGGTTCCTGCACTGGAATCTCGTTTGTAGCCGAGAGGATCTCAACGACTTATGTGAAGGCAGAATCGAAGTTTCTACTTTATCTTGGTCACGAACCCCCGTCACCTAATCCATTGGAAACGCGTTTTTCCCAGCACGATAAACGTAACTAGGAGCAAGAGAATGCCATAAGTTATCACAAGGACTTGTTAAGTAAAAGCAAGGAAAATTGCGGAGAACCCAAGAAGTGTTGGTTTGCCATGTGTTGCTCCATCCTATTCTTCAAAACAACCTGACAGATACATGTGACCAGATTACGAAAATGATATCCTAAAGGACTTCAGTTGCCAGAAATTTTGCAAGACAGGCGGCCGAAGATTTGAGGCCTGGTGCAACGATGAGAGTAATTCAAAGACCTTCAGCATCTAAGAAACACGAAGTGTTCCTAACGCCTCACAACTCATTTGTCAGAACAAATCAAGATTACTGTATGCAGGTTTTGGACCCTTACACCGTAATGACATAAATATGCTGTAAGAAACACATAATCATTTCTACAAACCAAAATGGGTTTCTCTGTCGAAAGATGCCCCTTCTCTCAGTAAGCTCAGAAGGCTGTACAAACTAAAGGATCACAAGTTAACTGCTGGGAAAACAAGAGCAAACAAGAGAAAACGTCTTCTCCCCCAGACAAGTTGACTCCAGGATCATTTACTAAATTGTCATGGCACCAGAATCCGTTACTAGTATGGAGTTCTGACCTGACGGAGTGGGATAACGTATTTACGGCACTACCATGATCAGAGAGACGCCCCGCTAGAGACATCCCTGAATATTTTTGTCTCCGTAACCACCTCCTCCATCTAGCCTACCTAGCTTGTTTCCCACCTTTCTTCCCAAACTTGATTGCATGGTGACCACTTGCAGTACCAGTCCACTTTGTGGAAGATGAACAGTAACACGTGTGAGATGCGAGGTGTGACAGTTTTATGTTTTGTGGAACTTCTTTTCTGAAACACAGACAGATAGCAAAATGACTTGATACACATTCTTTGATAGTACGTACTTTATTTCTTCTGACAGACGATCAAGGTTTAGATTTCACTCGCCCCTATGCACTATCTCTACAGCCTGTGTTGCAGGAGGCCAGCTAAACTGTTCTCCGAAGTATTCGGCCCATCTTTCCAGTCGACTTTTCTGCGAGTGAATTAGTGAGCCATCTTTTTCACTTATCGTTTAACTGATCGCTACTTTCCTGGGGCCAGTTGATTGTATCAGATGACACAGGACACGACTGTTTCCGGTATCAAAAGCTTTCTTCTAGGTTTTCGATGTCCACCAGAGTTTTTGGTATTCCCTTAGGCTTTTCACTATCTGACATTTGAGGGATTTGCGTATGCCGTCGTACTCGTTGCCTGCTGGTATGGATTTTCTGGCATCATTCATGAGTAGCGATCTCAGCCATATCCAGTGATGTTGCGGTCGAATTGGAAAAGTCGGACAGACGGCAATGAACGCCGCTACAATAGCTCCTTTCACATTTTGCAACACTTCATCCACGTGCTCACTACCAGCACAATATTGGTTCACTGTGGAAAGAGTTCAGATTGATACTGTTGAGCTGTAGTAAAGGTATGGTAAAGATAAAGGATTGGCGTGCTTCTCGCTGACTTGCGAAGGCCCAAGGGGAAAGGAACTGTCAGGCGTGCACGCAACATGGCGTGATGGAAACTAACTGGTGTGCCCCATAGAGAACGGCAGTCTGGAAGTGCGGCTCTCCACTGGTGGCCACGTGATCCAACTGGGTCCACGATTGATTTGCAGTTGGTGGCCGTCAGGTTACGCGATGCAAACGTTTAGGTTGAAAGTTCGTACTTGCCAGAAACAGCTCATGATCAGCACGCAACCGAAGGAGTCAATCTCCGTTGTCTGTGCGTCGCGCATCGACTCCGAATCGACCACCCAAATGTGATGCCAAGGAGCTCAGAAGAGCCACTTTGACATTCATGTCTCCCACAAGGATCACAATGTTATTACTTCCTTTTCAACAAATCACCACGCGGATAACTCTCGATAGAAAGTATCCTTTTCAGCGTCTATTGGGGCGTACACCGACGAAGTCACCGCTTTTTTGACGAGTCATCGAGCTGGATAACCGAACGGCACAGAGGCGACTGCTCACTGGAATCCAATCCAGCAAGGCGCGTCCAGCTCTGGGGCTCAGTGCAACTCCCACGCCATTTATTTCACGGCTCATCTCTCTTGGATCACTGCACATACTGAGAGTGGACTGTGATTGAGCTCAGTTTGTCCTTGGCCTCTTGAGATGCATAACCACGCTTGTATGCGTGTTTCAAAGACACATAGACCAATTTTGAAGAGTGTAAGTTTTCAGAGAGCATTGCCTGTTTTCCTATTTGGCGTAGCGTACGTACGTTAAAAGCCCCTATATAGAAAGGATCTCGTGGATTTAACAAGGCATTATTTTGTTTATTGCTGGCATGTAGGGGAAGCATAAGGCCCTTTGGTCAAATGACCCAGCAAAGTTTGCTTGTTTGGTGGGAAGGGGTTGTGGTGGGACATCGGTGGACTAGGGGTATAGGGTATAGTGAAGCAGCAGTTCGCGGAACCAGAGGGTGGCTCCCGTTGGTTCTGAACGATGGGATTTGTCGATGGAGGGTTGAATAAAAAACCTTCTGTGCCTTTAAAATTGTTACATTGAGAAACATGTTCTTAAATATTACCGCATTGGACGAGTCCTTCGATGCGGCCTCCGGGTCTTCGATTTTGATTTCAGCTGCGCGCTGCCTAGATAATATACGAACGAGTCTTATAGCTTCATAATACAAGCGACTTATTTTCTCCTGCCATTTCAAATGTGCGTTGAAATCGCTGTAATTTCGTGGCTCAAGTCGCACGATTTTTCGGGCCATTCTATGAAGATTAAAAACATAAAGAATTTGGGTATTCATGTCTTTCTGTCCATCAACAATGAGTTGCATCATGAGCTGGACGTTTTCCGATGTTGCTGCCCAGGGAGTTGATTGAATGATTCTGGAACAAAGAACATATTGATATCGTTCTGCGTAGTAACCATAAGCCAACGTTTGAACGCTCACCTTTATGCACCTTGTCCAAACGCATCTCTGACATCAATAATGTGTTTTATTTTTTTTACCAAGGGTCACTCCTCCTAACGTCTTCTTGCGACACAATGTGCAAGGCGGTGACTACATTCCATCCCACTGATGCGTAGTGACCGAGTATCATTTGTGTTATATCTACGAACCGCCATTGCGCTGCATGTGTTGTCTATTCGCAACAACCCAGGTTAGCCTACGGCATCGGTTAATTTCAAGCCTCTTGAGCGCGCTTCCAACTTTGATGTCAACTTTGATGACATCTTTAGTATCAGTTAAAGACAGCTATAGAAACCAAAACCCAAACCCGTGGATACCAGATACCACTCGGTGGTTGCTTAAACAGCCTAAAAGTCTACAGTTGGTGGGTCGTAACATGTGCTTCTCGGTAGAACAATTTCAATAACACGGTAAAGGTTGTCAGGTGCTACTTAAATTACTTAAACCTGGACGGTCTGGAAATGCTAACCGTCAATTGCAGTCCAGATAAGGATACCATGAAGTAGATTCAGGTGTTCTTTGTGGTGGCATAAAAACCACGGTATCATCATGAGCGGCATGGATTTTCCTGGTATAGACTGGTTATTCTACTCAAGTTTGTCAGGAGCTGATGATTCTAAAGTATCATCCCCTTACTCAGTCACCTACAACAGTTTCTACCAAGTAGACGCGCCCTGTAGAAGACTGTTAATCAGACTGTCGCCACTTATTACTAAGGCGACAGGCAAGATATGCTGTCTCAGACAGACAACAGCGATCATTTTCAACGTCCTCACTCTGAGGCGATTAGGACAACAAGCTGCTCTTGCCCTCACACTGGACTCGCTTGGTACTGATATGTGATGTATCAGAAACAAGAAATAAAGATACAGGCGCAGTGGTTGCTGATCCTTGCTTGACTGGATATCTGTTTGTAGTCACCTGTTTGCTTTTCGTTTGGCAATGCCTGTGAAGTCGCACAAGCGGGGAGTTGATCGATGTCTGTTTGTCGTGTCTGCTCACGCCCCAGCCAAGTGTAGCTCTGACACCATCAAAGACAAGTTTCATAACGCCGTGGGCGCCCCGCTGCAGCGGGCTAAAAGTTCAGATATCGTTGTGATTGCCGGATACTTGAATGCACAAATGGGCAGGCTTAGCGCATATGATACTGAAACAGGTGGTTGACATGGATTGGACTCGGTACGATGGACAATGGTGAGCGATTGCTTCAGTTGTGCGTTGACCACAGGCTGTTTTTATGCACTACTAACTTCCAAAATAGCCGAAGTCGTCTGGTCACATGGTATTCTCCAACGGCGTGCCGGCTATGAACTAAAAACAACCACATTGCCATTAGTTAACGGTGGCGCGGATCAACAACTGACTGCCGCTGGTTGTGGGACACATCTGTGGATTCCGACCACGCGCTCGTCCGGAATAGTTTCTCCCTTTGTTTTTCAGGACCGTGTAAGATGCGGACAAGTCGGTTAACAACTGATAGACTAACAGATCCGGATGCCAGACGAACTTATCAGAATCGTCTTCTTAGGTCTCTTCCAACTGCTTCCCCATCAGGTGTGAATACGTAGTGGGACAAGATTGCCACATCTTTGCACAGTGCTGGGGGTTTCGCCTTTGGCACGACGTTGCCAGGCCCACTCAAGCACTGGACATCAAACCGAACAGTAGCACTGTTTTAATTTCGGAGAAAGTTCCGAGCCGGTCCCGACGAATGGAAGTGGATGTGCGTGGCGATCGTGAACTCCAGTGGACACGGAAAGCTAAGGAAATGGAAGAGGTCCAGAAATCCGAGAATACCCGAAGATTATTTTAGCTGGTCCGCGCGGCTGGACCCCGGAAACCACCTGTGAGCGAAAACATAAAGAATCATAATAGGAAAAAATCGTCCCGCTGTAACACCTTTTCGGTGCCTAGCTGCCATACCACCCGAAGAAAGCACGAGGGATGGGATACTGCCAGGTTGCCCAAGCTAAGACAGAGGAAGTCGAGAGACAGAGGTCGGGTTCTAGCCATGGACCTTCTGGTCAGTAAATTCGCGCCCTAATCAATAAGCCATCTCGCACTGCGTCAGGTGTTAGGACAACGTAATCCGTACAGACAAACCCAGCCTTTAATAGTCCTGAATTTCCAGAGCGCATTCGACTGGTCTGTTCCCCTTGATACTTTTTTCATCAAGAAATGCTTCAGACGTTTGCGAATATAGTAGGTGTCTTGTGCTCTCGGAGTTCTAGAAGTGTGAGAGTATGCGGAGAGCTCTCCAAAAACATCCGTACACAAGGCGGTGTCCGTCAAAGGTGCCAGTTTCTATCTAATTCCGTGTTCTTTGGGGTAATGAGACGAACACTGGAAGGGCTCCAAAACTCCGAGGTTCAAATAGACGCTGACGAAAACCTGGTCGATCTAGAATATGCAGACAGCATCGTTCTTGCGTGCGAAGAGAAGGAAGCGCAGGTGTTTTTGGATGAACTGACCAAAGTCATCTCGTCCTTTGGTACGCACTTTCCACCCACAGTGTAAGGTCACGCTCTTGGACATGTAGTCACTGAACACGCCACCAATAATCCAGGGAGAGGCAGTCAAAGTTGTGGAGTACTTTACATATCCTGGAAGTTGTGTTAGTTCTGATTTTAGTGTGGCAGATTAGGTCAATGCACGAATCTGCAAGGCCCGGGTGGCGTTTGCTAATTTGGGACACCTATGGCATCAAAGCGGAATATTCCTGAATCTCAAGAGACATGTGCATCAGGCTACAGTGCGGACTGCTTTTATATGGGTGACACTTGGCCCTTTCGAGTAGCGGAACTGAGGCGGCTTCAGGTTTTCGAAAACCGTTGCCTCGGAACCTTATCCCGTGCGCGTTGGTGTCGGCGGATCCGTAATGGGGCGATTAGAAAGCGAGTATTCGGCCGTACAGCGAGAACTTCCATTAAAGAATGTATCCAGCAGCACAAGCTGTGTTGGTTAGGTATTGCGCGTCTCAAACCATCATGTGCGAAAGAAAGTGCTGTTTTTTGTGTCCAATTTAGAGTGGCGGATCCGGATGGTTGGCTGACCTTTGGCCCGGCAGAAAAATATGAAAGAGATTACGAGGCGTCTGGGTGCTGCAGTCGCAACTCTCCCCCAGGATGAAAAATGGGTGATCCCCTCTGTGCCTGGTAGGGGACGCTTCGGAGCATGGCGTTCCTGTTGTCAGTTTCTATCTGGATTGTCTAAAAGAATGCCCGGAGTTGTAAGCACCTCGAAATGATTGTGGTAGACCAGCACCAAGTCCCTTATGCGTGAGCTTTTATTTCTTCTTCACAATAAGGCTTTCAAAAAACAATGGTTGTACAGCAGTCTATGATGATAATGAATGAAAGAAGCCTTCAAAGTACGTTTGTTTCCTTCCTACCTTGGTGATTCCAGCGCTTCTTATTCCCGCGAGGACATTTCGCTCACTCAAAGTCCGGATCACGCAGTTAGACTTCCCATAGGCAAAGAATTTATTGGTTTCTGGCTGCACCGCATGAAATACCATATTTCGAGTCATTAGATTCAATCTTGTTTTATTACATGCAAGCGGGACTCTTTCGTTCGTCTTTTCGGGTTTCCTGAAAGGTTTAGCTGTCAAGATAACTCCAAGAAACCGTGGTGGACTTACTTATCTTTGCATCTAAATACATGGATGTGCTGCTTTTGGTGGGAACATCAAGAGACTCGTTTTGTCAGGCGATTGCGCCCTGAATTTGGCGAGGTTCAATGGTTTAGTTAACGGCTGTCACTTCAGCTTCGTGTTTGTGCTAACTCCCAAGTCGTCCTCGGTCAGCATGATCAACTCGGTGTAATAGGATTTTCAGGTGAAGCGTCATCGGATTTATGTCCTCCTTCGGAGTCACTTGTGAGACTGCATCCTCAATCACACCGACCGCTCTTGATACAGTGTAGTCCAAGGCCAGTAATTCAGGACTTTCAGAAGGATCGCTTGCGATTGCCTTCACCACGGCTGCCTTCCGAACTATGAGCAACGAGACTTGTTCCTTGTACGTTGGCTGGTCATTTGTGTTGGAACTTTCGCCGTAGTCTGCGTTATCAACGTCGACGTTTAGGGCTGATAGGTCAGTGAATTTCTTTGTACATTCCAGCACAACCGACCTAAGCCATCTCGAAACCCGTGGGGTGCGTGTGAATTTTACTGATGAGTATCATTTTTCCCCAGGGGAAAAGTAGCGGACGACAATTCTACGTACGTGGTTCGCTTTGTGTTTCATAGGGGCGGAAGCGTCATAGTCATTGACACTCAGTGAGTCTGATTCGGTTCAGTAGAAGACGCAATCTAGTCTCCCGGTAGGTTTCACCGGTGCGCATTTAAGTGCTCCGGAATCCACGGCCGATAGCAGATTGGCTAAACGATTAGTGTTGAAGTCAGGCTTGTTTCGCAATTTCCCCTTAGATCCGATGCGACCCCGTCTTCGTGCTTCCAGCTGGTGATACTCGCACATACGCCTAATTTTCAGAAGGGCATTTTGAATACTTGGGACCAATCCAGGGTTCTCAGTACGGCAGCTGGAAGACAGAGTGAAAAAGCCTGGGGTGCGTTTCCTTTGCTCGCAACCATCTTCCTAAAATATTCATATCCAGTTTTTGCAAGAACAGCAAGAAATAGCAATTTTGCTCATTTTTGTTCTCGTTTTAGAAAACAGGCCCTCCGGATGAACATCCTGAATTATCTCATTCGTCCGCCAACTGGTAACATCACAGCGCTTTCAAAAACAGCGTTGAAGAGCCGATTTATCATTTAACAGCCAACGGATCCGGAGTGGAAAGAACTAGGTACCCGTTCAGAAAGGTTATTGACTACTTCCGTTCAGTCTACTACACCCTTTGTGTTAGACTCCCAAAAAGCCTCCGAAATAAAACCAGTTTGTCCTCAATTGCTCCGCTTAAAACGGAACCTTTAGCTGGTTTGTCTGTTCTGGAAGTTTAGTTCTTGGTGGGAATGTAAGATGCATAACTCCGATGATATAGAGCTAGATGGCGCAGATAAAGAAACCAGAAGCGTTTGATAGTAAAAATAAAGTACTAAACAGTTCATCTATGACATCATTTTCGTGCCCATCTGCCATGCAACCCGAAGAAAGCACGAGGGCTGAGATACTCCGAGGATGCCCACACAAGCAGTCAAGATTCCGAGGTCGACTTCGAAGAACGGACATTCAGGTCTGTAAGTTCGCCTAGCTCGAGATGGACGATTGGTCTATTATGTCATTCTTCAAACCCGTACACTAGAAGTATCATCAGGCCAAGCAAGCGTGTCATTGCGTGTCGCTCCAGAATTCTTATTTTATGCTAGCGCGTGGGAAATTTCGGCCAAATACCGCGGTGACTCAGTGGACTGATCGATAGATTTGCACAAATGAATAAAGAACACAATTACAGCCGTACATCGTTGGAAGCGAACGAAAGTTCCTGGGGTGTAGAGCGACCTAAGAAAAAACTGGCTAGACGGCAGAAAAAACGGAAACTAAACAACCAACTTTGGACAAGTCATTCAAGTAAGACAGCGAACCAAGCACACCAGGGTCGCGATAACAGACAATCCACTTAAATCCCGCGCGTAGTAACTAATATTTAAGCGGAGCTGATGTGACATGTTCGACAAGTTCGTAAGTGTGTGTGAAAGCAGGAGATCAGAAGCTCCTAAAGTTCGGTGCGTTGATGTTCTTAACTGCCGGATTTCATAGATAATCACCTGAAATCTGAGGAAATGAGGACGGTGCCTTCGAGATTTGATGGGTACTTTTGGAGGTGACGGCTAATAACTACGTGTAAACTGAACTTAAATTCACCGAAATTGCATTGGCTTTGAAGTCGTGCATTTTATAGGGAATCAGGTTTAGTTCAATGCTTGCTTGAAGGGTACGCTGCTGACGGTTGTTTGTTTAACTCAGCGAGATGTTACAATTTCGCAATACACTGTCGATTCAAATGTGGGCAGTGTAGTGATGTGGCAACCCAAAAAGTTAACTTAACAGGAGTGTGTGGCAAAGAAATAAAGTACTCAAGCTGGATCGAGTGTACAATAATAAAGAGGGCAGATGGAACAGACTCATTAGGAATTGTCCTCTTTGAACTAGTTCGCGCGGCCCACGAGTAGTTCAAGATTGCGAACAGTATTTTTCGAATGCTTCACGACCCTTGTGTGTTACACAACCCAGAAAGAGTAATGCACCACGTATGGATTGCCACCAGAAACGTAATTAAATCGATATAAGAATTCAGTCTGACAAGAAATGGGTCGAGACACTTCAAGAGATCGTTAACCTAATCTGGCTTGAACACAGTGAATGGGTTTTCTACGTAAAACCTATATAGACTGTCGAATCGATCTACAGCTTGTCGTTTAAGATCCTCTGTATGTATTTTCCCGTAATCCGTGATAATGAAAATTCCACTGCCAAGTCCTATTCTCGTTAGCAAGTAATTTGGTCAAAATTAAGACAACAGAGACGTATTTACATTTTGAAGCTTTCAGCTATCTCATCCATAAAGAGATGTGTACTTTTATGTAGACTGTTGTGTCAGCAGCAACCGCTCTGCTGTTTCAAAGCGATCTAATAAAACTGAATGCTTTAACTGCGCGCGTTCCACAAGTACAATGCAAGCTTAGAAGTAATTCCTGTAATACATGTAATACGTCAACGTAAACTGCAGGGTGCTTGCACCAGTGAGCAGGTGGCAGGTAGCACATGATAGGTTGCTAGTTTCCTCAAACCATGCCAAGGTTTAATCAAGGTACTTGCTGGTATTTAGGAGCTGGTTATTCCTGAAAATTGTTTTGTTTGAATGAAGTACAAGCGAATAGAATTCCTACCGAGGTCACCAGACATCGCAAGTATAAATTTTATTCGCTCTGTTCTTTCATCTAACTGTCGGGTGTGATTTGAAAAATTACCTAAGCAAATTGTTTTGTACACTTCAATGATTTATTCAAGTTTTTTTTCCGGTTGTAGATTATGAAACACATTTACTGCATATTTCGACATTTCTTTTGATTATCACTGGTCGTATACGCAGGACAAGTAGATGAAATGCGGTAAAGAATTCAAACACCGGTGAACATTAATGGTGGAATTTTGAGGATCAGCTGATCAGTTGTAAGAGAACCAGATGACTTGGTTCAAGGAATTCTGAGCGTAAAACAGGTCTGGTAGGACCTGATCACTAGTGCGTCGTTGATTGCCAAAATATCGTAGTTGATTTTATGTAACAAGATTTCGGGAAGCTCACGGGGTTTCTAAAAGACGTCTGAAAACTGTTGATCTAGGGCAACAGGTTAGCCTCCGGTCTGTTGGACTTTGCCATGAAAATATTCAAATCAGATACTTTGCAATATGTCTAGCTCCGCGTTCTTTTGGGGGTCTGTCTGTTCTACTACCAGGAGGCCCCCCTCCTCGCCGCCGCAACATGACTTACACTAAGTGTGAAACAGAGTAGACAACCTGGTTTTCAGTTTTTTCAAGAACAAGCAATCTGGTGATTGATATGAAGCATAACTGGGCTGCCGTTTAGGCGCAGTAAAAGGTTTGGCCTACCTTATGCTTGATATCATTGCTCAAACTAATGCTTTTGCAAATGAAGAAATAAACATAGATCCATATTCGTAACCAACTGTAGTAAGTGGTAGGCGATCCGGGTAGCTGTTCAATGGTGGCTTTTTCTTCACAGATGCTTCTTATTGTTTCAGTTGTTCTGAGTTAGAGATTTTTCCTGCCCTCTAGAATAATACTTTTGCAAACTTGCGCTTATGAGCTGCCTGTGTGAAGCTTCAAATGCTGACTGCTCCATATGCTGTTAGGGTAAGCTGAAGACTTATGTGGCCGTCCACACATTTAAAAAACAAGCTACTAAAAGTGACCAATAGTAGTAACAACAATAAGACGCCTATAAAGTACCAACGCTGCGTTCTGATTCGATCATCTCCGTGAGTGTTACTGTCAGTGTTGGACCCAAAGAGCTGCCCATAGCAACATCACCCGTTTGCTTACCGGGATTTCCAGTCAAATTCAATTCTTACATTGTGTGCGCGCCGTTTTCAAACAAGTGACCAGTACGCTCGATTGCCGAAACAAAAGATCTTCCCTGGGAACTTGTTTAGCATATCCAAATACCAGTTGTTTCCTGTACCAAGCGGATAATTTGCAGTTACAGTATAGTGGCTGACACACTCCTGATTACAAGTAAGAGGGGTCGACAAGGTGTTTTTTTAAACCGCACAAGATCGACGGTCGACTGGTTTGCAACCTTGAGACTGTATTACAGAAGCTGCGATTTTACTAAGTTGGGTCGTTAGCACTTTTCTCGAAAAGCAGTGAGGAATGAGTTAGGTACACAGAAGGATTACAATCAGCTTCAAGTCCTAAAGGTGATTTCACTGGAACAGGATATAAAATGCAGTCAACCGGCAGGGTAACAGCGGCCTTCTGCCATGACAGGTCACATTGCTTAAGTATCCCGACACAGACATAGAATCCGTGAGAAAGAGACGGTTGTGCATACATCTTTGCGAACCACATCGGTCCGTTTGCAGAACAAGTATGCACAATGTAGACGGAGATAATTGATGAGCCCCAAGAAGGGCGAAACCGGTCGTGGGCTATTGAAGAATTTTCAGCAAGCTTATGAGTAGTGCATTGCGAATATACACGTATCGCGATATCTCGAATATCGTAGCAACTGGAACATGAGGTGGCCTGGTGCAGCACATTCAGTTGCCTGAAAACATCACAAACGGGAGATTCATCTGGGTTCCAGGTGAGCCTCTCGCAAAACCAAATTTGTTTGCAAATGAGTGTATTTCGCTAATGATTGATGACAGTTTATATATATGAGAGGTCACCTCAAGATGTAGAGCACATGGGACAGCATCTTGTTACATCATTCCTACAGTGTTTCTAATAGAGATATCATATAAGTAGCTCTCTGGTGAGCGTTGCGGTTTTTCGGTTTGTTCGTCACTAGTGCTATTGCGGGGCCAATACTCAAGCTGATAACTGTATGTGTGAACTGGTTCTCCGAGTGGAACCCTCAGTCTCTAATGCACGGGTTGAGTGTAGTGGTATTAGCGTAAAGTATTATTGGAATTTGACGGTAATTCGAAGTGATGTAGACCGGTAAACTCTTAAGCGTATGTCAAATATTGCACTAAATTTTGCTAGCCTATCCAGTGGATGGTAGGCTGCTTTATGTTAGGTTGTTTATTAGCAAAACTCCGAAGTCCCCAGGGGTTTGTGTAGCAACAGCGGACTTTTGACTGTCATCGGCGTAATTTTTCCTTAGTGTGCTTGTGAGTGACTCCTTACTGGGAATATTTAGGTACTTTTGGATGGAAATGTCCACATAATTCAGGGGGAAATAAATTGCATCCTAAAAATGCATTTTGTTACTAGGTGGTGCTCGGAGGCGTAAATCACATAGCTCCATGATATGTTAAGCAATACTTTTGGCACTGAGCTAGAATTAGTCTTGCAAACGTTTGCGACTTAGTTGTGAAAACGGAAACAGTGCAAGTCAAAACGATTGAAGCACCCAGGGAATAGAATTCCGACACCAAAATAGCACATTCTCAGTACATGTCTCTCCAGTTGTTTGGGTGTGACCAGAGAGAATTCCGGATTTCAAAGTATCGACCTTATCTGGGGTCAACCAATCTGAGATGAAATAGTCAGTGTACAATGGGGTGGGTGCATGGTGTCAAACCCGATTCACGACGCCTTATACCGTACATTACACAAACTCCGTAGAACCAAATCAAATGACCTTCACTAATCACCTTGACATTGAGGGTTAGTATATCGTACAGTCCAATCGACGGAACTAAGTTGCCAAACGTCTGCTGGCACGAAAATTCATTTTGAAGACACCATCTTGAACACGAGCAAATCCATTTGCCCTATGGAGCCACCATCATCAGAAACAGTAAAAACAGTTTTGAGACTGATGATCCATTGCCGCACAACCACAAGGTTTATTTAATTATGTGAGGTGGTAAGAGTGCTCAAAATCCTCGGACAATTTACTGCCGATTTCCCTCATCGGACTCATCAGGTAGGCGTAATCTCCTTAGCTGAGACGAGCTATTTCTAAATGGAACAGTGCTTTTGTTGAGTTTTTACTATAAAGCTTGTATGCATGAAGAAATTGCTAGAGATGTAAATTCGATGGTGTAGATTGCACTCGGTACCACACTGATATTAGATGTAAATTCGATGGTGTAGATTGCACTCAGTACCACACTAATATTCTTTCGCATAACGTGCAACACAGGCCCCGCTGCGAGGATATTCCATAATGTTGTTTTTTAATCATATTTAAAGACCTAAAGTGAAAGAACAGAAAAGACTGGGTGAGAGAGTGAACTGATGCTAGACCATCGCATGCATTCTGAGTTGCATACACCTTCAAGCGCCAATCAGGCAACCTGGGAGAAACTGACAGCATGAACACCACGGACACAAGTT
This sequence comes from Clonorchis sinensis, assembly GCA_003604175.2. Lineage (NCBI taxonomy): Eukaryota > Metazoa > Platyhelminthes > Trematoda > Opisthorchiida > Opisthorchiidae > Clonorchis > Clonorchis sinensis. The sequence continues at coordinate 191,712,116 of CM030369.1, read as the reverse complement.
AACTGCCACTTTTTGCAACCTGTCCAGTGAAGTGAAGGCAAGGGATCACACGGATTCTGGAAAGCAGAAAGCCCCAAAAGCACCTAACCTCTTCTCATTTCCTTTCATACCCTTCTGTCCTATGACTCAGGACACATTGGCCTGGCAGTGGGACTTCAGCGCGACCACAAAATATGGCATTTACAAAGTGAGAATCATCAAAAATCGGTTGCTGATAACCGTAATTTTGCAATATATTTCAGAAAACGTCGTTCTTTGACAGAGAGAAACTGTTGATCGGCGTACATGTCAATGATCAACGACTTTGAATCCGATTCAGTCAACGGAGAAGAAGTCTGGACATGCGGCGGATTTATCAGTTTGAGTGAAAGTGAAGCGCAACAGTATTGTTGGTAATGAGGAGATTTGGGGATGTTTGATGGAGATTTTCTGTTGTGAGAGAAGCCAATCTATGCTGAAAGGCCGAGAAGCTGTCTCGTCCTATTTTGCGAAGTATCGACAGTACACATCTCACGAAACTCCAGCAGTTTGAGCGCTTAGTTGTTCGACCACAACCGTCTGTTCAGCACTGCAGCTAGTTCGCTGGTCAGATATATCATATATAAGTGTGAGTTAGTCACAATATTGATCAGCCGCCTGTGGCCGAACGACTAAGTGTTCAACCATTAGCCTGAAGGTCGCGGTTTTGAGACTCCCCGGAATTTCGATGATTTCCAATAATGACAAAACTGCTGTGCAGTGCTTCTTGGCTTTTCAGCATAGATTGGATTCATTTACAGGATGAAATCTTTCAAAAAGCGCACCAAACGTTGGCGAACGTTTTGACTACAGCTTAGGAACAGCGCTTTAAAGATTATGCTATTCGCGCGTTCTTAGTCACTGAATTCTATAACCTGAGAAACTAAGAGTTTGCGGGTAGGATAGGACTTTGTGACTTAGAACGGATGCGGCCTGCGTTTGATTAAGCACAACTTAGTATTCCAGTCTTCGAGGAAACACCAGGAAGGGATGGCAAAACCTCTCAACGATAGGTTCCAGTCTTCGAGGAAACACCAGGAAGGGCTGGCAAAACCTCTCAACGATAGTTGTTCCTTTGTGTGAATGGCCGGCAACATTAACCATGTCTTTCATTTTACATACTACGGAAGTAGTATTTGTAAGTCTAAAACTGACATACAGTGAATATACCCTCAAAAGTATCAATGAAAACTCATGGTACAACATGCTAAAACCATCCGTCGTCAAGAAGGACATTGCATAAGAGGCCTCACTCAGATGAACTCACGCGTGAAGCGTAAAACGAATATGTATTATAATATAACGACAGAAGCCATGATGGTCATCGGGAAATGAGCAAACACACATCCCATCTCCTAACTCTATTGTCCTCATTGCGTGTCTCAACTTAGATATTTATAACGAAAGATGCTAGGCAAACGTGCCAAAAACGCCAAGCTCAGTCTGGTCATGAATTACTTCATGATTTTGCGGGAAAGTGTGTCATTAGTTCTTCGTGGGAACACTATGGTGCTCTTCAATACATAGAACCATGTGCAGCAAAGAAAAAACCCAAAACATTTTCGTTTGCTGTCATCAGCTGAATAGCACGCTTTTGGTCAATCGATTGCCAAATAACATGCTTATTTCTTCGATTTTGGTAACAAAAATTGTTGTTAGTGAAATCTTCAGTAACTACAAGAAGACAGATATTATGAAACATGTGGGTGAACATAAGCAGAAGTCCAATATCAGACGAGTCAGTCGAACAAAGGAGAAAGCTGTTTTACGGATAGCGACCAACCCGTCTCTGCAGAACGTGAAGATAATGCTACATGTACCTCAAAATATTCGCAGCAGATTTGGACGCGCATGCTTCACAATCGAACGCATATAAACAGACAGATATCAGTGTGTTTTGTGTTGGTGAACACAGGATTTTAGTGTTGTCTGTATCATTTTGTTGCTCAGACCGTGCGGTCCTGTTGTTAGTAGTTGTGTGTACGAATGAATTCCATTTTGTTTCTCTCGTAGTTTTCAACAAGTTTTAACAAACCTCAAGGCGTTTTCAATCCACACTGGTGCTAGTCAGTTAAGCTGTGTCCTGAGAATAATACAAATGCAAGGGGTGCCTGTGTACTTGAGGAATCGCTAAAGTTCATTCTTGTGATTCACCACAATTTGTGGTACATTCATTCTCGTCCGGTGCAAATGAGCGAACAGTTCAGATAATTTGGAGCAAATAGCAAATGGTTTCGGTGCCTGGCTAACAGTCACCACATTTATTTTGATTTCAAGTATCCAGCACCACCGTTTATGTGCGGTATAGGCACCATTGTTCAGAGTTAAACATAAAAGGTTAGACGAATATGTGCAGTTACAGATGTAGTCTGCGCAGTCATCGAAGCATTGCTCCTCGTTCATCCGCAGTCAAAATTTGGTTGGGATGGTTGCTCAGCAGGATGAGACCCCCGGTACCTGTGAAATATGATTTTTCTGATTATAATGGATTAAAATAGTGTAAGGAATGTTCAAATCCGTTATCAGAGGGGATTAATCATCTGCTCTATTCTTACCCGTCCAATGCCCCGTTATAACTATTCATATCGACTGAGCCCAACAATGCTGCAAGGGTTTTCCAAACATAATTTCACTAAAATGCCATAGCAATTGGTTGAGTAAAACAACCAGTCGAGTATATTTTTGTGTTTAGAAGTTACATAGAGCAAAACTGTCACAAACAACCTCCAACAAGGGATACCGGAAATGAAGACCGCCAGCTGTATGAAGAGGTTTTTGTCTGTACGTAATGGTTGCTGAAAAATCTTGGACAGCCAACGACCTGTTTAACCTCTCCTGGGGCTCATCAACTAAGCACAGTCCCCGATTTTTGGTCAACCTCATGTTTTACTTTAACCCAGATTGCACGAAATCAGCGAAATACACTCATACCAGTTCGGTTTTGACGGGACGCCCACCTGGAACCCAGCTAAACCTCTCGTTTATGATGCTTAAAAACATCATAATCGAGAGATTCAGCTGTTTCAGGTGAGTCTCCCGTCAAACCGAATCGACATGCAACTAAAATTACTGTTTTACTTTCTGCGAACTACGATTCAGCATTTAATCCGCAAGTTAAAGTGTTTGCCGGATGCAAGTAAATAAATTGGTTAAAACGAGAGATCACCACCTTGTTGAGGTTGTCTTCCTCCTTGATTTCATCCGCCATCCAGGATTCCTTTTTGTTAGCCACAAATTCAAGACACTACCGGCGTAAGTGTGCTTCAGATGGTTAAAAAAAACCAAGCAAGTCTTCGTTAGGGTTAATAAGAGTGAATGCTAGTTAACAACAGAGGAGATGAAGTTGCAAAACAAAGTTCGAAGTTCACCTAATGAGATGTATTCAGTGAGAAACTTGAATTTATTTGGTGCGACCTGAAACAAGCAAGCCTCAAGGAGCTTTTATATTCACGTAACCCTCGTTGGGCCAGCTTCCTTCCTGTCCCAACATACAAAAGAGAGCAGACACTGGACGCGAGCTTTGCACTCATTAGAGCTCTTCAATAATGCATATCCGTGGTAGTACCGTGACTTGAGCCCAGGCTGTCTGGTCTCTGAGGCAAGCGTGCCAGTGCTACTCCACCAGCGCATACAGAGGGTGCCGAAATTATCACGTCCAAAGAGCCATAGTGTTCACATTTGAACGATAAGATTGAACTGCAAGGACCGTGCATCTGCTGCGCTCAAAGTAACGAATAGCTACTTTTTGGTTTCCTGTCCTTCGAGCGTTAGGCAAACGTCTTAGAAGCGTGCTTTTGTTTTGGTAGTTATATTAGTAACAACAACTGATATGGCTAGCTGAACATTTCCGGTATACTTTATCCTTGTTTTAATAAACCGATCATGAGAAATAAGGTGAAAAGTTCCGTCATATGAACAACTAGTTTTGGCCCGTCAAGATATCAACAAACTAGAGACTATCTCCGTGAAAAGCAAAAGTGCTGTGTATTTGTGATACGCCATCATCGTCATCGCCATCATCATCATCATCATTGTCAAGAAGGTCAGATTCCTAAAAATTATTCCAGAATACCGGAAACCCAGTGAGACCCTCAAACTCTACTAAACTCAGATCAGACAGCCTTGGATCGAGATCAAACTGCGCCCTTCAAAATATAACGCTAAACAGCCTTGGATCAAAGTCAGACAGTGCGAGACAGCCTTGGGTCAAGGTCAGACAGTGTCCCCTGAATATATACCTCCAGGCCGTTGTGATTTCCGCACTCTCACTCGCTTGTTCGCAATAAATCTGTTTTGTTCCTTGTCAGCGAGTCTTTTTTTTGCACTGGGCACTGGAGGGGGACAACAATCAGATATAACAATCATCATCATCTTCGACAGCATAGCATGAACGTTCTACGCTGATGCTTCCATCATGATATGCTACAAAGATATGCTAAAATCATGATATATTTGAAGGCCTTATTGTGAAGAAAAGCATAAAAGTGGATGAGGGAGTGATAAATGCAGGCAGTTAACTAAATTTGTTAGCTTGAGGCGCTATGCATGGTACTCTTGATAAGCTTTGTGTGCTTTAGGGATGTCCTGCTGATGTCAAAGTTGGCCGGTTTCTTCGATGTGAACATCATCTAACAAAACTGCTGTTAGAGATATATGCTTGTAGTGAAGTTATTCAGTGACTTACATTAGCTATCGTCATAAAACCAGAAGATTTGGTACAAAATCAGTGGGATGACTGAACAGCACCAATGGTAATATGGTTACTTTTGCAGGTCAGTTTCTGGCTTAGTCGTTTCGCAGTGATAGAGGGACTTCAATGTTCCTGGACTTATTTTGAATGTGGCAAGATAACTATCTCGTGGAAAATCCTCCTTTGGATTTACGTCTATGGGGCAGTTAACCAACTGAACAATGGTTCGCAGTCTACCTATTTCGAACAGGGAAGAATAAGACCAATTATAGAACTAGTGGCAGTTTTCAGGAAATAAACTTATTTTTGTATTATGGCGAGTCAGTGATAAGAGATATATGTTACGAGCTCTACGTCTTATAGACAAAAAACACTTCAATGATGAAAGTTGTGCGATAAAAGAGCTTTGGTTTTCGATACCGAACAGTATATTTATCTGCGGGCTGTGTACTGCGAAGGCGATATTTTATTTGGTGAGACACTTGTCTGAAATCACACCTAGGTTGGCTAAATACCTGGTAGCGAACGAATGGAGTTTGTGCGCTTGAAGGTCTACTTACACATCCTGTTTCTCACGTGTGAGCACGGTTCACTCAGGTCACCCATTCAGACAAAGAGTAAGCAGTCAGCAAGTGACTCATTTTGGGTGCGATTTCTGCAACGCAAACCATGCGCAAAACAAAAACCGTCAGGTCTCCACGCAAAAGGCTGTGAAATAAATTCTGTCATACCATCATAATAGTATCAGAAAGACGGATTTCGCATACGCAGAAATGTTTATTATCAGAGATAACTTTGGCAGTGATAGTAGAGATCTCACGGTGTATATTGGTCTTTGATCGTCTTCCCCTGATTACCACAAAGAAATGTCAGACAGATTCACAAGAATTGAACTTGTTTTCTACTTGCCTATTTAAGGTCCTCTTTCAGCACTGAGATCGGTGAATTTCCGCATTTCAACTACTTTGTACCACACCTCGGAGGATCGTTCAACATCACCATCGATTAACCGATGTTGATGTTAGGAGATTTGCTGATGTTCAACAGAAATGCTTTCTTGTAACTGAGGCCCGTCTACCGTTTACGCCTGAATTAAGTCTGCCAGACTACGTGATAAGAAGACAGAAGACCAGGAACACGGTTGTGCTGTCAGGTGAAAACGTACAGAGCCAGTGCGTAAATATATAGGATGGCTGAATGGCCAAATATGGTCACTCGCTTTGTTCGTTCTTGTCCAGTCAATTGCGACGTTCCTTCCGTAACCATTTTCAGGCCCGCCCCGCTGAACGCATTCTGTGTTTGACAAGCTGACCCACGCATCTGCTATCAGGAAAGTGTGGTTATCGATGGTGACCTTAGGGAAGTGCCGTTCTCTGCACATGCACTTTTCGCGTCAGAATGCTGGGCGGATTTCAGTATACTGCCCCGCTTCACTTCTTTTTAGCTAGCTGCGGTCGTTTTTCGGTGACACGCACTTGCACACAACGTATCGTGGCCTACAATATTTATGTTTCCTTGCAAAACCTAGCGTAACGGCGTGTGCAACCTTACACTGTCTGTCCTGTTTCTTTACAGACCTCATTGCAGTGTTCCAATGAGATTAGAGCGATGGCACATTGGCCCATGGTTATCTTGAACTTCCTCTCGTTGAGCGAAAAATTTGCTATTTTGTAAATCAATATCATGGTCGTACTGTGTTGACATTTTTGAGAAGACTTACAGAGAATGAGGTCAAACGGAAAGTACATTGATTTGCTGCGGAATGACGCTGGACGAGATGATTGGGTGGACAGGACCATTTTGATCAACCACACTATGGTAATTCCTGAATCACAAAGCCATGAATAAATCACCCGAGAACAATACAACTAGAGTGAGTTGAAAAATTTGCGCCGATGGTGTCGACTTCTTTACGGACGATTTTACTCTCTTTAGCATTTCTACCGTTCAGCAGTAAGTAACAAAACCCCAAATAATGACACTAATGAATACAATATTGTCCACAGAATGTACTATATATTCATAATACCGTTTATTTCCGTTGCTCCTATCTGCAAAAACTCCAAAATCGCTCATCTCTCTATCTCGTGCAAAGTTTGACCTTTAGATTTTAGGAAACGAGGCATTATGATGGTGGATGCTAATAGTCAGAATAACCACGACTATCCGGGGTGTATTCCGAAAATATTTTTTCCCAGTTTTTACCATTCAGCCGGGCATTTCGTTTCCGTTTTTGACGTTGAAAGACTTTTTAGTGTCACACTGTTACAAGTACAGGAAAAAAACATTTGTAAACCATTTCAGATGGAAATACGGTCAAAACTCTCGGTGAGTCCTGACACGAATCAAATTTTCATTCGAACTTATGCTGTAGCGTAGACTCAGATAACGTCCGTATTTATCTATGGGTGTCTCACCAGTGAGAAGGAAGAAGGCCTTCGCTGCGGAGTTGTTTGTTCGAGAAACACCAACTAAAGAGTTACAGACTATAGGACAGGGGAGCGAAACTCTCATATGCATCTTGTTTACAAAACTGAATACCCATCTTCTTCCTGAACGCGCCTTCCTGAACTTTCCTGGATATCATTGACTGTTACTCAAATGCAAGCAAATGCTACAAAGCGACTCCACAAATTCCGTAGTAGATCTCACTTTTCAAGAGACGCGAAGCGGATTTACGAGAAGACGTGCTACTCGCAGGCCCCATCAGTAGTATCCACCGTTACGTCGTTAAACTGAATTCATGTGTTGTACATGTGTTGTACGAAACAGGTCAAATCGAACCATGACCATCCTGAAAGGATCTTATTACTGCGAGTCGTAATTCTCTCTAAACTAGGCTTTATTATCTTTCAAACGAATTGAGAGATAGATGCTATTCACTGTTTGGACGATTAACCACTCGGTCGCGAGTGGCTGAACAGCAGTGTGAATAGCTCTCATTAAGACATGATATAGCGCCGCTCATCATTCAGAGAAACCACATCACGTGGTCACATGTGTGGACTGGCTCTTCGAGTGACCACTTCTCAGAAGGAAGTCCCACTCGTTTTGTCGAAATAATGCTTCCTCTGAGCCGCTCTTCGACTGATCGTAGCGTAAAAAGAGCTTGTACGTTTGACAGGACGAAATCCCGACTGAAAATTACTAGATCTGTTCACACTAAGATCAATTATTATTATTTTATTTTTTATTTGTGTTAACATTCAGGTATGACGAAATTCGACTTGCATTTTTTCGTAGCAACAGTACTCTTTGACGCTCATCATAGAGAGATTATGGAACAGTGTAGCTAACATCAGACTATCATCTAAGCGTGATGTGAATCTGGGACACAGTGGTGAGGGTCAACGTCTTGTTCACTTCGACAAAAACTAAATAACTATTCCCCAATCGTGACCCGTTAATCAAGCGTAATGATATCCTTGAAATATTTCATCCTGATCCGATTCTGTTCAGTATCCATTAGTTCGAACGTGGTCAGATGGTCTGACGGGTGTCTCAGCGTAAAAGTCGTTACCCATTTGAATGGAAATCTACTTATTAGATTGGCGATGTGGACAATCAGCCGCTCGCACATCACTGAATATTTATGAAGGATTTACCGAATGTGCAACAAACTCAAATTCCAATCTGGAGACTGGTGTCAGCGTACATTGATTGACTAACTTGTAGTCGACACATGAAAAGTCTCACCACTGTTTTCACGTGTTAGAAAGATTCCCCATGAATTATGTACTGATGACATCAAAAAGAGTGTATTTGATGACAGAAACGTTGCAATTCAATAAAAATATGGCAGAATGCGAGACCTTCCTCAGTTTAGCAAACTAATGGCCGCTGAATAGCCAGATAACTGCTCCTAGGTATCCTTGAACCTAAAGACAAATCCCATCATTACCAAGCAGTGAACATTGGGTTTTTACATAATCGTGACTGGTAACAGATAAGACAGTAGGAACCACAGGCCTGCTTATAAGGCACCTCCGTTCAAGTTTGAGCGTTTTAATCCCCTTAGGAGAACTGCACCTGCATCCAGTTCATCTACCTCGGCTGAATTAAGTAACAGTTTTGTTTTGTACATTCGTGAATGTCACACTTTGCAGCGTTCGAAGTTGCGTTAAAACAACCAGGAGATATTCCCGGCCAATGGACGGACTTTTTCAGAGACTGGTCGGTGCAGAATATCAGCCATCAGGATGTGTGTTTTGGAGTAAGTTTTGTTCACTCATGACATAGAACGAAGTAAACATGCTTTTCGTGGAACAAGATAATTAACAAACAACAAATCATGACGAATTTTGCCCGATGCCATCACTGATTGGTTTCAGCACTACCTGGGTCCTGAATTAAAGAAAGAGCAGCTGAGTTGATCGATGTCAAGAAAAATTTCTCAGACATGCTGATTGCCAGTGTGTCCCTACCATATGGGAAGTTTCAAGCTAATATGACAAACTTTGTAAAAGCAGTGCAAAATGTTTAAAATTCATCTGTTTCCCACTAGGAGAATCCTGCTCACAGAGCCAAAGGGTAGACCAACTGGTTACACTGTCACGAATGTGCTATACCAGGTCATCTCTGATTGATTGTTGGTCTGTCCGCTGAGCTTGACAGTTGGATTGCAAACATTTCATCACCAATCGAGGTGACATCGTCAGTGCGGGGTTAAATTGGTCGTCACTCAACCCCGCACTGACGATATCACCTCGATTGGTGATGAAACGTTTGCAATCCAACTGCCAAGCTCGGCGAACAGACCAACAATCAATTAGCGCACCCGAGCTACCTATATTCCACATCATTGCCAGCTCATCTCTGTTGGAAACTAGCCGGGATTGAATGGTATTTAAGTCAGAAGACCATTTCCAAAAGTCAACTGAGCAACCTATTGCACATGTCATTGACCAAAGTAATTTGCCTACAAGCTTGCCTTATTTTTCTGTCGTCAAGTGGGAATGACACGGACTCAAATGGCCTGGTTGTTATTGATGTATTTTCACACAAACGATTACGCCCCAGATAACTTGGGGTCATTAGGTCAATTTACCTTAGCAGCGGTCCTCCAATTGTTCGGCATGACCTTGAATGTTGTTGCTACATGCACGTTTTCTTTCTGTTTAAGGTGCTCAGATATCATTATATATGCAATCAGCCGGCAGTAGTTCTGTTCTGTTTGTCTAAAGGTTCAAAGCGATTTTTGCTAAACTACAAGTTGCTGCCGTCGGAGCCTTCCGAAGAGATCTGGAAACTGAATTTGACCTGAATTCGAATCATGTTGCTCAAGTTCCACAACACAGCTCTGAGGTTGATACATGATGACACCAGTACCCTGAGGAGATATTCAAAATTCAATTGCGGGACAAAGTCACTTTTAGCTGAAAGGATGTGAAGTATGCCGCTTTTTCATCCTTGTTAGGAACCATCAGTAAAATGGGTCTAAGAATCTCTAAGGCGGTGTTAACTCGGTCAGTAAATGAACCCTATCATTTGGTCACGTGGTCGACAAGCATACAAACCAAATATAGCGACCGCAATGTTCACTTACGCAGTTAACATCACGTGATCCAATGTTGATGGGCCCCAGGACTAGCAACTTTTCACACGAGAGATTCAGAGGACATGTAAGATTACTCATAGTTCGTATCCCATAATTTTTGCTTAACTCCACATTTTACCGACATATCGATGGAGTCTCTATGGTCTTTCCTTTGATCCCCTATCGTGTGACAATTTTGTGAGCAAACTTGGGCTTAGCAGACTGAATAAGGAGAGTAGACGTACCAGATTTTGTCGACGGTGCGTAGATGGTCTTACGCTTGTATGAAACAGCTTTGAGGCAAGTGCCTTCCTGAGCAATTCTAGCCAAGCGCACTCCTCCACCCAGTGTACTTTTGAAACTAAAATGCAGCCCAGTTATTAGACGTTCAGTTAGTCAAAATATCCAAGGGTTCACTTGAGGAAGCCCATGTGGACGGGGCAATACAGAAACCTCCTCGGTTCTGGGGAACCGAGCAAGACGAACCTGCACTGCGAATACACTAGACCCTGAAATAAAAGAAAATATTGCCAACCTACTCAGAGCTAATGGGTTCCAGAGAGATTTATAGCCGAGAATATGTCTGAGTGTCCTTTCCAAACGTCTGCCACGACTGTTGAAAAGAAGCTAATCTGCCTGAGTCTATCCTTTAAAGACAATCTGTAGACAGGAGCAGTCTATCCTCGCTTGTTTCAGTCATTACAGCACACGTTCCTTGCTGCAGCTGTCTGTTCTTGGTTTACGAGCAACATTTTACTCGACTTGGACCTCAAAGTCAAGGTGCCAGTCCTCACACAGAATATGGTTGTGTATTCCTTCACCTGCTGTTGTCCAGCAGACTATGTTGGACTCACGGCACGGCAATCTGCTAAGAGGATGCTTGAGTATCTCTTGCAGAGACGACACAAGACTCAATGCGCAGTCGAAACCTCGTCTCCATCACATATCATTGAAAGCTGCATCCCGAAACAGTATTTCCACTTTATATACGGAATACCTAATAGACCTTCAGTATCTATCCAACGGTGTAGCTTGACTACAGCCGAAGCAGTTGCAATACGGTTGCAGTACCGTGCTGGGAAAAACAATTCGTACGAGCTCTGAGCCTGTTTCGGTCATGTGGCACGAACTGATCAACCCGGTACCTCAGCGGCCCTCTACACTATATGCAGAATCTAATTATACGAGACTGAAAACCGGTTATCTGTGTTACCGCGTATTTAATCTAGCAAGCAATACTAACCGTTTATTCCATTATTCATGTTTATTTCAACCATCAGCTATGTGTTGAGCTGATGACCAGATGCCGAAAACAATTTTCATCAATCGATGTTGTTGTTGAAATTATGGTAATATTCAGGCTATTTTGTACGTGTCTACTTCGCATCATTTGGTAACATTCGCTCAGCTGTAGCACCCTTTCGGTGCCCTACAGCCATGACATCAGAAGGAAGCACGAGGGCTGGGATACTGCCAGGTTGCCTGAGCCTAGACAGGGAAGTTGAGAGGCACAAGTCGGTTTCGAACCACTGAGCCATCTCGCCAATTTTGTAACATTCACTTCAGAGTAGAATATAGGAAGACTAAAGCAAAATGTGTCAGTTTTTTTTTAAATTAGAGCGTCACTGTGAGGTTTCCAAGGTTCGGTACTTTAAGATGAGTGAACCTGAAGTCCGAGTCTGCTGTCTTTTTTCCACATATCCTCTGAGGTACAAATATGAAACGCACTTCAATAAGCTCCGTTCTAACCGGCTGTTATTAGAATCATAATATTCATGCTGGTAAACCATACCTACTCAGCACATTCCGTTTGCATTTCTTTTCAGTTCCACCAAGTGAAGAAACAGCTGACAGATAGGTTTCGTCAATTTCCTTTCTTGTTTTGCGGTGTGACTTCAAAGGGACAAGCAGCAGTAAGGCTTTACTTCGATGCCAGCAATCTGGGTACCCAAAAGTTGGCCGTGGATTGTCACGCGAAGGATTTGGCATCTACCCTAAACCATCGAAGCCTTGTGTCATCTCAACATTTAGTCTCAGTTACTGGTGAGTTGTTGGAGTTTATAACAATGGATTGAGCAGCATCAACAACTCCATAGCATCAATAGGGAAAAGGGGTTGGACAAACTCCGATTAATGAATCAAAACTATGCACGAGTCTGTGTTTTGAGAAAAACTTGAGTATTACACTCCCACTCGATGAAAATCCGCTCATGCAATCAATTTAACTAGTGTTGTGGAGGTGGTGTATTCGGAATCTATGTGCCTGTCGTTTGGCCTATTTGATTGGTTCACATGCCCCTTAAGCAAAAACAGATATTTTTTGGTTACTCAGGATCAAATTTATATTCCTGTTTGTCAACCTGGCAAGAAAATGGATAAACCTTATGCTTGAAAATCATCTCACCCATACATATAGCCAAAGTGTAATGTTAGAGTTGACGGGGTCAAGCCACATGATCTGAATACCGTTATTACATTGAATACTTTAAGTGTTGTCCAGGAAATGGTCCTTCGCTTAAACATTCGTGACATCTGTCTTTCATTTGAGCTATGACAAAGCTATTTTCAAGAATGCACTCCGACTTTCCTATCTGTCGTCCGAAGTTTACATATTGTGTCGGTTGGCTTCATAGTTGTCTAATTGGCTGCAGTGTGTAAGTCCAAACACGGAGAGGCCACGGGAGCTAATGGACAAGCCTAAGGACGGTCGGTTGAGTAGGTAAACTTTGGAATTTTAGCCTGTTGGATCAAAAGTCAACTCACTCACAATTGGCATCGACTTATTTCCTGAAGCACCCGAGCGGGCTTATCGATCCACCAAAAGGGTGGCTCGATTGCCTATCCTGAGTACCCGCTGGTAGTCATCAAATCAGAGGATTGCGCTTGTACGATGTTGAGGGAAACTTACATGCGCACGAGTTGTCAGATGCTATGCACCAGGAAGAGCTGACTGTCAAACTTGATGGGATTGAGGTCCATGCTGACTTACTATCAGTGGTAAGTACGTATAGCAAAAAAATATACTTTTCTAGGAAATCCCAACGACGTGCAGGCGTGTTTGAGAGGAGCAAATCAGGATATAGCACCCGGTCGGCTATCTGCGAATTCTCCCTGGTTTAGAGAAGCATGCTAATAGAATAAACGATTCGTTGAACGTCCTCAAGCTTCTCCTGTGTGACAAAATTTCACGCGTTGTACAGTTGCTGTACAGTGCTAGTGAGACCTCGTAAACTGACGGCATTCATCGGAATACAGTGCGTACATGGATTTTATTAGAAGATTCAGTCGGTTCACTTTCGATGGGAATGACTTTTTCAAGCACAGGTGTTCCGTAGAATGTTATTAAGAGGTGAAGATTCCCCAATCAAAAGCACTTACTGTTTGATGATACCAACGCACATTTAATCAGCAAGTGAACTGGACAGTTTGATCCTACGTTTGTGGTATTCGAATCTTCTAAAGTATTTGTTCTTGAATTATTAAGTTGCCTGAAATCCATTAGATCACTGAGAAACATCTCAGCTCACGATGTCGGTTTGTTAGAAGAAACCCATAAAAACGTTGACCTTCACTGCTTCCTCAGCTTACACCTCAACCCAGTTCATGTCATGTACGCCTTGATTTGGTTCACCCATCGATTGATCAGTCAGTACAGAGAGTAATTTCCTCACAAGCCAAATTCAACTTGATGATTGGTTCAAAAAGTATTATGTGACAAACGGACAGCATCACGTGACCGTAAACCCAAATATGATGTGCTCAGCCCTCTTGTTTACTGTTGGTCCAATGGGGGAGGCCTGTGAATTTGAAGTGCTGCTTGAGCGGGCGGCAGTTCGGACCCCGGTTCTGTCGCGCGTCCACTTTTCCGCTTTCTCCCCCCAGTGAATAAATGGTTAGGCTCATACGAACCATCTTTGGCGCTTTCCTCTGCTATTGGGAAGAAAATCGTAAAACACAAGTCACACAATAGACAGCACCGGAAACAGCATTATTGCTGGGGCACGTTTCACTACAAGACGAAACACAAAAGAACGTCTTACCTGAGATGAAAGGAAGTGAATTCCCGGATATTCTTAATCATGATAATGATTGTAATCTGAGTTGTATCTGAGTCAATTTCTAGATATATGAATACAAAAATTTCGATATCCTGCTATCCTGCTAATAAAGGAAGTTAAATGGTTAGTCCGGATGTGGATGAAGTTGAGTAAAGTGGGAGAGATTAGCTGAAGGAATCCTAAGTTAGGTGGAAATATCTTGGAATGCTAAATTATACCAGGCACTAGATGCAGGTACCAAATGCCAAATGCCGCATTTCGTACGCGAGTCATCTTGAATTGTCCTCGACTATATCCTCCAAAATATAGTAGTTGTTTTTCGCATGTTTAGACTACTCGTGTTTTCTTTTTTACGCCTAATATACTTGGCTTGTGAGCGGCTTAATCAACCAGAATGCCGGCATTTGTGCGCATCGCATGCCACTCACCACTGAAAAACGCCTATTGTGGGAACATTGCAAAACACCGGAAGAGAAATCTCAGTGAGAAAACAACAAAACCACTTACGAGCATAGTTTGTATTGGCACCCGATGGTACATATAAGTATATATCCTATATATATATATATATGTATATATATATATCGTAGCTTTTGCAAGTACTTCTCTGGTCATCACGTCATCAACCTCAGCTGAGCCATGATTTCAACTAATTTGGCGACACACATTCGTCGCTCGTGGCACTTATGCCTCGTTAAGTGACTAACCAGCACATTGAGCTAAACCTCCCAACAATGTTCATGATTCCTATCCTATCAAGCAGCTGTCATGCGATCCAGAGAACGTTGGCTATCGCTGGACCCAAAGACCACAGTGTATGATGTACCAACTGATGACACGGGCAATTTTGAACTACTCTTCTGTCCACGCGAAGTCAGTACTCACCTGTACCGCCTCATCAATGTTTAGCTGAGCAAGGTCCAAGTGCACAGAAAAATTGGTCGGACAGTGGTCAAAAATGAGGTGAAGAACAAACTTCGACGTAGTGGATATCCAGCTAGTTTGATTGATTACAAAGGGTGTTGGTACAGGTGGCGAAATCCAACAGCGGCGGGACTGGGACTGCTGTTATTCCATTTAAACCAGGGACAGCCGAAGTCATTCGAGGGATTATAAACCCGAGCAATATAAGATTAGCGTTCCAGAAAGGAACTGCTCTCCACTCTGCACTGGCGCAATCGAAGAATAGTCTCCTGGCTAACAGAACCAGGGGCTGTGCCTACAAAATTAAATTCGACAATTGCACTAGGGTCCATATAGAATAGACGGCTAGGGAACTTCACACAAGAATCGGAGAGCACCGGAGAAAGATAAACAGGCCACCGAGAAAGGCTGATGAATATCGAACGTTACTGAAGGATTCAGCAGTGGAGAACATGCACTGGACATGAATAAAAAATGCCTTTAGGGAATGTTGAGGTTGTGAGGCCGGGACTAGGCTTCACACAATAGAGACTGATGGCCAAGGCTGTGAAAATCACCAGGCATCCCAGTGTATACAGAACAGAGGGCATAGAGCTGGCAAGCTTTTGGAGGACAGCTTTACATCAGTAGAGTTGACACTTAATGGTTTGCGGTTATCGGAAAGAATTAGCTGAGATCTGAAGTTCATGAACCAAATCGACCAAGAGTTCCACGAACTCTTAACCACCGCACCCCATCCAACTAAACTACCGTAGAAAATACAGTACCATACAGAACACCAAAATTGAGCAGTGGCAACCAAGGTGAAGCAGAAATTGAAGCCCAAAGGAACAAGCCTCCAAACCATCGAGCGTCAGATTTGGGCAACAAAACTAACCGACAAGACCCATTAGCTAACATTCAACACTGATCTGGTGTGCTTATCTGGAGGAATCTTACCGATTGGTCCTCTGTCTACCTTAAAACCTGTACAACTTGGCAACCTGCTCACTTGGCCCGACGAGGCCTTTGTGTCAAAAAACAAAACGTTGCCGAGTTAGCAACTAACATATGTTCACCAAGCTTTTCTGAAACGATGGCTTTTGAGGTTGCGCCGGCCGCATGCTCAAACTGCGAGGAAACCTGAAACCCAGCTATTTATACCAAATGTCAACGACTACGGTTATCCTAGATATAATGACTGCCTCAAATTTTGTGGATCATGATGTCTTATGAAATGGCCATCTGTCGGACGGTGTACCGATAAAAGTTCTCCATTTCTTCGTGATCGTTCATGCAAACACTTCGAGTGGCTTCGTCCATATGATCACCTTCCATCGTCTCTTCCAATAATTACTGAAGTTCTTCAATAGTTTCTAGTTTCCCCGGCTTTCTATTCACCACGTACTGAACGGTATCCCCAAGCGAACAGTAAGGGAGGCAACTGTTACTGACGTGAAGTTTCCCCAATAAGTAGTTGTTTGCTTATAATACGAGGAGGACGTAATCTTGGGCGTAACGTATCCCCAGGCAGCTCAGTCCGTCCTAGATGAACTGTCGACTGAGAAGTATTGATTAGGTTCTTTCTTCTCGCCATCCAAATGCAAACCGCTTCTGCAAGCCTTAACCTTAGCCCCACTTCTGCGAAATCTAGAAGTCGTCAGTGTTTCTTACCTAACTTACGAGCCAAATATCAGTACTAGGGAGTCCTCTAGTAACGTCTCAAATAACGGGACTGTTCTTTAACATTCCGCATCTGTAGCGATGGCGCGGGACACATCATATTCTACAAAGTCGGCTGTATTATGGACCCACAAGACAATCACTTCCCTATGGGCGCGAAATTTGTTCTATATTTGACCACTGCTATTTACGCAGCATTTGGCGCAAGTATTCATAACTCTATCGTGTGGTTTCTCTTAGTTCACTTTAGAAATGGTGGATTTACTTCGATCCAGTTTTATCGTTTTAAACAGCTAAATACTGAAAAGCGGCTAACGTGTACGCCCCAGTCTCGAGCACTCAATTTTTGACTTCCATCAATTATGTTGTACCATGGGAGTCGGCTTTTAATGGTTATTAATAACATTCCAGTTCCTGCGGAAGAAACACCTCATTTGTTGCTTATCATGATTCTGATAAAAACGTGCACAATATTGGTCCAGCCACTTCACGCGTTTTCAGTTTGAATATTGTGCGGCTGCTCAATTTGGTCAGATCGACCATGTAGTAATAGGTTATACTTTTCCTCTGGAATTTTAGTTTTACTTCTCTGGGCACTTAAACCTTTGCATTTTTATTCTGAATTCAGTGTACTGTTGCGCTTATAATGTAATGAAGGTTTTGCAGGCTTACCAATCAGTCGATTTTTGTGAATAAGTAACTGGATTAAACTAACCCGATCTTGCCTGTTTTTGGACCACGTGACCTGATCCCGGTATTCCCTGGTGTTGCACATGAGTAATATGTTTTTCCAAAGTGTTTGTCTGAACTATTTGAAGAAAGAGACACACTGTCACGATCGGCGTTTCTTCACTACTGATTGTCTATGTAGCCACATTTAAATCAACTTGTGTATAACTATCTTTACGTTTAATAGTCGTTAGAAAGTGTGAGGTGGCCCAGGTCACTCTCAGTTACACTGCAGAGTAACACTCAAGTAGGGTCGTCTGAATCTTATTGAAGGATCGATAACAAACACACGCTAAAGTAGCCCTCACATTACCACTGACATAAAGGCAAATTTTGCTCCGTAAAGGGTTCGTATGCTATTCAGCCACTGAGATACAACTGGAGTGTGACTTTTTGCGATCTTGTCGTGCCAGACCGCGCGTGGTTTTAAACTAAGGAATTTGAAACATACCACAGTATGTGCTCAACATTTACTTCCACAGATGGTTTCGACCCGGGTTATTGTGCAGCTTCTTGTCGCGTCGTTCAGATTTAGTTCATTATCAAGGGTCAGACGGCAACTGGATACCAAAACAAAGCGCGCTCACTTGCACTGTTGGGCGTAAAAGTAGTACTGTTCTATTCTGTATGTAATCTTTCGAACTGATCATGAAGTGATCCAATGAAGTTTGAGAGCACTACTTATAGATATCTCAATAGTAGATCGACGTTTCGATAAGCAGATGCCTACAAAAGGTAAATCGGTCTCGTAAAACCCTGGAAAAGCAGTTTTAATAATTATGAAATTTCCACTAAGACAGTCACCGTCCATCAACTTGAATCAAAGTTATAACTGGTCAAGGCGTCTAGATATCCGAGTTCAACGAATGATACTGCTCACAGAGTCAGTGAGTGAAGTTCGATGCAGACCACCAAAAACGGATACAATTTTTCCTGTGTCCTATCTGCCGGATGTCCCGTCAAGACGGTGGCATGAAGTAAAATCAAACAATACACTGGACGACCGCTCATGACATATGATGCGCTTACAGTTATACGCTTTAAGTCTCTCATTTTGCAAGCCCTCACATAAATGGCAACCCATATTGACGTGCGCACCAAGAGTGAACCATCCTTGTACGTGTTTTGGCGAACAATGTAGATCACCGGTACAGTGAATATGTAGTTGCCATCGTAAGTGAGCAATGGGTTTGCTCTTATCTGCATACTCGCTGCAACCAATGTAATGAAATCATAAGTCTACCAGTGTGAAGTAGTGACGTTTATGACCAAGGCGATATTCCCATGCGACTGGCGTATGTCGTCGAAGAAGAAGCACAAACATGTTAAAATTATTGTTAATATCCCTCGGACGTCTGCTTTATGCACACGTAACGATGCGTTCACGAGTATGTGAAATTTGGCCGATACTTCCATCTTGCCTATTTCGGTTGAAAGCACATTCTAATTGAACGATTCATGGAAGAGCTTCAATCTCTGACTACCACTATCCAATTTTTACCATCATTACAGTCATTTCTAGTTGAAGTTGTATAACCATACTGAGCGCCAAAATATTGTGACATATAGGCTAAAAAGCCCCGACAAACCCATCAATCATCGTTTAATCAACTGGGGTTGCATGCGGCGACCCTGTGGAACATCTCAATGTGTGGCTAAAGTTCGACTAAATGATTTTTGCCAAGATGGATTTGGCGAACAGGCACACTAGATTTTCAATGAAACTGTTGAGTTTGAGTAATTTAACAACCGGGATTCGTGAACAAGTTTGCCCTTTTGTCTTGGGACAAACGTCACCAGGTACACACCAACAACACTCAACTCAAGTCATTCCCCCTTTTAAATTGCATATCAGTGTGCATTTATAGCGTCCTGTTCGCCAAACGGTTTCTCATGGAAACTTGTTTTCCAAAGGAGTTTCAAACCAGCATAGTTTCGAAAATGTGATCTTTCTTTGTGGGATATCAATACATCGTAGTGGTTTTGTCTTGAGCTGTTGACCTGGAGTAAATTCTACGGTTACTTCAATCTGGCGAGCAGCGAAGGACTTTTCTTCTCAGACAAAGATGGATGCTTCGAGTCAATTAGCCATCTAGCAGCAATTTCGACCTAACAAGTCACCGCTTCGTAAAGACCTTATGCACTTTTGGGGAACAGGAAAGTTAAACGTTATTGTGAAGCGTTTATGCATCGAAATATCCTATTTAACGCAAATAATGCATCTTCACTCCATTTAAAAGTGGAAGTTTTGAGTTTCAATCAATTTATCAGATATCCACGTGACATTTTTTCAGCTCCAAAATCCACAACCACTATATATGGTGAGCAAATATTTCTAATATGTCACCTATATTGAAAACAGACCCATGTGTTTTATTCGTGCAAAAACAAGTGTACAAGTGTACTTTTCAAAGCTAAAACCGGTCACTGAGTTCAAGGTCGGAATCAAACTCACATAGTCCAAACGCTCGTTTGGTTATTGTTGTCATGTAATATGGAGATCACCGGGTGATAGTTAGGGTTGGAGATCAATGCAGGTTTAGAGTGTGTCTTCAATACTGATGGCCGCTACGTCCTTCAACTATGGTGACTAGTTATTCCCCATTATTGAGTAATACCATCAACGATTTTATGGTATTCAAGTGCCCAGTTTCATAACATACAGGCTTCATGACTTCAACTAATGAAATGAAACCAGTTTTGGTGGAAAAAAGCAATTGTTCTCCTTTAAGTCAACTTTACGTAAACTGACAAACCATGGAATGTATCAAAGTATGTCAGTCGTATGCCTGGGTCAACCGTCCCAACCCAGGTTACCGAAAGCCTTTCCATGGAACCACCTTACCGATCGAATGGCGAATAAGTTGTCAATCCGAAGTAGAGTTAAGTTACAATAAATTACTCGGGAGACTCTCCTCCAATGTGTGACAGTACCCTCAGTGAGACACAATGACTCCTCTACTCAGGTATTATTGGGTGTAAAAATACCCCAAAATAAAGGACCCTTTTTCCATGGTGCCTCCTCTTCGGTTAGTTACAAGATGGACCGGCAATGTTGTGGAGTATAGGTAGCTCGGGTGCGCTAATTGATTGTTGGTCTGTTCGCCGAGCTTGGCAGTTGGATTGCAAACGTTTCATCACTAATCGAGGTGATATCGTCAGTGCGGGGTTGAGTGTCCAGCAACATCGTCTGAGAAACCCTTGGCAACCTAATTACCCCAAAAACAACACGAACCGCAAATGATTCCTCGAAAAAAACGTTATTTCAACGAAAAAAGTAAAGCTTTTCGTTTTGACTTAGTTTTTGTACGTATTGTGTGGATTTCGAAGCACCAGTTCTGAGGCCAGTTTTTCACTTGAAGGATGAATAGTGCGTACTTCACGAATCTCTTTGCAAATACGAACCAGGCTTCATTCGGATAAGCCCTCTACGAGCGATCCACAGGCTGCTTGTGAACAACGTTATTAACTTGTACTCTAACGGACTAAGCATAACTCATCCTCCAAGCAAATTTTTTCTGGTTAAGATAGGATATACGACTGAAGACACTCAAAAAGACTGCGTAAATCGTGCGATGTTTTTTCCAGGTGCACTTTGCACATAATGAAGAAACTCCCGACGTTGCACGTAAATTTCACCTTACAAGTGGAGTGCATCAACTAAACAGTTAGAATACACTGTTTGGCTGTTACACTCATCTTCTGGACCTCAAATGGTGCGCTTAGCACGGATGTGCAGATGCACTGCAGGATCAGTGACGCTACTTCCTCTTTGGGCGTCTCTTAATCAACTGAGATCTTGTCCTATCAGTGTGACCAATCAATGCTAAAAAGGCGAGAAGCACTGTAGATCTGCTTCACTTTTAGGGAGAATGATCAGCAGTGGGTAGTGTCTCGAATCCACAACCTGACGACCAGTGGTCGAAGACGGCCTTGTGCTTTATGAGTACTGATCATCAGTCTCGCATTGCTGGACGCACAAGTGCTTAACTCTTATGTAAAATGTTCCCGAAGCTTCAAACCACATGCTCCGCTGATGGTTTTCGGTGAGGACAAAACAGCTTTACGCTGATTTTCGAGCCTGCAGCTCAGTAAAGAAATACTCCCACTGACCGTATAGACACCGTTTTTGAGCCTCGACTTAAACATTCGAACAGACGTCTGCAATTAGTGACGTGACTTTTCGCATTACTAATCGATGCAATCCGTCGAACTTTCCAGACATGCTCCGAAGATGTTTGCAAACTACGGAACTGTATTCGTTCAAGTAGAGTCCCTCTGAATGAAGGCCACAATATCTTTTGAGTCGTGGAAAAGAAGCTGCTCTCCAATTAATAACAAAAAGCGCCCTCTTTATACGATTTGACAATCTCCTCCCTTCTCATCACATTTGTTTATAAAGGAGAATGATCTAGTTCTACTTTTTCTCGCGTTTGTTCCTCAAATTCATCTCACTTAATGAGTATTCCTTCACCCACACTGAAAACCCTATTCCAGTTACAACCATGAATGTTGCAAGACTTCCAAATCGAGCAACCGACTTTTGGGCGGCGGATGAACAACTTCGGAAGGAGGTAAGTGCACAGAGACTACAGTTATTGACGCGCGTTGGGAGAATCAGCACCAAGCAAAGAGGAGTAGAACAGTCTCAGGAGCATTTTAGACCGAGGTGAAACAACACTCGTGACAGAGCATCCGTGACTGCTTGGCTGACATTACGGAATTTTAGTCTTTCCTATGTCAAATGCGTCAAGATCAAACAGCCGCTTTCCCTGGAATTATTTTGCCCTTTAGTGTCCTGCAAACAAGAAGCGTTTTCGGAATCTGATCGGGGCCGACTGTAACCTAGTGCTGAATAACTAACACGACTGCTTCCTCTCTATTCCCACGAGATTCACCTAGGACGGTCAAATTGCTTTCATTTGGTAGAACAAACGTGTCTATTTCTCATTTGGAAATATTTGGTAAATTTAATGAGCCCATGTGGGATACTACCAGAGGTTGTTTCGACATTTTCGCCCATTTTTCGCCTAAATTCTCGTTGAAATTTTGTTAGTTATACCAGTTGCGAATCGTCATTTAATTTGGCTGTGACCCTACTCGAGAATTTCGCAAGTCATTCAGGCGACTTCCTAAAATAGAAATCTGCGAAATCCATGTAAGCCAAACATATTGTGGGCCTATGCAACCGCGAAATTACTGGACAGAACGAAACGTCCAATCGTGTGTCAAGACAGAGTCAAGGTGTACGCCCCGATAAGTTAACATTTCTTTAGTTGCCTTTATTTGCGGATGTAAAGCAGATAAGAACATAAATCAAGACAAAAATGGCAACTAGGAAACGGACGTTTACTGGCTGACCAAAACTTCTGAGTCAACACATTTTGTGAACATACTACTGGTTAATAGGTCCCGTTTAACACGGATCAAAAATCGTCATTAATTTGGGAGTTAGGATTTCGTAACCATACTTGGAAGCAGTTGGTGGGGTCGGTGAAAAGGCCGGTATCGAAATGTCTCGCGATCGATTTTCGGTATGACCGCTGACCCGTGCAATTTAGTTTCGACTGTTATCGCAATGACCCCACAGACTGCTTCAAAGTACTTTTGAAAAACCCGAACCCTAATATATCGGCCATTTTCGGGGCTATATTAACTAGGAATTATCAACAGGCAATACACCCGCAAGGATGTTGACTGAAAACTGGTGTCACTAGTCATGTGACCGACCTCACATAGCCAGTAACTGTCCATTTAGCAAATTTCCCTTTTGTCGTTCTACATAAACTCCCGTGTCTTGAGTACGCGACGGAAGATAGTGAAGTATATTCTAACGTACGTGACATAGACCTTCTATCGGTCTTGTGAAAACGGGCAAAAGGGACTCTGAGTTTTAGCTTTCAATGCTTGTTTACTACAAAGCGATAAATTTTCACCACGTATGACACGCTTGTCCTTAATTCAGATTACGGAGAAGGCCATAACGGTTAGCCCGATTGCAATATTTGGGGAATCAACAGAGGACGTATTCAACGAAAACTACTTTGTAGTTTTTGAAGAAGCAGTGTTACCGTCGGCTGTTTGGTCTTCATCTTCGGAATGGGAAAGTCGACTAAACAAATCCTTCTATGTTGGTGAATATCTGTTTGCAATCAAAAGTAAGTTGGATTTATACGTTGTGTTGTGCACCGATTGTCTGATCTACCGCACAGCAAAGTAGAAACACTCATCATGAGGTCGTTTTTTGCTGTAATGAGACTGCGGTAATTTCAAAGTTTTAAAAAGACACCAGCATAAAATTCCAGTGCGTCACTTGGAATGTCTGGATAAAAACCTAAAGGTGAGCTGGTGTTAAGTTCAGATTTCTTCAGAGGACTGAAAGCTCTGAATTACGCATCGGCAATTAGGAACTCTGTGGGAAAAATCCGAAAGGGACATTTTAGGGCGTCTATAGAGCTATCTCATGGACGTTCCTGCTATATTTTCTAGAAAGACTGATCCTACCTAACATAGAGAATTGTATACCTTCGGAGTAGTGTAGAGATTTTGAATTAGGGCCTTATGAGTTGAACCATTCTGTGCTGGGAAGCCAAACACAATGTCAGGCTGTTCCCTCTTGTTCAGAATACTCCATAATTTGCATTTTGCAAACGTCTGGGAAGATTTGAACCTCTGGCATTCCGGCAATCAATAAGACACTATACCGTTCTGCCAAGGGTTACCGTAAGCATGGTGGCTGACACGAATTGGAGGGACTAACAGTGAACGCTCCGTTCCTCAATTGGTGTTGGGAATATTTTGGGGATAAAACGACGGTTAGACCCTTTGGTGTGATTGTTCTGAATGATGGAAGACAATGTTCAAAGAAGTCCTAAAGTCCTTGATTACAAACCTCCTGAAAACTCAGTTAATGGTAATTGTATCTGACCGTTACCAAAAGTTTTTAGGTATACGTAAGCTCTTTCAGCAGGTAATCATTTGCAGCTGAATTACCAGGTGAAAATAAAGAATCAAGTGCGGTAAAAGGTGTTCCGTTTTGGTGCGAACCCAAGGTTCCTCAAGGAACTTGGCTGCAAGTGACGGTTAATGGGGATATGAAAACTAACAGAACGTGTGCACTTGCTGAATACTGCTTTTCAGTAGATGTTTTCCAACCAACTATCTAAGTCTCAGCCCGGATCAATAGACAGTTAACTTGGGCAAGTAGATGTTTGAACAAGCTCCACAGAGGTTACCTACCACCTAAGAACTTCCGGTCCTCACTCTTTCCAGCAGAGCTTTCCTGCAATTGGTTTGCATGGGAGTGTAGCACTTGGCCTCAACTTGTTTAACTCTGCAATGAGCAGCGCTTATTGGTAAGTCAGCAATTACAGAGAAGACCCCTCAGTAAAGGTCTCCGAAATGACAGGACCAAATGATAAGATATCTGGACTCACAAAACAAAGATCTTAGACTTATAACCAGCTTATAAACGACTTGCATATAAACTACTTTGTCGTATTATATTCCTTCGCTTGCGACGACAGACACAGCATAGTCCACATTGAACTAAGTCACGCATAATGCAGTAGGGTGCAAAGAAAATACCACGCTTTGATCATATGGAAGCCTTGTGGCCTTGAATTCTTTGCAAGGAGGTCATATGTCACTGACAGATATGTTTAGCCATAAGGTTGGAGATGTACATTAATCTACTGCTCAAACAGAACAGGCAAACAGAACAATATGAACACAGGAAGACTACACTACATAACAACAGGAAGCACGTTTATTTCAGGACAAACTGCCGATAAACCTGGGGTAGTGAGAGAGCCTCACTCCATTGCAACCGATTTCGTGGACACGGCATGCAAGTTCAACTCATTGCTTGGACTATGATGAATTTTTGTAGCGAATTTGGACAAAAAGTATTAAAAAAAGGCAATTAGCAGTAAAATATAGCCCATAAGCTCATCAAAATGAAGACCTTCAACCGGTTAGTGAAGTGGATTTTGCTCCATGAGTCCCAAAGATTCTTTTCTCTTTGGTATTCAATTTTTGTTGTTCAAAATCAGCTTAATCAACGGCGGACAATAGCACACCGGTGAAACCGACAGGTGGGATA
This sequence comes from Clonorchis sinensis, assembly GCA_003604175.2. Taxonomy (NCBI): domain Eukaryota; kingdom Metazoa; phylum Platyhelminthes; class Trematoda; order Opisthorchiida; family Opisthorchiidae; genus Clonorchis; species Clonorchis sinensis. Next base: position 191,686,395 of record CM030369.1, on the reverse strand, counting down.
TTAGTTGATAATGTCATATAAATTACCATTGTGCTAGTAGCCAGTGCACACACGAGCAAAATTTTTAATGCATAGAGGCTGGGGTATAAGCTGGACACAAAATGTCTTCAGTTATATTTCTTCAGTTATGTCTTCAACCAATATTTTAAATGATGTGGGTGCGACGAGCAGGAAGCCGAACCAGACACTCCGGACGAGTGAGAAATCCAAAATCTCCAGACAATTTCTTTCCAACTATTTCAGACAGACAGTGAATATAGAACACATTGTGGGAATTCGTAAATGAACAATCCTTCATAAGCCTGCGCTATTCGAAAATAGTTAATATTTCGCATAAGAAATGGCAATTCTTAGCATTCAAAATATTGGATCCCTAGGAAGCAAGTGTGTCTTTGTCTGTTCTTGCACATCGTTCACTAGTAGAAGCGGTTATACACGTTTGGTACTGGTCATAACCCTCAGGCGTGAAAATTCAGATGCGTCCAACCTGCGTTGGTGGAGTAGTGGTAACACGCTCGCCTCGCATGTCAGATGTCCGGGGTTCAAAGCCCGACACGGCCACTGGATATGCACTGCTGATGAGCTCTAATAAGAGCGAAACTCGAGTCCAGTGCTTCCCTTTGGTGTGGGCTCACCGGAATAATTACGCCAGAACAGGAGGACGACCGTTCAAACGAGAGTGGTGTGAATATGAACAAAATACCTATCCCGCAAAACCCCAAATGCACTTTGATCGTCTTTTGCGTGCTACCGCTTAGGTACGTTTACTATTCGAGTGATTAGTGATCCGCCTGTTTTATATCAATCAATAATTCCTCAGACGACTGGTTGCCCGGAGAAATCCTGTTGGTCAGTGCTGCAACTGGCCTTGGACGCCACATATTCAAGGAAAACTGGTAAAGACTACCTCACATTTCAAGACTAGAATCGTTTTCCCTAGAACGGGATAAGCAACAATATACTGAGATATCTTGTTCAACGTGATCTAGCTACTTGCTTGGATTTTTACCGAGCACGGTGCCTATAAAAAACGAGCACCCCGATTTACGAGTAGGAACCATAAAAACGCCTGGAAAGCACTCACATGCTTAAGGTAACCAAAACGAGACGAAATTAGTGCATTACACAGTTAACTGAAAAAAGGTTGACTAGTACACTGTCAGTTGTTTTGTGGGGCAGATTCACACCACGGCAGATTTCAGCACTTTAAAATTTAGCGTGTGAAAGAAACTTAACCTGAATCTTTTTTTGGGGGGAGGGGGGCAGTTCTATCTTGGTGTACAATAAGAAATCAACAAAATTTTACGAATGAATAATCTTCTTTTTTGCTTGACATTTCACCAGAACCGTGAAAGTAGGAAGTATTATTTGAATCTTCAGCAAGTCGGAAAATTTCTTCCAAGAGCTAGGTCCAACAAAAATGTGGGTAGCTTTTGACCTTACTGTAATATATAATGAAGAACGCATTACTTTCATTCATATATATATATATGCATAGTATGGACTCAGTTAACATATTTAGATGAGTGGAACTTTTCTAACTAGTACGAGGTATAGGAGCAAGTTGGTCCTGTTCTTGTCTCAAATCCCTGTGGTTATTTTATTCTTTCCGTTCCATGTCTGGACAACTGATCTGTGAAGTTTCTTTATCGGGAAAATAGTTTTCAATAAAAGAAACGCAGGCATCCTCTGCCCGAGAAAGGCCCAGCCAAATCTGAATGCGAAAACACTGACCTAGAACACTGGCCTGGTGTATTGAAGGAGCATATGACCAGTCAATTAGCATAGCAACGTCACCCTCAAAACTCCAGTTGCAAGGTGATTTTTAGCCGACTCAGGATGTACACTTCACGTTTTACATTTAGTCTACACCTAAGCGCGGTTTTGACGTTGTTGCGTTTTCTATGGGCAAGCGGTCGCGCATTGAGGTGTCATTCTTTAAGGGGGCCAGCTATATCTCTACATATTTGTTTCTCTTTAACTGATTTGATATTATTTATGCTCGCTTGATTATTTTTTTCATTTTTATCACCGTAGAAACCATAGGTCTTGTAAAAATCATTGATACTTAATTGATTTATTCTTCATTGCATACAGACTGGCAAATCACAGACACCAGATTGTTAAGATCAAGTGAGTACTCACCATACTCGTAAATCACCTTCACGTAGTCCCTTGCTCGCTTCTCTACAGTTCTAATGAACCGTTCTTGTTTGAATTCCACAGACGAACCACCAAGATTACAAAGAAACTGCCGAGTATCTACACTGAATGACGGTACGTCGGTCCCCATTTTGTTACCCAAGTAGACGTGGTTAGCTTTTGACTATACAGTGTATAGTTCTGGAACATAAGCAAACCGGTCAAGGAGAAATGTGTTTCTTTCTGCTTTACTGTTCGAAATTACGCTTTCCACCTACGATCCGGAAGGTGGTTCCCCGTCAGAAGCAGCAAAACCTTAGATTGCTGTCAGCTAACCGCTCTTCTGTTCGCTGTAATTCAGAAAAGCTCTAAAAAGGCTAATCATCAGGACGCCTCAAGGGAGTGCTGTTATTTCGGAGAAGCCTCCTGACAGGATCTACTGTGATCACCTTATGCCACGTTCTGGGATTTGCCGTCCCGACGACTCTGAATAACAATATTTACTCTGAATGATTGGTGGTTGTGTGAAGAGATTTGGTAGTCTTAAATTTTGATTTTGTTTTGTCAGTGAGGCTAACCTGTGTTGAAAACCCGAGAAGCATTATACAGCTGTTTCATCACCAGCAATGAGCACCTCACGGAATTCAGATCTTAAAACCTACGACCTTCTGACCAGTGGTTGTGTGTTAGATCACGAGCGGCTGACCAGCAGTGTGGTTGTTCAGCCGGTCGTCGACGAAAGATAAAGTGTCTAAACATTGCTGTTAAAGTCACGGATTCGGAACACCGAGTTTCGTGAGACATGCATTACTGAAGATTCCCGATGAGGACAAAACAGTTGCGTAATGCTTCTTGGCATTTCAGTATAGATTGGTCTCACGGAAGAGACGGAATCCGACAGAGATTTACCCAAAAGTCCATGCCTCTTTAGACATCAGTTTATCAACCACTTATAAAACACAACTAGATAGTTGTTCGTAGCGAGGCGTAGAAGGATTTTCGTTTATTCACAGAGCCCTCATCCGGCTTTTACCAGCTTGTCCTGTGACCAGACGGTGGTGAGATATCAACCAACTCCTTGGGCCGACTAGATGTTTGTCTGATAGTCCGGTTGCCCCCATGAAGTTCACCACATCAAACGAAGGAGAAGAAGCAAAAACGTGTATAGTTTTGGGTGGCAAGAAATGTCGTTTATCGCACTGATTGCTCGGTTTTCGGTGCATCTAATAGTCAGGATACTACCAATGACCTCCCGGGCAGTTTTGGGCCCAAGTAACTAATCATTTCTCAAATAACTCTTGTCATCCCACTATGAATATCAGCCCAGCGGTGAGATCGAAATGTCCCTCTAGTCAAATACCAGTTACCTAGAGATATTTCGCTATACGCGTGCTCTACGGAAAATAGAAAATCTCAGATAATTTACAAACCTCTAAACTCCCGGACATACTCTTGTCCTCTTCGGGAAAGGGGCACTAAACGAATAGTCCGATTCGCAGTTGGTCTTCAAAGTCAAGTAGTGATGGTTGCAACATTTCTCCTGGGAATTAGACCGGTTACAAGTGTTCCAAAAGACGACAAGTAAAACATGGATACTACATTAAGACGCGTTTAATTCATTATCATTAAGCTAATTAAAACCAACAATATTTCACCTTTTATTACATGATACTCGCGACAAACTACTGTGAGCACGAACCACTACATATTTACTAACTAGCTAAAACCGGCTTTTGGACCCTACCCGCGGCAGTTATTCATTTAATGAGTATCTCTTGATTTCGCTCACAAACCGGAGGCTACTTATCAAGCTAAAATGTCATGCAAAAAAAACATTCACTATCAGAGGCTTATTCAAGGTACACTAATCTATTTTCGTGAACGGAAGCGACCTGAAAAAAAGGTACCATTAGGCCCCGATTACAGTGGATCGCACCAAAGGCTGTAAAAAGCGGAAAATACCGGTTCCGAGTAGCGAAGGTTCCTCAGAATTTTTGGCCGTTCCAGGTTACTCCGGTAGTGAATGCGTACAAGCTGTTGCGGATGGCATTTTTCTCGTTTTGCTATATCGTTACGTATGTTGTAGTCAAGATTTTGATATATCTAAAAACCTGAAAACCGTTTCAGTTTCAGTGATTCCTGTCGCGTTTCGGATGCCCAACACAAAGTTACATTTGCAAGAGTTGTCGGATGCATTTAAAGCATCACGCTGGGAAGTGAGTTCTGCACAAAAATTATGGATCATTGTGTGCTAACATGGAGGGACAACAGCCTTACATATCATCTCCACCGCATAAAGTGTACCGACAGCAATTCTAACCCCAGTCTTAGTTAGGGACCAAGTGCTTCAAAGCCTGATGGGACAGCCTACAGCGATGGACATACGCATATGTATACGCATATAGGAATTACAATCGCAGTAGGATATGTCCATTTGCAATAACGCTGTTTATATCTCATGGTCTCTATTCCCAAAGGGCTGAGTTTCACGTTCAAGAGTTGCAAGAGTGTCTATTCATTCAAAATACGTTTACACGTACTTGTTAGATAGTTTGCTATGTACTTTATTTTACTTTCTTCAAGCTATTTAGCAGTATTCGAAGAAATCACTCCTTCCAAATACCGTCCAGTTTGAATGTGTGAACCGAAATCAGGGTCCAATCGAAGAGTTACCTTCTGAGAAATTTAGTCCCAATTGTGGGTGGTTTCAGGATTTGCACAATACACATCCACGTCAATCTCGTTTGAACAGTTCTCCTGGCGTCCTGGTACGTAAACATATCCGACTAATTAGACGTGACAAGTCAGGTGCGTAGGGCGTGGGGTAGTGGTAACACTCTCGCCCCAGGTGTGTCAGATACCAGAGGTCAAAGTTCAGCAAGGTCAGTGATATACACCGCTAATGAGTTGTCAGAAGAGAAGAACAAGAGTACAGTGCTCCCCCCTTTGTTGTGGACTCACGAGAATAATACAATCTTTGCCGAGAATTGTGGGTGAACCAGAATAAACACTAGTGTAGCTGTCCCTGATGATAATATATTTAACCAAAGAACAGTGCATCGTCAGTTCTTCGCGAAATTCATGTCTTTCTTCTAGTACCGATCAGTTTAAGGAATGCTCAAGTCCGGCACCACGTTCAGCAGCATCCAGGGTTTTAAGCCCTTTTGAAAAACTTACCTACGCCCTGTCCAATGCCAGAGTATCAAATTAGACTTTTGTGAACTTTAACAGTTTTTAAATTTCCCCACGACGGCAGACATATTCACCAACTAACCACAAATCCTGATTTCGGAATCAATTCTTGGTTAACGCTACCCGTCCGGAACCCCGTCAATATCACACAAGCAGTGCAAACTAAACTTTCCTTCAAATTTTCCTTTGAATATATCATTGAACTGCATGCAGTCCCAACGGCATCAATTTTAAAACGAACCCCGGCAGTCCATTTATGAATGCCTGTTCAAGGTACATCCAACCAACTGATTCAGTTTAGAACAAAAATCTATTAGAAGGGGAAAACCGTTAGAAAAATCAAACTTCCTAAATACTGAATCAATATATGCCGAAGCCTTGCCCCAAAATTTTGTAGGAGAGTTTGAATTTCAAGTCACCTGGCTGCAGAATGATGATTCCTCGGCTTGATTCAAAGTGACATTTAGGTGAACAACACAGCAAGACAGTGGTAGACTAATTTCCAATTTTATATTAATAGTAGTCTATATCCGTTATGACAGCATTATTCACACATGTGAATAAACACCCGTGTCTTCTTGTCTGACTCAACTTTGACCTCTGTATGTTCAACCAATGAGTATAAACGAGCTTATGAAAACCCCTGCAACAGGGTAGTAAGGTCCATCCGGTGGTAGGCTTTCTTTACGATGGATGAGTTTTCACCATATTCCCCTCTTTTAGAAAAAGGACAAAAATGGTAGTGTCAGTTGGAGAAGGTCAAAAATATCTTCTGGTCCACGGTATAGGGCACCGACGACTTTGACCTGTTAATTTGTAATTTTACCTCAGATTTCCACTTCGTGTGAAACCTGTTGAAAAACCACTGAAAACTGACACTTTGGAGCAGCTCAACACCTCATCCAGCGTCTCATCTGTTCGAACTACGAGTTTCGCTCAATTGAAAAATTGTGAGACCGACTGGAAAGTCATCGTTACAGAAGGCCTTGGTAAACAATCGGCAGTTTTTAACTGAGCAACGTTTCACTTTTAACACAAAGCTCCATCAGGTCAACTAAGCAGGTCACCAATTTGGCCAGGTTTTAAGGCACACGGAGAACCAATCAGTAAGACCTCTCCAGCTTAGCACACTAGATTAGTGTTGAATGTCAATTTGAGAGTCTTGTCGGTTGGTGTGTTTGCTTAAATTTTCCCTTCCCATAAGCTCTATGTTCTTCTGATCCACATAGATAGGGGTGCGTGTTATGGGTGTGGAATAGAATCATTTTCTTCCTCTGAATACTTGAGGTAACATTGTAATGCTGCAGAAGACCCCCACCAATAGCTTATGTGTCGGCAAGCTTTACGCTTCTTTCTCCTACTCTACTAAGATTTACAGCCTTAACATTTCTGGCGAGTGCGTTCACTAGAAATGCCGTAGTACAGGCCGAACAAACATGTGGGCTCCGTTGACGATTGGCTGTTTACCAACTTATCTACGAAAGCAGTAGTAGCTAACTCAATGAAGTAAGCTTTACAGCCGAAGGTGCCCCCCTTTTGTACGTTGATTTTTTAAAATTTTGTTTGTTTCTTTTTTTGTTTTCGGGTTTTAATCTGTTGAATTCAGATATTCTCGTCTGACTGGTTTGTTTCATGTCTGGTGTGACCATGTTGCCATTGTTATTTTTTGTGCTCTATCATTGCCTTTATCAAGTATGATTTATCGATCCAAACCATCTAAAACTCCACTTTGATTCCAAATTTCACTAATCTACCAAATGGCTGCCATGTTGCTACCCGTATTTTACTCTCAATTTGTCTTTTTAGATTTCGAAAGATAAAAAGGTAACAGTGGGGACGCTGGCCACACTCGACATAGTGGAAGGAGCCTGGATTTATGGACGTGTTTTTGACACATCTCCTGGAAAAGTCGAGAAAATGACCGTAAAATTTGCAATAAAAGAACTCTCACTACGATCAGTCGACCTAGAAGGTACTCAGCGTGGTGTACCGAGTGGTATTCTGGTAGACTATTATCTTGAAGTCTGAATAAACAGGGGGTGAATTTACAAACCGGTTGCGTACATAAGGCTTTTAGTTCACATTGTTCAGTGCCGCTGACCTAAGAAAACGAACCCGTGAAGCTACGGCACTACCAAGCGCAAGTAACCGACTGCGGGACTGTTTTAGATACTTCCGTCTAGTTTACAAATGGGGAGACTCACAATGAACGGGGCACCGAGTCTCTCTCATCCAACAATGATAGAAAAACGTATGCTAAACTCAACCAGCGAACATAACTTAATCAAGGTACACAAAGTTCCTGACAAAGTTCTTGACTTTGAAATAACCAGAAAAACTGTTAAACGAAAAAACCAGATTACTAAATCTGTTGGTGCAAAACATGTTAGCTCTGGATTCTCAGAGATGTCCAAAACAGCTGCAAACTAAAGGGGACTGATAATGTAAACAGCAGTTCTGCTCAACCCTATTTTATCTCGTCCACCATTGGAGACGCGCTGTAAAGGCACTGAGACCCAAATCTTCGGAAAAATCATCCGATTATTGGAAGAAAAGTCAGCAATAAAGCGACAATGAACGTGGTTAATCAGCTACAGAACGCGGAAAAGTGGTTTGGGAGCAGAACGCTGGCCTACTCATGCTTATCAGGACCCTGTAAATGTCACCTGATGTTGGAACTGTGAGTGAAATTCCCATAGAAGGCTATCTGTAGAGATCGCAGAATCCAAAATCTAGTACACCGATAAATGAGTATAGTTAAAGGCGTATGTGGAAGTGTGTTTGGCTTACTTGAATATATATATATATATATATGAAAGCAAATATTTAATAGCTCAATCACTTAGTTCTTTTTTCATGTAGTTTTGGGTTGTGAGCACCAATTTTCCGCCTATCTTTTTAAATTTTCTAACATTGGACCTCATGGTATGATTCCTCTAGAAGGACCGTTTTGATAAATGAAAACTCACGTATGTTCACAAAATTTCCTTTAAGCTATCAAAGTGCTGAAATGTGAGGAACATTTGGAAGCTTACAGCCTTAGTAAGTTGAATTTTTTGATACTGACGTTTCTCTTCTGACATTATCTAGAGGAAATGCGGCTTCTAATAGGTGTTTTTTTTCAAGGATGCAGATATCGGACTCTTAGTGACAATCTCAGGAACCTTTTACAAAAAACGCACCACCGACTCACTCCTTACAACATTTATTCTTGCTCTTTTAAGTATAGCCTTTATGATGCATCATCGCTGACTGCGTGTGTGCACTGAGTAGCTGAGGAGTGATCTCGTGTTTTATTTCCGTCAATATAGGGAATTCAAATGGACGCTCCACATATGGATGTTTAACTGTAAAGAAAGTCGGTCAATGCTGGAAAGCCGAGAAGCACTGTAAAGGTGTTTCGTCCTTATTGGAAACAATCAGCAGTGCGCGTCTTACGAATCTTCCGAGACATCCGAACCCTTAACTTCTCAGCTAGTAGCTAAATCCTGATCCGTTCAATCGCAGCCAGTTAGCCAGCAGTATGACTAAGCATCACTCAGGAGAGACATAAAGCTACTTTTCCGTCATTGAGGTGGCCCAAGTTACGTGTTCGCGGGTTGAGTGGCTCCTGGAACGCCGACTTCTCAGATATGAGATACTTCATGGTTGCCTAGGCCGAAGAAAAGGCTTGTCTGAGGCTCTCCACCCTGAGACATTGATTCGAAAGTCTGTCAGACAAGATGGTAGGATAATATTCGTCTTTTCTTGGGTGCTTTTTTGTCACTTCTGACCCAAGAGTCGGAACCGCGTGGCAACGGGTTATTGCAGTTTTCCTGAGGAACACTTCTTGAAACCAGTGAGCAATAGTCTGACCCGCTTGGCTGAAGGGCTGAGGACTCAGAGGATAAGGTCTAGTTGCCGAATTGGGCTCATGGAAAGGTTCGCTTTTTTGCGACCTTACTGGGTGGTTCACCGGAGGTCGTTGTCCATCATTGATTGATCTAGTTGTGCGGTTTTTGGACTGACTTTACCTAACCAGTCCCTCCTCAGGGAAAGTCAGCGTTAATGCTTCCATTCTTAAAAACTTGCTGGGTGGCTGTAGGAAATACCTAATAGCCCTCAAACACCTGTTACGGAAAGCATTACAAATTCGCCTTCAGGTTCTTTCTGTAGAACGATTTCTTACAGCATAAAGACTTGGTATTCTTTGTCGGGCTTCGTCCTGTTAGCCTTAATGAACCGAATCCTAGCTAGGGTAGCCCACATGTCCATGGGAACAATGAAGCCTGATCACCACGATAAAGTGACAGCTTTGGTTAAAAAAAACAAGGTAGGCAGAATACTTGGCAAATCCCATTGTTGAGCATGCAGTATAGATTCGATTAATCGTAGAAACGGCTTGCTGGTAATATAACCATAGTGTTCGAATGTTAACTTCGTGACCGAATAACCTAAAGGCACTAATTTTATTTCTGGAGGAACTCATTATACAAATAGTAATGGGAATACTATGTGCCAGTAACCCATGTCCTTGTCAACGTCATAGACTTTGTATAATGATTTTCCTGGTCAACGGCTGAACATGATCGATCCAGTTTTTTTCACCACCTTCTTACCAGAAAACCGGCAATCAATCAATTAAATCTGTTTGAGTTGGGGTTTTGCGGTTTCGTATTCACACCACCCTCGTTTGAACGGTCGTCCTCCTGTTCTGGCGTAATTATTCTGGTGAGTCCACACCAAAGGGAAGCACTGAACTCGAGTTTCACACCTATTAGAGCTCATCAGCAGTGCATATCGAATGGCCGTGTCGGGATCTGAACCCCGGACATCTGAAATGCGAGGCGAGCGTGTTACCACCACTCCACCAACGCACGTTGGACGCACCTGAATTTTCACGTCTAAGCAGGCGTTCACGCTTGAGCGATGTGACTGGTGTGCCCGACCCATCGAACGACGACCCACTAACTGTCCTGCTGTGCCGATCGATTGACCCGCCAGTCAGGACTTTCCAGCCAGGTAGCGTCACACACGCTTGGAAAATGTGGTTTTATGGGGTCGAATTATTTATTTGGGAGGTGGTGCTTTGTCAACAGTGTTGCACGTGACCTATCAACATCAGTTGCAGCGACAGCTGGTGTGGCATCCAAGTTGAGTGGTAGTTCATATAATGGATCTGGTAACCAAAACATGCGAAACTAATGTATTGCTTATCCAGAAACACGCAAGAGGTCATTTACGAGAGAAAGCACAGTTTTTAGCATATTATTTGACATGAGGTGGGTAAAACACAACCTCTAGAATTCGTAGACTGTTAAGACACGGGCGGTTGCTGTTTCCTCGCACAAAAAGGCCCGTACGTATCTCAGCTTAGATGCATATCAGGTGGATATTTACAGAAGGCGTCGGAACTTGTTTTTGAGGATGATCTCACACATACACACAACTGGTCCCATAATTTGATAATTAAACTGTAGTTCCTCGGCATACGTTGTTGCAAAAGTCAACACTGCTCTTCCTCTGTCTAATCGCTTCTTTATTATTTTGAATGCCATACCACTTCCAGAAGCGTCTTTCGAGTTCTTTATCCCAATCGGAAATCAAAGACTTCTCGCCAAGAACTTACCCAAAGCTCATTCGGCGGAGTACGACAACATAATTGAATTCAGTGAAATTTTCGTGAGTTGCTTGTACAATAGGTTGCATGATGGATTAGTCACAAAATCCGGTAACGTGACTCACTAATGACAAAATTGAAACGGCCCCAGATGTGTACTCTCCTTAATTTACAACACGCTATCATGCGCCGGAATACTGGACATACGACAACGACAAATCAGTACCACATATGAAATTTGGATTAAAATTGCTGTTGTTCTATCAGGGTTGTGGAATAAACGTGATGACAAAGGCTCACACCTATCAGCCTCAGCCCACTGAGTATTATTCACAGATAACCTACCCACTCCAACCCACCCTCGCAATCCATATACCTGTTAGTTTTTTCCTCCGTTCGTCAGAGCACAGATTAGCGTTCCTTATGTCACCGAATTCCCATTGTTTGAGTGCCGAGCTCACCTATTAAGACTCTGACCTAGTTCAGCGTTTGAAATTGGGTGGCCGAAGTGATGGGTCAGTCTGATGATATCTGTGGGAAGCATACTCGAAATTGCTCAAGCCCGATGTGGGAACTCCAGATTGTGTTGCCAAAAAGGTGTAGGTATCTACGTTGAGGTCATTCACCTAGCAACTTTCCATCTAGGCGTGAATCAAGAAGCAAATTTCTTGAATGGGTTGTTCGTAGACCTACACGGTTGAATAGCCTGCCTAATCTCAGGATTTGGGGTTTTCTTCGGCAGTTCTGTATATGTGCATTAGAGAAAATAATAATACAGGGAACACAAAATCGATAAATTTCCATTCTTGATTGTGCAGAACGGTTAAGTAAACGGAACAATGCGGAGCACATAGTCAACACAAACCATAGGTTTGTACAACTCGTTCCTGGCAACATAGTACCGGATCAGAATGAAAGAAATGAATTCAAACCGCAATTTTGTTGTCCGCACTAAAATGTTAAACTCGACAGGGGAAACTAAGAGTTTTAAATTACCGTGAATTCATTTTATCGTGTCATACAAATTGCGTACCAAAACAGCGGAACGTATATTTTATCAGTGAACATTACTACAAAAATCTTCTTGTATCCTAGAAGTTAAGCGTACATGAGGTGGCTGTGAATTTGAATCCCACCCGTGTACGCGACGCAGCCGTTTTATAGCCGGCCATTCAACACCAGTACAATATCTTTCAGAGTACCTTTTACAGACAGGATTGTAAGGAAATTGTCCATCGACAGTTTTTAATCCGACAGAGTCTGATGCATTGCATTCCTTCCTTATTTTTGTGTCTCTGAGCATCTTGTGTATTGTGTACAGCTCAGATTCAGTTATTGATTGTATGCTAGCACTTTGTGTCCTATCAGTGCGTGGTGTGTAGTTTTAGACGATCAGTGAGTAAGCAAGAAAAGCTTGGACAACTACTGTGTGCTTTACGCAATAGTTTGAATGGACTAAGTTGTATGGAATAGGATGAATTCAAGAAAACCCCAGGGTCTTTACAGAGGTTAAGATACAGCAGAGAAGACTTCTATATGAACCTAAGGTTCTTCGTATTTTCAGCGGTACATCAACTGATGAAGAGAATGATAGTTGAACTAAATGCAATCATACTAGTTTCACGCCAAACTTTAAGCCAGTTCTTCGAAGATCCACAAAGTGACAAAGGCTCGGTCAACTACGATTTCCCTGTCTAAAATTGACAATGAAGGAAGAAAGCGACAGTTACACGTGAAAAGTCAAATTACAGCAACATCTTGTTAGGTCTGTCCGAAGCTTGCTTTTAGGCTGATTAACTTTGCTAGCCCGCAGGACTAACCACATTACAGAACGTAAGCAAAAGTACACACGAATTTGGAAGGTGGCCATTTCAAACATTTAGAACATTCCTGTCTCGAATGCATTCACACCAATACCTCTTCTAAAAAGCATTTTTTGTCTATGCATTTGACGAACGTTTACCCACTACTTTACTTCGCACCTTGATTATAAAACCCGATCTACTCACCTTTCTTTCAAGTTACGTGAAGATCTGCTACGTGAGCTTAACTTGCATACCGCGGTGCTAGATGTGCACGTCTCCGAGCTAGCGGTTTCCGGCTCGTATATCATAGCATGTGGAAGCGTTAATTTTAAAACGACTCAGCTACTAAACATCCTAACCGATTTGGATGAAGAAAATCTCGTTAAAAGTTTCAATGAAAAATTTGAAGGAGACGAAATCCTTAAACTCCAGGGTAAGTTACAATACTGCTTTCAAGCTGAATTTTACAAATACAAGTTGATGCTTTGGCTTTGTAGTTTTTACCCATTTTGTGGCGTACTCTACTACTGATAGGCATATGAGTACGTGCCTTCATGGGTTATTTCCCCATAAACCATTTTGTGAACCTCAGCGTGAAACATTCCCATTCCATATGCTAAATTCACATGCTACGATGAATGTCTCTCGGCTACATTCCTTGAAAAACATAGCTATTGGATCAGGCAATAAGAGTTTGTCGGAGCAGCAACTCCCGTTCTACAAGTCCGGATGGCAGAAACCATGGAAGCATTTTCATTGTCTACTAGTAATGCCCACTTATGCGAAGCGGAGCAGAAAACATTTTCCCTTGGACAAACATTTTCAACTGATGAGGGACATGGCTGTTGGTTTGTTCTCTGAGATCGGTACTTTGCTTGCAAAAGTATCATCATAATTCGCGGGGATATTATCAGTGGGCTGTGAGTGGAAGTAAAACCCACTTCCACTAACAATGCAGTGATGGTATCACCTAGACCGGCGATGAAAGTTTGCAGTTCAATTATCTAGCTCTGAAAACATACCAACGGTCATCAGTACAACCCGATCCATCAATATTCTTCTCTCAAAAAACGTCTAGAGCAATAGCATTTTGAAAGTGGTGAAAAATGATAACAAACCTTGAAGAACCTGAAGAACAGATGCACGACGCAAAATGACCTTAACAGTGTCTGATCACTTATAACCCCGCGCTTTGCTGTTGGGTAAGTTCCTAATCGCTGAACAGTTTGAACGTTTATTGGTGCTGACATGTTCAACATCTTCATCTGAAACGTAAAGAACCTAACATATTAAGGCAGAAGCTAGATCCCGATTTCCTCAAGACAAATCAGTAGTATCGTAACAGGGCATAAATACTGGTGAGTGGTGAGTCTAGAAGTACAGCATAGTAGAACATGCAGATACAGTATAAACAAAGAACTAGAGACCTGTTCACAGCGAATCAGACTCAGACGCCGTCTACTCTGTAAGGAGGGTGTTAAACATGTGTGGAATAGTGTACGAATCATTAGATACTACGATTACTGCTAAACACTATAACTAGACCGCGGATAAGACCACTATGTACAAAGAGCAGAGTCATCATCCAATACAAATATATCTATGTCGGGTACGACTCCTGGTGTCAGAAACAACGAACCAGGATCATTTCCATCCGGCCCACACATCCAAAAGTGAATCGTCCGGTCTGCCAATGGCGCCACGGACTTCATCACAGGAACATTGCCTAAGTGGATTATTCCAGACATTCAATGTCATATCACTCTGGCACTATCGTGCAAAGATTCCATTCAAAGAATCCGGTGTGCGGCACAACTCTGAGCCAAACCTTTTCACTGAGTTTGATGTTATGGGGTAACCTGTGAGCTTTAATAAAGCTGAAAAGAGTGTGCTATCAATCGGCGTGATATGAGCAACTAGGAAAAGCTGATGTTGAAGTTCGAAATTTAGTGAAGGGTGTTGGAATTGACATATTAGACTTGCGCATTTGAAACTATAGTGACAGCTAATTAGTCAGTGGATCATCCAGTTTCAACTGTTACAAACATTAGTCTCTGATACACCTTGTCAACATGATATGGTGCTGTGTGAACTCAGATTCAGAGTTTAGTTGGGTAGCGTTCACAGTACTCTAAGTTGGCACGACTGACTGATGCACAAGTTGGAACTCATTTTTGGATACGATGGGACTCATGAAGCAACTAAAGAGAAGTGCACATGTTTTTTGCATGATACAGTTGCAGAAATCCTTCCCAAAGAAGCCAAATGAAGTAGATTGACAAATATAGACGTAAATTATCCTGTTCATTTCAAGGGCTGAGGGATTATATGCATAGTTTGGTGAACAGTGTAGAATCATCGATAAAATTATGGGACGAGCTATTTTATCGCTCCAATTCAAACACTTTCGAACGAAACAAAATGAGTTCTGACTAAATGACTTTGCACGAAACCAGACGCCTCCCTGCTGAGTCCAACTTGGATTAGCCATGCAGCTACGTTAACGCCTCACGTAATTACCCTTCCGAATGTACTTGCGCTGCCAAGTTCTTAGAATGAACCGATAAAAAGCTATCCATCAGGATTCCTGAATGCATCTCCATTGCACTACGAGGTGCAAAACTGTCAACAAGCTCGATTGCATGCCACCTGGTGGATTGCAATCTACGGACTGAACCTACAAAGTCATTCACCGTCAGCTGACGACAGACATTCGTTGTCCACTGCAGCTTACTCGATCTTTACCCATTTGTCGACCAAATCTACGTAGAAAACCACATTTGTGACTAGTCTTGCCTTATCCTGGTGAGATTGCTTTTCCATACGCCCAATTTCTCTCCTTGACTCTCTCAATGGGTTGAATTTGTCTCCAATGCTATCCTTGTCTATCGTTTTTCGACTTGCTGTCTCACATTGCCGTGTTTGGCTCAACTGATTTGTGTCCCAAACATTACCATATGTTCTACTTGTTTAACCTTGAGTATGAATTTGTGTAAACGAAATGTAATTGTGTTTTTATCGAGACGGTTAAAACACTCCGACTGAGAATGTCATTGTTCTACCGTGAGTTCATAATCCTCTGTATCGCTTACAGCCCTCTATATGGAAAACCATGTTCTGGTTTGCGGGAAAGGGTGAGTAAAGAAATGATAGTCTATAAAACTACAAACAGCATGTACTGACATGTGTACCATGAAATAGCTGTTGTGTCCGTGATATCCGTTTGATGCTTCTAACAGCAAAGAAATAATGATGAATATTAATCGTTCGGCTGTAACTCTCTTTCGGTGCATAGCTGCCACGCTACCAGAAGGAAACAGGGAGCATGAGATAATATCAGGCTGCTTAAGCCAAAAGTGGAGCGGTTGAGATTCTGCGGTTGGGTTCGAACCATGGACCCATCGGTTAGTGAAGTACTCTTGCTAAACACTGAGCTACCTGAAGCCTGTAGTAGCGAGGACAAAGCTAGGCGGCCATCCATTCTCTGGCCAGTTCAGATCTTTCATGGGATCAAGTGTAGTATCAGTGAGCCAATAGTTCAAAACATATAAGAGAAATAGGGGAATCTGTAATTTGGTCTTTTCAAAGTTCACCTAACATACGCCTAGCTGTACTGACCGGAAGTCACTGGATAGGATATTCTGTTGGCCGGAAGTCATACAAAGCCGCACCAGTAAACTGGGAGCGATCGGACGAATTATTTTTAGGTAAGCGCATCAAATGATGTAAACCCCTACAGTTTCCAGATTATGTATAACTATTTTATTACTATTATTTGTCAATTTTTATCTTTATTTTAAGCCGATTTGTTGCACTTTATAAACGACTTAAAATGCTGTCCTGATTAAATATGTGCCCCGTTTTAACTCGGTGGACTAAGAGGGAACCTTACCAGAATCAGTCAGTTGGGTCAGCGTTTTTCGGTTTGGTTAGCAAACTCAGGGCTGTGCGATCCATACATGTGGTACAAAGTGAACGGATGAAAAGTACAGAAGCGGTTGTTGTCGATAGTCTGTCCCTATTCTGTGGTTCTGGCTACAGTGAACGTGGATTTTGGGGATGCGCAAAGACTTCTGTTAAATATGTTATCTCTAAATTCGCAAGGAAACAACCGGTAACTTATCCTGGCTCCCGATTCAGCTGAATGCATGCTATGAATCAGTCACGACAACCATTTTCTTTTCGGTCGTGACATCTGACTTCCTTTGTGTGTGACCCTCAGAACGGGCATTCTATGCCCTTGCACTCAACAAACCCATCCGGTAGTACATTCTGAACATACAGTCCGGCTTCGAAAACACCAAAACACCAAAGCACCAAAACAACAACCTAGCAGTAGGATCATTTGCAGACGCACTATGAGGTGACATTCAATTGTTTGACATCAAGTCTAGAATATGAAATGGTAATGTAGTTCAGAATACGGACAACCAATAAATTCACTGTTCGCTTGGTTGTATCCTGCTTACTGACTCAGAGTGGTAACCAAAGTTGAGGTGGGAGTTTGTGGAAAGTGCGTAAAACTTTCGGACTTTACTACTTTGAGCTGCGCACGCTCTCGGAAATAGTCTAAAAGGATGACAGCCATGTCGCGGCTAAGACCGGCGGTGAATGAGTTAAGCTACGTTAGTTAGTCAAAGTAATCATACAACATTAGGACTGCTAGTAAATTCAGATGCAACGATCTGCGTGGACCAAAGAATCAGAACTGACCGGGGCTGAGACCGGGTTAGTAAGAATCATTAAGAAGGATGGATGGGCCTTCCAATAAACGTGCGTAAATGGGAACCTCCGGTGGTCGAGTGCAACTTATGTATAGGGTTATACGAACCGGCCTCCAACAGTCGGGTATTACAATTTCGGGTTGATCTAGCCTGTTTTGTAAGACGTTTAGTTTACTTCAAACTCACTGGTGACGAAGGTCGAAACACAGATGGAATCTCATGATCCCCTGTGATAATTTTTTTGGTGGTCATCTAGGTTAGTCCTTTGCACTGAATGATTCTCTCACAAAGACTAACTTATTGTAGTACGATGGTTTGTGTGCCGTGGAAAGCCGCTGAACGACGCTATGGAATGCCGACGCAGCACCCACAAACAGGATAGACATGGTCCAATGGTTCACCCAGTTAGAAGTGTGATGTAGATTTGGACTTAAAGGTCAAACTACACTGCTAACTCGCAGTGAAGCTCTTGAGCTGAAGACTTTGTTAGATAACCCTAAACGATCTTCTGTCCAGAACTGGGCGTCTTGGAAGTATCTAAGCTCAGATGAAATGCTAGGAACCAAAGTACCACCATTTCTCATTATATCCTCATCACTGTGCAGCATAAACATTAGTTCTTACTGCTGCTGTATTGTTGTCGATGTTGACTATGGTGATAAGAGCATCAAGAACAAGAGCTCAGAAACAGCAGCATTTGAGGTAATTCTGAAGTCGAGGACAAGGATGTCAATTGAGTCTTTGAAGTTTCGTAATTGAAATCAGTTATTTTTCGTTCGCATTCGTGGCATAACCAGACTAGTTGCTGTCCAGTACTAGTTGAGTTTATAAAAATATGCTTCTGATTGTACACGAAATCACTCACCGTAGTTTTTTTGTACTGCAAGAATTATTTTACAACCAGTGTGTTTTCTGAAGCCTAAACAACTGTCATTTCATTTTCATTCATGTTCTTGCTTTCAAATTATCGTAACATACGGGTCGATTCTCCAGCAGCACTCAGGCCACGGATGATTCAGACACAAGGGCATAATGTCACCTAGTGTGTGTTAAATACACGCCGACGATTGGCTTTCGCCTTGTTTGTCTGACTGCTGTTTAGTCGCAACCGCTTATTGACGCACTGTATTGTTATTCCATTTTACTCTTCATATGCGAGTACAGCATAAGGTTTTTTAAAATTTTGTCTAGTTGTTCATGACTTGATTCTGTGAACGCTTACACCATCGCAATATGCAGATTCCTCGGCTCCTCTAAAAACGGGTTTTGTCCAGTGCATATAATTTAACAAACCAAACGTCTTGTTTTTTTCCTTGAAAAACCTCGGTCCAGAGCATTCTGGTGATTTCACAACATAAGTGCAATAGTCGTAGGTGCTTGCGGCATTTGTAGAATCCACATTGGCAGTACTTCCGTTGGAACAGTCCTCTTTCGTGCATGAACACGTCCGACATTTTTGAAGTGATAAGCTAGATGTGCCTAGCGTGAGCTGCTGGACGGTTGGTAGCACGCTCACTACTCACATTGAGCGTTCGAAGTTCAGACCAAGACGCAGCCAAGGACATACAGTGCTCATGAGTTCTAACAGGTTTGAAACTCGAGTCCAATTCCTCCCACTTTAGTGTGAACTCGCCAGGAAAGGAGGATAACTTCAAACGAGAACGAGGTGAACGTGCCTCTACAAATACAGTAGTCCCTTATCGGAATCTTTCTTCCTGAAAATCAGAACCCATACTTGGTAAAAATTCAAGATGCCTTCATCTTTAGAGTAGTGATATAACAGCAATGGACTCCATCAAAACGCGCTCACTTGTTGTTGAAAATCTGGAAAGGGGTTGAAATTTGCCCCAGTGGATGTCAGTGAAATTCCAAACGCGCGGAAATGCCTTCGCCTTTTCTTGGGCGGGGCAGTGGGCAAATGGGCGTTGGAATGACTAGTTATACCACGGGCAAATATACCATTTCATTATTACAAAGCTGCGGATGCCTACTTTCTGCGTTGCCTCTTTGGGAAGTTCAATGGCCTTCCGGTGACACAAAATTCATTATATGCGTAGTTTATCAACCTCGGTATAATGGAATGCTCCCCATCTCTGCATACGTCATGTTTGTTTGCACAGTCTGCGAAGTAAGTAATGCTTTACTATGATTCGGTGCAGCAGCACCCAGCTGTCAACTAAAACAAGAAAAACACAGGTTCATTGCAAACACTTGTTTGATTGTCACTGAAACAAGAATTATTTCTAAAAGTACAGAAAGGTGGCATTATTTTTGCGAGAAGCATAAGTGACCAAAACTGATAGTTGATCTTCTTATTGTTGTCTACCTCTGCAAAATTGGTGAACTACATGGATTCGGGTTCTGGTTGCTTGCGTACTCGTAACCGACAGGTTCGCTGATGTTCCCCTCAGATTATTGACCGCTCAATTCCTTAACATCACTGCAGTCTCAATAGATGCATGATCCATGACGATGATGCTGTGGGACGATACAAATAAGTAGGTTTTGTACAATTAATGCCATGCTTAGCGCCATGTTTTAGTCTAAATTCCGTACAGTAGGTTTTGTGGAACTGTAGCTACAGAAGCCTACGATATCTAGCATAATGAGTCACACCTTTCGCACTTTATCGATTGCGTACATTAACTCTCAGCATTTTTTCTGACAACTTTTCGAAGGTAAACCCAAAATGATGAACAGTTAAGGAAACACTTTGTGTGTGTACGGCTTCCAACTAGGATTGCTTGATAGCTGAGGCCAAAAGGTCTTCTCTGACGTATTTGTAAATGGACTGGAGATTCTCTATCAGGTGATATCTGTCACTTTCAATTGCATGCTTACGGGTTTTACGGTCAACACCGATGGCAATCGTGCGTTCTCTGGCGGTAATTTTACCGTTGTTCCTGTGTTCATGTTCTATCCTTGGAAGGAGCATCCGCCTTTGGCGAACAGAGAGAGAGGAAAATTCAGTTCCGTGGAACAAACTGCCCTTTGATGAAGAAATAACCTAGATGCCTCACCCTGATATGAAGGGAAGCGTTCAGTCGTGCGGTCTTTATGCCTCTTACTTAGCATGCAGCTGTACAGCTTAAAAAACATGCAAAAGCCCGATAAATTTTTTTCTTGGTTAAATTTTGATTCCGTAGGAGACGCACCTCTAAAGAAAACCCTGATTTGCACTCACCTGTGAGTTTTGTCGAGGCCAAATTAGGATTTTCCTTTAAATGCTTTGACACAATCCCAGAATGTGGCGGAAATTCTGCTAACAGAATTCTTTGCCAAGCTATGTTTCACAAGTGCCATTTGGGCCAGTTGTTGAACGTTGACTAAACTGTGTTTGAACTCATGCACTCCAGTTTTCAAAACGTATCACCCGATACATTAAGGTGGCGAACGAGTCTATAGGCGAAACAATGTAGTAAACGTGATTCAACGCTCCCAGAATGTACACAACCCCGTAAGTCAATTCCAGGCACAAAATTAACGTCTTTCGGTGCGCACGAGGCCACTGGTTCCTACTAATTGGAAAACAACGTTTTTCAATATCTTTTACATACTTTCTATCACACGTCATCCTCCAAATCCGCGGTTTCAAACCTTAATTTTCCTGCTCTGTTGAAAGCCCCTTCCTGTAGTAAAAGTGTTTTGTTGTTTACTTAGGTTTGTATCCAACGTTATACCAAATGATCTAAACATTCATTAAATTGGAACAACCAAATTCGTTTTTGTGATAGAGCGACTGGGAGAAGTGCCTTTCTTGTAAACATATTGTTCTTCCTCTCTGCTCTTCGAAGCAAACTAACTGTTTGTTGTATCAATTTGTGCAAGTCGATCACGCGGTTTTGGCTTGAAATTTCGTCCAGCATTGACTTCATGACAAACAATGTTTCTCCTGCTAGCTCTCCAAAGGACTGAAATTCCTACCTAATCACTAGTGGGTTTCCGAAGGTCTCAAACTTTTTCACATATGGAGAATACCGAAATACCCACAAGACAAATCAGACCCTCTTGCCTACATCAAAGAAATTTGACTAAGTTTTCTCTGACTGACTATGGTTATCAACCAAGATTTCGCTGTTTCTAATATTTCTCGTGGAGTCGCTCTGACAAAATCGCCAAAACTATATCAACTGACGCACGTTTTCGGATCGAACCAATCTTAATAAGCCCG
This sequence comes from Clonorchis sinensis, assembly GCA_003604175.2. NCBI lineage: Eukaryota > Metazoa > Platyhelminthes > Trematoda > Opisthorchiida > Opisthorchiidae > Clonorchis > Clonorchis sinensis. The sequence goes on along the minus strand of CM030369.1, from coordinate 191,664,762 downwards.
ATGCGTCTTCTGGAGTAAATTCTCCATCACCAATCACTGTAATCTGTGTACCATCTTTGCATCGGTTTTGTCAAGCTCATGAGTACAACTCACCAAGCGTGCTGTTAACGGCCGAAAACAGGCCTTGGGGCACTACTATAGAAGTATGTGAACATCACTCGCAGCCAGTTTAGCTTACGTTCCGCAACCCACAGAATAAGAAGTCTGGGTTCTGTGTGTGTGTGTGTATGTGTGTGTGAAAATGTGGACGTAGGCCCAAGAAATAATAAGGATATTGTCGAATAACCATTCATGGGTAGAGAAAAGTTCTCTACCATATCTGAAACTTCAAAAATTGCGATACATGCCACTTTCGGGAAACGGCTAGTCAAACTACTTTCTGGCCGATGGTGGTGTGAGAAGATTTTTGATAATTAACAATAGAGATTTCAGTCAGTCAGTGAAGCAAGTCTGTGCTGGAAAACCGAAGAGCACTGTACAGCTGTTTCCTCCTTATCCGGAATCATCAACATTACGCATCTCAAGAAACTCAGAAAAATTCGAACCTGTGACCTTCCCGCCATTGATTGACTACAAAACTATCCCGTCACGACCGGCTTCTCAGCAGACTTCGACACGACAAAGAGCCACTCATCATTCGTCACAGAAACCACAGGAAGTGGTCACATACTGAGTGCCCCTCTGGAATGACGAAGTCTTAGAGGGATATTTCACTCATTTTGTGAAATTGTCCTTTCTTTGAACATCTGCGCTTCCCCTGTTTGTTTTAGCAGAATTTTCAAAAGGTCGGATAAGTACAGAGATAGTTTAGAAAATGTTGAGGAAACACAAAAACGACGAAAAATCGCCCAGAACTTTACGAAACTAGAAGTCCATCGGAATTTCGCAGTCTGGTCCAGTGTGAACACAGTCCTTGAACCCAGATCCAGGATGAAATTCACATTTTGTAGGGCTCCACGTCGAAATCAGAAATATCATGTGTTGAAACACTTCGGAAATAGTCAGTTTTGATTAACATCCATGATGAGAAGACACCAACTTCTCGGACGTTTCTTCACTCTCGGACGGCGTCTCTTTCGGGATGACATCATGGTGGTATACGCTGGCATGGCTTGGTAAAAAGTGTGATTAAGTTGCAATAACCACACACTTTACATTTAATCACTGAACGTAAATCCGCTAACATCACTTGTCCACGTTTTGGTGGCCAAAAGAACGCCTTTGCCCATAACATAATTCGTCTCAACCGAGCAGTAATCGATAAACCTTTGAGTGATTTTCGGAGATTCTCTCGTAATGACTGCCTACATTTTTATCATTCTGTACCGACCAAAAACGGCCGCTTCCGTAAGCCCTAAAACGTTGCGATCTGTTCAGTCTCGTGTTCGAGTGAATCACCATTTTGTTGATCCACATTTTCAAATCGTACGTGCAATAGGTCATCCTGAATTTGCAGCGCGTTTAAGTTTGTGTTCCAACGTGACAAACACGATTTCACGTCGCTTCACTCTGACCAGACTTAGGCCTGCTCTTCTTCAACTTAGGTGAACAAACTAATTCGTTTTTTCTCACAAGATATAAGAGTGACGTACTTATTGACCAAATTTAAGGTAGTGAACAAGCAAATTTGCGTAGCACCAAGGATGAAGTAACCATCTCGTAATTGCTCCTATTGGTTTACGGGGAGAACATAAGTTGGAAAAAACGGCTTGTTAGTGCCCAATCGAAAAAGGATCACCAAGGTTTAGCCTCTTTCTCCGCACTACAAATTCAAAGCCTCGCGTTCGTCTTCACTCCGAAATCGGCGAGCAAAACGTTCGACAACAAGATGATATTTTATTACGTTAACAAACTGGCATGTCACAGACAGTCGAATAGGCAGGTCTTTGAACAATACAGCTGGTAACGTGCATCACTGAAATTTTAGAAATCCAAAATGCTGAGACAAGAAATATATATTAATTATGTGCTTTAATGGGTGAAAAAGAAGCTGTGAGCACACGGTCCAAACAGAGTGTTTACAAGGAAAGGTGGGAAACAGCCGTTTATGCGATAGGAATTTTCTTCGTCGGATGAGGCTGGAACCTCCCGGACTTTGGTCGAATAGGAAGTGAAGTAGAGCCCCGTCGGTTGTGGAGACCCAGCGTGGGAAACAAATGGAACACGGGAGAGTCAAACAACTGATGATGCGTAAGAGTAGGCAGCTGTTTTGTGAGGAATTTGATTATAGAAATCCTGGTACTTAGGTTTGGGTCGCACAATTATATCTGGAAATTCGTTAAGGTGTAAACCTTCTAAAGGAATGTCTTCACCTGAACTTTCTACGGTGAATTTGGAAGCAGTTGTAAGAAATAAACAACCAGGAGGGTGATGCTGAAAATGTGCTGCTTCTTGATTCTTTGGCGTGAGTAAAAATGTGTACCAATGTAAGATGTGGCTATATCCTAATTCACTACGGAAACAGCGTACCGTGTGAAACGTGGATAGTTTTGGAGTTGCTACTGTAAATCTCATAATGTTTGCAAAATCAGCCTACCAAGAGCGGTCACTGCAGAGACACCATTTTTATAGGGTTTCACTATAATAACCCATGATAGTTCTGCTTAGGTGCTTGGATTAGACTGTAGGAAAGCACGCATCCATTAATAGTCAGGCTCTTTGGGGATCAACAGTGTTCAACGAGGAAACCCAAACCATCCTGATCATTATCATCATCATTCAGCTTTAGCACCTGTTTAGGGCCTACCTGCCATGCCACCAGAAAGAAGCACGAGGACTGGGACACTGCCAGGTTGCCCAAACCTAGACAAGAGAAGTCGAGATGCAGAGGTCGGGTTCGAACCATGGACCTTCCGGTCAGTAAATTCGCGCTCTAACCACTGAACCATCTCACCCACATCCCGATATGTCCACCTATTTTTCTACATCAAAAAATCATCATCTTGTGTGATGTGATCGCAGCATGGTTTTCTGGTTTGTATTGTGGAAGAACTGCCCTTTCCGGAAGAAATTTATTCACATAAACGTGTCTAGGGTTGGCGCACAATTGCGCCAAATTTCCCACCACATACCATGAAAACTCTGGTAGAATAGAATTGTCAACATAAGAGAGCCAACTTAAAAGGGGAAAATCTTTAAGATAAGCATGAAACTTGTAACTTCCTAATTTTGACCTGAAAGTGTCACGGATCATCCGAATAAAGTAAACTCTCAGATGGAGCGCGGCTTGTTTACCTGAAGAAGAAAGACAGGACGAACCGAAAGTAACAAACAATACTTCAACCATATTCCGCGTAACCCAAAATGGAGTTCCATTCAGTTCCTCTTCCTCCCAAATGAGACTGTCCGATGCTTTTCATGAAGCTTAACTCCATGCGGCTAATTTTTATCAGTTGAAAATAGCGAGGCACTAGGCCGACAACCGGGACAACTTAGGTATCAGCTTTTGACCGCTTCAGATGTACGGGGTTGTATATAACATAATACGAGAGCAAAAACTATTCATGCACTTTAATGGACTTAGTTGGTAAGAGGTCGTGAGCGGGTATGAGGGAGCCCTTACTCCTCCGAAGTTTGAGCGGATGATGATGACAGAATGGGGACAAAGAACGGTTCCATAACATGTAGTACAAGTAGGTCAAAGTAGTTGTCTCTGATCGATGAAGAACCAATCTTGGAATAAACCAAGCTGGAAGCTTCATGTAATAGCTGAGCAATTTGTTAATCAGGGTAGGAACTGAGATGTGATTTCCTCAGGAGGCCCCAATAGTTGCAGTACACAATCAGCAAACATGATCAGCCTGTTGTTCTTATTTGGACTGGTAGATCGATCATTCTAAGACTCATCTGTTACAAAAACAGTATTCCAAGTTTCATGTGAAATACAGTCATCATAGCAACTGTAGCCAGGTGTAATCCAAAAAGTGTTTCTCTCTTCTAATGCGGTATGCTAATGAACTACAAAAGATGGTTTCCCGGAGGAGTAAAAAGAAACCAGTCTGCCTAAACCTTACAATTTTTCCACCATTGGGAGCTCAGTATATTCTGATTTCATTCGTCATGAAGGTCATCGGAGTTCAAATGCAGTAATAAACTCACACAGCAACATAGTCAAGCGATATAAATTTATGGAATGCATTCATGATCCTAGTGTGCTGTCATCAGCCGTAAGTTTCGTCCAGAAGAATAACGATCTACTTCGCAGGGGAGATCCACATGAGCCTTCACGATTATTCATATTGCTCGCATAGTTCCACACGTGGGAGCATAAAGCTGATGAGCAACGGCAAATTTCAGTTCAATAACCTCCAGTTAGCGCAACCTTCTGGGACGGGGAGCTGGCACTGAAGCAGTGGGCTCCGAACTTATTAGTGCAGGTTGTTTATCTTTAAAGTAAGGAACAAGACCGTGATCTCTGATGTACTTCCCTCGTAAGATTTCTCCTGATACAGTTTGGCTTCATCGCTGTGGGTGGCCTTGAAAACGCAATTTGAAAAGACCGCATTTATATGCGCCTGGTCACTGATCACCATAGAAAACCACCTTAGGTGCTCTAAAGTCGTGCTTGCAAATGTCACGGACAACAAGACGGAGCAAGTTTCGTCTGGTTCATATGTGCTCGGTAACCACGGTTACAATCCGAGTTTCACGTAGAGCATAAGTAACTCAAGAAACCACCAGGTAAAATGGTAATAAAAATATATCGGTAACCTTTGAACGGGTGAGTTGTTCCAGTGCATACATGTAAGGGGGCCCTCTTTGATGATCTAGGTTTACTCGTCAAGCTCATCAGCACGTGGTTAGGCAGTAAGAATTAATTTCGCTTTAAAACGTTTTGACTCATTAGTCCCCTGAAGGAAGTCAGCTGCACATTAAAACGTGCACGAGTTCTGACTTTTTTCAGAAAAAGCCCCTGACTGAAAGCTGTATGGTCATAATCGTTTAAAAAAAATTCCGGTCCCCCACCTATCTAAATGGAAAGTCCACCAGACGTGGACAAGTTAGCCCCTTTGTGTTAGAGGCTCCATTAATGGAGGAGGAAAAATGGAGGAGACCCAGTGAATTTGATGGTCCTGTTCTTCAGCAATCAGTGGTTAAAATGTGCAGGTCCACTCCAGACCTACAAATTGAGGAGACAACAAAAGGACTGTCTATGCGAAAAAAGATAATAACATCCGTAGGTGGTTAATTCAAACTCTCCTAATAAAAAGCATACCTGGCAAGTTGGAATGAAATGCAGCTCGCTTTTCTCTTTTGTACCTTTCTTAGATAATATCCGTCTATAAACAACCACGTTGAGGAGCTGGTTCTCCATATAGAAACCACAAGAAATATTATCATATTCCAAGCAGTAAAGAAGAACTTGAAGATAAAACTTACGTCATTTTTGGACTGCTTAGTCTTGAAGTTCTGGAGTGAAAGCTTTGAGCGCGCTGAAGCAGAGGGAAACGAAGCTCGTTTTGACAGCGTCTACGCAAAATTTAAACAGGTTAATGTGCCGTTTTGAACCTGAACTCCTAGTTTCTATGAACCGTGAAGTGGCAAGTTCGAATGCGAATCCTAGATCCTCCTAGGTTCCACTAAACAGCACTGCTCAGTAAGATCAAACAAAAAACCGACTGCGATGGCTTACTAAGAACAGGCTTCGTAGCCATCCGACACATCAAGTTACCTTCAGTGAGCAAACATCATCATACAGGTTTCTTACCTCGCGCCACAAACAACAAAATCATTTTCAATATATTGAGCTGAAACGGACAACAGTGAAGAAAATCAGTTCGTTGTTGAACAAGTATACAAAATATTTTACTAGACTTTTTTTACCTCGTGGGGCAAATACAGCGACAGAATAGAAAACCAGGTTGCTAAAGTTATCGATACGAAAACAATGGCACTGTCTATTCAGTGATGAGGAAGTTTGATTGGTGGGCCAAGTTTTCATCGTGATGGGCAACAAAGATGTCACCTATCCGCATGGAGATCGCTGCGCTTCTTTCCAGCATCTGTTGTCAAAGGACCATGGACTGCTTTTTCGGTATTCGACGGATTATGCTGAATGATTCAGCCGGGTTGATCTGGCGGTATGTATTAATCAGTTGACTGGCGACAGCACCTGTGAAATGCTTGGCTGCTCTGTTTTTACGAGTCGATCTTTGATCCCTTGAGGTTACTGCCATGCTGTTCGATCCACATTCGAAAACCATGAGTATACAACCATAACGGAATAGTACATCGGTACGTTAAGGTCGGGATTCGTAGTGAACAATCGGCCGCTGGTGAAACGTATTCGCAGGCGCGATGCGTTGAACGTTCGTCCTAGGTAAGCAGTCAGGTAATGGGCCAGCTTTGCTGAAGCCGCGTCGCTCGATTTTGCACAGCAGCCAAGTGCACGCAGGATTTTTGCTACCGCGGAGGTTCTTCCTGTTACTACATGATTTTGGCTCAAATGTTCCCATACGAACTACTCGAGATAACTGTTATCTAACCGTAAAATCCGCAGCTCAGCAGTTGTTTTGTTATCTATGCTGATCTTGCGGACTCCGTGGGCCAGACACCCTACGATACAAGGAAATAACGGATGAAGGGATGCCAGGCGGATAGAAATTGCGAGAAACGTTTTAATGACCTCCTTAGAAAAGCAGCCTTCCCTCGGAGGAATAGCATTAGAGATATTGCCTGATATGAGCTATCAGCTATCGTGAAGTCCCGCTCAGTTCTGTTGTTTGAATTCAGGGGCCTGCTCCAGAAAGTTGAAACCACATTGTAACCGCGAAAGATTTCTCTACCCACCCTTCATGGTGAGTTGCTTCTTCAAACACGTACTTCCGCATTGAAGCGCATGGAACAAAAATGCGGTTTAATAATAATTAATCCATGGCTTTTCATGCCTACTTTTCCGAATTTATTGCTGCCAAACTTACTTGTTTAATGCAATACTGAAGAATTTGAAATACGCAAAGCCAAAAGCTGCAATATTTCCTGCTTTAACTTGGAGCACCTTGTAGGAAGCTGTGTGATCCCCCCTCATACACCTAAGAATATTTAGGCGAAGGTTTGTTATCACTATGGGAATTGGTTATAAGTGATTATATTGGTGCACGATCGTTACCCACCATGTCTTCCGACTTGTATAATCTCTCCAACCTATCAAACTCTGCGTCACAGAAGTTTCACAAACGATGTACCGTTCCTTCCTTCCTTCCTGCAAACAGGCAGCGGAGGTAGTGTACCTTCATCTCACCTCCACTTGCTTGAACCCATTTTTTTCGCGGCGACTTCATAGATACGATATGCATTCAATATGACAAACTTTTAACTCTTAACCTACCGAAACAATCTTTGAGTATTTTTGATGTGCAGTTTATGCCCATCTCGCGTTACCACATGTTGCGCGTACAGGTTTGTCGTTAAATCAAATTGGTTTTCCGTATTCTCCAGATAAGCCCTTTCTAACTTTCAAGGAGTTATTTGAAATTGCACCAACCAACTCAACCACTGAGAAACAAACCCCATAATTTGAGGTTTTTGGCCCCTTCATCTACGCATTTTTCTCAGGTGTTTTAGGCTTCTGTTGATAAGGCTTTACAAGAGTTCATAGGATTTCAGGATTCTGGGCTTACAATTTGGCGGGCAACCCGGTTAGGTTTCTCTGAATCGTCAAGTGTTGCGTGTGTAGAAAATCACCCCCGTTTCATTGGGATCTTCTCTACAACCTTGCCCAGTATCTCCGTTGTAGTAATGCAGTTAACTGTGATCCATAAAAGAGGTATACAAGCGCCCCAGTAGGCCGAGCAAATTTGTACCTCTCGGTTCAGTTTTGAAGCATTGGAGGCACTGCATCTCTTGAGAGGAATTCAAACTATACAGTGCCTCAGGAAATGGTCCGTTATTCAAACTGCGAAAAGCCCCTTGGGCTCCCAAAATTAATTGGGCGCTTCAAACGGATAGCTGACATGTGTTTTTGAGAACTGGTCCCTCCAGAGGGTTGCCACTTCGGAAGTGCGTGAGATATGTGCATCTTGAACAGCGCATCACAAAGTGAAAAAGTGGCTTGCTGATTAGCAATAGATTGTTTCCAAGAAGTGTTAGGTTCACGAAAATCAATTACCTCTGAGAATCAGCGAGTTGGTGGGCTTGAACTTTCTGTTAAAGGACCCAATCAAATGCTCACGTTCCAAATCCGCATGAGTGCCTGTTAGGCGCACTGTGTTAAAATGTGCAGTGCCCTTGGCTATCACGAATTGACCAAAAGCCTTCAAACTTTGAATTTCTGCCCAAAGCATCGAAGAGCCCAGTCCAAGCTCAGCCAAAAGGTCCTCTCGTAACTGCAAAAGTATAGCAAAATAAATCTAAGATAAGGTAAGTACTTGCAGGTGCAGCCTCCAAAAACTCTCTCTTAGGTAAATGCTGCATTTCACTTGGAAATGTAACTACAGCATGTTTATTCGGCAGCGATTTGGTGTGAAAGGTGAAAACCTCGGGAACGATCAAAAATTCCTTCTACGCGTGGTGTCTGATTAGTGGTGTGTTGATTAGTGTGGACCACACCTAATCGGTGACACCATCCGGAATTTTCCAGAAAGTCGTCAATTTTCCAGAGGGTTATCGAACAGGATGGGCTTCCTTGCATCCCACGTTATCGACGGAAGAACACAGGTTGGCCTAGGAAATATCAGGTTCAGTATACTTTTGCTGAGTGATTTTAAGAATGCATATGCCTTCATGGACTAACGAAAAAGCTGCAAAACAACATAGGTAAGTACCAATGGGCATTTAACAAGAACACGAAAGAACACGCTAAACAACCTTTGCTTTCAAAGACAAAACTGTCATGCACTCCTCGTTCTGAAGATAAAGTACATTAGGCTTATGCCTTTTGTTAAGTCAAGACTTATATACATACAACGCACTTTACCTTAGCTGTCATGCTTTTACGGAAAACGTTTTACGTATCACCGACTGATCACCATTGAAAGATCATTGTTGCAACTTGCTACGAAGAAAAGTTTAAGAAGCGACAATTTTTCGGCCTGCAGAGGAGAAATGAATTGGAAGGTGGGTCACTTCCTCTGATGAAACCACGATAGTCTTCCTCAATCAAGATCTCGTCAAAAAGGCGGCCAGGAAAGTCCCTCCAAAGAATTCATTTTAAGACAATTTGAGTGGTTTGAAATGAGGAAAATGATGGTTGTTTTGCTTTGTTTGTTTTCCCCTTTTACTCATGAAGTTTTGAATGAAAGTGTACTGCTGTTTCAATGGAATGCTATGTCTCGTGCCCCAAGGTTGGTCACTTTCACCCTAGTACTCAGATTGTGCCGATCATTATATTGTTCGAATGATCGGAACAAGCTTTCAAATGTTGCAGTGTCTTGTTACCTGGTTGTGGAATGTTAGTTCATAAGGCAGTGCGCCGTCGAAGTTTTGGGCCGCTTCAGGAGGCAACCACCACACCGTATTCTCTATAATAACTAAATATAAAGTAATCACCCTTAAGAGAAAGGATAGCAGCAGTGAAAAGACCATCTGGGTTCCACGTCAACTGTACGTTCTTCATGGTGGGAGAATAGATAACGTCCGGGCTGTAGCTAAGTGGACTCTATGGAAACGATAACTTGATTCAAATTGATAACGCAAATTCCAATCCAAAAAGTGGCCGAAAATGAATACCTTTAGAAATGAAATCACCTGCTTGCGGCGATAAACCTTCATTTATCAAAGAAGGGTGATACTGATGGATCTGACCGAATGCTCTGTTTACGAAGAAGCTTTTTAACTCCGGAAAGAACGTGATTTTCATCAAATTTACGAATGGCCTTAATTATCATAGCATCGTACTCACGTATATGCTGGTAAACTCCAACATATTGTTGTATTCGACTGAGCCAAAGGCAGGCAGATCAGCTGCAGAGAGTTTTTGATTTCCAATAGGGACAAACAATATCACGCTGACTTCTGAAACATTGCGAGGAGTAAACAAGAAACATGTATAAATGTTCAGCATATCCCAGATCCGTATCCACTAATGCAGGTTCTTCAACTCCACAATCAATAGGACAACTACGCAAAATCACATTCTAGTGGAAAGGTCACTACATGGGCTGGCAGGAATTGAAGTTGGCAGATCATCTGATGGCCAGTGGCTCTTGACTGTTGAGTAAGAAAAAGATCCTTTGGAATTGAGTATTTTTTGTCATGGCGATGCATCATGCGTCTGAAACGCGCTTTCGGTGGTTTGTATTCTATAAAATCTACCTCTGTTTGGGACGTATAATCTCCTTGTGCCAAAGAAAAAACTACTGAAAGACATGAGTCTTCTGCCCTCCACTGAAAGGTGGCCTTTCAGAGTGGGTTGTACACTATGGTAATAGCTCACAAAGACGGAACCTTTACAGAGTAATCACTCTCCGTTGAGGCCATAAAATGTACCGAGAAGAAGCCACACTTTCCCATTCACCATGTTACCGTCTTTTCTTGGAGTCCACTTGAGAAGCTGACTGGAGAAAAAGGTGTCCGTGGTTTGACCTTTCAGTTGGTTTTTTAGCCTAACCTCACGCCATAAAATGTACCGAGAAGAAGCCACACGTTCCCATTCACCATGTTACCGTCTTTTATCGGAGTCCACTTAGAAAGCAGGTTAGAGAGAAAGGTGTCCGTGGTATGACCTTTCAGTTGGTCTTTTAGCCTAATCTCTTTTGATGCCTTCATTTATCCCGTTTCATCTTCAACACATTGTCATTGTGGGTGAACTAACCTAATGCCAAATGTATCTTGGCCCGATGACCCAAAAATAGTAAATGGCAGTATAAAATAAACATAAATCAGGTTGCTCCATACTGACAATTCCAGCACTCATATTTTCAAGTCTTTTGTTAAACGGAAGCTGAGACACACGGGATATTATTTTACCCGTCTTATATGAACACTGCGGAGAGAAACTGTGGACCAGCACTCAAGTAGGCGCTTATGTTGCTTCAAAGAGAAACAATCTAAATGATCTGTAATTTCCCATAAACTACAACCTACGAAAACATTAGCAGTAGTGTTTCGTTGAGATTCATGTTGTCCGGGGCACGCCTCGCTAACAATATGGTCTTTAATAGAAGCTAAGTAGGTTGTTCAAGCACCTGTAGTTCACAAAAAGCATACACCGACCGGAAGCATTTGTTGGTTCTATTGCTTTCAGATTCGGCTTGCACACTGACAAACAACCATGCGCTTTCAAACCTTGAGCGGTGGGTTAAATCGTAATTAAAAGGCTGCTTATTTTGTACTGTTTTTGAAGTCTGAAAAATCGAGTAGCGTTTTTTTTAATTGCATCAAACTAAAACACATTTTACAAAAAACCAGGGATTTAAAACCTGTTTTACTATTTGTTTTGTTCTGTTGTCGGCGATAAACGTTTGTTGTTTTTGTTTAAGTTTGTGATATGTTCTCACACATTTGTGTGAGATATACGGACACCTATCGACTGGTATACGGTTAAAATTCACCTATCTTGTTATAGTAAAAATGTTGAAACAACAAATTTCTTGGACCGAGAATTCACGTTGGAGGGAGGACGGTTGAAACCAACACTCTTAGTTGGTTCCTGCAATCTGGGTGGAATTTCAAAACTTCAAGAAAACTTGAACACAGACTGAGAAGGTGTGTGAACCAACCACGCTGATCATGCTGAGTATTTGTAGGTACAACACTGTCTACACACACACTGTCCACGAGGCTACTGTGAGCCGCATTTTGTATCCCTAGCCTAACCACACAGATGAATCCAATAAATTACAGGTTATATTGCTCCAAATGATGACTTCTTTGTTGAAACAAGTTTCGATGAGATGTGCGCCATATTTCCCAATGCATCTGTTACATGGAAGTATGCACCTGTGTAACATATAAATGCGTTTTCCTAATCTACACTATACTGCTGGTGCATTTGTATGACTGATAAAAGCCGAGTATTAGATTTCTTCAGATATCACTATGCAAAGGGAACTCGTGAGATAAAACAGACACAGCGAATGTAGATCGCGGACTTTACTCGGTCGAACAGTCATTGGGAACAGAATGTTTCGTGATGTTCGATAGGTTGTGAATACAGCCACAAACAAAGCGACCTACAGAGGACATCTGCATCCTGCACTCCAAAATATACAGGATTATTTGATGGCGCACGAACGTTTCGTACTGTCTACATCACATGGGCCGCCTAAGTATGGTATTTAAATGGGTTCCGATCAAGACCAAATCTTTCATTATACACTTATCTGCATACTAGTTTGATTCGGATGGGAGAATCACTCATCACCCAGATGAATTTCTCGTTTGTGATGCTTCCAGTAGCTGGAAGTGCTGCACCAGGCCTCCTCATGTTTCAGTTGGTAAGATATTCGAGATATCGCGATATAGTGTATAGACGTGATACATTAATCATAAGGTGGCTGGAAGCTTTTCGAGAACCCATGACCAGTTTTTCACTTCTTGTGGATTACAAGCACCATAGACAAGAGATTCAGCTAGGTGGAAGGTGAGTCTCCCCTCAAAACCAAATTAGCATGCAGATGAGTGTACAAGACGAATTTCGTACAATGTGAGTGCAAGAAGAAAATAATGTTGACGGAAACTCGGGGACCGCGCCTACTTGATGAACCTCAAGAAGAGCTGTCGGAAAGTTTTCAGTAACGTCATAAGCAGTGTGTCGCGTCTATGCAAACCCTTCTATCAGTTGAAGAGAGCGACGGATGGCCAAAGGATAGAAATACGGGACAACCAGCGAGGAGACCAAAACCGTTCTTTTAGGAACCATAGGTGCATGCAGTAATTACAAATTGCCCATTTTCTAGAACAAATCCATACGGCCACATACACATGAAGTGAAGGAAGCTTTAGAGTGCGCATTTTTTCATTGAATAACATTATCCAAGCAGTTACGAGGCATCACACACGAAAGTGAAACCTCGTTTGAACAGATAAGTCAACATCCTGATGCATCCTCTTGAGCTTTGCTTTGAACGCCAAACAACGATGGACTAACACTTCACAAAGATTCAATAATTTTTGCATACACCGTTCACCAGATACAGAAAGAGCATCTTAAAACACTTGACTAGATACTACTCACACGTTTCATCAGCAGCATACGCCATCACATATCGGTACCAGTGAGTAGCACGACGTGAATCGTCATCCGAACACACGTCGTCCAATCAGATTACTTTTTTTAAGACTTACATCCACCGAATTCGGATCTTGAAAGGGAATACCCATTCCTCCACCTCTTGTCATGCGTATTGCGTCCGAAGTGGATGGACAGTGTTCAGGTTAAAAGACGCATCAACACGACTTTATGTGGTACAAGATTAATTTTTAAAAATTAAAATCTGGAGAGAATGTGTAATGCAGTGGAATAAAAAAGGCCTCACGTTCGATGGAGTTACACTTTTTCACCACACACAAGGGTGCTTTTTAAGTTCTCAGGGAATGTACCCCTCCTCTGTAATGAACCTTTGTCTAAGAAACACTTTAAATAAAGAAATATTGTTAGAGATCTTAAAAGCTTTTTGTGGAGAGCCCCCTCTTAATAGCAATCTTGTAGATATCAGATCCATTGGATCGATTTTTGCAGGGTGCAAAGTTCTCCTGAATAGCTAAGCCCTTCCGTAGTCGAACAAATCTCACTGTGAATGTACTCTGTCACTACTTGAGGGAAAAAATCAACCCAGGTACGAGTAGACAGGTGTTACATTTGTGACCATCTCATTTCGCTTGCTGGATGAAGGACTGTGTTTTTCTCATCCGAAGCAATCCGACAACTGATTAGCGACTGCCAGTTTTTGGGGTGACACAGCTCAAGTAATTTATAAAACATCAATCACGGTAACAGCATGATTATTGTTTATTTATTTGTTGTTTGTTTAGTGTTTGTTTGGTGTTCTCCGGGTTAACCATGAAAGACAAAGCAATCGAAGAACTGCGTGCGACTACGTCAGAAAGACGGAGAAGTGGTTGAGTTATAAAAGGAGAATGATCCGTTAAAAACGGAATGTCCTATTCCAGAAAGACTGACAATAAATTTACAGTTTCTCCAACTTAAACATGACTAGCATCTGACTTTTTCCATTTAAATAGTTTACTGTTTGCTATTTCTAACAATCTGCGTTGTGCTCACATACTTCTGCAACTGGCTGGTTCGTTGGACACCCTCAATTCGACAGCTCTGCTCTTCTGTTGTAATTGGGCACTTTCCTCCTTGCGTTGTCTTTTGGTTTCGTTTCACTTGTTTAGTTTATTGAATAACTGTTTATTTTCTGCAACTTCCTCGCTTTGATCGGATTGGTCCGTTGCTTGTTTGACTTCCCATGCGGTTCCACATTTGTGCAAGACTCCTGTTCATAGCGGCTGACAGACTAGTGTGATTCGGAAATCTGTCTGTTGGTCTGTCTGACTACTTTACTTAAGGTCTTCTGCAACTTGCTCACACCAAACCAGCAGTACTTTGAAGTTACCGACCTTGAAACGTACGCCAAGCACATGCCCGTAACGATCGCCCTATCCAGGTTTCTGTGCACATTTAGGTCGTGTCTCTTGATGATGACCTGTGGCAGTCAGACTCCAAACTAGTACGTTGCAGAGCGAAATACGGACCAAGCATAAAGATATCACTCTTTCATGTGTGCAGACTTTAGAGCCACCGCTGAAAAGACCCACTCGTGAATGGGTGCACTAGCTACGTAACAGACAGGTGGGTAGATGCCCAAGTAGTACGAGCCGGAGGACCACATTCAAGACAGTGGATATATGGAACGGTACTCGAGCTACACTGGCTCAATTCCTCAATGAAGCCAGTTAATATAGCTAAATTACCAAATGAGTTAGTTTTCTGGATGCGGAACAGTCCAGTTAAGATTTATTGTGTTACATCTCACAATAACCTAAGTTGGCGCCACCGGTCAATCAGTATTCCACGGTTTGAAAGCACAAGCTGGCTGGTTTACCAGGGTCGCAACAAGCCTGATTGAAACAACATCAATTAAAGTGTTCACATCTCTATCGAAAAGTTCAGCATGCTTTCATTTCCATACCAACGGTTAACCGTCTATGTACATATTTGGGTGAACATCAGATACGCGTATGCATATGAGTGTTTACAAAACAGATGGGATATTTTAGGTGATTCTAATCAATGCGTTTTTGCTCCAAATGCATTCAAAGTCATGCAAATCAACTTGAGACATGAGAGAAGCTATTGCTTCTTCACCAAGTCATGAAGGCGTTAGTAGTTATGGCATATAGATGATCTTGTGTGAAGTCACCCAAGCGAAATAGCGCAAATGTTTAGTGAGCCTACCTTAAGGTAGGAAGAATTTACCCTTGAAAACAAAGCGCGTTTTAAGGTCCACTGAATTGATGCAAACCATTTTGACTTACTTAAACTGTAAACATTTTTATGAAGTATGCAGTTCGGTTCGAGTTCTAAAAAAACAATAAAATCATTGCTAAGTAGGTAGAAAAATTTCTAATCGCATCTGATAGAAAACGTTTGTCCAGATCCTTCAAACAACATCTATCCGCATTTCATTTGTACGCAGCTGTATGCGATGCTTTGTTGGTTGCTTTGTTTTCAAATGCAAAATTTGATTTGTTTATGGAGCTTCCGAATATTTTTAAAATGATTCTTCTTTTTTGTGACATCATTATTCAAGGTAGCACGCGTCTAACAAGGTTTCAGGTAAGTCCTTCCAAAACAAACCCCCGCTTGCTCTTGTAAACAAACTTTGGTAGATTCTATGTCATAAATCGATAAGTAAACAAACCAGAGGGTGCTGTTGGAGAACAGTTTAGCCCAAAGTCTGTTTTAAAAATAATTAGATATGCGTAGGAACTTTGAAATGCAGATACAAGCCTGTACTTCTCTGAAGCATTGGGCCTCCAGCGGACTGCGAACTATTTTTTCTAAGCATCTCACACCATATGCCGTGAAAAATACTTTTCCCTTTTAGTTACATTCATATTTATTACAAAAAACGATTATTATGACTGGACATTCTCCAAAAATACATAGTAATTTTTATTCACTGTTGTAGCCGTGATTCTGTCTGCATCAATCCGATAATGAAGATATAATTTTAGAAAAAAATGAAAATCCGTTGTCCATCAGCTGCGCTGCTCCACAAATGATCCGCATCACAGAGGTTTGTGTGACCGTGTATCCTCAGAATGCTAGTCCGGTTCTAGAACTCACTAAAATGCCTCCATTATATCGTTTGTGCAATTGAGTTAGCCGACTGTTCCAAAAATGCAAAATCTTCTCACTCCTATGTGTAAGGGAGTACGTTGCTGACTTCTTGTCTGTGTGTAAACTACGAGCATTCATTATCTGAACAACTGAGTGACATCAGTCGCAAGACATTCTAGTAAACAAACAGATTACGGACATTTGAATCAGAAGAAGCAAGCATTGTGACCCTCCGAAGGTCACTTTTGTCCTGCTATTTGCAAGGCGGTCTCAGGCAACTTTGCCTCGTCTTTCTTTCTCTCTTTCGTTCTTTCTTAATCCTCTGCTTTGAACGGTGTTTATAAATAAAGTAAGTTATTTTTGAAAAATTCTGTAAACGAATGTGAACCAGAATTTGGGTAGCAGCGTAAATAAGGTTATGACAAGCGTCTCATTTATGGAAGAGTATAAAAGAGTCCATTTGTATCCAACAAGTACTTTGAACTTCCCTGCTTTGGCAACAGAAAGATTTTTAAGGAGGATTCTTTCCTGGTTGTAATTTTATAGTGCTACTGGACGCCACGAATAATCTTACTAAAAGACAACCAAGTTAAATGAACGTGAATCTATCTAAGTACGTGCACCATACTTCTTCGGACGATACCTCAAAGCCTTGCAAGCAAAGCAACAAAAGTGAAGGTCACATGGGTTTCATAAAACCAATACAAATGAGTAATCATGATACTTGCAAGGTGGACAAATCAAAATTTTGCAACTTACTCGCGAGACTGAATGACCGCACCTCAATTGCTTCTTCATGAGCGGTTTTGGCGACAACTCTAAGTGGTTGATTGATACCCGTGACATAGATCGTGCAGGATATTTCCCCACGGCTGACACGAGTCAAGTCCACGTGGAACGCCTCTCGTTGTATTCCTAGCTTTCCAATAACCTGGAATAAAAGATACAACCCACCCTTTATTAGCCAAAAAACTAGACACACAAAAGCTGCAAAAGTTCCTCAATAGAGACGTCTTCGTAGGGAGACCACCGGCTTACAAGCCAATTGCCACGTCCGACGAACAGATCAATCACCACCGTCAAAGTTCTTTACCACCATTCTTTCTCCAATCGACAATCTCCTGTTGATATCTCGAGAGTATTTGATGCGTTTTTTCTAATCCTCTTGATTAGAGACTACTTCCGGCTTGATAACATATTTCCCCTTTTTACAAGTGACTTTTCGGCAAAAAATGAGGCTGTACTGGACCTTTTTCAAATTTTTTTTCCTGTTTGTCCACATCTGAGCCTTGGAAGATATTTTTTACCAAGCCCCTTCCAATTGTTTATTCTTAAACTTTGTCTAAGTATTACGAGGTTGACATTTGCTCATTTAACTCTTTTCCCAGCCTCTTATGATTTGCCTTCAGCATAAATCGTGAGCTCTTTCCTTGTTTCCTTCACTGCTTCGTTCCTAGGCAAAAATAAAACTCCACATAAATGAGTAACTCTTGAATTCGTATTGGCGTTTCTGGTTGCCAACAGATAGCTCTTTCAAAGTGCGCTCTACACTACTAGATGTTCATCATTCTCATTTGACTGTGTGATCTTGTCTCTTGTCCTTAGTGCACAAAGGTAGGACGGCAGTGCTGTCTGGATCTTTCCAGTCCTATTGGTGTTCTCTAAGTCGCCTTGTAATCTTTCCTTTATTTCATCTGTTCTACCGGTCATCTCTAAGCCATTAATTAGGCTTTTTAAACCTTTCAACAACCTTTCTTTCTCTCCAAGTCCTTCTTTCTTATCTACCAATTATTTTTGTCTGTCCTCGTCTGATCCGTCTTCTTCCTCTTGTGAAGCAAACCTTAAGCCTAACCTAATCACTCGGGTTGGGAAAATGTTTTTAAGCCACCCATTTTGCTCTTCCTAAGGAAGACCTTGAAGGGCACCCCTTCAGATATACCACGACCACTGACCTTGTTTGCTTCAAATATTTAGGAATGGGTTGATTCGTTATCTTAGTTGCAGCTGCACAACTTGGAACAACTTCTCTAAGGACAAGAAAATGATTTCTACAAGAAACGTATTTCAACCTGCTTGTCCTCATGCGTTGATGTGCTCTTGCGCATTCCTCGCCACCCTGCGCCACTCTTCTAGCATTTCTCCCAATCTACTTGTGCGTGACAATCTGTTCAAACAAAATGTCTAAAGCACAGCTCTCGAGCAAGTCATATTCCCATTTCCATCCTGATCTGTATTCATTTACGTTTTTTATGTTCTTTTCGTTTATAATTCTACTTATGTGTACTGAAAATCATACCTTTCCTAATTGTTTAGATCTTTCATGAGCAAGGTCTTGCATTCAGACTGGGAGTGCAACACAACATGCTCCCATGCGAGAAATTTCATTTGTTGCTCTCCTATACCGTTATAGTGATAGATTTCTGAGACACTCAGAACCAGTCGGTCGACCGAGTCGAATATGCCTTTAAAATCCAAGAATATTAGATTGTGTGGTATCTATGGGTAAGGCGTTTTTCTAACACCTGACAGAGTGTAACGATTCGGTCAGAGTAAAACCTACCAGGACAGAATACCGTTTTCTGCTCTCGTGTCAGTGTTTCCTGAGCTACAATAGGGTGAAGAAGGACAAGTGGTGCAAAGAGTCACGTTACGCCTGGAGTCAAGCTAATCTCCCTGTGATTACCGCACACAACACGGGCCCCCTTTTTAAAATGGGCACCGTCACCGATCTCCCTAGTTGTCTGGAACAGTCTCGTTTTCCCAGATCAGAAAAAAGACTAGAAAAGCGCTGATCGAGGACTTTACCCTTATCCTTGGACAAGGTGGGTGGGAGGTCGTCCGGATAAGGAGCTCTGAGGCGCTTGAGAGAACATATGCAGTCATAGACCTCTCAGGTTGTAGGGAGTTTGTGGTTCACTGTCCATGGCTATGTTTCAATTGTAGAGTTGGAGTGAGTCATCATGATCATCATGGTCAACTGTAGGACCTAGTACTTGCCGTACAGTGGTTCTAGCTGCCACAGTTTCGTTTACCGATGATTTCGGGAGATGAAGTTGGTAGCTGCACACTGGAGGCTGTAGCTTAAAAAATTGATGCGTAAATACAGGGTTGTCAGTGGAACTTCTTTGGGAAGATTAGGCGGGGAGATATGCATTGAAAGCAACAGTTTGGATGCACGAGCGCCATTAAGGGCGCGACTGGGACATGTCTGACGCATGTCTCTGACCACTGATGCGTGTCTCCTTGTGGTCCTCATCTGGGGAGACAGCAAAGACCAGCGCAACTGAGTTTGCTGGTAGCGGCTTTCATACTTCACTGCCAGGTCATTGTCTGACCTCCCCTCGCTCGTTTCCGCCCTTTACGTGGTTGTGCGAAAACTAGCGCAACCTGTGGAGTATGAGCAGTTTAACGATCGTGGGCGAGTTATTTTTTCCGAAAACCGTCCGACGTACTTCAACATTACTGATCCGGTGTTCCTACCACACTTGGGTAATGATCCGAAGACTTCAATGGTCAAACACTTAGTCTTTTGATTTCCTCAGCGCACAGCGGCCAGGTTTCCGACCCGCATAATAATATGAAGTGCGATAGTACTGTAAACTCAACCCTTGACTGATAAGATGGTGTCACGCCGATGCCACGGGTGATATAGGTCCAGAAAAATGCTCTAGACTTCCAAGCCCGGATGGAAATATCAACTTTTGCTAGGCTACCGGACTGATACAGCTGCCTAGGTGGACAAATGAGTGGCAGCGGGTGGCAATGAAAATATTTGTTCAAAGTACTTGGCCCAGCGACTGGTGCGTCCTTCTTTACTGAAGATGGTCGGACCAATTTGATCCTTCATGGTTTCTTCCACAGGCAGTTTCTGGGAACATAAATCAACTAAACTAGTCTCCGGGCGTTCCCGGATTTCCGGGTTATTTCAATTTCGTTTGCCTCCCTTATTCACCATGCTGCACCGTCAGTGCGCAAACTCACATTCACTTGACGTCTGGTAATTAGTCAGGCGAAAATATGTTCACAATCGGCAAGAGAATTTCTCCGAGATTCAAGCAGTGCCACTTTTCTGTCCGATATCCAGTTATCCAGTAGACCGCGTAGCGCGCTGCCCCAGGCAAAACTCAGAGTACAATGTAAGGATTTGGTGCTCCCTTTCCAGCACAAATTCACATCCGACGGTGGAGCATTTGGAAGACACGCCAGTCAGAATCAGCCTCAAGGCACAAGGTCGATAAATAGTGAATAAGGGGCTATTGTATTCAGCTTCGACTGATAAGTAAACATTAGGTCACAGGGATAACTAACTGGCGGCCAGTCCTTTGCAGTAGCTGTGACTATTCATGGTTCACGTAGGTCTGTCAGACAACCAAAGCTTTATCAAGACGAGCAAACCAGCTGAATCTCCCCCGTTCGTTTTGAGAGTGCACATCTTTTACCTGCACCCGTGCTAATGAACCTGCTACAAGTTTGTCTGAATTTTGCGCGTACACACATCTGAGTGGTTGCTTTGGATCTTCGAATAATCTTTCCACGGTCAAGTTAACAGAAAGCAGGTTTCATTTGGCTTAGATACGAAATGGTTTCTCGTTGTTCAAAAGAGGAAGGGCAGTGTGCAGAAAGGCTTCCACTAAAAAGTATATGAATTAGCAATCTGACTGTGTCCTGATAGGTCAAATAATCATAGTAATCGCTTAGCTTTAACAAGCTGTCGGTACCTTACTGCCAACCGAAGAAAGCACGAGGGCTGAGATACTTCCAGGTTTCCCAAGCTTAGACGGGATCGGCTGAGACGCCCGGAGTTGGGTTTTAATCACTGACCTCTCTAGAGGATAAAATTCGCACCTAATCACTGAGCTATCACAAGCTTCTTCGAGTTCCATTTTATTTCAGTCGTAGAGATCATCTGTAGTGCATTATACGAAAAAACGGGAGAAACATATACCTTCACAGTAACTCAGTAGAGTTTGATAAGTCACTGAGGCACTGCTATAAATTCTGAAAGCATTGCTAATGCAGAAGGACGCGTGTTCAAAAGGATAACCAATAGCCATCACTTTAGAAGAAATCCAAATGTCTTGTTGCGCTGAAAGTCTCAGCGGAGTCAACTTCGGTATGTAGACAAACAAATATGGTTAATGTGGTAGGTAGATGATGTTGGGACATACTCGATTATCTCTGTACTGTCTAGATTTATCAATACGAAGGTTTATATATCTCGTCTTACTTCAACAAGTATTCTGAAGAGACTAGATAGATGTATCTTTTGCTGGTAAACACATTGTATGCCTCAGTATGTTCATGCCGAAATTTTTCCAGGAAAGCTCTATTTTCATTGCTGACATTCGCCTTCTCACCGTTTAGTTCGCCAGCTTTTGTCCGATACAAGTGTATCAGGACTTTCATAAACCTAGATAAGACCTGATGACTAGCTAGCTATGCTTGTACCGAGCCCTTAGCATGTGCTCGTGTATTATTGCGGTATCTGATCTGTAAGTAAAAACTACCATGATACCACAGTAAAGCATCTTTAAAAACGGTCGTCGTAAATAGACAAGCGCTATACGGTGACTTGTACACCGCGATCTTCAATTGGTTTTGAACTTTTCGATATATCACCTACGTTTAGTATCTAATATTACTGGTAAAAAGTGTGGGAGCGGGTAGATTTGCTTTATCGCCAGCTACAAGCAAGACAAGGTTTGGAAATTCAGTTTGATGGGGGTGATAAAGGATGATAATTATAGGAGGTGGTCATCGCGGAACTGTTCCATTGTACTATCTATCCTATTTCGCGGGGTTATAGCAAAATATCAGTCTAAAAAGCTGCCAAAAAGTTCATAAAATTGTGGTCTGAAACATTTGCGGTTTCCTTCATACGTTAGAGTGGTTCAAATAGAATTACATAGCACACCACACCTGACGTAATAAACCACGTTAAGAAGTTCAAGATGTAATGACGGGCATGTGTTACACGAATATGATGAGCCTTCAAATCCCTACAGGTCGATCCACAAGAGCTGGACGTTGCTTCATATGGCGCTTAATGCAATTAACAGGAAAAGGCGCAGAAAAGGCACATAGGCCGTTTTCTATTCGTATGCGCATGTAATTGATTTGTACGTATTCACTAATTTAAGTCCCTATGCTAATTAAAGTCTCCTGCTATTTACCTACGGAAGACAAAGTTCAAAGCAAATGGAATTGTATTTTCTATATGCGTTAACCAAGCATTTCCAGACGGAGTACGATGGGAAATGGGGTAGTTCTACCTCTCTAAACATTTTTGCTTCAGGCCACATGATAACCAGTAGCAAATACGGTTTAAGGCAAACAGTTGCCGAGTATGCTAGTATGCTGGTATCTCGCTGGTCCTGAGAGCCCCTCCACTGGCTTCCTACCTGTGGTAGTTAACTAAATAGTGTATTCGATACTTGTCGGCGCATTTCAGTGGCAGTTAGAACCCTGCACACAGAATGGGATAAAACGAAGTTCAGGCGAGACAATGCAATTGACTACACTTTGCTTTCACAGTATCTGTTTGATATCCGACCATCAAGGGACCATCCAAACGCCAAATGCAGCTGGACGTCTTACGAACAAGGAACAACCTAAATTGGGTTAAAATGACTGATTGGAGCAAAACAACAACTTGGTTTATTGTTAGAAAAGCCGTAACCTGTAGCTACACTCTGAATGGTTGTTAAAACCTGTGGTAAGATTCATTGCTGTAAGACAAAAATAATCAACGTGTATGTTTTGAACGACATACCTTTTGGCGAGGTAATCACTGAGGCCAAATCGGACCGACGTCTGTCTTTGATTGGAGGCAATTAACCAGAGAAGTCCGACCTCAGTTCGTGCTGCTTCTCAGAGTACTAAAAAGCCACTGCCATAATCAATAACTCCAACGTCTTAATCTTGGTATACCATTCAGTGGATCGCTCTATCGCAGCTTTATACGGAAAAACTATGGGACAAGTCAGGTGACGCGATGACAAAGCAATTAATGGCTTGGGCCGGGATGTCAATTAGTGTGCACGTCGGAAATACGGTGGTATTCACCGATAACCATAATTTAAGAGTACATATTTTCTACCATAGCGGTAAGTAGAAGCAGTCATGTAAGGCAAAATACTGGCCAGCGGCTCAATTCCCTGAGCAAACTTTGAACTAAACTCAACACTACAGGCAAAATGGTCACTGGAAAGACGATTTGGAAAGTCCTCTGTGAGCATCGTAGCTAAAGTAGCCAAAACAGCCCTCCGCACAAGTACCAACTTACCGTCCATCGACCGCCTTCTAGTACAGGTAAAACGTCTGCGTATGTTTTGGCTGTTGACGTGCTCTCTCCCGGCAATGTTGCGTTGATATTGATAACAGTCACTGAAAAATCGATTGTTAAATTATGCTTTCAGTAGTTTGTGACAGTTTTTATTTCGCACTTATACACGCATCATAAGCGGCTAACAAATCATTCTTTCTTACAAAATGTCGTTTCACTATGCAAAACTCAACCAATTGGAAAGTTCTTGTATACCTCATAGACACTGAAAGCCCTTAAAAAGCCATAAAATGACATTTTAATTCATTTTGCAGTTTCCCAACATTATGTTCACCACAAAAGAAGCTAGAGACTCCAGTCAAATTAAAGGCTGGATTCTGGAGTGGAAATGCAAATCTCTGGATTTTTCTGGGTGTGAGACATAGCTACTCAGTTCTATTGTAGCGGGCATCGAAAATGGTGATCGAAAATGAACGAGTGTTTTGATTTTTAGCGCAAAAAAGTTGTCAGTCATATTATACCTCTTCCGCGGAGTTTGCTTGGCTCATCTAGACGGATCCTAAACTAACTTCCAAACATGTTCAACCTGTTCTAATCTTATTTCATTCTCGGGGTTTTCAGGGAGCTGCATGCGGGAATTAGTGCAAAAGTGTACGTAACTCTAGTGGTGCGACAAGCATTAGTCTAATGGATACATTTTGGATACGAATAAGTAAGCAGACGGGGGCAATGTGCCCGTACATTCCAGTCATATGCTCTCAACCACCTCTATGGTGTTGTCGACACCGGACTGGACCCGAAGACCGAAACAACGTTCTAGAGTTAGATCGCATCAGATAAAAAACCTGAAACGTCTAATAAGCAACATGCTGAAATGTGCAACTGATGTCAGACAGAGGGTGCTAACGAGGTGAAAGTGGTAGTTTTAATGCCAGGCTAAGGAAGCGTTCACTTCCAGTTTCTCCAGTCTGCAGAATAAAAACAGTGAATGGCAGGGACCTCACTGACGTTACACAGATATCGTTGCTTGAACGTATAAAGGCTTCGAAAGCTGTTTCTGAATCTGCTTTCACAGCTATTCCGCTGGCACTCCACTCTTGTATTTTTGGAACCATTTGGGTTGATGCCAACTCATCTATATCCGGCGGTACTCCATTGTTTCGCAAATTCATGTGACCCAAAATATATAGCCAAGTTGATAAGTATTGTGGACCTAGTGAACTTCTGCACCGGACCTACCTTTCTTTCGGTGGTACTGGAGCGCAGAGAATCTCACCAATAGGTTGGATTATATATCCTTTAAAGTGTGCATTCAAATGATGCTTAACAAAACCTGAGACGTCGTCATCAATGAGACCAAGTGCTGGTTCTTCAGCAAAAAAACGCAAGTGTTTTACTAGTGTGCATCTTTTATTCACAGACAATTAGGACATCGCTACAAGTGGGTAAATCTAGGTTCGTCTCAACATGATGTTCACCTTTTGAAAAGACATGATCGGTTGCGTATTATGCATTCTTCTGCCTCCGGAGTTTAACCTTAAACACGACATCCAAGCTGTAGGCAAGAGATTTACTTAAATAGTATTTGGGTTCACTTCTCAACAAACCCGATATTCCGCGGAATTGCAAAGTTTCATTTCTAGGGTACGTAAGCGAAATAGTCATGGGGCGAGTGAGAACAAATGTTTCCTGGTGACCGAATAACTCGACAATTTCGTTAAACAATCAGATCTACCAATATTCTTCCCCGAACACGTGTTCGAATCCTGTAGGTGACTTCCAATGAGGATAAAACAGCTGTACAGTGCTTTTCGGCCTTTCAAAGTACGCTGACTTTACTCACAGGACGAAGTCTCCACTGGAACTCCTCAACCAACCTCACACTGTTAGCAAAATGTATTGTAAGTCAAAATTCAGTATTTCTGTTTTGCAATTCCATACTCAGAACGGCTGTTACAATACTCTAACGTTAATATACCGAAGTAAATGTGAGCTTTGGTTACCAATGTGGCTCACAGTGCTTGAGACGCAATAATGTAATCCACGTTTGTGGAAAGATGAGGACAAGAGGATACTTCAAGTATATCACTTGTGTTTTTCAGTAGCAATTCTAGCCAATTTATGGGCATCATATTCTTGTCAACATTTATTTCGATACATCAATCATCGGATTTGTCATTTTTAGACAACGGTAAGTATTCTTATCGTACAATACTGGAGAGTACTATCGAGCGTTAACGGCTAACCATCATTAGGGAAGTTTCGATGTTCTTCGGATTAAATCAAATTCAGTCTGCATTACGGGTGTAGCGGTGGATACTACTGGTGAGGCATGCGAGTAGTATGTCTTCTCTTAAATCCGCCTCGCGTCTCTTGAAAAGTGAGATCTATTACGGAATTTGTGGAGTAGCATTTGCTTACATTTAAGTAACAGTCAATGAATATCCAGGAAAGTTCAGGAAGACGCGTTCAAGGAGAAGATGAATATTCAGTATTGTAAACGAGATGCATATGGGAGTTTTGCTCCCTTGTCCAATAGTCTGCAACTGTTAAGTTGGTGTTTCTCTGATAAAAAACTCCGCAGCGAAGGCCTTCTTCCTTTTCACGGGTATCTCAGAACACCATTTTAAAGTGCAACGGTTTTCACGCCACTTGGAAACAACAGCAGCACATCAATATTGCCCACAAAGGTGAGGAATGAAAAAAAACCCATAAAACTGGAAATGGTTTCTAAACGCTTCTGAATACCAATTCCAGCTTTATTTCACATGACAGCTAGGAGTCACGAAGCGGGGCTAACCTGCTAATTGAAACTGTGGTTACGCATAAATGGGGACGGTAACAGGTAGAAGTGACATGATTAAACGCCTGTTTGGCAGACAGTGAATTCAGATAGGTTTCCACATGTGCTCTACATGCAGCCCAGTGTCTCGGTTCTCTGAATTGCGTAAAATCAAGTAATTCCTTCCAACTATTGCTCCTTAGGCCTTCACGTTCACCGAAACTTTACTTTGCATTCGAGAATCAAACTCCCTTGTTTCTGATAACCGCGAGCTAGCACTCAAAAATCCGCATTATAGACCGTGATTAACCCGCAACATATGTGTGGATGGATGGATTTGAAAACTGGTTGGCGGTTTTCCGTGAATAAAACTTAGTTCAAAGTTTTTAAAATGGCGAGCCCCTCTTCAGCTTGATGCTGACCTGATTCAAACAACCTGTTCGACTGCTGACCTTTTATTTTATTTTAATCTGCATGTAAAATCCTTTCTACAAACCAAGGGGCACTTAAGGATACACTGGGTGTCATTAAATGTGTAGACTGCTGACCGCGCCATGGATTTCATACAAATAGTATGGAACTATTGCCCACGGACATCATGAGTTCTAAATGCGCTGTTCACTCACTCACTTGGTGAAATTGCTGAAAAACTTGACTACTCGGGAGTGGTTAACGCTAAACAACAAACCTTAAAATCGTGCGTGGTTGCGGTTATCTGCATACCGATAGGTTTCAGCAAAAAAACTTTATTTTCCTTCCAATTGCCCTAGACAAAACATATACTTTTGAAAACACAGCAATGTCAAAAATGGAACGTTTCCCACCTAAAAACTACCGAGGGTTTACCAAGCCTTTCTGAACCATAAGAGCGATTCATCCAGGTTTTCCTAATAGCATAGTAACAATGCGAACCAAAACTGTACACCTACCGGTTGTAAGCTTCTGAGGAATGCATTTGCCTTGTGACTTTGGTGGTAATTCTGTGAATGACATGAAAAAACTTCGATGATAATGATTGCCATCGACATTGTGATAGACAACCAATACTATCATTCTCTTTAGTTACTTACTTGGCTGAAGCAAAATAAGGTCCACCATGTACCAGTCTAGATTCAGAAATGGAAAATTGTTTCCTTCATATATTTGCATGAAAAAAGTCGGTAAATGATAGAGGAATGTTAGTTTTAATGCTGCAATATCTTCCAAGCGTAGGATTCCACGCGATGAAGTGCAAATGCGTCTATCAAAGCACTAGGCTAAAAATATGTACGCATGCCAAAGTTGGGGCACCCTTCGCGAAGCGTGGATCAATGAAGTATTACTACTTCCCTGTGCGTACTACGAACACATACAAAGCCAATCGGATTATCAGACGTGAAATTATAAAAAAAAGTTCAGGTGCTCAGACCGGAGTAGGATTTTCCAGAAACCGGCTTAAGGAAGTTAATACCATAACTGGAGGTGGTAGCGTAACCTCTAGCTGTCGCTTAATGCTTCACGCTTTTCCACCTCTTGCAGCCTGGCATGAGACAATCCAAAGTAGAATGAGTTATACGTAATGCACTACTCATAAGGTTGCTGAAAATTCTTCGACAGCCCACGACCGGTTCTGCCCTTCTTGGGGCTCATCAGGTAGGCGCAGTCAACCTTATGCTCTACTTGAACCCAAATTGGACTGTTTTCGAGCTGGGTTCCAGGTGAGTCTCTGGCAAAAACCAAATTGATATGCAAATGAGTGTATTTCTAGAATGGGTTATTTTACGAGGTTGCACTCCTAAAGACGTTTGCTTTATGTAGAACTGACACACACACTTTCATTAACTTTAAACACTTAGCGCTTCGAAAAGCTGAAGGTGTGAAGTGCGTCCGTTTCCTATAGGCGTTGATAGCAAAAGTGCATTTTAGAATCTCAATTGCAACAAATGTGCTCCCATTTCATCTGTCATGTGACTCACCTGCAATAGATCGTAAATGTGCTCCACCACTAAAAGTGCTGTACATTATTTGTTTCCACTCAGCGTCAGCATCCCACGTAGTCAGCGGCAATTTGTCTTCTTCGAAAATTGCAAAATAATTCTCGTTGAACGGATTTTCCGTTGTAGCAGCAAATAGTGCCAGAGGCTTTGACATCACGGCTTCTTCGGCCAACTAGGTTAGAAAACGAGAATTGAAAAATCTCCATCTGATAACTTGATTGGGGAGATCCAGTCACAGTAATTGCGTAATCTGTAGCACTGATAGCCACCGAAAAATCCCCTCTTTTTTCGCACCAGGCCACTTATCAATAGCTTCCAATCTAGTATGAAAATCTTAGCGTAGAATTTAAATCTGTGTCCTTATAAAGGAGCGGTTGTACTAACCACCGGAAGGTTGACGAGCGTATTGGTTTGGCTCAATGATACACTTATTTACAACCGCTCAAGAGGCAAGTTTCGTCATGAGATTATGGTAGCAGATTATAACACAACAGAACCTCCATGCTTCCAAGGTAGGTTTCTTTGCCTTTGAAGTTAGCAATGTGTCTGAATACTGGTAGCTTGGTTGGGTTAATTGATTGTTGATAAGGTGGCAGTTGATTTGTTCGCCGAACTTAGCAACTGACTTGCATACTTCTCGTCATGTAAGGAGGCACTGTCAGTGCGTGACGAAACGCTTGCAAACAAATCTCGAAGCTCGGTGAACAGACAGAATGCAAGCTGGTCAACAGCCTGCTTTCGGAGTGAACATTTTACCACCATTTTGGTGGAATATTTTAGTACGTCCGTACGAACATTAATAGACCAGCTTCTTTTCTTTAATTTGCTGTTTGAAATTGTTGCTTAAAGTTGGTGATTCTACTGTTATTCACCATAGCTGACGAGCGAGAAAGGTTTTCGATCCTTGTGTATAAAAAACGGACAATAATGTGTAAAAACGAGTGTATTCTTTCCAGGCTTCATACAGAACGTAGGTCTAGCAATTTTAGTTTAACACAAATCAGCAGTAGTAAACAGAATACCGCACATCGACGGCCAACGACCGTTTTCGCCCCTTCTTGGGGTTCATCAGGTAGGTAGAGTCCCTAAATTTCCGTCAACCTTATGTTCTACTTGAACACAGATTGAACTGATTTCGAAAAATACGTTCATTTGCATATCACTTGGTTCTCACGGGAGACTCAACTGAATCTCTCGTTTATGGTCTTTTTCAACTAAATGTGCAGCACCAAGGCCACCTCATGCACGACATTCGATATACCGCAGTATATTTTCACAGAGGAAACTACTCACAAGTTTGCCGGAAACTCTTCGATAGCCATTCATTTGAAGAACATCATTAACCTGAGATTCAGTAGGGTCTCCCATGAAAACAGACCTGATGTGCAGATGAGTGTATTTGTTGATGATTTGAGGTCACTGTTTGAATTGAGTGGCTATTTCTGACTTCTGGTATCTCTTGGTAACCACTAAATGCGTGAGACTGAGATCAGTAAATGTTAGTTACAAGGTCAAAATCTGCTCTACCTTAACGATTCAAGAGTTCTGGCGTGTCTTATGTGATGAACCGATAAAACATTTCAACTTATCCGGTTGCGTGGTGTCCAAGTCAACGTTATTAAAGTGTTAACCAGGAAAATCTACAGTCCATTCTACCACTTTGACCTAATGATGATGATCGTCTTTCAGAACTGATAACCCCCTAACTTTTACTACTGAAACCTTTAAAATTACTCAGAGCTTGACGTTCAGTACTCTTCCATTCACAGTGAAAACCACTAGTAGAGGTGCCCGGTGAGAAACCCCTGAAGGAATTTTCTGAATTTCCAATTCTGATGATCAGCTCAACTGGACAAAAGAGGTCGAACATACTTCTCTGTAACTGGTCCACTTTTTTAACCTAATATCTTCCTGGGTATTCGTTCCGATCCACGGACTTGCAGATAACTGAGACAGTGGTGCATTGTTTTATCTTGACACCAGTGAACCAGCGAATGAAAAATAATCACGCATCAGACCAATTCCTTTTATCTTAAGTCGGTTATCGGGTAGTCAGATTGAAGGTTATGGCAATTACCAGTCATCAACCAAACCGAAAAACGTTACAAGCGTGTAGATGGGCATGCGTGTTGACAAGTCTAACGTTTTTTTCCGGAAGTTTCTTGTAACTTGTCCTCTAGGAATCGAGATAGACCATCCTAGTGAGTTTTGGAGACAGCTTTATTAAGGTATCCACAAAGGGACAGAAAATAGTCAGTGAAAAATCACTCACTGAGTTGTAAAATGGAAACTATATGGTTAAAATTTCTCACCGCCATTCACAAGTCGGCTTGTCATCATGTAAGCGAGAAAGTGTAAAACTTGTAGAAACGGTTGTCGTTTCAGATGACGAGCCATTTGAATGAAGATAAATGGTACTTCAATGCGAGACAGTAAAGTGCAGCTGAGTCTATAGTGTGCTAACCAAAACAGTAGAATATAGCTTTGGAGCAGTGAAGCAGGATACAGAGACGGATTTAGAGGTAAGTCAAGCAGGTAATTGGCTCAAATTTGAAGACCCAAATATGTTTTCAGGTTCCCATGGCACAATGCAGTAGCTTATGCGACAAGCTCACGGAAAAGGGTACAAAAATGGAATATATCGACCTTAGAGCCATGGGTGGTTTGTTCGCCAGGTTTGTATCCATTTGGGACGGCCGCATTTAACTGTCATGTGTTACAGCTGGTGAAGTACCTACCGACACAGTAAATCACCGAAAATAAGGAGTCATTCACATAGCCAATATGTGGCTATGTGTTGACAACATCCAATTCTGTAAGCAACATTTGGCAAAACTCCTAGTTTGGAAGGCGATGGAAGTTTCCAAAGGAGCGCGTCCAACAATTATCAAGGTTAAAGGGATTTCGGAAGCGAAACGGATCACAGGACAGAGACTTGTTAATGGACATAATGCAAAATATTTAGATTCCCTCAATTACCAAATTTTACCGCCCAAGTTCTAGTAGAATAACTAATTTAGCTTCTCTATGTTTGCTGCTAGTCATGTGAAGTGGGATTAGGAATTAAGTCATTCGTTCAGAACCCGCAAACCCCTGAAGAATGGACATCCTGTAGTTAGGAACAGTTCTGTTCTCTCGTTAGAGGTCCTTCATGGGGGTGGAGTAGTTAACGTACTACACGTTACTTGCTAGATGAATCCTAATAGAAATCTGCTTTCAGCAACAGGTTGTGAGTTAGCAGCTCACAAGTACATGGTTACCATGACAGCACCATTGTCTTGGTGTAACAGTTCAGCAATGCCCACTCCGTGCTACACGGGGACTTAGTTTTTTTAAGATGGGTTTTCGCATCGCTTCCTGAAAATGGCGAAGTGTTGCGGAAGAATTATAGTCTTTGTTCGGAATTTCCATTCGCCACTGCTTGGCTTTATCAGATGATAAGGTCAAGAACGAAGTACTTTAGTAAAGGCACTCACTTCTTTTCTCATTTGATGGTCAGCTCGCCAGAAGTCATTCACTTGGTTCGGATGTCTCTCAACGTTTAGAATTGTAGCTAAATTCGTGAAGAAAAACGTTAAAGATCATTATTTTCTTAGAAAGCATCGCATTTTAAAGTCCTATGAAAATAGGATTACATTGTAGCTACTTGTTCGGCGGACCCTATTTGAAGAAATATCCTTACGTGGGAAACAATTTCCCTCCTTCCTAGTGTGCTGAGGTAGCTATGGTCCACGTTTATTCCACGTAAAGGTCAATATTGTTTCGATCGTCTTTCACTCGTCCCATTTGTTTTTCTGAGGCGTGGCCAATCAACAGTCTTATTACTCCGAGTCCAACCACAACGCCAGGAAGCACAAAACCGAGACAATTTGGGTTGTGTTTATGCGCAAAATGAAGGCAGGGGCACTGTCCTAATACTTTTGAGCCAGTCACTGAGATCAAACCTCCAGGGGGCATTGAAAATACCAACAAGAGGGAAACCCACTTCCCAACGACACATGCGTGGGATCCTTTAGACAATTTTTTTCTCAGATAACTCCCAAACCTGTTTCGAGACATGTGGTTCCGGTATACTAGATTCGGACAGTTTCTTGGTGTAATGACTCAGTAAAGAGAGACAGAATAGGCTGTGCAATATGCAGTGACCTCTTAACTAGAAACACTACCGGAGAAAGCACTCAAATACTGAGCCAAATTTGGTGCTTCAGAGTGCTTTTTCAGTGCATCTTCCTGTAAAACAAACCCTCCCTCCAACAGGGTCTAGTGTTCTTGCAATAAGAATTCTGTGCCAATAGTCAGGAGTTACAGGAGAGTTGTTTCCAAAGCTGAGCCCTTAGTGGCAGAACTCGACTGATCCAACAGCTCACATTTGTCTGTCTTTAGTACTTCATACTGCTGGCATTTTTGCATTCTAAAGCCTCCTTGTGCAATCTAATATGCTATCTTGTATTTCGTCTTTGCTTCCGTCTGGGTGGCATAAATATTCTTCATTGCGGCACATTTACAGCGTTTCTATGAGCACATGTAGACAATTGTGAAGGGATGTCGACCAGCTTTGGTGTACCCTCAAATTACTTCATTGCTTGTTCATAAAATCTGACTAAAATGCCAAGATCCTATCAAACGACTGCTTCTTCTCTGTGAAAGAATCCCAGTGAAGCATTTTCCAAGGAATTATGACCGTCTAGGTTGTTTTGTCCAGGGAAAGAGGAAGTTTACCCAAACTAGCCACTGAGAACATGATGCTTCTCATCCAGTAACTGTATCCCAATACAGCTAGTAACTGATGATACCGCCCCAACTTCAAAAAAGGTTTTTCGAGGCAACAGCTACTGAAAATTTTAGTTAGAATGCACCTAAAAAATCATAAACTGCGGTCTAAACCAGAGCCTTTGTTTTTATTATGCCTCAGCCATGTAAAAGCCTTGTAGCGAAGCTTATTGACAAACAAGGTAAATATATCAAGTCCTTCACTCCAACAATAAAAAGGTGACCTTTATTTCACCCGCCTAATCGGATTATACCTTGGATGAGTAGATAAGTTGAGGAAGCTTAAACTTATTCTATCTCAGTAGATCATCTCAAGAATAATCTTTATATGAGCCTGATTTACACCGAAACTAGCAAGATTCCGAGTCCCGGTATAGGCTATCCAAGCTGCATTTGGGAAACCTCGAAATCACAAAATTCCTTGCGAACGACTCGCTGTAAACATAATCAACTCTCTGATGTAGATTTCGTCCTATAAGTGAAGCTAGTCTATGCTGAAAAGCCGGTAAGCACTGTACAAGTGTTTTGTCCTCAGTATGGATCAGCAGCGCGCATCTCCCAGAACTTCAAGAAGTTTCGAACAAGTGCTCGGAGAAGAGTGTTGGTAGATCAACTGTTTGACAAAATTACTGAGCTCAGCTAGTCATTCAGCCACATTCACAGTCACCCTATGATTATGAACCAAGAAGCAGATGTTTTGTTCTTAATACGAATCATCAACAGTGCATACCTCACAAAACTCCAGCGAATCTTCAATCCGCGACTTCACGGATACAAGTTTGAGATCCTCACATTTTGGCCACGATCAGCAGTGTGAGTAATTCGTTAGAATCGATTTTCTACCTCAGCCGAAAGCAACTGTACCCATAGGAACGAACGAGTTTATAAGGTTTGGGAGGAGTTCTTGAGGTCAAATTGTTTTGTCTTTATTAATATGTAGGCTTTGAAAAAATTGGAGAACTCATTCCTTTAATTAGTCGACGCACGGGAGCTTCAGGTTACTGAGAACAACGATATCCACCGGGAACAGTTCGCCTCGGCAGAAGCAGAATGCAGTACCGAATAATGTTTGTAAAGTGCCGCGTAGAATGTATACATACGACAGACTATCCTATGTAAATCAGCCCAAAGGATGCTGCCTTTTGACAGCCAATACTCGGTAAAAACACAACTGAAGTTGGGGAGTTGAAATGCCAAGCTATGACGGTTTGCTGCTCATCCGAATTAGGAACGATCTCTACAAGTGATCCGACTGCACTCTAGAAGCCTCATTACTCCAGGTATTGCAATTAATCAACTGCTTTCTGCAAACGAGCACTTTTTCCGTAAAGTTCTGGCTTGAACCAGGCCCGGACGAAATGGAATCACTGCCAAAAACAAATATAAAAAACGTTCCCTGTAACCCATGACTTTGTAAAAAAAGACATTATATTCCAAACGGATTGTAAAAAAGCCTTGCCTCTTGGAGCTTCTACTTTGAAAAACTTGTCGTCAACCGAGCGGGCGCGAAACTCTCTCAGAATCTTATCGACGATTTGGATCCAAAACATGTATATGCCAATGAACTTACGATCTACTAGGCGATTTAAATGTATCTTCTCTCATTCAGATTACAGAAAGCCTAATTCTATTTATTACTAAAGTATTCGACAACATAGTGTTTATAATATGCCACTGAAAATGCAAAGCAAACAAAATGGCGCGTTTTTTTCAAATGAGTTCTTTATGATCTTGTGACAAAATCCCAAAGAGCGGTCTTTCGGTATCATTCCAAATAATACGGATCGATCTCCCAAGTTCTTTGCAAAGTAGAAGGTGTTCAGCGCAATCCCGCTGAACCGGGCGTTTCACCAAGTAGTTTATTCTCACGGACCTTGTTTGTGTATAGCTTTTTCGCTTATGGTGGCCAATGATCTTTCGCCACCACAGTGCAAAATCGACCGCACACAATATTCTGTTCCTGCCTATTGTGTGTGACGTCCGGCCAGCGGGGCTTGTACTATGCGAAAGAGTCGCGTTGACTTTAACGAGAAATCGAGATACGTTTTAGCAATATATACACATTAATTTAGTCAATATATACCGATATATACGGTATATCAACAAATACCCCAGTTATTTAGACGATCTGTTCAAGTTGAATTTGGGTTTTGAAATCCCTTCCCTCAAAAGAGGAACAACGCAAATAAAGGGACTTTTCAATCCCTATTTTGAGATAGAACTCTCTTAAATTAAATTATTGTAACGCGTGATTAAAAAACAGAAAATTTCCTAACAGTTGAAACGTGCAATATCTCACCATAAATTTCCATAGTGTTCTTCCAGGCTGAAAACGGAAATCGAAAAATATTATCGGATACTGTCAGGATGAATTTAATCAAGAGAATCCCTCGCAGTTAACTTTTTACAAAATGAGCGTGTGACTGATTATCGGAAAAATAATCAACAACCGAATACGGAATAAAACAACATGTGAGTCACGTGCTGGTTGTTACTGCCACTCATTCTACACGTAGCGGCACAACTTCACCCACAGTTATTCTGATCACATGGTGTGAGATCCCCCATGTCCTGGGACTGAATACGCGTTAGCAATTGCAAACTTCAAGTAACTTCAAGTAACCTGCTACTCATAGACGTGATGAACACTCCTCAGGCTTCAGTTGGTGGTGCAGTCAACCTTTACAACATCCAAATGAATAACTCAGTTCCTACCGCTTCTCTGGTCCAAACTACTCTCTAAGCAATCTAATCAAACGGATAACAATGAACGTGCATATCCGCTGGTCTTCCCTAGGGTGAATCTGAGTAGTCATCTGAGGTTCAATCAGTAGTGGGACTCTGATGTTGAGTAACACAGTAATTTGGTTCGTGTGCAAACAATCTAAGATATCAAATCTCATCCTACCTGAATAACTTCCTTGGATTTCAGTAAAAGTTAGCAATTTCCTATTGCTTGGACCCTCCTCCAAAAGCTCTCTTTATCCATGGTTTTTCTGCCCTGACACTGTCTCCTTGTTCCTCCAGGCTTTCGTATCTTCCTTAGGATTGGAAAATAGAATGGCTTCGATATTTTGGTCAACCCCTTCCTTAATCAAATTATGACCGGCAGAACAAGTGCTAAAAAGGTCCGGATTTCCACTATGTGGGCTATAGGAAATGTGTGGTTCCCTTATAAGTTTTCTTCGCATATTTTAAGGCGATTACAAATTGTGCGACCCCAGAAAATCCTAGATGCGTTCTTCGCCGTCAATGGACTTAAATTCTTGGCAGAACGACATTATACAACACAAGATAACGAACCAAAGGAATGTAAACCTGCCAAAATATTGTGGAAAGGAGATCACGAATAATTTTTTTGCATATTGGAGGAGATTGGGGAATCGGACAAAACAACCAATACCCAGGCGTTCGTTAGGTTTGATCCGTGAAAATGGTGTCTCCTTATTAATCCGTCTATTGTTGTCACCTGAATTTCACACAATAGACCTGACAAGAACGCAAAAAAAGCAAGCAACTGGCATGAAAGCAAATGTAGGGTAGGTGTGAACAGTCGACACCATGGACCTTATTCACCGCCAAACACAAAACATGCGAAACTGGTCGTAGGCTGTCAACGAATTTTCGGCAGCCTTGTGGGTTGTGTGTTACGTCTATACCATGTGTGGTGATATCTCGAATACCACACCAACTGAAACATGAGGCGGCCTGGTACAGCACGTTCAGTTGAAGCAGAACTAGCGGGTAGCAATATTTCTGCGGTTCTGGCCAGACAGTCTAGGTAGTTATAGGAGGAATTGTGTTGAACTAGATTTATATGCCATCTCCTTTCGCTTCTAAACGAGCATTCACTTTGATCCTTGTCAACGAGGTCGTTTATATCCTGCTTATGTCTAAGATGGATTTTTCCTCCAGAGATCATCAAGTATTTCCCCCCTGATTTTAGTCACCTATGCGAACTAAGCCTGAGTTTCGTGATATGCAGATGCACACTGTGGAGTGCATTCACACCTAGATTCCTTGACAGCTCAAAGAATCAAAACTCTTAGGATTTATACTGGGGGGGTTGATCCTCTTGGTCGTGGAGCTATTTACGTACCCGGGAAAGTTTGTCGCAGTGTTTTAGTTTCGCTGTGAATCTCATATTAGGATATCAGGGTGATAGATTACCTCTGCTGAATGCCCGACATCACTGCGGTTGGTACATCTTTTGCTAGCTTGGGGTGTATAGAATTATTTACCGTTGATTTGATGAGTAGATTTTTACTTTAAGGAAGCCATGATATGGCCAAGTATGTAAAGCGGACCTGCAGCAATTTCCATAGCTACCTTAACTTTCTGTCCAAACGTTTTGACGGAGAATTTTATCTCAAACCTATTGTTTTGTTTTGTCAGCTCGCGTCTTCTGTTGAAGCGAGTGGTCCAAACTTGTATGCAAAGTTCTGGGAGTGGTCCATTTTAGGGGTAACTTTCACACAGAACATTCTTACATTAACGCAGACCTTAATTAGCCCAAAGCCTCGTTGGCCTTTTCAACCGTCACCAGGCAATGCATGGCCATCAGCCATATTTCCTTCTATGAAACTTCAGGTCTTCAGTAGAAGGTTTTGGTTTTGGTAAGTTACTGTTCGCATCTTCAACCAGCGGGATAGTTTTGTCTTCGTCAGATGGTAACACGTTGAAATATTCAATCGGAATTCTTCTCTTTTGGTTCGTATGTGTAATCTGTCTAGGTCTTACCATTTGGCTATTCGCATTCACTGGCAAGTAATTTCAGGTCGTCTGCAAATAAACAGAATGCTGGCTGGCGCCAACTAGTTTCTGGCTGCTAGCCACACAATGAGGTCATCACTAGCAATACATCACTAAAAAGCACGAGTGATCACTTTTCATAGAAACATGAGGAAAGACTGCCTTGGTGAAGTGGTGAAAGCGAGAGAAAGAATGCCGAACTTGGCAAGCTCGGCGAACCACATCAACAGCCAGCTGATCAATTAATAATGAATGCACCCGAGCTACTAATATTTCAACACATGGCCAACCTTTGTCGGTACCCGCCCGAAAAATCCATTATTCTTAAGTTGCTCTAACTTACGCGTCTGTAGGTAGCACATTAGACGAACGAACCTCTTTTAAGTCAATGGAGATCAACCCCTGTCGGTTGACCGATTATTTCGCACATCTGAGCGAAATGTGTACTAACTTACCATTTACAGTGACAAATTTCTTGCCCTGCGAACCCTCTGGATTGTTCAGTATGAATTCCAAATCCTCTGCGTGACAAGCAAGGGAAGAAGTGTCGGTTTGTAAATTCCGGGCATCAAAATAGAGAGTTAGAGTTGTTGTGTCTCGCGCTTTCTCCCATTGTGGACTTTGAACGCAGAACAATAGAGGAAAATCGAAGAATCTGTCGGTGAGAATCTTCTTGAGTTGATGAATCTAAAAATGAACAAACGTGTTGTCGAGATATGATGATGTTGTGAGTTTTGGGTGTCCAATCATTCTAAAACCGCTATGTGGTTGAGTTTGACCAAAGGGCTTGAGGCGTTCCGCGGAGGGCTAACCCGTTTGGCAACGGATAGGATGGTTGCTCTGACTGCAAGCTTATCCTAGAATGATACACGATAGAATGGATTGATAAAATTTGGAATGCTAAATACAGTGTCTCTAAAATTCACTGCGCACGCCAGTGTCCGGTACTAGACCCTTCTCTGTTGATGTAGCCCACTGATTGTGTTGACTGACACGAAATGCTAATTTGTTAATCAGGGATGTGAATTCGAACTGGACAAGTACAAAGACAGCAGCGTACCCTATATCTCAGCTGGCAAAAGGCCCAATCCGTAATCACAATGCAATCCGTCATTTGCAGCTGCGATTTAGGCTGAGAAATGTTTGTTCCTTAGGTAACCCGCTGATTTTTGTTCATGCTATAGTTGTTTGCGGTTTACCTTAGCGCATGCAGCTAGCGGTCAAACCGTTTCTATATCAAGTGGAACTATGCGCCACGTGCCAGCACGTGAATTTGTTGGGTATCTGTGTGGCTAGACTAGCAGCCACGGTGTCCCACCAGGGATTCCACTGTCTTTCTCTTCTCCAATGAGGCTATTCATCTCACGTGGTTACTGTCAAATTTTCTAGGTTCTACTTCCGTAGACGTCTTTCTACCTATGACAGCGGAAAGCGGCTAATAATATCTCAAGTGTTCTACTTTTCAAACGCTGTTACCGGTATTC
The DNA here is from genome assembly GCA_003604175.2 of Clonorchis sinensis. Lineage (NCBI taxonomy): Eukaryota > Metazoa > Platyhelminthes > Trematoda > Opisthorchiida > Opisthorchiidae > Clonorchis > Clonorchis sinensis. Next base: position 191,625,485 of record CM030369.1, on the reverse strand, counting down.
AACTTTTTGCATCGGAAGATCAAGTCAGCTTTTGTGGCCTAGCACACTACACGCTAGGTTGCTGAAATCTCTTTCACAGTCCACGATAGGTTCCGTTCCTATTGGGTTCATTAGGCAAATGCAGTCTTCTTGTGCCCATCAACCTTATTTTCACTAAATTCTACGCAATTGGCGAAGTGAACTCCCTAGAAAATTAATGGGAGACTCAAATGGGAACCCAATTTATGGTGGAAACCAGCCCACCTAGCTTCCCCGATGAACCCCAAGAAGGATGACCCACTTGGTGGGTCATCGAAGAGTTTTCGGAAACATTACGAGTAATATGTTCTGTCAAGTAAATATGCCATGATGTCACGAATATTGTGTCAACTGCAATATGCGGAGGCCTTTGTGTGACACATTCAGTTGAGTTTCCCGTCAACCCCAATGTAGTTTGCAAGTAAGTGTTTTTCAGGAATTAAGCCAGTTTTTTCACCTTTTCTTATTATCAGTTACTCCTCGCATCCTGACTTGGCCGTATCACTTTCACGATTTGAAGGACTGTTTAGCCGATGGAAAACCGTCGTCTGAATAACACGTCTATCCGCACTGTCCATTTTGAACCAACTTGGAGTGGTTAACACATCCTCTCAAAAAAACTTGGTTCTAATAGCCTGTAAAATTTTCTTGTTAACAATAGCTCTCCGCTGAGCTGAAAATATTTGCACCACAAAAAAGATTTGCATGAGTGGACTGAGTGTCCAAAAAATTGCGTTTTTTGCTGGAGTTAGTTGAGTTTCGCACTTCCGATGAGACCCAACCACCATGTTGATTCTGTGAAATCCCGATTTCGTAGAATTATTTTGGCTGAGAAGAAAGTTGTGGTGCGAATGGTTTCGACTCATATGATTTGCAGTCCTCAAAACAGATGGGTTAGTGAAGTAGAAAGCGCTCTTGGCCCCTCTCTGGAAGAAGTCCAACCTAAAACTCTGCCCATGACTTCAGTTTTTGTTGCCTCTCCGAGGAACGGTCTACTTTGAGAGAAGATTGCTGAAGCTCCGCGAAACGCACGAATGCTAGCCAACGTCAAGTTTGCAGGAAGTAAGAAAACTAAAGAGGTGATTTTCAACCGGTCTTGACAGATTTATCCCGACTACATCTTAGTAGCTCCGGAGGTAAATACCTAGTAAATGATTTTCTGATAAGTTCTGTAGAATGATCTCGCAGGTTGTCAAAGCTGGGTATTGTGAGTTGCAACGGGTTTCAAATAGATTTTACCCTGGAAAACCTATCTCTGAGACGACTTATTCAAAGCGAAGTTTTCCGAAGTCCTAGGACAGTCCCAATTTGCGGAGATTCTATGAGCCTGAACCAATCACATTCTTTCCTGCCAGTCAGACCCGTGTTCATTGACCAGTTCGCGTTATCGGTACTTTAGTGTTCAGTGCGTGCCTTTGCACTGTTGCGATCACTGCTTGTTTTGGCAAATACCCTCGAACGCTATCCTCCCGGTTATTCATATGTACTATAAATCCCGTGTTTTTTAATCAGAAAACAACTGAGTTTCAGATCCCGCGCTTTCCTCGGATTCTCATTACTTCAGAGAGAAGTATTTGCGGAGTGATCTGATTGGATTTCATTCCAATAAATCCACCGCCGCGAACTCGATTACATACCTCCGATGGTATTACAGTGTTTTGCAATGAAAATCAAACTGATAACCAGTGATTTCTAGTGGAAAAATGCGTAGTGATCTCCAAAATTCATAGTGGATTTTTGTCTTTTGAAACGATGATTCGTTTTGAGTCCTACTCAGGTGAGAACTTTGAGTTAATCACCATGATTCCGTATGAACAGTCCCCCTAAGCTCAACTGATTAACCCCCTGTTACAGATAGTTTTGTAATCAACTATCCCTAGCTTAGGTGACCAACCTTGAATGTATAAGGTTTACTAGAGCAGCGAGAAAGGCTGAAACTCACTCCATCACATATATCCCACGCGCTGATATTCTGCACTGACCATTCCTCCAAAAATTTGACCCACTGAAATTCCTCTTGGGATAACCGCACTTGATGGACTTGGAAGCCTGAAGCACAAAATATGCCAGTACGGACTAGAATCAGAAACTTAGAATTGAAATAACACTAGAATGATTCAACTGCTGGCTCGCTTATAGAGCTACCGTGGGAATGATCAAGACTGAAGATCCTAATATGCCAGGATATAGCAAATGAACAAATGTGAATGAGTAAATTGATGGCAGTTGTTAGGTATAGTAGAAGAGTAAGAATAGTTCAATTCAAGTTTCAGCATGTAAGGGAAGTTAACGTAGAGTGGGAGGCCACAAATCAGTGTACAGTTGGTCCGACCTTGTTGGGTGTCATCGGTAGTGCTTATCTCACAAAGCTCTGTGACAATTACGTTCAGTGATCCCCAGGTCAGCAGCCGAGCGCTAAAAGATTCTCCCACAAATGAATGTTGACCAGTAGCAGAAACTCGCGTTAGGACAAGTTGAGATGACGTATCCACTTACTACCGTCAAAGTATAAACATTATACTTAGAACAGGAAGAAATAGCACCGATGAAATGGATCCCTCTTCTGAAAAAAACGCCGCTGGAGGTATCAAACAACACCACTTATTTGAGGTGGGCTGTGTTTGAAGGACGGTCTAGCTACATCGAATTGTTCACCCTTCTGACAAGTGGTTTACTGCCAGCTGATCTAGCCTTGGGTTAGTTGAAGGGATTCTTTATTACACAATAAACGTTCACACTACAACGAACAGTATTTTTACTATCCATAGCTAGTCAGACATCTTTCTGAATATCTGAATGACCACGACACAGCAAATGGGAACTCCGATAAAACTATGGCGTCTTTCCTTGAAAGGAGGCCATATTTTATGCACTTTTGCGTGTAAGATGGGGAGATGCACGGTTCTTTAAATGGTTTATTGTCTCTTGAAAGTTTTGGCTCCACAGACCCTTAGCAGAATGACCAGAGCTTTACAGACTGAAGGACTAGCGTTAATTGTTGCACAGTTGCACTCACGGTTTCATCAATAATGAAAAATTAGTAAGTGGGATTCGAGTTCAATGAAAATGCTACTATCATAGGTTTTTTATCTGCCAATCTGTACTGACTGAATTCGTTTCTGAGCTAGATCATGGTGATTTTAATCTGTGATGTACAAACGCGTGAAACCGAGCGTAAATATTTACAGGCAACTAATTCGGGAAAACATATGGAACTTTTTCGAAATCCCAATTTAAAGGGTTAAAGGCAGGCTCAGTTTTTAGTAAGGAAGTATATCTTATTGGTTACGCTGACCGTGATCATAGGATATCCCACAGACAAATCACCGGTTGGTTTTAGCACCTTTAAATGTTTGACAATTAATGTAGAAATGTAGAAATTCATCAATAAAATTAGCTTTCAACTACTTTAGGACTACCAGAGTGGTTCCTTTCCACTCGGTGAGTCGCAAATCAAGCCAACATGTTTCATTTCACAGTTTGGTTCGAAGTTTTGGTGACGAGAATGTAGAACTGTTGTCGTCATAATGCATTAGTTTAAATAACCGTGTTGTGATTTCAGCATTGGATGAGAAACCAACAGACCTTTAAAAGCGTTATTGTGCCTCATCAGTTGAGTTTTTTTTACTGTCCACTCAATAAAGTAGGCTTCATATAACCAACACTTGTTTTGGCGTGTGTAGTATGCTTAGAATACACCAACCAGCACTACAATAACCGGTGTTTGCCACACAACGCAGGCTGCAGTACCACTCAGTACGGCTTTGGGACTATATAATTCTTTTATATTTTGTCCTCTTCTCCAGCTTCCGATTTCACGACGGTACTGCATCTCAGGCAAACCATGAATTGCGCAAGAAAGGGTCATTTCTCGTCAAGTTTATTGTCACCGTTTATTCCTAAGCGGATCGCTTGATGCTTTGCATACATTTGTGCAAATAGGAAGAAACCAGATATCACTGAAGTCTCCGTCTTTCTCCTTTCGTATCGCGTCTTCCTCACCATCCTACTCAGTGACATCCATGGGGAATAACGGATCAGTTTACCGTGTTTCACATGCCCATCACGAACCACCAGTCATGGATATCTCAAAATCGCTGCCTTCAACCCAACACTCATTTGCTGGGTTCTTGCTGCCAAATAGGACATTGGCTTCCTTACTAAACTTAGCATGTTATCAGTATGTAAAACGGGAAGGAAATGCACCTGTACCCGAAATTGTGAGTAATATCTGAGCAAATTGTTCAACTCATTCTTTGGGTACCCAGCTACAGATGCTATAAGCTACAGCCATTAGTCGACCTCAAAATCACTCAAACTACAAGTTGACTCAATGCATTTATGAAATTGTAGGCATCTATGAATTTTTTACTCATCTAGTTCCACCCTCTCTTTTTTCCTCCCGCGTTTTACCCGACGCAACCACGGAATGAATTTTCCGTAAATTGCGATACTAAAGCACCAGTGCAGGTGCCGATTCGTTTGCTCATAAATTTTGATTTAGAAACCATAAAAGCGTCTAGAAGAGAGTAGGGTCTGACAACAGTTTGAGATGTTTTCTTGTTCAAACCCGAGTCTCAACCCTGATCAGTTTTGTTTTGGCTGCACTCAAATGAATATTTCAAATGACAATTGGACAACTCATTGAGATTTTCTTCTGATAAATTGATTGCTATTTATTCTGCTCATCAATTGCACAAAAATTTGAATGTTGCGTAAATATAATCAACAACACAACTCACCGACTACTCTTATCGAATTTCCACCTGAAAAGATTTCAACCTGCTTCCAATGAGGTGTTTAATCATATTAATAAAATCCCGCCTAGGTTCATTTCCTTGAGTATGACAGTTTCCTCGTCTGTATAGACTCTTGACACACAAAAATATGTTTGAAGAGATAAATGTTTGGGTATGTATCTCACCCGTTTTCGGGGTTCACGTTCCTCCTGATGGTTGATTGCTAGTCCCCACGATTTTTCCACATTGAACTGAGTAAAGAAAACCGTGTGAAATCCAACTCCAGACAAAAATCATTGTCTGAATATCCGTTGCCTACAGTAGCGGCCCCTACACCAACATACATGACTGTACAGCTCACCGCCACTCACTAGCTCACGAGATCTGTTCTTTTTTCTACACTCACAAATCACGCTACACGATTGTGACTCACTTGACTACACAGCTCACAATCGCTCCCTAGATCACGAGACTCGTTTTAGCCCCACACTTACAGATCGCGACACACAAGGGTGACTCATCTGATATTGACTGTCTCTACCGGCCCGTAAGCGTAGCAACAAGTCATGTGCAGAGAATTTGGGGATGTGGGGACCGAAAGGACGTGTCACAAAGTGGTGCTGATGAATTTAACAGAGCCAGTCCAGTAATTTTAAACAGTTATCCCTGGAAGATACACTAATGCCGATGGAACTGCGCTGCCCGATTCCTCTTTGTCTCGCATGGCTTTTAAAAGAAAGCACGCGAAGATCATGTCAATCCGTTACCAAATTGAAGTATAGAGGGTAAGACGATAACACTTCCTGTAACAATAAGTAAATCTCCAAGGTTTCTCAAGGGCGTTTACCTAATACCTCTTCCCTGTACATAAGCGCATTTGCAAGGTACGTGAATGACATCTCTTTTGTCTGAGAGTTAGTCATTGGAGGTCGGTAGGAGCAAACCTGGAAAGCACTTTTTCCGGATACGCTGAAGAATGCCTTAAGATTTAAATCACAAAAAGATAATAATTGTAAATACCATCTTGAAATGAAAAAAACGCCTTGAACACGTCAAAACTGATAACAGTTTACTTCATCAGGAGGCGGAACAGATTGACCCTGTCGAATGGTTTGTCTGTGCGCGCCCTAATTGTTTGACAGGACGGCTCAATAGGGAACTCCTGAAACGATAATGAGTGTCCGAAATCTGGAAGAGTACTCAAAGGTTCTATCTACGACATATCGCAGTTAGGCCGAATGCTGCTAAAGGTATGCCAAACATCTTGCAAGGTTTATCTATTCGAATACCATTGGTTACTAAAACCTGTCTGTAAGCTACCTGACCAAATAACCGTGCTTGAGGGTGTTTCGCACATCCCAGAAACTAGTTGTAGAGAAATACGGATATCATGTGAGGGTTAGTAAATGAACAATTGATTATACCCTCAACTTCGTGAATTAAACTCACAGATCATTTGTTACAGGAGAAAATTAGTTTTATTATGAGATTCAAGGCATTAGGAGCCATGAGATCCATTAAGGGATTGGTCTGTCTCCAGTGGAGTTTCACGTAGAGACGTTTGGTACTATGTGTAGACCAGCATCAGGGCAACTTAGCTCTTTTAAACCGGAGGTAATATGATCGAAAACAAAGGACTGTAGTTCTGAAGCCATCCGTATGCATTACCGATAGATTATTATTGCCAAGAGGAGGAGCTTAACCAAGGGATACACAGCTAACGAATCGACCACTTGTTCAAGAGTGACAAAAATTGGACTTATTTGGATTATCACGGTGAAGTGTGAGGCAGCGTGACCCAAATTATGTCATCCTCATACTGAAAACTTCAATGATAGCCTGGTATGGAGCAATAAACCACATAATTAAGGATGTTTTACATTTTGGCAGTCTTCTACGTTTACCTTTGTACCGCCAAGTCTTGCATCCTTATATACCTGGTCTTGTTTTACTCATAGGGCAATAGCAGTGACGCTTTTGGACGAAACGCTGCACACGTACCCATTTAGTTAGAGTGGCCCCTGATGAAGATTACGTAGCTAGAGCTGGTTGCGGGACTCGTAGCAGTCACCTTCACACTACCCTCGTACGAATGAACAGTCCCCCCTCCTGCGCAATTTTCCATATGGGTTTACTCCAAAGTTGGCAAGCACCGGAATGCTATCATGAGAGCTTATCAGCAGTGCACATTCTTCGCGGTGCCAAAGTTTGATCCCCGAAAATCCGATGCAGAAGGCGATCGTGTTACCACAACTTCAGGAACGCACGCTGGATGCACCTGAACTGTCAGACCTGAACAAGCGATTGTGTTTACATATGGTGTGGAACCACCAGAATAATTGCGCCACGACAAGATTAGTACTGTTTGCTCATAACAGAGTGGTGGGAATGTGGAGACTAGTTACTGGAGTCGACTCATTCCAGAAGTCAATACGGCTGTGTGAATGGTGTGTCAAGTGGAAGTTGAAAAGGCCTGCATTCAGTGTCTAACTACCCAAAGTTAATGGATGCAGTATACGAGAATCTAACTCTAGAAATATTCAGTGGAGCTTATTCTGTAAAAAAGTGGATATGTATGGACGAATGCGACATGGACCCAAGGTGCTATTTGAGGGCCGCATTTCTTCTAACACGTCGTGGAGCCGGGTTTGGCCAAGCAAAGTTTGAGTTTTTTAGGGCACAACATATGACAGACTCGAAGTATCTGTCAACTGACCATAAAAACAGATTGCTTCCCCATTTGTAAGCTCTTTGTGGAAGATGGATCCAAATGTGCCACAAGTTCGTCTAAAGAAAATTGAGCTTAAAGGTATCCTGTTAAACTAAGTTCCTTAGGCATCAGGATCAACAACAGCAGGCAAATCATACCAGTATGTGCGGAAATCTGTTTATTAAGCACTGGGTTCATTGATCCATTTCATTAGGACTGCAAGAATAATTACTTTGTGAGATATCAGCATTTCATTTGCATTCATCGACTCAAAACATGCTGCTTATTTGACAACAAATGGTAAGTAGGAAAAACGTTTTACGAGTATGGAGGGGTGCTAGAAGAAATCCAGGTAAACTTGGGTTTCTGGTCAATAATGTATGGGCTCACAGAGCCGACCTTCTATGGTTGGTTACTATGGCTTCGTTACATGCTAGCATTCTCGGCTTCGAATTGTGCAACATGTTCTAGAGTGAACTGCAAGCACCACATGGATGACCTATCTCGATAAGATATCGATTGATCGATGACCCCCGAGTCCTTCGGATCGGCCGTACGGTGTGTGGTTGTGTCTGGCCAGTCCGTAAAAATCTTTTAGGATGGTACTCTTTGTGAGAGGCATCCGTGCTTTCCGTCGATAGAGATGAGCTGGGGAGAGCTGATATTTAGTATTTGAGGCGGATAGTTTGGACAAACTCGGGCGATCTGTCTGCATTATTGTCCTTCTATCTACTGAGGCAGGTTTGGATACGTGGGACAGTTGGTTACTTGTGTGAATGCATTACCAGCCGGAACGTCCAACTAGATACTCTTAGATAACTTGTTCAAGACTTCATCCTAACGAGTACAGGAATTATCCGCCTTTACTTTTAACATAGAGCCCATGGGCAAAAGGACGATGTATCTATGACTGGATCGCTAGGTGTTACTTACTAAAACAGAAAGAAAGAAATCACTGACATCTTACTCTACGAATGTTATGCTGATAACATTTTGACCTTTACTTCCGAAGAAAAACAATCTATCTTTTGACTCCACCAACGATTTACAATCCAACATTCTGTATTTCAGGAGCGCAAACCTAGTGATGGCTTGACTTTCCCAGTTGGTTCCATTTCCTGTACATCTGTTGTACAAGTATAGCATGTTCTGAGTTCCACGCCTGATGAACGAAAACGAAATGCGAATTTATTCCCCTTACTGTCCTTATGGAACCCGTCATCCTCTACGACGACTAATTCTGAACACAGACCATTCTTGGAGGTTTTCAGATCACTTCATGTGGAAGGGGTATTTTGCCTCTCCAGCTTGAAACCTCCCTTCCCTCAAATCACATTACGGTCCATGTCGGACGAAAAATATTCTCGTGCTCTCGGGAACAGCGTTCATTGTGAATGTTCTTTTCAATCCTAGATGGCGTTGTTGCCTGTCTGGATACTCGACTTCATCGTTCATGTTCGCCGACAGACTATATGACACAGATGGCCGCCTAACTAAATATAATCCGGACTATTACTTTGCTGGGAATCACCACATTCGACAGTAGTTTCAAGTAAGTCCTTTTAAGTGTGGAATGTTATGGGCCCTTATATAATAACTATTGTACTGCCAACGTAAGATTCAGTGACTTGTCCACTTCTTTGCAGTGAAGTTGTATTGTACGAAAAGGGCCACTTTTAAAAAGAAACAGATTTAGAAAAAGATCGCCTTAGACTCTCAAGGAGTTTCTCCTGTGCAGTGAACCTGCACTAAAGTCAACCTCTTAGGATTTCCTTTGAAAAACGGTTTTTTGCGAGAAGGACCCAACTAGCGAGAGAAACTTTGGGGCTTGGTTGGCTTCATTTTTTTCCCAAAGCTTTGTCTACATAGTACTCAAAATGTGCAGTGAACGTGCGTTATACATGAAATAATCATTATTCGGGCTCTTGTCCACTTCTAAAACAACACACTGTCTATACATCTAGTTGCAAAACCTCTTGGTGCTAGGGCACAAGCAAACCTGGCGCCCGAATTCTGCATCCTGATCCATGTTACGATGGTGTTCTTCCCCACGGAAATATTAAACACGCTGTTGATTAAAATCTAGATAATGGTCCCCTAGAAGATACCACTTTTGGCTGAAATCCAATCTCCCGTGAGTAGAGCCTACCGAAGACCTAGTGTGTTTATTAAAAAATGTAATCGAGCTGCCGATCTTGGACTGAACTTTTGGTTTTCTTTCACAGCAAGGAATAAGTTTACCTTTCAATGATAAAATCAATGAAAGATCTTTTTATTTTCATCATTTTATCATTCATCATTTTATATTGCGCGGATTTTAGCATAGAGTACTTGATTTTCGAATTACTGAGGCCACCATACTCAAAAAGATCTAATCTAGTAGAACTATCAGTTCCTGAGGGGTCCACACGAGCTTCCTTGGTGAGTTGTTCTGAACAGGTGGGGATCCCACGCGTGATAAGATGCAATCGAAAGAAGACATACAATGTTCCCATGGAATGAGTAGATGAACACTACGGGAAGGCAGGAGGGACAACGTGCTCACTTTATCCAAATCTTACAGAGTTTTGATGGAAGGCTGAGAGGGAAGTCAGAAAAGAATCCCTTACTGATCTGTTCGCTTCGTTTCATACTGGGCTTGAGATTGCTTGTCTGACGCTTAGATTTGCTTCTAAAAGCAAACAGCTATATGACCAAAACCCCCTATTCAAGATTGCTGGCTAAGTTGATTAACTGACGGAGCTCAAGAGGTTATTTCATAAAAAAAATTTAATCGAATCTGTGCATACGCAGATTTTAACCTACCAGTCAATGGAATCAAAATCAACAAGAAAAATCCAGCGCCCAAACAAGTGAAACGCATCGGTCCGACACAGACTGTCACCGAACACGCGTAGAGCACTTCACTACATATATATATATATATCAGACTATAGGCGCTATCCTTGAGCATTATCGCTTGTCTCTCATCTCATCTCGCCATCCGCACCTTCAGTTCACATAGTCCAAAAGCGCTACATCGCATGGCACCCTATTTGTTGCCTGTTTTCTCATACTTACTAAGGACACTATTGTCTGAGTAGTGTTTCAAACTATGTGCATTCCAAATTCAGGGCAGTACAACACATACATACCCAGTGGAGATAATTCGGTAGCTGTCCTCACAAGTAGGCTTCAGTAGAGAGTTTCTCATTTCATTGGACCCGCGAGAAAAGTACTCGAAGCAGTGCGCAGAATGCGACTTGTTGTCTTACTAAATACGTATATCCAACTTCCTCCGCACAATCACACACAACCACCTCCTTATGACATACTTTCATAACTGTTCGATTCGCTAGTTGATTGTCCTCTAATCTATTTTTGGCCAAGGTCACGAACTCAGAGGTCTCTGTGATCTGACCTCCAAAGACTCAGTAGTTTTCATGCTCTGATCTGCTTTCTTTCGTAGACTTTTTGTCATGATTTCAAAATAGGTTTACTCGAGTCCATAGGTTTCATCAAGCTGTCTAATAGAAGAATGTTATAATATTCAATTTCCATTTTCGAGAAAATTATCTGCAAACAAACAAGAGCACGTTTACATAAATCCGGTGGAACTTCAAAGCTTCAAATCAGTTTAATCTTGGCTTAACGTGCATGACTCCTGAACTGCACAGAGTATACGGTCTTTGTAAGGACTTCATATATGCGCAGACTGAGACGTATGTCTCTTTCAGTTGGTGTGGATTGCTTGACGGCCCTCGATAGGCTGAACAGTAAAACTGTTCGACAGTAAAACTTGTCGATATTGATCATTTTCGGACAATTTGTCTAACAAAGACAACCTAATAACAGGCAATATCTGGGTAAGTTGACCATTGACTGAACATGGTCTCCTATGACGTGTCCCCACTCCCATAAGAATTGGATGTAAAAATAGAGACTAGCGAAAGTCATTTTCCCATGTAAAGACTACCCTTCAAACGTCTTTATTTTTAACATCAGACTATAGGCGCTATCCTTGAGCATTATCGCTTGTCTCTCATCTCATCTCGCCATCCGCACCTTCAGTTCACATAGTCCAAAAGCGCTACATCGCATGGCACCCTATTTGTTGCCTGTTTTCTCATACTTACTAAGGACACTATTGTCTGAGTAGTGTTTCAAACTATGTGCATTCCAAATTCAGGGCAGTACAACACATACATACCCAGTGGAGATAATTCGGTAGCTGTCCTCACAAGTAGGCTTCAGTAGAGAGTTTCTCATTTCATTGGACCCGCGAGAAAAGTACTCGAAGCAGTGCGCAGAATGCGACTTGTTGTCTTACTAAATACGTATATCCAACTTCCTCCGCACAATCACACACAACCACCTCCTTATGACATACTTTCATAACTGTTCGATTCGCTAGTTGATTGTCCTCTAATCTATTTTTGGCCAAGGTCACGAACTCAGAGGTCTCTGTGATCTGACCTCCAAAGACTCAGTAGTTTTCATGCTCTGATCTGCTTTCTTTCGTAGACTTTTTGTCATGATTTCAAAATAGGTTTACTCGAGTCCATAGGTTTCATCAAGCTGTCTAATAGAAGAATGTTATAATATTCAATTTCCATTTTCGAGAAAATTATCTGCAAACAAACAAGAGCACGTTTACATAAATCCGGTGGAACTTCAAAGCTTCAAATCAGTTTAATCTTGGCTTAACGTGCATGACTCCTGAACTGCACAGAGTATACGGTCTTTGTAAGGACTTCATATATGCGCAGACTGAGACGTATGTCTCTTTCAGTTGGTGTGGATTGCTTGACGGCCCTCGATAGGCTGAACAGTAAAACTGTTCGACAGTAAAACTTGTCGATATTGATCATTTTCGGACAATTTGTCTAACAAAGACAACCTAATAACAGGCAATATCTGGGTAAGTTGACCATTGACTGAACATGGTCTCCTATGACGTGTCCCCACTCCCATAAGAATTGGATGTAAAAATAGAGACTAGCGAAAGTCATTTTCCCATGTAAAGACTACCCTTCAAACGTCTTTATTTTTAAGGGAAATCCCAGTACAAGTTCCCCAGCTCACCTAGCAAAAGACGGTTATAGGTTTAAAGCAAGCAACGAGGAATCAGACGAACCTATTTTCAGTGAAGAGGGGAGAACGGATCCGACCTTGAAAAACAGGTGCAACCAACGTCATTTAACGCATAAGATAACACGAACCTCATTCACCAAGCTATTCAAATGGTGAAGCCGTTTACACAAGATCGATACTTTCACAAATTGCAGAGGAATAAAACAATTTTTATTAGAAGCGGTGTTATAAGCACTTCTGACCTATCAATGCTCAATAACACAAATTATATTTTATAAAATTTCCTCAAAAGTACTAGATTTTGGTCAGTATTATCGATGCTTCAACATTTCATGCTCTTACTGTACACAGAGGAATGTTGTAGCACTTCTTTTCAAATCTTTATAACCTTCTTCAGAGATAAAGACATCGGTACAAATCCGGACGCTTCTTTGTCCATCAACCACAAAAAATAATCTAAAAAGCCTCACTTCAGAAGAAAAGTAAGACAGATCCAAGAAAGGCTTCGGTGTTTACCTCTGCAAACGCTCAATAAAAAATCCATGGATAGCGTCAAAGCTTGGTTTTAACTTGCCTAACTTTGCTGCTATATCTCGCAAACAATTAAGGCTAGAACGGAAAGGGTCAAAGGGAACTCTTCTGGAAAGAGAGTTCGCACCAACATCAAAACTTCCCGTTATCACCCCCCACCCAACTTCTAAGTCAGTTGTTGTCAGTTGTTGCGCTAATTTAAAGGGGAAACGGTGAATACTACTGTTCTCGCTAGCCTATTATTCAATATGCTGGAAGCCACTCTTGGTTACTCGTCTTCTGATATCAGTAAGCGTTTAATATTGCTCAGTCAGATCTGTTTTTATTGTAAGAATTCATTTCAAGTTCACACGTTTCTAAGTCGAAAGAATAATACGCATTCAGCAGACAGAAATTTAAATGAATCCGTCCTTCTGAAGTTAAAATTTGTATTCAACTGAGAATATGTATTAACGCGTTTGTTTGAATCATATCAGTAGTATGCTTGTTGCATTACTTGTCAAAACAAAGATTATAACCTCTTCAAAACAATCCACCCCATCACCTTGCCATTTATAGTTCTTATTTTAAATTTTTAACTTCAGTTTTGTAAACTAGGTGAAGCGTAAGTTGTCGGAGACGTGCCATTCGTTTTTGAAGCCTAGCGAAGCTGATCGGTTCACACATGTGACTGGAAGAAAAACAAGACATCCCGGCGAATCGTTCAAGATTGTTAGGAGTCGCACCTCCAGCTATGATATAATTTCACACGCACACGTATGGATCCACGTATGTCTACTCGGTCCATCATATAGGTGCAAACTTTTCACAAATTTTTCTCATGTCCTGATGAACAGAACCTCAGGTGTTGAGGTGCATGACCTCTCATAAGGCACTACCCTAAGGATCATTTGTCCTAAGCTGTTTCAATAAAAAGATGTTTGAAGTACAAATGTGCTGCGCTGATGTATCACCTACTGCTGGAGTGTAGGTGGCCAGAACAAAGTAGGAGCGAGAGGTAAAAATTAAGTGGCCACTAATCATATAAGTCTTCTGAATCAGTTTTGAAGTTAGACAAAAAGTGTAAAACTGAAGCTGCTGAATAACTTTGTATGATCATTTTAGTCGATCCAAAGAAAAGTACACAAGACCTTAACTGCTTTGGTTCTCACAACGCTCTAAAATTGCGCTGCAAACAAACAAGCTTACGGCCTTGGTGGTGAGTTGTGTTTGTTTGTAACTAATAACGATACAAACATCAGGTATTTAAAGAAATTAATGACCTTTGAATAAACATTGCTTCTCACCGACGGATGTCGTAAACCTCATTTCGAGTTAGGCTGAACACAGTATCAACAGTTTTATATCTAGCTTTGTAACCAAGCTGATCGAACTGGAATTTCAGTTAGCAACATCATTTTGACCAGGCCTTCGAGGACCACGCAGGAAGAGAAAGTCATAAAAGTACTATTAGAAGATAGAAGATCCCATCTAGTAATTGATGCAGCTCCAGTTCATTGCAGTCACATGGGGGTGAAGTTAATGTATAGGCAAATCTAAGTTAAGATAGCCTCGTTCTTAGCCAAATACACTCACTTGGAAACAAATCCGGTTTTGCAAGAGACTCACCTGGAACCCTGCCGAATCTCTCGTTTGTGACGTTTTTATTTTTAGATTTCCAGACAGCTGGGTTCCAGGTGAGTCTTTCACAACACCAAGTTTGTTTGCAAATGAGTGTATTTCGCTAATTTTCTGCAATCTGCAAATTCGAACACAAGGTTGACGGAAACTCGGGGACTGCGCCCATCTGATGAGCCCAAATGGGGGCGAAACCGAAGAATTTTCAGCAACCTTATGAGTAGTGCATTACGTATAGCTTCGTCTTGTTTTTACCTAGCTCAATCGTCAATAGCCAGTAGATTTATCATTGTTTGCATGGAGCCTTTAAAGAACTCACTGTATTTGGAAAACGCTAGCTCATGTTGGATGCAGTACGCTGACTGGCTTTTTCGAATTCTGCCTCCAGACGACTGCTGAACCTATTTAAACAGCAATTTTCGAAATGAGATACCGAAATAGATTTGAATGAACTTTTTCCGTCTACATTACCGTTAATAACCAATAAAGGCTTTTGAAAATTTAGCCTAATGGATATCCTTGCTAAGGTATTTGCCGATCTACTTTTGTGTCACCGCAAAGTGTTGGATGAATGCAAGAAGCCACGTCAGTATGGATTTCCTACAGGAGACCGGATTATATGGTCATGAGAGTGGACCTAGCCGCTAGTTTGTACCACCTTATTTCCCAGTCACCAACTACGACCTGATCAATTGGCATGGCAACGTGTGACCTAGTCCATGGGGGACAACCTGTTGATTCGTCATGGATATGACTGCATCTCTTGGAGCTCCGAGACCTCGTGGACTTTCAACCTTTATAAGCGTTGTCAGCGTGTATCAAATAATGCTAGATTTCCTGCAAAATGATGGACGAGGTATGAAGGCTAGAGTTTCAGCAAAGGTCAGCGATTTCAGGGCGACCAATATTTGGATTCGAAAACATACCGCTGAATGTCATTCAGAATTCAAGTGACAATTGAATTCCGAGTTCCAATGTTAAGTGTGTTCTCAGCGCCTGTCGATTTATTAATGCTATATAAAGACCTTGTACAGTTTGTGAATAAAAGTCTCCGTGACTAATCTGGCCAGATGATATGGCTGCGAGCTATTCCGTCTTTACAACACCAATGTTGAACTGGCTGTTCAGCTAGTAGGTTCTGGGAAGGTTACTTCTTACACGTCACCTTCGGGTCAAGTCAAATCGGTCTGTGTACACCCACGTACAAATTTAAAACGGTATCATATGCAGACTATGAGATAATTTATTGAATATAAAAAAATCCACCAAAAACGGTCATCAGTGAATGCTTTATACAGCTAGGCGACGAGCGAGTTTACGACGCAAGGCAGTGGTAGTAACTAGAAAAGCCAGGGGAGGGCTCGTTCCTTCTTTGAATTGACTGGTTTCCTCTGAAATGTGTGGCATCCTCTGCCAGTTTTCAGTGTACTCCTTCATATAGATACAGTCCAAGACTGGTAGTAAACTGCGGAGGACCATCAACTCAAACCCTTTTCTATTTAACCTGTTTTGTTGTGAATGTAAATCTGAAGGTTTCTCCACCAATTAGCAAAGTGGTCTACTCAGAGTGTTCCTATTCCCCTTTCATTCGGCTCCGTGAAATCGGTGAAATGTGATGCGTAGGGTTTTAGGTTATCTATTTAACAAAGCTATTTGTAATAGTTACTGTTTTACTAGTTCACCTTTCACTTAACCTTCATATCTCTCTTGTATTTCTAATTCTCGCGAATTGGTCCGATTTCGTCCAAAAATCTCACGCTACCACAATGTTTTGCATATCATGCCACGCCAAGTTCGCCATTTATTCCCAATTTCGGTCCTCTGTTCTGACGTGGGTTTAAGGGGTTTCATCGGCGGTTCTCAATAACAGACGGGCCATTATTGTACCCTTCCTGCATATGAGCCTCGCCTTTCTGACCAATTCGTTTTGCACATCGAACACTAGCCGTCTTCAACATTCGCGGAATTAACAGCTTTTAATTCGCATAAATCCTCTTTCCTTATTACTTTGGCCACTGCTTTTCTAGACCGTACCGAAATTTGTGTAGCCGACTTGCCTGAAAGTATCATCTTTGTGGACTGCAAGTATCCAACCCCAATTATGCTAGACAGAAAGAGATTCTTTTAGTGGTACAGAACAGTCTATTCGATCGAAATATGCTTGCAACCAAAGTGTACCGAATGATGGTTGAGCTACGCCTAGTTTGAAGTTATCGATCTTGGCAGGAAGGTCTGACCGAAGGACAGATGATTTGATAAAGACCTCTGGTAGAATTTACGAAAGATCAATGAAACATTCGGATTTCTAAGACAGAAAAATCTACGTGCGTGGCTCTTGAAATTGGATTTTATGAACTGACACGGGGGTCTTGAGCTAGATATTTGTTGATGATATCAAGAAAAGCTCCCAACGGGTCTTGAGAGGATCACGAGGAGTGATTCAAACCAACGCAGGTGAGATGGACTAGTGATTCTGGATAATATCTGTTTAAATGAATTCAGCTAGCAGAACAGAGAATGTTACAGAGTATTGATTAGGTGTTCTGGAAAGTCACTCTCAGTTCATTAACGCCAGGTCGGTGGCAAGCTAATAGTGGAATAAAAAGACGGCTAGAACCGTAAAAACAACAAAATCGACCGGGATAATCTTGTGAGGAGACGGCTGCACAAATGTCAATAATAGGGATATGTGAACCTTTGAATCGTCTCCCTGCAGTGCGGAAACTGGCTTCAGATCAACTGGCGAGTAACCGCCAGTTGCTGCTTGACGAAGCATCCGCTACCGCATATTCGTAGCCGGAGAGATGACTGATTAAAACGAGGTCCAGCTGTCGTAATTTCCATCACGGTCTCTCAAAGGGGTGCTTGACCATTGACCTTCACGTATTCGACTTGTCACGCGGACTTGAAACGGCAAATAAACTAGCAAACCAACAGGAGATTGTCGTTAAATGTGCTGCTGTGTTCTTCGACAAATAGGTGCTATCAAGAAACAAGTTCTGTTGGAAGACTGTTAAGTAACTTCAAAAACTGCTATGTCCAAAGCACCAGCGCTGATATCCAGCCAAGTTTTCGGGTCTCCGTGGCAAAGTAAACGGGTCTGGGGGGAAATGTTTAACTAGATGAATTCAGCCTTAGTGGCTAAGAACTTTTCAGGTTTCCATGAAAATATCTATAGACCTGGATCAGGTGAGCGTGCATTGGATCATAAAGCGACGGTCATGATCCGTACGGGTGATTAAAGTTCACTTGAAGTTACAGTAATAAGCATGAAAATTCACGAATGGTGACAGCTTTATTCTCTGGAGGAGTCGCCTAATGGGAGTGAAAAACAACGCCATGGGAACAAGAAGAACTGCTCCAACAACCGCAGTTGACGGTTTTTTTTGGCAAAACCTTATTGCTGTACACATTAGAAAAGGCCAACCAGATGCCCCAGGTGCTGTGCATGCCTGGAGCTTACTGCGAAACTAGCACCCTGGTACGAAGTAGCAAAATTCCTTCTGAATATTATTGGATCAGTGAATCCTTGAAATGTCTATGGAGCAATGCTGAGCCACAATCGGGACGAAATAAACTCAAAAACGCCAGGTGTGGTAGAACCCGTCTTCTAAATGGACTGCAGTGTGAAAAATCACGCATCAGGCCGGTATTGCATGAGAGAGTGAAGTCTTTCCTATTATTACGAACTGCGAACCGAAAAAAAACGAGACAAACTGCTTCAATTCCTGTACAACTGAGAATACGTATAACTTAGCGCAGTGGCAGTCGTATTAGGGCAAGAGAAGTAGTCTGGCAAATCGCATATTGTAGGATTAACCACAAGGCAAGTGACTGGGAAATGCGTGACTGAACAGGTCAACCTGTTTGGAGAAGAGATGCACATCCCTTGTAAGCAGTGGGTGTCTACACATCACCTCTCCTCGCAGGATAAACGGCCATACAACCATTGCATGCGCTCAGTCTTCTGGCCACACGTATATACAAGCATTTGTGTGCTAATCGCCTTACATCTCTTTGGGGCCGGAATGGTTGACTTATCTCCTAGCCTTTCGGTTGGCCGGTCGGATCTCTCCAAGTGGGCACCAGAGGAAAAACGGTGATCCATACCGAAACATACGACTGCTCCATACGAAGCCTTTCTGCTTAGCAAAGGTATGCACCATTTGAAGGCCGTGACTCGATGGCCTAGAGTGGTAAGCCTGGGTGCACAGACCTGCTGGTTCACGGTTCAAATCCCGGATGCGTCGTCCGACCTCTTTTCGAATTTCCCCGTTGTACACGTTTCTTCATAGGACACTACTACTTTTGCGCCATAAAAATATAATGAACTAATATGAAAGCAACTTAAAGTTCCAAGTGCAAAAAGTCTAGGACATGTATACATATACAGGTATATTGTTAAGTTAGAATCGAGATTTCCGAGAACACAAATGTCGAGTTCCTGCCAAACTTTTATCCAAAAAAGTAATGTGGGTAGTCAGAAACAGGTTGCGTGAAGAAACGCAGGTCGATGGAGGGCACTTTAATGTACGTGCATACGTTTTGTGATGTCAAGTTCACTTGTTCATTTTACAAACGTTAAGTTGTGTCTTTCACGCAGAGAAACAGAGACCTCCTGAAATAATTTCTTTAAATTGTTTCATGCTATCTTCGCGCTTGTTTTGTCAATCCATCTTTCCTTAGTTTGTGCGCTTTAGCCATTCAACTCGTTTCTTCTTGACTTGTGCACAAATGTAGTTTGGACGCGCGCGCTTCCTGGCTTGTGTACAACTAACCACTCAGAATGCTGGCTTGTGCATGAATCGTATGCCAATATGAATCGAACGTGCCTACGGAGAAATTAAACTGTACACTAGCGTTGACCCTGAAAATGTGTGCACTCGAACAAATCCTGCGAAGAACTAGCTGGAAAACGCACCATTTTTGGGCAAAAAAACTATAACCTCAAAAGCTCTGCAGTTTCCACTGAGTGATGCTCAGCCTCCCAGTACTGAGCGGCAATGAAGTGTCAACATGACCCTATACTTCATAAACTGCTGCATCGGGGGCATCTGCTCAGCCGATTGTTGTCTGGCGTATGCAAGACCTCCAAAACCGTGGTGTATAGGAGGAGATCTTTGGTGTAAGGATCTGGCATTTTTCTGCATATATGCTTATACCAAAAACAATTTGTTTTAATTTTTCAGGTTTATTTGAGCTGACCACTGGTGACAATTTCAGCGCGATTCAGTTTTAATGATCCATTGACAAGGTGCTGAGCCTTAGCAGCATACCCAATTGTCTCTAAAACCACAGTTTGAGCGGAGGCAAATTTAACATGAATTTTCAGCATTCGGTGGTATTTACCCGAGCTCTTAGAAACTCATCGTACGGTGACAATTTTCCAAAAGTTTGTTTAAGCGTGCAGGTGGCCTAATTTGGGCGCAAAATTCATACTTGTACTGGCAGCGGTGGCTCAGCATGATGTATCCATGACGATGGTAGGAAATTTTGCGGGAAAGTTGAATTTTTTAAGTGTTATATCGGAAAAATTCTGAGAGATTTCACGAAAAATAGTTACGTTGACTTTGCCCGCGCAAACTCAGTATAGGCCAGCTTTTTATGACATGTCGCGGATTCACAGACTGATACACAGGATCGAGGCTTTCGCACAAGCTTCCCGGGTGGGGTTTGTCCTTGCCATTCGGAAGGCACTAGCGAAAACAGTGCAATAATTCTCTTTAAGTTCTCAGCGAAGAACAGTGTGATTTCAAGCGCGAGGACCCACATAAAAAGCCCCTTAATATGCTTCAAACTGGGTACTGGATGCGGCGTGAACAACCGAAGGAGGAAGGTTATCGCACGCAACAACCAACTGAAATGTATGTGCTCTGAGCTTAAGAATCTTCCTACCGCGCCCCGGCTGTGTGTTAGTTTGGTCAACAATGAGAAACCTGTTGGCCGAGCCCTGTTCAAACGGGGCATAAGTAAGCATAAGGTCCCCTCGAAGGCCAGGATACTCCAGGGGAAGTGATCAAGCAACGCGAGACACGGTTTATAATCCACGAAATTATGGACCGCAACCCTCTTTTTAGTAGCTCTTGGATACTCTCCTGAGTAGACGACCTGATTGACATATTCAACACGTGGTCGGATACGGGCCCCATAAGTGTGTGAAGGTCCATGCAATTAATACAGGGGAATGTTCGCCAGGTCGTCCGTAGAACGGTGAATGCCAGTTGAGCCGATCTTCCATAGTGCAATGAGAGAGGCAAATTTGAAGAGAACCAGAGAGATAAATCTTTTCTAGTACTTTCCCTGGTAATTTCTTCTGGTTCATTCTCTCGATGCATGACAAGGACGTTCGTTGGTTCTCTTCCGCATGACATATGAACGCACCTGTCGTAATTCAAACAAAGATTTCAGTCAAACGACCACTGTCTGCAGTTGCTAGACCCATTTAGAGGGCACTGACATTTGAATCCCAGGATTTCATGTCGTCCGCAAAAAGCAAACATGGACTTGAAAGAACAACTGGAACGTCGTTGACGTATATTAGAAACAGCAGTGGTCCCAGAACGGGGCGTTGAGGAACTCCAATGAAGACCGGCGCCGGAGAGGAGTAGGTCGAGCTTCCCTTCACTCGTAATGTTCTGTCTGATTTGAACGCCCCAATCCAGCGTGGAATTTCTATTATAGCCCGTAAGACGCGAGGTTGTGGAGCAGCGGGACGTGCGAAACACGATCAAATGCATTCTAGGTGTCGAAAAATATGGTATGCGTTATGAATCTTTCGCCTTCAGCTTGTGTTAGGCTGCCTACATATACGAGCATGTTCGTTGCGCAGGAAAAGTTTGTGTGGAATCCCTGATGCACTGGAGATATCGAGTTTTTTGTGAGATGATTTAAGACGGCTTTAGAGCGCTTTTCATCACCTTACACGGTACGCTACTGGGGTTGATAGGTTTGTAGCTGCCTGGCGATAGTCGGCGTGACAATCGCCTCCTTTCAAGCAGAAGGGAGTTTGCTTTCTTCGAACGACTGACAAAACACCAAGCAAAAATGCTTTGTCAGTGTGCGCGACGCTCCTTTCAGGATCCTTAGACAGACCTCATCTGGCCCCAAGGTGCCAGAGGTTTGTCTTGTGAAAAAGCTGACGAATGTCCGCCCCCGTAAAACTCCAGCTGGTCAGAGCCCGGTCGTAGCTACGCCCCGATAAGGTTGGATGTGACGAAGTGATTAAGGCGGAACGCAGATCTGCATAGTGTTTGATGTAAAATGCAGATACCACTATTAAACCATTTGTGGGTTCCCCATTTTGTTCCTCATTTCTGTCCGATCCCGTCGCCGTTCTTTGAGAAATTGGTGAATACGGTGTTTGAAATTTCAGTCTTTACGAGTGCCTTAAACGAACACATGAAGGGTAACCATTTTATTTTTGTGCGCGCAGAGAGCAAGAAACTATAACGTATTTGGCGCTTGGTGGTTATCACAGATGCAGCATGTGCTCTTGGACCCAAGTAAGGGATGATAAGCCAGGATAAGATAGTAAGGTGAGTGCATTTCCCAATGGCTTACTGGAGAGGCAGCACCTTTTGCCCTGTTTAGTGCCACTCAATTCACAAAGACAGCGGTATTAGTACGGGGCACTTTTCTCTTACACAGTTTGACAGTGCGACACTGTCGATTGGATGGGAACCTAATTTGCTCCATCCTATAACCGAAACTTCTTCAGAAGTCTCCCGATTCATCTGCACCCACACTTGATAGGCCGAAGCCTCGTTTTCTTACCTCTAGCTGTTTCACTCACATTAATCTTCACTTTTACCGTCTTACGCTCCCCAATTACGGGCATCGTCCTACCCTTCCGGCCGTTTAGTCCCACTGCGAGCACCATTGATACGCTGAGTGGCTTATGTTCTTCAAAAGTCGTACGAGCCATGAAGAGTCAATGGCCGTTCCTATTAAGACGGTTAGTCGGAATGACACTAATTAAATTAAGAGGACACAGACTCCTGCATTTGATTATTCGGGTAGGGGACACCAGAATGAATTCAAATATTGGCTAGTCCTCTGGCTTATTTTGTTTCAGCGCGGCTGCTGTGGGTTCTAACAAGTTCCACAAGTTTTCAATCTGAAGTTCCGCAAGTTATTATAACTGCGGAATAGCTAGCATCTTTCGTCCGTTTTGGGCGATTCACTTAGTCCGGCAAGTAGGGTTTACCATTCGTAGTACGTGCGCTGTGAAAGTACCAGGGGACACTGTTTCTCCGAATGTATGTGTTTGCGACAGTTTTTGTGGATGGAAAACATAACGAAAGCTCATAAGTAGGGCGACAGTAGCTTCACAAGTGACGAATTTATCTACAGACTGCGAAAAAATACGATGAACTGTGCTACTTCGAGGCTGTTTGGTGAGACTGTTCTAGCTTTGAGCGTACTAAATTAGGGAAGTGTAGTGGTGTAAGTTAGCATGAGCTGGGGCACACTAGGATGTCGCTGGAGTTACGGAACTTAGAGCGAGAACGTGGATTTACATTTGGCCTTGCCTCTGCCGTAAAGGCACCTTGGTGCATCAGAGGATGTAGGAAAGTTTGATTTAGCTCTGTTTGAAAGTGTGTGTGTCAGTTCTACAAAAAGCAAACGCTCGCAGTGTGCCATTTTATTGGTGGAAGGGTTGAATGCTGTAGCCTCCGTCTAATGACTGGTGACCTGTTTGGCCTTACTATATCTAACATAATCCAAACCGGAATCAACGTTCTTTTCATCACTAAAACGCACTATACACCAGGAAGTATAGTCCGTCTGAGGATGCTCAATGAATGGAATGTTTGCATGCCACCACATCCCACAGCCCATTAGGCACTCACAATCACAACATCGTAGCGGGCCTGTGCTTGGCATGGTGGCTCCCACCAGCGCCTCGTCGCCGTTTAACCATACTGCACTCGCCCTCAATTTCACCGTTATAGTCCCATTGTTGCATTGATAGCCGCCATTTCATTGGCCTCTTCCGTGACCTGCCTTAAAAAGCCTGTACGAACGGACTGAGCTGTTTCACTGACCCAGCTTTCCACCGGGGCGGAAAAATATCTGGTAGCTGGAGTAGTTAATTAATGCACAAGCCGCATTTAGGACCGCTATTTGGTTTTCCACTTTGCAGATTTGCTAGCATGCACAAGGAGTGCTCGTGTGACGGTCGGGTACGTCCTGCAGGGAAGGTCAACCTGTTACGTTGCATCATGGTGCGTCCGTAATACTGCCACCGCACCGGTAGCACGTGACCAGGTCCCCCATGCCTCCCTGCTACACAAACTCAGTACTGCCGGCATCACTGAGGCCGTATTGCAGTGGTTCACCTCCTATTTATCAGATAGGGCGCAGACAACGCAAATCGGGGACACAGAATCATCTCCACCACCGATCAGTAGTGGAGTCATCCAAGGGGGCGTGCTAGGCCCCATCCTTTTCTTACTGTACATCAATGACGTCTTCGGCTCCATATCCCATGGTATGGCTTTCCTCTTTGCGGACGATATAAAAATCGCGTACACATTCCCCCCTCTGCACAAGCCCTTGCCTTTCACCAGATTAAGTGAGACTTAGATTTATTGACTCGCTGGTCGACTGACTCGCTGGTCAAACGACTCTGGCCTAAGCTTCTCCTCCAGAAAACCCTGCGTAACTTCCTGCCGCTGCTCTCTCCCGGCTGAGGCTTTCACAATTATTGCAAATCCTATCACACATTCAAAGAAGATCATTCAAAGATCTTGGCCTCAGATACTTTTAGCTTTTCCCACCAGGTGCAGTTTCATGTTGCCAGAGCACACAGGCACTGCGCTCCTGTCAACTTCTAGGCACAATGGTCGCAATTTTTAAGCTATGCGTAAGACCAATCAAGGAGTTCTGTCCCGTATTCTCCTCACTTTACACCCAACGTTGCAGATTCGCAATTGAAAGTGTCCACCGCTCATTCACGAAAAAGCTGCTCCCTCTGTGCTACCCCCGCTCTTACCGCTCCCACTGCCAAATCCCAGGCCTCGAACCACTATGGCTCAGACGGTTAAAGTTTAATCTAACTCTCCTACACCGTCTGCTGCACAAAAAAGCCTCTATAGCAGAGGCTATACTAAATATAAACCCACAGCCTCGCTACAGACTCCGTAACTCCTGCAACCTCTCAGTGTATCTCCCAGCTCGTACAAACCTACGCCGCTACTTCTTTCTGGTTTATTACGCTCGCATCTGGAACAACCTTCCTGAGCAGCTGCGAAGCATCACGCATCGTCATACCTTTTCTCAGTCCGTAGACAAATTCCTTACCTGTGAAACTGCTGCCGCCTTACTTAATACCCAACTACCCCCTGACCTCATCTACGAATCGGGTCCAGTGCGCATTTGAGTTTAGCGACGATACAGTTAGTGGGCAAGTAAAAGATCCTGTTATCATTTCTTCCTACCCTCTTGACTCGCTTTAAGCTAATGTAGGACTTGAATGTCTACTTGATCTAAATGTGCTGTGTTACTGGCCTGGTTGTTTTTCTTTTCCGCAGTCAACTTATACGTCGTCCTAGTCAAATCTTTAATCCGGATTACTCTATCAGCTCTGTCTAGTGACTGGTGTCCTCAGCCTAATTCTAACTGATAAAAACCGAACAAAAGTCAGCTTTTTTCTTCATTACCAGAGCGCATTCTGCGTTTATATATATATATATATCCGTCTGATGATTTACCCCACTATACGCTCTCACACACAACATCGCGGTAAGCTTCTGTTCGACACGGTAGCTCACCTCAACGCTCCGACGCCGTTTAGCCATGGTGCACTCGCCGCGAATATCACCATTCCATTCCCACTGTCTCATTGGCAGCTGGCATTTCACTTCTTCTCCGCGATTGCCCCTACCAGCGTCTGTATGCTGTTCGCTTGTTCGAATTGACTGAGCTGTCTTTACTGGCCTTGCTTTCCCCCGACCAGAAAAAAATTGGTAGCTGGAGTATTTTTCAATGCACAAACCGCATTTATGACTGCTTGGTTGGTTTTCCACCTTGCAGATCTGGTAGCATGCACGAGGGATGAAAACCTCGTGTGGTGGACGGGTACGCCCTGCAGGGAGGTCGCCCTGTTACGTTGCACCATGGTGCGTTCGTATACTCGCCACCCCTCCAGCAGCACGGGTGTATCGCCCATCGCCGGTGGTTCTGAGCCTGGCCTTTAAATTCAGGAAATCAAAAAGTACCGCTGACTTCTGTATGTTGCTGTTGGTGTTGGGCCCGCCTTGGTTGAGTTTTGTATTTGGCAACGCCATAAACCACAGATGAAGGAAAAACTGGCCTCTCATCTATAAAACAAAAAAGATTAAAAAGATACATCTGGAATAGCCTGAAGATACTCTGTAATGCCCATGGCCCACATCGACGAGCATAGCTGTATCTGCCTTCGTCAGAACAGAGGCTACACCGCACCAAAGCCCACTCCGTCAATCAAACAAAGAACACATCTACCTGCCGCTCCCAGTGGTAGACACGAAAGTCTTCATCATTGCACCACTTACAGATTAAAGCTGATAGCAGTGCTTCGGGGACTGGTGACTATTTCTCTTGTACATACTTTCTCTCCTGGTACTGTCCAACCCATGTAATAAATAACAGATTAACCAGTTATCTGGAAGCTCACTTCCGTTCGCCCTTATACATCTGATTTCCACACCACCACTCTGCATGCTTATATCGGCCTTCACTAGATCCCTTGTAATTTAATATCGCATGTTAGCAAACTCAACCCCTGGTCACTAGTCTATTAAGTACAAATCCATCTATATCCTGTTCCATATGATCAATTGTCATTACCCTAATCGCAGCAGACGTCAAGTTTTATTTCTATGTATATTAATGCACATTATCCCATTTGATGTCCCCTCAAACTCACCATGCCTTACTAATTTCATCCCACCCCCTCATCTTCCCAAGCTTTGAATTTCGGCAATGCCCGGTTTAGACGATCTGGTTGGCCGTTATCCACTCCACCTGGCTTGTGATCTACAGCCACAGGATCCCCAAACGGACCAAAAGAACCCTGCGATTCCATTTCGGCTTTGCTCCACATCGTTTCCTCGGCCAGCCTGAAATGAATCCTCCGCTGCCCAAAGAACTGCACACCCCAGCCCACTCACCCTAAAATGTGACGTCCGTTAGCCGTCCAAAAACAGAAGCATGTTAGGCCAATGATGGCACGGCACTGCAATACCCAGTTTGACAGCACACCCGCAAATATTCCATTCCTTCTCTCGACCATGCTCTCCCCAATTGACCCCAGCTGACTCCATGACACATTCATTCCAACCTGCTGAACTGTTCGTTGAAATTTAATCATCTCTGGGTTACTGTGCTTCCCACCAAATCCAATAAATTTCTATACAGTTCGCGTCCCGGCTCGTGTGTTGCCACCATCTCACTCTTCCAATGGAACCATTATGTCCGACTCCACAACAGCGACACCAGTGAGTCACTACAGTTTCACTGTACACCATGTTTTTGAGATCCCTGTTACCATTTCCCCTGCTCTGCTAGTCCCTCCATTTCACCATCCCCACTTACGCTTTTGTGACCCTGGCCACGAGCCCAATAGTCCAAGGCCGCGAGGCCTGAGCGGTTGTTTTTGGCTTCAGTTCAATTTGATCGGCTGGATGGTGCCAACTTTGCTGCTTCACCAGATCTGATGTTCTGGTTTCTGATTTTCCACGGCTTACATTTCTCTTGTCATATTTCAGGCAAGAAGCCTCTTGTTTGCCCTCCCTCGTTTTGTTTTTGCCCGTCACCTTCAAATCCTAACGATCTGACCTTGCTCGATGTTCTCTTCGACAAAAGAGCTACCCTGCTCGTGCCGGTTTAGTGGCGAACACGTTTACATTGGATACAGCTCACCGCCTATGGCGCTGTCCTCTTTCCCATCCAAAACCCCTGTACTCACAGTCCGCCAGTCATGCCTTTATTCTGACTGTAACCTTATGATCATGCCTGACCCCATGCCCCCACAAGTTGGGAATAAACATTATTATTATTATTATTATTATTATTAACGGTAACGCGATGTGAATTACCGACAAACGTGCGCGCACAGCATTTGGTAACCCGAATGGTCAAAAAGCGCGCATGAGAAGTTCATCGGAATTGGTTGGACATGAGGGCTTGTGAACGAATATCGAATATACGAGGTAGACGCAGAAAACAGTGGGTTCAATGAGGGGAAGGGATTGACTGGGATACAGGAAGTATGCAGACACAGGTACTGAGCCATCCTGCCATCACTCACATCCCAGTTTTCAGCTGAATGCGCTCACCGATTTCTGCATATCTGTCCCAAAACGTCACGTACGGTACCCGACCTCCGTGTACGAGCAGATTCAGGTGACATCCTTGTTAAAATTCCTGCGGAGTATCACCTGAGCACCTATAACTCCATACCCTACTCATTTCCTAAGCTTTCGTCATTGAACTATCTCCGATAGTATGAAATATAACCATCGTCCCGTGCACTGAGGAGCCCTCGACTCAGTCAACTATCAACTGAGAGTTCCGTGTGTATCACCTGCAAGCTTTTGGAAAAGTTCATATGCAGGTCGTTTATAACGTGTGTCCTATCTAACAAGCTACTCTCCCGACCGATCCTGATTTTCTTCGCCTGCTTTTCCCCAGCGCTGATTTAGCAGCTTCTCTGGCGTTGCAATATTTCCTGGGAAAACTATTCCAAAATACACTAGGTTTTCAGTTTCCCCATGTTGTTGGTTAACTTCCGCCGTGGGTCCCATCCACCGCTATGATTACTTAGGAGTCTAAGGCTGTTTACCTCGCTGTCCATCGGCGTTTGCTTTCAAACGATCATTTCGGATGCTCGTTATTAGCATGCCTGAACCGCATTTCAAGCCCTCAAGTGGTGTCTTCCAGGGCCGGTTCTGAGCGTGCACTGTTCCTGATGTTTTTCTGATTTTCTCCGTACCATTATCTCAGGATGCTATACAGCCCTTCTGCACACGGACGATCCTAAATTGTGACTCGCGGCCCCCGGGCTGCCATTCAGTACTGTATCCAAAGCAGTCATGCCCAACGTGCCTTACAGTAACCATCAATGGGCTTTTCAGAGACCCACAAAACGGCTGCCAACTTACTGAGCAATACCTCTCGAACGGACCACCTCCTTCTACCATGAAGGCGTTCATGCTTCCGAAACAGCTCCTGGGATGGCAGAGTTTGAAGTCACCTCCAAACTAGACATGAGGAGTTTCCCTACACTGCACTGCGATTTCATAGTCAATTGCTGGAGCGCTCTAGTACGGCAAGACCACCGTGCCCAAAAGCCGACGCAACAACAATTAGGAGGAATTTGACGCAACGAATTTTCATCCATAAAACTCCACGACCATTTAGGTAGGAAATTCTGAATTTTTTACGCCTAGATCGGTGGCCTTCCCAGCTTTGTCCTACGCTGAGGAACTACCTGATCAAGTAACCCACCCTGTATGAAATGAGCACCCACCCAAGGCCGTCCATGCCATATCCGTTAGCGTCCTTGAAGGTAATGTTGACTGAATGCTACCCAAAATAATCCCGTATATTTCTCCGGTCCCAGGCTCAATTCGTTCAGCATCCAGTTTCTTACTCGATGCAGAATTTACTCAATAGCTTAGCTACATGATATGCGACATACACTTTAGTCAGTGCCCTTAACAGTGAATGAGATTCCGGTGAAGCATTTTGCTGAACCCACGTGGCGTGGAAATTTTGGAACCTTCCTGCACCACTAAAGATTAGCCCAAAAAGCGATATGTAACGTGAAGGGGTAACTCTGTAATTCCTTTCGTGCCATCTACAAATGATTGGCGGAACAGGCCTATGGAATGTGTTCAAGTGTTTATTTGTATCGCTTAATGATATAATAGAAAACGCGCGCATGTCGGATCTGGTGGAACTACTGCAAAGTGAGTGTTTTTTCAGCCGTGTGCTCGTTTTTTACCATAGCTCCAGACTAATTTGACGGGAACTTCTCTTTTTATACTGTGTACACATGGACAAAATATCCAGCAATGCTCAATTATGCTGTACAGTCGGCTGACTCCAGTGCTTGTAGCAATAGACTGAGGGGGCGATCCCAAAGTATCTCTCCTAGTCTGATCAGACGGGGCTGTGGATCAACGCGCATGGAAGGTGTGCTGTCGGGGCATGGGTTGGACACTGTCCACATGTATCAATGCATTCAGGACGCAGAATGCTAGTTTAAGACGAAGTTTATCCCATGTGGGTGGTGTAAAAATGAATTCGATGCTGGCGCCAACTGAGAAACCTAGAGTTTGGGATTATCTGGTATCGGATACCCATCCGACAATACTCTTGTCTTCCGTGGTATTTGCCATTCTAAGGCATCTTATTGACTTCTCAGTTCGCGAGCAAGAAGTTTGGGCGACCTGGTGTACCCGACAAGTGAACAAACACTAGCGAATTTTATTGACGTGAGGTATCATTTGAATACATGTTCGAAACAGCTTTTGAATCGGGAGGTGAACACATGCTTCAGAGTCTATGCAGCTTACGTGTGTGATCATTCTCAGCGCGTGAACGCATGTGATAGTGTATTTGGGATGTTTCACGTTAGACAATGGTGCTGATGCATGCCATCAGGCAGTGGTGCGACTCAACATGGCTGCCCTCAGTGCATCATGCGGGAACTTCCCTAGCTCTGGGCTTGGGACATCGATGACGTCTGACGCTGTATCTGCAGGAAGTTGTGTAGCAACCTAAGATGACAGTGATTTGTAAAGTCATGTTTTTAAATCGGAAAAGGACTCCATTTCGTATTTATTTCGTGGGTCTGAGGCACTATATTCAGGTGTCTTAAGTGATGGTTTTCAGTAGGCTGAGGTGCAGCGTGTATGGATGCACATTTCACGAACCTACTACCAGTAGGCAGGGGCGAGGTGGCTCAAGTGGTTAGAGCGCGAATTTACTGACCGAAAGGTCCGTGGTTCGAACCCGACCTCTGCTTCTCGACTTCCCTGTCTAGGCTTGGGCAACCTGGCAGTATCCCAACCCTCGTGCTTCCCTCGTGTGGCATGGCAGCTAGGCACCGGAAGGGTGTTACAGCTGAACAGTGTTTTTAGTCTTACCAGTAGGCAGCCTGATACTACTCACTATGTGTGAGTGTAACAGAGTCTCGACGGGGGACTCCGAGCAAAATTGATTATCATCATCATCATCATGGCACTAATACATCGTTAGAGAAGACTGCTACTTAAGTGTCATACAACCGTTAGAGATCCTAGAAAAAACGAAAGGAACCAGGATGGTTGCGAACTTATTGTTAAAAACCCTGTGTCCATACTATAAACGGTGAGAAGCGCGCACCTTTCAAAACCATTGAACTAAGCACATCTGAGCACCATGCTGGGTCAAAACGCTGTCAGCGGAAGTGACCTAACGTCTTGCATACACTGGGTCGTCGTCTCGGCCCCCATGCTTCCTTCGGGTTGCGTGGTAGCTGGGCACCCGAAGGGTGTTACAGCTGATCAATTATTTATTATTATGGTCATTGAGCTGGACAATTTCATTGCAAACGTTTCATCAACAATCGAGATGACATCAGTTCGTTGTTAGGGAGCGTAGTGGTTTGTAGCGATGGTTTGATGCTTGTGCGCTGGGTAGTTGTGCGTCTGTGTAGGATTTCCAGTCACGCGCAAAGGGAACTACGTTGACTCCACCCAGAAAAGTCCGAAGAACCTACAGCGTTCAGTTTCAGAGTAGCTGCATTCTTTTCGCGTTGCCACCTCAAGGTTTTCCTTCCGGGAACTTTTGGTCCCAAAAGTTGGGAGTGGAAATCATGAATTTCTTTGGAAGACGGTGGTCGGGCAAACAGGCACACATTCCCAATTCACATTCAACTGCTAAGCTTTACCTGCTCTCAAAAGCTCGAGTCGTTGCCTAATGATTGTTTACAGAACGTCTCAGTACATATATGATTCGAACAGTTGACTACTGCTGTATTGCGGAGACATTGGCGTCCAAATATTTAAAGTTTCCACATCAGTCATAGAGTGTAAACACAACCCTTTAACCTCACTGATGTTCGTTCCCGACGTCAAAGATGATACCAGTTGTCAAATTTTGCATGTCTTGGTAAGCCACGCACCTGTTTAATCTGTCTTAGGGCAGTCACAGCTTATGCACTTGCAGCAAACTCGTCTTCCCTGTTCTGGCTCTTCAATGGACCACGAATGAAGTAGAGAACCCTTGAGTAAGGCTTCACATTCTGAGGGTACAAAGCGCATACAGAGGCAAAAAGTCACTCCGGAGATTCTCTTTAGAGTAGCTTGTGCGGACCCATACCCATCAACTGACAACAATTTCATCTGCATACTTCAAGCCCATTAACCCCTGCAGGCCGAATTCATCATGGAGACTATGCTCCATGATGATGTTAATGACGGTTAAACAGCTGGAAGGCTGGAAACTAACTGAGGGGAAATTCGGATAAACCATTGACCGCAAAATAGCTGTGGTTGGAGTGAGAGCATGCTTCATCCACCAACCTGAAGGTCCAGGGAACTGTTAGTTTGACTTCTATCCAATGACCATGCTGATATGAAAGACGACGAGTGCCCTACAGACAATCTTCACTATACCTCAATGGATCACGGAGGCGCACGAGCCGTCACGCCAAGGTTAAGTTGGTAGAATAGAGTAGAGAAAAGGCTCACCAATCTAATGGACTCTGACGAAAAGATCATTAAAGTAGATTGTATCGCAAGCGACAGACAGTTTAAAATGCAAAGCTTGCGCAAATACAGTTTTGGGATACGGCGCGATGGCGTGAAAATATAAATCCAAGTAGCTTTGATGCAGAAGCTCCACTGATTACAAGCTTCAAACATGTCTGTTAGTATCACTAACCATTAGTGGTCCCCATCCAGAGAGGTGGCAGTTGCTAGCCCGACTGAGTTTACTCGTTAGTGCTTTCCTACATTGTTGTCAGGATATAGGAGCCGAGGTGGCTAAGTGGTCAGGGGGCACAGACTTACTGACCAGAAAGTTCGTAGTTCGAACCCAACCTCTGCATCTCCAAACTCCTGCCTGGGATTGGGCACCTTGCCAGCACCCCAGTCCTCGTGCTTCCTTCGGGTGGCATGGTAGATAGGCACCGAAATGATGTTGCAGTTGAACGATATCAGGGTATAGGCTGTCTGACTCTCGTTAAAAACATTATATACAGCTCAATTAGGTATGTGAATGTTAGTGTATAGACGCAGGAACTTGGAGAAAGAAAAAGCGACCTACAAGTTCTATGTTTGTCTGATAGCCTCTTAATCCATTCTTACTAGCCCCATACTGTGAAAAAGGCTATGTTTTCAAGCTTCCTTGAGAAAGCTAGTCTAATCTTGGACTTCTGAAGTGCTCGCAGTCGATCATCCGCCTGAATCTACAGTCCTTCGCATGACTTCACTGGTTCGAATGTGACCATGCCCTGCTTTTTTCAGTGTACGTTGGGCATGCGGAATGTGAGGAAATGCTATGCGTCATTGTCTCCGCGATATCTGGAATCGCCAATCCATATTCCTTCACCTACTGTCGAAAATTAATTTCACGATCCGACGCGGAATTCGTCCTTTTGATTCAAGTTTCACTCTCTCGAGACTGGGACACAATGCATGTATTTCAGCTGAGCATTGTAAACCAACTATCGAGTCGGTTGAACTGTCCTGGCGAGACAATCTTTAGGTCGTAGAGAGCAGAACAAGTAATTTTTACTGAGGAAGAAGTTGAATAATTCAAATGGTTGTGTTTATAATACGTCGGAACATGTGCACTACCGGTGCCGATCGTGTGACTCATCAGTAAGCGTTCCACATCAGTCGTTGAACCCCAGATTGCCTGTTCCAATCTGACACTGCATTCACGAATGAGATTGTCGATGTGTCCATTAATTATGGTGGTGCCTGGCAAGCAAAAGTGTCTCCTCTGGATTTTATCCCTTATACTACCCCTATATGCCAACCGCTGTGTGCTCGTACTTTTAGCCAGCAAGCCTTCACCTGTGCTTGCCACGTACATTGATATAAACTAATACTTTCCTCTTACCATTCCTATTGAACTGTGTCATTAATGTATTGCGTGAAATTTCTCTGCCACCCTCTGAAGCTCTGGGGGTCAATGTATCTCGGGGCGTTCGCTCTAAAATGTTGTATACTCAGTCAAATTTTTCTCCTCAGTTCGGATCTTCTAAAGATGCAATCCTTTTTAAACAACCTAAGTAATCCTGCCGCATTGTTTGGTGTGCGCTTCACACCTGCGAAGTGCAAAGTGCTGCTACGAAAATGGGTTGGAGCAAACACAAACCTTATGCCTGTGGGTCAGTTAATCGACGTAGTAGATAAATTTATCTTTCCGGAAGTTGTGTAGGTTCTTGTAAAGACGAGACCACTTGAACCAGGAAGACCAGAACAGATTTTGCCAATCTTCGACATCTATGGCCGCGGAGCGCCGCCAGTTTGTACACATCATGGAGCTCGAGATCACTCAGTGGGTGAGTATTACGGATGGGAACTGGATCTAGGTCGATCGCGAGAACAAATCGGAATTGCATAGATCGAATAGCGCTTTACTTGTCTAATAATAGACGTACATAAGTCTGTCAATAACCAACTATTCCTCCCGTTATCAGGTACTATTGCGGTAACTTAGATATATCACCCCCCGGCTTCTGTCTAAATTCATTAATAATGCAGTCCTACATGTTTGAAACAAGATTCACCAAATAGCCTATCAAACGATATTGTTCCGGGAGAATATAACACTCATTTACGCAAAAATTTCCCCGTTCGTCTAACACCAGAATTCAACCGCTTTGTGGTCAATCACGCCTCCCCTTGCTGGCAGTTATTCGAATAGGTTGAACGCCTCATATACTTGAACACCCCATTATACGCAAACGGGGGCACAATTGCCAAAATTTCATTATGGATCACTGATTCCATGCTAAACTTCAGGAACCTCCAACGCGCGGTGGCGATACGAACTCTTTAAAGAGATGGACTTATGGTGCTTCAGTTCAGTCTGCATTAGGCGACTCACCGTGTTTGGCTTCCGTTACGAAACGCTTCGTGCTTCTGTTGGAAAACGACAGGCAGTGTTGAGTGCCGCGATGCGTTTGCCTGCGTGCTGAATCCTGTCTATATTGACTCCACTGGTTGGGGTGTATATTGAGGAGAGCATCTCAATGGCTCTCATGGAGTACTGTCTTTGCAATTTTAACATCCGACTAACCGCATTGGCATAAATGGCCCAATCGCGCAGTGGCGCTCATGCATCAAAGCTATCGCCTTCAACTCGTAGCTACCCAGTTTCCGAACAAACTGAACATGCCTTCGCCTCCAAAGCTTGGTTGTACGTTCCACATTCCTGTTTTCCGGTGATCGAGACTGTAGCAGCTGGAACCACTATGCCTATGGTACACGGTTTATAGCTGATAAATTGATTGATTGATTAATTGAAGGCCCGAAACTTTTTGCAAATATTGGTCTTAATTCTTCTCCGTGAAGTATTGTTCCTTTGCTCAATTTCATGGTGGGTACTGTCGGTAAGCTTTTATGAGTGTCCGCTGAATAAGATAACCAATCCAATGGACCTGACGCTGTCGTTATCCGACCATTTATTACAAGTTCTTAGCTGCCTTGTAGATCTCACTTTACAGATGTTGTATGTGAATCTTCATTCAACGGCACGGCATCAACAAGTGACCCGTAACAAATCTGGAAATACCGGTGATCGAATACGGTTCTAACCAGATCAGGACTTCCCGGGAACCGACGCGTCATATGCTATCTCTGCCCAAAGTAACAACTGACGCACTTTAAGACCACCTTCGGATCAGTTTTTCACCAGGCTTCATGGTGGCGTCATTGTTTGACCCCGTAAACCGTCTCCAGACTGAGTTGTTCAGTGTCACCCTCAAGTGTAAAAAACTAGGTTTTCAATTGTCCTCTAATGCGACAGCGCCATTCTGAACAAAGTAGTGGCGACAAAGAGCGGTTGGACAGTTTTCCGTCTTTCTTGCAGAGGGCGTTCCAACTACTAATCTGCGTCCTTGGATCAATCTGGAGTCATCATTGACAGAAACACTAATGTAAAATACTAATACTCCAGTGCCGCACAGTCCTGTCAGTTTATTTGCTTATAATGGGAGGAAGAAAAAACTTGGCTGGGAATGGGACCTAGGGCCAGTCTACGGCAAACACTTTCAACACTCGATTGGACAATCTGGGTGGAAACTGACAGCATGAATGCCAATGACATTGATTAGCTGCCATGTCGTTCGATGTCTCCAGCCAAGCAGAAAGAGAGTCCCGTGGACCCCATTCTGGAAGGTGAACACCACCTGCCATATCCAATCCTGTCCACCCCTAGGTTCTCACCCTTATGAATTAGGCACGGAAAACAGTGCTCTTCTCGGCATGCGTAACACCTGACCTGGCCACCTTAGCACTCAGTGTTGGATATATTCGCTGAGCGATGTGCCTTATGCTTCACCAGATACCTGTTTCCTGATGACTTCATCGCGAACCCACTGGTCCCAGCCGATTCTAGCTATAGTTCTGTAACGTGCATCCCGGATCATCCACCCGGAGTGGCCAAGTATCGCAGCTGTGCCATAGTAAAGTCCGTACCGTAGGTTGTAACACACGTCCCTCAAGACCCAGTGATACGCCTCTTTGACGCCACAGGCTGCGCATATTGGCAAAATCAATTCTAGCCTTTGGGATTCCGGCGTTGACCTCGTCGGTCACACGACCGTCAGAGCTAATTCAAATTGCGAGACACGTTTGGGATTACACCCCGACTTAAAGCTGCCATCTTGACGTAGTGGTCGGACTTGAGTGCTGCAATGATCCCGCGGGCTGCACTGGCTGGAACTTCTATCCAGAAAGTGCAGTCATGCCAGGAAAGCCAAAGG
Source organism: Clonorchis sinensis (assembly GCA_003604175.2). NCBI lineage: Eukaryota > Metazoa > Platyhelminthes > Trematoda > Opisthorchiida > Opisthorchiidae > Clonorchis > Clonorchis sinensis. Next base: position 191,588,821 of record CM030369.1, on the reverse strand, counting down.
GGAGCAGTCAGACTAAGAGCAGAGAGATCTCGTACTACGAGTAATCGTACTAACAGGCGGTCTGAAGGAAAATTCCTACTGTTCTCTGTGATAGGAGTGTGAAGGCAGTAAGGTGTCTCCCCCAGGCGACCAGCATGTCCGTACTCATGGGAGTAATGATGCTGCCTTTTCCCGAGGAAGGACGCGTTAGAGGAGGTTGGCCCTGAAACCGCTCACTCCGATCACCCAACCGTTGACCGTGACCGTCGGCGCATTATTCACTACGGTCGAAATACTTCAAAAACCGGAGTCCGGTGCTGCTCAAAAGGCACCTGCTGTGTGCAGCTGCGCCCTCAGGTTAGGCCAAGCCCATGGAGCCGAGTAGGTCAGACTATTGAGTCATCGGCTCCGGGATGCTCCTCAGAGGGAACCCTGCTGGCTCGCGGGTTCGAGTCAAAGGCCAGGGGCAGGGTCCACGAACAAAGCCCTTCATCTTCCCATTGCTTTGTGAGTCAGGCTTTCGCATCAAATGCCCAAGATGGGTTACCTCAACCAAACCCCCTTCTTCGGCTTGGGCAACAGGGAAGTATCATTTCCAAGCACAGTTCTGTGTCCACCGATGTTCCTCCTGTTACGGATGGAGTATCGGTCCTGATTGAGCATGAGAATAGCGTAGAATGAATAGCACTTTACCTGTTTAAAATAGACGTACATAAGCCGAAAGTAAAGGCGAAAGCATGGTTAATACGAAGTGATAATGTGAATGCAAAGGATAGCCATGACATTCACCCGGGCCGTTGGGTTGTGTGTAGAGAAGGATAACTCGGACACAGGGACTGAATGAAGATTGATTGTAAAAATCTACTAAGGGGTAATGAAAAGCGTGGTCAGGCTTCTCGGTTTCTTAAAATCTAGGGTTGTTGACACTGCCAGAGCCTGGCTAGATCAGAGAGATGTCATATGTATTTGGAGATGCAGATGCATCGTCCGGGTACAGGAATGAGACTGAAGAATGATCGGCATTATCTTCAACGTCATTGAGCAGAGGCGCGTGCAAGTCAGACAGAAGGGGTGTATGAGCGCCATTGCCTTCACTGGATGAGGTACGCGTGAACTCGTTGACATGTGTGCGATTACCACAAGGAGCGAATGGCGGATGGATACAGTGCCTTCTTTTCCGCCGGGGAAACGAACACAAGCTTACTGTGGATTGCAGCTTATAGGTTCGACGTCCTCAACGATTGGTTTTTACTTTGACGTACGGTCATATCTTTTCAGTAAAAAGGACCTGGAGTAGTTAGCCAAGTTGGTATAGACAAACCATATGGTGACCGTCGTTCAACCCGAAACATTCGTTTGTGTGGTGTGACATTCATGGTGACGCAGAGGAGGGACCGTATAGAGTGGAGGGCATCTGATGGAGCCGACTCCCAGTGACAGATCTGAAGGCCTTTCGTCTTGAGTCCCAGCTGGATTGCGTTCCAGAGTGTTTCGTTGAGGCGTTTGACTTGTCCGTTCCCCTAGGAATTATTAACAGTTTTTCTGCCGGTGCAAACTCCTCTGTCATATAGGAATGTGGACAGTCAGAGATGAATGAGGAGCCACGATCCGAATTTACATATGCAGGTACACCAAAAAAAGAATAATTCACATAGACATTTAATAACGGTAGATGCACCTGTATCTGCACAGGGTAAGGTAAACGGAAACCGGAAAAACTCGTAACGATAGTAAGGAGATATCAGCTTCGAGTAACAGAAGGTAGAAGTCCTTTAAGGTCGCTGCCAATTCGTTCGAATGTTTAAGTCGCTTTGATGAGCGTGGCGGGGGTGGTTTGTAAACTTGTTGTTTGATGGTGGCACAGATCGTATTTTTGTGGTGTGGTCTTTGACATCTTGGAGGAAAAACTGCAGGCTTTTGGAAAGAACAATGTGATGCATGCGAGTAATTCGGGATGGGATGGTACCAGGAATCATGAGTTTCCTTTAATTTATCATAGCCGATCACATTGGCGCATAAGTTACGCAATAAGATATCAGCCACCAGATTTTTTCCAGGTTTGTAGCTGACATCGTAGCTGAAAGCGGACAGTTCCATTTTTTATCGCTGGATTTTATCGCTTTTTACCTTGCTTTTCTGCGACACACCGTACATAAAGGAAACCGACCGCTGGTCAGTGATAAGCTTGAAGTGCTTCCTGAAGAGATATTGCTTTCATTTACGGATAGATTCAACGATGGCGTTTGCCTATTTCTCAATAGCAGAGTGATTCTTTTCGCTCCCTGTCAGTGTTCTAGAAAAGCAGGCCACCGATCGGCCGTTCTGAGTCAGCGATGCAGCAATGGCTTTATCTGAGGCGTCCTTCTCGACAACCAAGGGTGCATTCTAGTCAACTGTCACGACCATGGTGTTCCCTAACTCCTTTGCATTTTTGAAACACTTGTGCACGCTCGGGTTAGGGGAAAGTCTCATTTCTGAAAAGCACACTGATTTTTTCAGAGAAGTATGGTATCTATTGCGAATAATAAGCAAACATGCCACAACTCGTTGTTGGGATTTAGCATTATGTGGATGAGCGAGTTGACGAATAGGGCTCATTCGTTCAGGATCTGGTGTGCTAATTCCTTCAGAGAATTCATAGCCGAGAAGACGTAGTTGTTTGGCTGCTATGACGCTTTTCTTCCAAGTAAGGATTATTCTATAATTTTTATTACGTCATAGAAATATTTGAGCTTCCGGTCATGCTCGTTTTGGCTAGTCGTGCAAATAATGACGTCGGTATAAGTTTATGTGCCAATTAGGTTCTCAGACTTGATTATATGGTCAATAGTACGTTGAAAGCATGCCATTCCGTTGGTTACACCGAAACGAACACGACGGAACTGAAACAGTTCTCAGCGTGTTTCAGAATTCGTATACGGTTTGTCATTCGCACTGATTGGAACTTGATGGTAAGCACTCAATAGGTCTAAGGTGCTAAAGACAGCATGGCGGGATGTTTCTTCAACCATTTTATCCAATCACGGGAGCGAATAAGCGTCTAGGTATGTGAGCCAATTAATCCGAACCGACTGTAGTCCACTACCATACGTCTTTTGTGGTTTGAATTTTTCGTGACTAGTACTTGAGCCCTCCGGGGAGAATTCGAAGGTTCAATTGTACCTTCGTCCAACAGTTGGGTAACTTCAGAGCGGATGAACTCTTCATCGTCAGGGTGATAACGCCGTGATTTCGTGACGATAGGCTTGCAATCGGGTGAGAGGTTAACAAAAAGAGGAGGCGATTCAACCGTAGCAGCAGTTAGACTGCAAAAGGTGAACGGACCTCGGTTCCCAGCGAAGGTGATTTCAACTTTATTATGTAGACCAAGGAATTCGTGGCCTAGAAGCACGTCAGCACCCAGATTGGGTAACATCGATAGTTTTTTAAGCAATACCCCTTGTAAACGATGGATGCGTAGCAGTAGCCGCTAGTTGAACACGTCAGAGAGGTGGGTGCCATGGTAATCACAGAATCGTTAGCGTACGTCTTCCAGCTATGTGTGCGAACTACCAAAGGAGACAAACCGTTGTCCGAACTTCCTGTGTCCATGAGGGCCTGAAGCGACATTCCGTTTAACTTTATGGGACAAGCGGTTCGGGGCTGCAGCAGTCGACGGGGAAGATGAGGCAGAAGCCGCCGTGCAATTTGAGTGATGTTTTATGAATTTGGATGGACAAACACGTTGAGGATGGTCCATTTTGCCACATGACCTACAAACTGCTTCTTTTGCAGAGCATTTGCATCATAGATATCTGGAACGACCGCAAAAACAACATCTAAGAATTGATTGACGAGAGATAAGGTGTGGAATCACGAGAGCTTAAGTGTGTGACCGTAGATGTTTGTAAAGGTGCCGTAGCCGCAAAAAATGATATCGGTTGGTTATGCGAATATGACTGACCTTGTTTGTGAACCACTTCTAATGATCTAGCCAATTCATGTGCTTAATCGAGAGTGAGTCCATTTTGAGCCAGAAGTCTTTCTCTGATGGCAGTAAACTGAAGTCCGTTGATCAGAGCATCGCATACACTTTCGTTTTGATGGTCAGTGGCAGATGCCACCTTGAAATTACAATTTTTGGCCAAGGATTTAAGTCTCTGAACAAACTGATAAACATTTTGACTGGCGTCTTGTTTGCAATTTTGTAGATGACGAGCATAAATTATATTCTCACCACAAACGTACAGCTTTTCAAGTATACTGATGGCGGATTCGTAATCGGAACAGTCATCGATGTAAACATATAAAGGTGCATCCGCAAAATGAATCAAGCTTTCCAGTTTTTTTAGACGTTTGGAAGGTTCACAACCAATGATTCCAACGCGTTGTGGTGTCTGGAGAATTTGGATCTGTGTCGAAACACTTAGGTCGCAGCAGTGTTTCCACTGCATTCTTAGACAAATAAATTGTTACGGATGGAATATCGATCCTGATTGAGCGCGAGAACAAGACCGAATAGCGTAGGATGAGTAGCGCTTTACTTGTCTAAGAATAGGCGTACATAAGCTGAAAGTGAAGGTAAACGCATGGTTAATACGAAGCGATAATGTGACACAAGGGATAGTCATGACACTTTCCCAACCCCTTCCCACCACAAGCAAACGTTGTTGGGTCTTCTGACCGACAGTTATCTGACCGACGTGCCTCATACTTCCCGCTGCCTATTAACAATAAAATAAAACCTTGCTAAACCCACGAGATCCTTTCTACGTAGGAGCTTTTAACGTCCGTGCTCCATGTCAACTTGACAAACAAGCAATGCTTGCTTGTTTGTGTATGTATGCTGTGTCTTCGGTACACGCATACAAGCCCCAAACGTGGTTGTGCATCTTAGAACGCCAAATACGAACCCAGCTCCTTCACACTTCTCCCTCTGTGTGGCCGGTGATCTAGGAACGATAACCCGTGTAATATATGGCGTGGGAGTTGCACTCAGCCCCAGAGCTGAACGCGCTTTGCTGGAATGTATCCCACTGAATAGTCGTCTTTGCACCGTCCGGTTATCCAGCTCAATCAACCTCAATGCCTCGACATAAAAAGCGGTGCTTGCTTGTAGTGTCGGCTTATGCCCCAATGGCCTGCAATTCTGATGCTGAGAAAGATACTTTCCATAGAGAGTTACCCAGGCTCATTTGTCAAGCAAGAAGCACTAATATTGTGATCCTTGCGGTCGAATTGAATGCCATAGTGGATCGTCTGAGCTCCTTGGAATCACACTTGGGTGGTCGATGCTCATTTGGAAGTCGATGTTCATTGCACAGACAACGGAGAGTGACTCCTCCGGTTGTGTGCTGATTATGAACTGTTTCTCTTACGTACGAACTTTCAGCATAAACTTTCGCGTCGCGTAACCTGGCGTCCATCGACTGTAAATCAACCGTGGACCCACTTGGATCACGTAGCCATCAGCCAACGGTGGACAGCTACAATTCAAGACTGCCGTTCCTTCTGGGGCACACAACTCGATTCCAATCATGCCATGGTGCATGAACGCCTGACAGTTCGTTTCGCCTCAGGTCCTTTCAAGTCAGCGGAAAGCATGCCAATTTACCAACTTTGAAGAACTACCATAGCCCAATAACTCTTCACAGTAAACCAATACTGTACTGGCAGTGAACATGTGGATGATGCATGGTAAAATGTGAAAGGAGCTATGCTAACGGCGTTCAGTGCTATCTGTCCGACTTCTCCGATTCGACCGCATCACCATTGGATATGGCTGAAATTGCTAATCATGAATGATGCCAGGAAACCCATACCAGCAGGCAGCGGGTACGACTGTACACGCAAATCCCTCAAACACCGGATAATGAATAACCTAAGGGAAGATCGAAAACTCTGGTGGACATCGAAAGCTCGGGAGAAGGAGAGTGCTTTTGCTGCCAGAAATAGCCATGCCCTATATCAGCTAATACGATCGACTGGCCCTAGGAAAGCAGCGGTCAGTGAAACCGTAAGTGAGAAAAGCGGCTCACTAATTCACTCGCAAAAGCGTCGACTCGTCGAAATATAAGCCGAACACTTCAAAGAAAAGTTTAGCTGGTCTCTTGCAGCACATCCTGTGGAGATAGCGCATACAGGCAAATGGAATGCAAACCTTGATCGCCCGTCGGAAGAGGAAATAAAGTACGAAATATACGTACTGAAACGTGAGAAGGTACCAGGACCGGACGGTCTGTATCCAGCCCTCTTCAAAGAAGGCGGAGAATTCCTGGTGACCCATCTAACAAAGCTTATTGGTGCTATATGGAACGAAAAGAAGGTGCCTGCAGAATAAGCATGTCGGCAGTTATCCGTATCTTCAAAAAGGGTAGCGGACGCTGCGTGAAAAACCGTGGTATTATCCTGAAAGCTGTGGAATTGAAGGTGCTCCCTGATGTTATCCTTCGACGGCTGACAACACAGGGGAGACAGATCCGTGAAAACCAAGCTGGAATCCGTCCCGCGAAAGGATGCATCGATCATATTTTCACCCTCCGACGGATTCTGGAACTTCGACACTGCTTCCAACAACCAACAATGGTCGTGTTAATGGTTGTGTTTCTCGATCTGAAGGCTGCCTTTGACTCTGTAGACCGCCAGGCACTATGGCAGTGTCTGTGGAGCAAAGGTGTCCCCCATAAATTCTTAACCCTCCTTAAGGCGCTGTACGCCAACGCCCGCGGTCGCGTGACGGTCTACGGGAAGCTCTCGCCTGAGTTCACCACATCAAGTGGTGTCAGACAGGGCTGTCCTCTTTCACCTCTTCTATCCACCTTCGTCACTGGTATGATTATGAAAAAATCACTATCAGCCTCTAATGCATGTGTAGTCGAATTTTTCCCCGGGGCATTCGCTCGCAGAGATCGAGTACGCGGACGACGTAGCACTTCTTGGATCTGACGCCGTGGAAATGTAAACAATATTAACTAATCTAAATGTTTCCGCCTCACGGCTTGGCATGTAGTTTGCACCTGCCAAGTGTCAAGTGCTGCTGCAAGACTAAGTGGACTTGAACCCGAACCTCATGCTTGCGGATGAGCCGATTGGGGTGGTAGACAGATTTGTCTACCTGGGCAGCTGTATCAGTTCTGGTGGTCTCACAAAGGATGATATCTTATCCGGGTTGGGAAGGCCAGAGCAGCTTTCATGAACCTGCATCGCCTTTGGCGTGGGCGTGACATCAGTTTATCCGTCAAGGGTCGAGTTTACAATGCTGCAGTGCGCTGCATATTATTATACAGCCTGGCTGCTGTACGACGAGGACGATTTCTTCGGAGCATTGCCCGAGTCTAGTGGGAACACCGGATCGGTAATGGAGGTTCCGCTAGCCTGGCCACGTTCTCCGTATGCCAGTCGACTAAATTCCACGAAGTGCTCTTTCCGCACAGCTAGTGAAGGATGAAGACAAGCCAGGGGAAGCCAAACAATGACTTGGCAGAGAAGTATGAAAGACACGACCAACAAACTCCCGATCTCCCAATTAAGAGTCCACTGATAACCCTGTATTTACGCATATCGGGTACCGTCTCCAATGTGCAGCTATCTACCCTATCTCCCCAAGCCATCGATGACCGAAACTGTGGCAGAACCATTGTACGGCAAGTACGTGGTCATTACATCTGAGGATGATGATTGATGATGATAGCGTTACACAACTCCCGGTGTCACTCATTGAATTATTATTAGTCTGTTCAAAAGCTGTACCTCCCGCAGCTTGACTGCACCTTATGGGTGCGAAGAACTGGATGACCTTGATCAGCTTTTTGAATAATGCTTGCGCCTCCTGTTCTTTTTCAAAAATGAGAACAATGTCCTTAGCGTATTCCAGGTTGACAAGGTTCTCGCTTGGAAAGATGTGGACACTTGGGTTCTGGAGGCCTTTCATTGCTTGCCTCATTATCAATGACGGAACTAAACACACATGGGGAGAATTAACACCCATTTTGTGTACCATTGTTTGTAGGATAGTTTCTAAGGAGCTCATCATACACTCTCACGCACTCCGAAGTATGTGATTACAAACAGCGCACGATATCCACGAATCTTTGGGGCATACCGTATTGCGCGTGCTAAGAGAAACCAACCGGTCGACAGAATCGAACGCACACGTGAAGCCAAGAGACACCAAGATTGTAAGGCCCCTATATGGTTGCCGTTGCTCTACCACTTGACGAAATATGAAGGTGTGATTCATGTACCTCGTTCCCGACCGGCATCCTGCTTGCTGTTCTCGGGTCCTGTCTTCACCTTCGTAAGACGATGTTGGATAAGTGACACAGAGAGTCTGGTTACAACGGGGGTTAATCCAATTCTTCCGTGATTGCTATACCTACTGCGAGTATCTTTTTTTAATGGGCACCTCTATTGACTCACCGTAGTTGGCTTGGACGGCCAGTTAGGGACAAATAAGTTGGACAAGCACATATTGAGGATTTCACCTCCATCTTTGGACAGAGCTGGTGGGAGTCCGTCAGGACCGGTAGCTCAATGACGCTTAAGGGACAAAGAGCATGCGCTTATTTCCGAAGCCGTCAGGGGTTTCAAGTTCACTGTCCAGGGCCGCGTTGCCGGTCCGTAATCCGGCTAAGAAACTGCAGATGGCCAATTGAATTCTTGAATGGAATTGGAGAGGTGCGCAATATCATAACAACGCCCCCTTTCCCCGACACCATCATTGGATACCCCGCCGTTCCAAAATGTTTCGAACAGTTTCAAGTGCCAGTGTACACACTTCAGGTCTTTGAAGGCCGATAGCTAGGAGAGACCAGGTATCGCAGACCTATGTTGGTACGATCCGGGCGAACCTTCCTTCGAAGGCTGACCTCTGAGCGTATCCATAGAGCGATGTGAATCTGCTTCTTGGCGTTGTCGGTGCGAATGTCTATTTGTTGCCGTGTTTGGGACCACTGGGAGGATGGTGGATCCAAACACACGAAGGAATCGACCTGGTTTATAGGCTGTCGGTTAGTACCAAGTGAACTAGACTGGATATCCATGCTTGTGGTGAAGAATTTCTTTTTTTTGCGGGGTTTATTCGAGGTGCGTTAGGCGACGCGATCGAAGTTAGGCTGTGTTTGTGTCGGATGTATACTCAGTACGGTGATATCACCAACGTAATTGTTTTTTTTGTGCTCCAAAATAGCTACTGAGGGCACGCGACGTTATTCAGTCAGTCACGATATTGAAAGGCATCGATGAAGGTGGGGAGATTTGCTAAAAACAAGGGTTTAAAACAAATGCCTTCGTCTATTCCAAAAATATTCGGATGTGGGCTTTTATACTTGAGTAATAGCCTAACTAGCACGTCATCAGCTTTCGAGACGTACCCTAGTGACTGAGCCAAATGCTGCACAGAACTCAATGAACTAAGCGGTGATTGGTCGTTGGAACTTGTAGCGGTATTCCAAAACACGGTGTATTGTGAACATTTGATCAACGCAACTTCCCCGTTTACGAAGGTTTCTCTCTGGGCCTCTCTCGCTTCCTTCACCCGGCGCAGTATTAGTGTGGTAACGGCTGCGCTCCATATCAGGATAAGTAAAAAAAATAAATCGCTCAGCTGTAACACCCTTCCGGTGCCTAGCTGCCATGCTACCCGAAGGAAGCATGAAGGCTGAGATACCACCAGGTTGCCCAAGCCTAGACAGAGAAAGTCGAGAGACAGAGGTCGGGTTCGAACCTTTGAACCTTCAGTAAAATCGCGCTCTAACCACTTGGGCCATCTCCCCCCCTTTATGTCAGGATGATACTCCGGGAATTCTCACAAAGCGTTCTGTAGCTTTTTTTGGTATCATTAGTAATAGGGAGGTACGCAAATCCACCGAGAACACGTCGATATTCCATTTGAGCATGTCGGCTTTTGGAGAGGTTCGAGAACTGCCGAGAAGCAGGCTTGGTAGTTTTTCACGTGGATACTATCTTCACCTGGAGATTTGCTCTTTGCTAACTCCATTGTCTTGGGTTGTATGGCTTGGAGGTTGTGGTGTCTGTGGTGAGTAATTGATGTATTAAGGGGCCGTTGAGCAGTGAGCCGAAGTGTTCAGTCCATCCTTTCAGCTTATTTTCATGCTAAATTATTAGTTGACCGTTAGCGTCTCTAGTATTATATTGCTGCCGTTGCTATTAGCCTGAGGCGGACGGGTCAGCCGGAACATATGCGAACAATCACCGACATTTGCGACTCTCCATTCTGCAAGTCGTTACTGACCAGTATTCCATACGATCTCTCCCGGATGAGCGAAAGTCGAAGGCGTTCGCCGAATGTGCCTATTTAGTCCACTGCGAGGACGAATCGTCCTTCTGTTTGTGGCGTTGTTATATAATTACGAGACTCGATACGGTAGCTTATTGTATTTACGTCTATAGACAGATATTGGGAAGTGGCAACTTGGTAGTCAGCTGGCTGGTGACCGCATCGAAAATTGGAGGTACTTTTTGAGGACTTCAAGGCGAATCATGTTGATCCGTTCTGTAGGTCCGGCGACGACGCAAATTTCGTACCTTACAGGTATAAGGGTATAGTCTAAACCGCATTTAATCAAGGTTTCTGCCCCACGGTAAGATTTACAGTCTTCAACAAATGAATCATTGGTCGAGTGGTTGGTTTCGTTCAACTCCACTCGAAGACGCTCAGGGAAGATGTAGGACGAGCGATGCTAAGCGCTACTGCCCTCTTTTTCCCACCTACTTTGTGGTTGATATGCTCCTGGATCATGATCGTCATCATCGACCGGAACCCAGCAGCAACAGTTGTTGCCGCGTAACCGACACGGAGATCGGATGCTCTTTTAAGAGGCTGAACGAAGGGGAAAGGATATACACTTGGTAAAAGGCCCTACTTTCCCAGGGAAAACGATCAAGAGAAAACTGCCTTCACATTCGAACAGCAATGAGATAAGCACGTCCAAGTAGTATAGTGAAGTAAAGCACCAATTGAATTGAACCATCCTCTCTTTGCAAATCTCATCTATTGAGGTCTACGAGGACAAGCGAACTTTGGCTGGTTGGAATTCAGCATGGTCGCCAATGGGGTTGGTTAGGTGCTGTATCCTGTATGGCTCCTAACCACATTTACGATGATTACGCATAAATTGGTCAGGAAAACGCGAAAATCTAGGCATACAGTTTGGCTACAGCTGCTTTCGTTTTGCATAGTCATGTTGCGCTCTGTCCTCTTGAAATCATTCACCATGGGTTCAGAGTGGATAACAGTAACTTCGTTGGTAAATGGTGGTTTGACATGCGTAGTGCATGTTTCAAATCACCTTCGTTGGTTAAGGTTTATTTTCTACTCCAATGATTTCGCTACATTGCCAAATACTCGCCTTCACACCAGCGTCATTATCAGGAACAGCAGCGTCAGGGTTGAAATTGATGTTTCAGTGTCGTACAACCCCAGGGTTTATTTAATTATCTTTAAGGCCGTAAAGTGAAAAAGGGAAGGGTGGGTGCCGTAGGACCTGGTGCTGACGTATCATGTTAGCTTTCTGAGCTGCCCAAACCACCAAATGTTCAAGTAGACAACCAGGAAAGAAGCTGGCAGAACGAATTCCACTGAAATCGGTTAGCCGCCGTTTTTTGCCTCGTCAACAATCAGACACAGCCACGGGGACACCATCCTGGAGGATGGAGCGCATTAACAATACGCAACATCGTTATCTTTCATGCCCTCCTTCCAAGTCAGTCAATCCAGACTCTCTAATGCATACCCATTATTGCATCAGTGGCAACATTGAACGACAAGAATGATAGCAGCCGTGTCGAATCCCTCCAATTATGGAAAACCTTCTTTGCAGTTCATCGTAAATTATAATTCATCGGTGTATCATGACAAAGAGTGCATCTGCGTCATCAGAGAAAACCATCAGTGTTAACACCATAATCTGGAAGCCTAGAGATCAGCCGAAGATGATATGGCATTAGACCACCATACTCTATCACCAAGTTATTCGTTGACTTCTCTGTTAACTCCAAAATTTACGTTTACCGTAGTCATCCATGCGTAACTACCATAAGCCGTAAGTTGTCTTGCCATTTGACACTGCTCTTCAAATCATGACTAGCCGTAACTAAACAGCTGCAGTGGTTTGGAAGCCGAGTTGCTCTAGCCGTCGCACTTCACTGCAGGTGGAGTCGCTCTCAATGAATGCGTTTCATATGGGGGTATGTCTCGATGGGCAAGCAGATCTTGTTTACTGACCCACTAGCTGGAACAAATGACCACTGGGTGTGACGTGAGGATTGCAGTCACCTGACAAATCGCAGTCAATATGAAGCCATGGGAATTTTATTAGGCGTGTTTTGAGGGGCCATTCTGCTTCTGCAGTAAGTATATTCAGATAGGCATTACTTATTTCGTTGTGGCGAAATAAGTTATTGAACGTTAAGATCGGAGAAATCTCTTCCGCATATTCGGTCTTTCATGCGAGTGTATTTACTCAACTAGGGTGGCTCTCGAAATCCTTTGCACTCTTTGACGGCCATAATCCACGTAAAACAAATTCGCAGTTCAGCGCCAAGGGTATTCCTGAGCGCATATTTCTGTAGGACCCCTGATAATGGGAAGCTGCGCATTGTGGTTGATGCTGCATTCCAGGCGACGTCTTCTCCTTATGAGAAACACTTCACTGAGTCTTAGTTCGTTTGAGATTGCCCGGTAGTTACTTTGGAAACCTCCAAGGGCAGTACCCCACGCTAGAGACTTCTCTATTAGGAGATACCTTCATTTTTGTGTATGTGCATCAATGGGCAAATGTCTTCCTGTAAACCCCTTATTATGTCAGTTTAAAATGGCTCAGAGGTTACGGCACAGCTGTTGATCTAGGGGTGCACCAACTATTCGAATCTATCCCTCACTTTTCAGTTACCACTTTTTAAAGGGGGGAAGTATGGCAGTGTCCAGAACTCCATCCTTCTTTCCGGTCGCACTGCAGCTAGATATGGTAATTAATTGATTCAAGTTGTGTAGAACGCGTCCTTGTTTCCGGACAAGTTCATACAGTCCAGTTAAGGTAGAACGAAAACGTTCACTGTCGCCTTCATATAAAGCTAGTGGGTGCTCATCTTGCTCGGTAGCCCGATGACGTTCTTATTTGGGAAGAAATGCTTTCTTAACTGAATGAAGGTCTAAACTCAGGTCATGACTCACGTCCAGCAGGCCGAATGAGGGCACGGTTACATAAGCTCATTGTCGACCAAACTGATGCAGATACTTTGCCCAGTCGTCCGGACGCTGGTGTCTACTGTTTGTTGGATCTCCACTGTTACCTCTGGTAAATTAACATTCGCTTCTGCGCCGACCTCTATCTATTGAAAATCCTGGTTCCAACATACCTGTTTGTCCACATATGTTTCGTTTGAGCTGATGTCTGACAATCCATCCAGCCGAATTATGCTCTGTCAGGTTGTACATCTAAGATTGCTGACTATCATCAAGATGGGGAGATGGTTCAAGTGGTTAGAGCGCGAATTTACTGACCAGAAGGTCCGTGGTTCGAATCCGACCTCTACCTCTCGACTTCCCCTGTCTAGGCTTGGGCAGCCCTCGTGCTTCTTTCTAGTGGCATGGCAGTTAGGTACTGAAAGGGTGCTGCAGCTGAATGATTATATTATGCTCTGAGACCGGAGGTATATACTAGGGAGTAACAATGACCGCTCTGGGATCCATTGTTTGATGTGAACACTGACGGAAAAATTGCCCTTCTATCGGAGCTGCTAAACGAAGAGCTTATTTCTCAGGCTTATCCGGAAAATTTAGACGAAAGCCATGACGGATGTGGACTCGATCTGAGTCAAAGGATGTATCCAAGAGAAGTCAGCAATCGGGTGTGAAGCCTCGCTATCGGGGTTATGTAATCATGGTTGCCCGGCAGCATAAGTACGCGGGGCAGCACAATGGCACCCGGTGCGCCTAAACGTAGCACTTCTGGAGAACAGCTGAAGTTCAGTGGAATGTTGCGAATTACGTCAGTTATATTCTAGCGTTGAAGTTAAACCAATTCACCAATTCATGAAATCGGTAAACTGGATCCTATTCTTGTGTGCGGCTTCCGCACCTCTTCCAGTCCACAATTCGGAGGCCGAGACAGTGCTTAAAATAACGAATAATAGTAGCTCAGCTGTGGCCCCCTTTCTGTGCATGGCTGTCATGTAACTTGAAAGGAGCACAAAAGCTGAGATACTGCCGGGTTTTCCAAGCCCAGAGAGGAGTAATAGGAAAGCCGAGGTTTACTTGTTTAGGGTGACCGGACATCTTCAAGTATAGCTCAGTGAACGTTTCAGGATAGCATCCAGTCTGCGCTCTACGGAGGGCCCGGTGAAAACACTACTGCGTCATCTGAACAAGATTTAGATAGGAAAATTTCAAACTCCCAGACATGTTTGGTACAATATTTACCTACAGTAGTGATACCATTAGTTTTGCCTGTTGTTAGAATCTACCTTACCACTGCGAACTTCCGTTACAGGCTAGGACGATCGGAAATGGACCCGAAAAAGGAGAAATCGAAATTCAAATTATTCGGAGCTAAAGATGCGGCAAAACCACCGCCGAAGGAAAGGCGAGCTACCAGAAAAGTCCCGGAGTCTCCAATTCCGCCACCTGCCGACGACCTTACAAAGTTGTCTGAAGAGGAGATTGAGCAGAAGTTTATCTTGATGCTTGAGGACATGAATCTGACCCAGGAGCAGACGAAATCGTTGCGGACCAGGCCACTAGCCGTCAAATTGGAAATGCTCATGAGTCACCAAGCCAACCTACAAGCGTCGAAAAATAATGATCCTGAAGCCTTCGTATCAGTTCTCCGCAACCCGCACAATCATTCAAACAAACAGTTATTGCACTTGTTTGATGAGCTGCATGTTCGGCTTCGAACCAGCGGTGTTAGCTGGATTCGGAACTTTAATAACCAGCAAAATGATGGCTTGAATTTGCTTCTTAGAATTTTGGCTCTTTCCCTAACTGGCTACTATCCAAACTGCAGCCTCTCTTGTTTGCGCTGTATCCGCATGCTTGGTAACTGTGGTTACGGATTGTCTGCATTAGTGGATCATGAGACCGCGTCGACGTTCATCGCTCGGTGTCTGGATCCAGATCAACCCGCATTAATGGATTGCGCAATCGAGTTGTTGTCTTGTATGGCTTTATGCGACAGTAAAGGCTACCAAAAGGTTATGGATGGTTTAACTTATAGTGCGGAGCTGGCTACTGCACCGGGAGATCGCTTCGTTCCTCTGGTGAAAGCCCTAGACTCGTCGGATTTGGCCAGATCATCGTTACAGCTTATCAATGTGTTGGTCAATCGTGGATGTGTGACGAATAGTTCGTTTGATGTAGACTTTCGTATTCACCTACGAATGGAGTTGAATCAATTGGGTATTGGGGAGAAAATTAACAAGCTGACTTATTCTACCGATGAAGTGATTGGAAATCACGTGTCCATCTACCTTACTAAGGCCGAGGAGGACATGGAAACACTACTCGATCGGTTCGATGCGGCTAGGTGTGATTTTGATGATGCTACAGAAGTTTTTCAGCTGCTTAATCGTACACTTATCGGGACCACATCTGAACGAAAGTTCCTGTCTATCCTTCAGCACCTGCTTTTTGTTCGTGACGAACCCTATAGATTGTCTTATTTCACCTTACTCGACGAACTAATGGGTCAAATTGTTCTACAAGTGGATGGAATTGATCCTGATCCGCGTTCGGCTCTGTTGCGTTTGGATGTTGAGTCCACAATATCTGCTCTAATGCAGAAGGTTGACTCGGGTGGTACGGACGATCGTTCTGCAGAAATTCAGAAGAAACTTGATGAGGCTTTGAAGTCCAAATTGGAAGCTGAAGCGACGATTCACACCCTTAAAAAAGAATTAGAAACAGCCGGTACGTCAGGCTCTCCTGGTGGTGTAGCTCCCCCTCCTGCAAGTGGTATCATCCCTCCACCACCGACACCTGGAGGCGCCGGTATACCGCCTCCTCCTCCACCACCACCAATGATGGGTGGAGGTGGCATTCCGCCTCCGCCACCACCACCGATGCTGGCCGGAGGTGGCATTCCACCACCACCACCCCCCGGAGGAGGAATTCCGCCACCCATGGCCCCGGCTGTCCCTCAGTTGCCTTTTGGTATGAAACCCAAAAAGACCTACTCAGTCGGCGTCCCGATGAAGAAAGCCAACTGGGATCAAGTTTCGCCTGACCTGTTGACCGAAGACTCTGTTTGGGTGAAACTGCAGGAGGATAAACTCGAATCTCCTGAACTTTTCGAGTCGTTGACATCCCAATTTAGCACAAAGCCTACTAAGAAACTACAATCTGTTGATGGGGATTCGGGCGCCGGTCGCGCAGCTCAAAATGCGAAAAAAACGAAATCGCTTCGTTATCTCGATGGTAAGGTGGCTCAAAATTTATCCATTCTTCTTGGATCGCTCAAGGTTCCGCATGAGGAAATCCGTCGCCGTCTCCTGGTGCTAGACGAAACCCTGTTAACACCTCACATGGTAGAGCAACTAATACGTGCGTTGCCCGAACCGTCAGTAATAACAACCATCACCGCCGCGAAGGACGAATTCAATGATCTAGCTGATCCCGAGCGGTTCGTTTTTCTCGTTGGTCAGATAAGGACATTGATCCCAAGATTGAACAGCATTCTTTTCAAAATGCATTTTGATGAGAAAATGGAAGAACTGAAGCCGGAGATTGTGGACGCTGACGAAGCTCTGCGAGAAATCCATTCTAGCAAATCCCTGCGTCGTATTTTGGAGCTCGTTCTCCTTTTGGGCAATTATATGAACTCCGGATCACGTAACGCTCAGTCACTGGGATTCCAGATCAGCTTCTTGACAAAACTAGATGCCACAAAAGATGTGTCAAACCAGCTGACTCTGTTGCACTTTGTTGTGAACTACTTCAATAAAACCTATCCGGAGTTGGCGAAAGGTTTTGTAGACGACTTTTCTCATCTGGATCGGGCATGTCGCTTTTCAGAAGACACTATTCGATCGAGTATAGCAGAAATGAAGAAGTCCCTGTCTGGTCTAAAGAAGGAATTGGAAACGTACAAGCCTCAAGGTCCAGAAGATGCTTATTTGGATGTGATGACCAAATTTACTGAATCAGCTTCATCTCGGCTGACCCAGCTAGAAACGATGTTCGAACGTATGCGAGAAAAATTTACGGGCGTAGCACGATACTTTGCCTTTGATCCGTCCAAGTACAACATGGAAAGTCTTTTCAACGATATGAAAGCATTCCATTCTGCTTACGTAAATGCCCTGAAAGATATCGAAAGACAAGAGGCTGCGAAAGCACGTGAACGCAAGGCTGCTGAGGAACAGGAGCGTCGTAACAGGGAACGAGGACAACTGTCAGCTAAGGGTCCCGAAGCAATTAAACGGCCCTCCGAGGAGGAGAGTAACGTCATTGACAATTTGATGGAGGCGCTCAAGAGTGGCGCAGCATTTGGCGACGGGGGACGTGCTGGTGCGAGACGTCCCCGCAATCGTCCAGCACCGGGGGCGGCAGGTGTCAATTCTGCACCTCGAAAAGAAGTCGGGCGAGAACGTCACGTACCAACAGCAAATACACTTGTGTCATGAAAACTCCCATGTACACTTTGCCTTTTATACCGGCTGTTTTCCCTCACAGCACTATCTTTCAAGCGCCCCACGCAAGTATAATTCTAACAAGTGAATCTCTACGTGTCTGTTATCAGTAAAGACAGTATTTGCTGCCGTAACTACTTCATCAGAAGCATTCCTTGCTATTTTGACACCGATTTGGGATAAAACTGCGAACCATGTGATTTTCCTATGTACTTTTCTACTGTTCAGACACTTCGCAGTTGCTCCTTGGCTATTGACGTGTATGGTGGTGTATCGATGTTTGCCTACAACGGTTACCTTTTTATTTTTCTTTACACACTGTTGGTTTCACGATTTTTTGGTTTGTACCTTATAGCAACCTCAGAGAGAAATTCAGTGCGTTGTAGAGTCAGTGTCTCGTGTTTTCTCCAAATCCCAGTATCATGTCCAAACTTTCGAGATGCCATATTCGCGTCAGCGTTGTTGGTTCACTAAAGATTGACACTCCTACTGTCGGTTTAAATTCATTGATAACTAGGAAACGCAACCATTAAACGACTTACTCGTGTTTCAGGATGGTTCAGCTTCATGGGCATCTGATGTCATGGCCAGAGTGTCGCGTATCATAGCCCACCGTGCCCCTTGCCGCAAACCATCTCTACAGCATGGATCCTGGTGTTCAATCTCATACTAGTTAGGCCTTCCTCCTACACTTTTCGCCGTCGGTTATGCGTTTGCGCTTTTCCACTATTCATGCGAGACAGTATATCCAGTTTCTCTTTGCTGTTACTACAAGCGCTACTTACTCACACCAAACACCAGTACATAGTACACGCACAGAAGCAGTTTTATTGAGCCTCAGTAACAATCTTACTTAAAGTCGATGGGAGATGTTTGAAGATAACAGTGAGAAGAACGGATATGGTGAGACATTGGATTTGTCTGATTCATCTTACCCAACGTTATCTATTCACGTGAACTTTCGTGCAAGGGGTGTACACTTCATTTGCTAACGACAGTGTATTTGACTCGTGTTGTTATTCTGGAAGAGGTGGTCGTTGTTCGCCATCATTTGTTGGTACAATCAACAGGAGTATATTGCCACAAAAACCCTGGACTAATCACTAATATGCCAGCCAACGTAAAAGCGTTGCGCAACTCATTGTACTTCAGGAAACGGGCAGTTGGAATCACATTGCCGAACCCACATGTGGGTTTTTGAGCATGTATGAGCCCAGTTTGAGTTTCATTGACTGTTCTTTGTGTCTCTAGGGGTGGCAGCATTCACTTTCGTCGTCCTTCCAGGATAAGCTCTCCGATTTGGCTCACTGGTTTCAGACGCCTCACAATGCTCGGAAAGATGTTTCTTTTTGGGTACGAAACTTTTCTCAGCTCCCATTTGTGTGTGAACATGGCACTCTATCCGAAGGAGGTAAGCAGCCCGAATTATGAGTTGCGTCTCCATGGCGCCAGCTTCGTCTGGACACGGCTTTGTAATATTAAAACAATTGAAGTTCGATTGAGTACACGGCTTTCTACCAACCGTTCTCGTTCAGAACCATGTTGACAGTTATGATCTGCCAAACGACAGAGATCTTGGTGGACCAAACAATGTCTTCATTAGGGTTGTCGCATGTTGGGAGGGACTAGGAAATGAGGCCAGATTCGTCTTGTCCGGTCCAGATAATGTCCAGGGTGGCCCGTTTGGAAAAAGAATAGGGAACTTAAGACCAAATGCGGTGTCTCAAGGTCACTCTGTGTTTCATGACTTTATGATTCAGCGTTCTTTCTATCTATCTTTAAAGCGGTTGAGCTTTGGCTCAGCTTCTTCCGATTTAAATGAGAATCCATGATACCATCAACAGTTAGTGGGAATATTTATTTAATGCCGCATTTCAATCGGTACGTAATGAAGTGGCCCGTAAGCGAATACTAGGTACTGAGTGGGATTTCTTTGAGCAGCAAAGTTTGTCAGGTTAACGTGGTTGTGGCATGTACTATGTGTGTCCTATCACTGTCTTCCGAAGAAAGGCGTGTTTTCCACTTTGAGCTCTATCGGACAAAAGGTTTCCGCGGGATAGTCCATGGCGTTGCATTGCTACTGTCAATTTGAGCGCTGTGGGATCTTTGCGCCTGGGTGGCGTCCATCTGGCTCTTGCGCATGGTTGTTAACCCTACAGGATGCATCACGTAACCGACCTTTGTGGCGAATTCGCTTGCTTTCTATCCGGACTGCTTAGCTAACTCTTGTCTGTCGTTGTGCGCTTGGCTTCTATCGGATGGAGTTCGCAAAGGGCGTCGGGTGAATCCCGCTAACGCGTCTTGCTCCAACGTGATGCTCAGATATATTTATCTCAATGAGTCCGAAAAGTATAGACGCCCAGGGATATAAAGTATTTTGCAGTAAGTTTGTACTCATCTAGGCTCCCTTCACTCTTTCTCCATGCTTGCATGACAGCTAAGCACCAGTCTGCCATTGTGGCTCAACTCGGTTTGTTTTGAATTCATTGTTGACTACTGGGTCATAGTAGTGGGTAGCGAGTAGACTGATATCCTAGATTTACTAACTCATCTCTTCGTTAACTTTCTTCGATTTCGCGAAATTTTGCGGAGCTTATCTTGAACAACTCATAAAGGTCACCTTCAAATGTATTATTTCAACATTTTCGCGTCTGGAAGAATGCTTCATTTCATTCTCGTTTGGAAATAAGACCGGGGCATCTGGAGACTGTAGCTCTCAGACACGAACAGTTCAACGTCAAACTAAAAGAACCAGCTATACCAGAAAAACACATAAGATAAGTGAAACGGAAAAAGGCGCCAAATTGTTCTGAAACACCGCGAAGTGTAGCAAATTCTAAACACTAGTACATTGTACATCAAAGAGTCAATACTTTAGAGGGATTGTCGTTGGATGTCTCACACTCTCCTCATCGCTTTGCATTACTCGATGTTTGTTCAGCTCAGTTAGTCTATCGTACCCTGCAGTCTTCAGGTTTGTGGAGCTGAACCCTCCCCCCTTCACTTTGGCAGCGTTGGAATATTGGTAGCATTTGTTGCTAGTTGATCAATTGGCTGTTGATCTATCCGTCGAGCTTGGCAATCGACTTGCAAACGTGTGGTGGTCATTCGAGGAGACGTCGGTGCGTGCACTGGTTACCAACCGCGCACTGGTGATGTCTTCTCGAATGGTGACAAAATTTCTGAAAGTCAGTTACCAAGCTCAACAGCCAACTGATCGGCTGCCCTTCACTTTACAAGCAACACCGTCAAGAGCGAGGTCAGTAAGTTGGTGTTCCGCAGTAGAGACTAACAGGTTATTTGACACTGTTTGGAAATGTTGTGAACTCTGGACAGATCAGAGCGTTTTCTAGGCGTCCACCTTCAACCATAATGATTCACTCGAAGATTGAATTATAGGTTTGTGGAAAGCAGATTTTTTACTAATCTGATTAGGTGGCACCTGATACACCTCTGCAACTGGATACTAATCAATTAATCAGCAAGTAAACTAATCGTGGTAACTAACTTAATATAAGCGCCATTATTATTGACCTTTCGGGAGAAGTGTTCCCATGAATGGTGATGGAATCGTAGGTTCCTATAAATGGTAGTTGTTTATCTGTAGAGTTCACGAAGATTTGAATGGGGTAAACAGCCAAAATTTCACGCATTTGTTTAGGGCAGCAGATCCCTAAATGACCCGCGTTGCGACTGAAAGGTGCTGTGTTTGAAAAGTCACAACACCGCACAAACTGTTTTTTATGACCTCGCCAGGTAACTGAGTTCACTATCCGGCACTAGCAATAAACGTTGCGCTAGCGTCACATATGGAAGGCATAATAGATCTAGAAAACGAAAATTTGCGGCCACAGACTGGTTGTTATTGTGACTGAAGTCGCTGAACACACTAGTATGAATAACGCGCGATCTTTGTGTCGTGCACCTGGTGGTTGGCACAGGCGAGTCGCCTTGGTTAAATTACCGACTTCGGCGTTGTACTGACTAATTGGCCAATCGTTGGTCCCCTGTACCTGTGAGACTGGGTTTTTCCTTGTTTAGCTGATCTATGTGACCCACATAGGTTTCCAGCCTCAGTGCCAGTGCTGAAAAAAAAAATAGAAGACACGTCTGTGCACCGAAAACTCTGTCACCACAAAGCACGTTTTAATCGCCTTAAAAATCTCGTTCATACAGATGTCTCCTTCTTTCGATAGGGTGGGATTTCCATAGCGTGTCGGCCAAATAGTTTGCAGTGGGTGAAAATCAATCAAGTTTTGCGGTGAGTCAGCTGACTTTGCATGATCATCGAATGACCTTCCTGCCGTTGGTATATACAGTAGACTACGTAGAAAATAAATCCAATGGCGAGGGATATGAGAACCTTGGAGGTCACTCAACTACATTTCGCTGTCCAATTCAACGGTTAGGACATTTGTCAAAAGCCCTACCATTCAAGTGCAATGTGGGACTGCGCCAGATCCGGTTTCTGGCGATGAATAGTACGGTGAACTTTTGAAGGGCCCAACAACTTGGTACCCTTAGTAATGTAAAACAAACGGCACATAGCCGTCAATGTACCATCGAAGTAGGTAAGCTCCACAAGCCGATTATTCAAAATTCCAACCCAGACCACGTCACGCTTCCATCGGTGTCCAGAGCATCTTGTGGGATTCTGTGTAGCCCACGTACGTGAAATGAATGTTGTTCCATTCAGCTAAGACGCAGAACAAAATTAGGGCAACATCACCAGTGTGAACAAACCGTTTGTAGAATCCAAAACGATAATCTAAACCACCTATTCTAGGTTCTATAGGAGCAGTTTTATGGAGCAGTTCATGTTCTTTCGAGATACGATGTATCTTCTGTCAACGCTCTAGGTCTTCCTTGTGGTACCTCTCGTATCTCTAAATCTGCGAATCAACTTTTGCAACTGTTGATCGTGCAACTGGTGGGCGTTCGGTGTGCTTATGAATAAAGCGAATCATTGTTTCGTGGACGTTAACTTCACAATTTGCGTACCTGAATTCGCTAGCAACTCGATCTTCATAAATGAAATGATCTCGTGGCGTTCTCATGATACGTGACAATTTCGTAACCGAAAAGCGGTAGAAATTGTCTTTCGGTTCTCTTCTCAGGCCAACCGATGATAGTCACGCACATAACATCTGGTCAAGGTCTGTCCGCCACCAACCTACTTAAGTGACAGGCCGTCGGACGCTGTATGCATCTTCACGCGTGATATGTGCCAGACGAATGACAGTCGACTAGTCCCGACAAATTTCTTCGCATGCACAGATGTGTATAACTCTGTTGTCGCATTTTTACTGCTGCGATCTGGTGTGACCATTTGACTGTCATTCTGGTGATTCACGTGCATCGGTTAAACAAAGTAATGCTCAAATGCGCAGGAACATGGAGGCAATGGGCTGTCAGGTGGTTGAAAATGCGATGCACTTGAATTAAGGTCTGTTGTCCGTTCCAGTCACAGGCAGTATGATATAAAACTTACATGGACGGCCCGGGCTGTATAGATGGCGAGCGTGTGGAGCACGATGTAGGTTCGGCTGAGTTAATTGTGTTTACCAGCATCAACATGAGTCATCTGGGAAACGCCTCCAATCCGATTCGTTTGTGGTCTAAGAAAGTTTGTGTCAGTATCGTTACGTTGCCCCTAATCAAGCCTTTTTTAATACTCATATCTGTTTTCGCGTGTACATGTCAATTAAAGAAGGCTCTATTGAGTATCTGTATCTTTCCGATGCTATAGTCCTGGGTCATCAAAGAGACTTTACAGACCATAGCATCAGGTCTCTCTGTAGATTACTTGACACTCCTCATTTCGCTGTTCTGTCAAATCGGTTTCTGAGCAGTCTTCCCCCTTGGAATTGTCGCGCTAGTCCAACTGCATTGGATAGTACTACCCTCAAACCAAGACCATTACTGGGAAGTGAGTATTTGAGTGACGGGAATGCTGCTGTGAATTCTTCAAGGGAACGGTCTATCTTCGGAAGGATATCTTTCGGGGTTTACTTCACCCCTTCTGGCTCTCAAGTCAGATTGCTGATCGCTTCAGTGGTCTAGTGAATGCTTCTGAAGTTCGAATTTCTCCTAATAACTGTGCAGTTTATGTGGATCTGCTGGTTTGGTCACCCATATTGCTGGGAGTGATCGGGGTAATAGGCAGCGTCAAGTTGGTTCTGAGATGATGTTACATAAAACTGTTCACAAATTACACATAAGCCTCACCGTTATACTGAAGAGTTCAGACTTTTGAAAGCAATAAAACCTCATAGATGATGTTTAAACATAGACGGCAAAATTGATGTTCATGGTGTACTAATCCGGGTCGTAAAACGGCCAGTTTCAGTACTCGTTTAATATCGAAAACAATTATTCGGACATCTGTAAAAAAAGTAGTATGCTAGTGTTTGTAGACCCACATAGGTACAACTATGGCTGTAAACCGAACCAAGCATGAACTTTGTATCGTCAATCAAGTAATGTAAACAAACGGACATATGCCCTTAGTGTAACACACTCATAATCGACCGATGCGGGATCCAGGTGATTCGATCGATGACCAACCAAGTAAACACATTTTTACGGACTCTTGCTACACAGATTTTGGGTTCGTGAACGTAGTGATCTCAACTGTGATGATTTGCGTCTTCCTTCTGGACATATCCAACAAAACTTCCAGCGGAATTGCGGATTTCAAAAGTGCTGTCTCCTGCGTTTTTGTACTGTAGTCTTGGTATGCATTCAATGCGGACTACTCCGTAGCAGCCGTATGAGTAGCGTTTTACGTCTATACTCCATAGATAATTTTTTCAATGCTCCTTAGGCAACTTCGGTTGAATCTTCTTAGTGTAAGCAGAATCATAGTAATGTTGAATGAGATTAAGGAACCTTATTCCACAATATTCTTTTGCTTAGTCAAATTTGTTGTTCCCATCATGAGTTATGATTGTCTTTGTTAACTGACAAAGACAAGTGCCTCATTTTAAGACATTAGTCAAGTGACCGTTAAGATGGACTCCTATCTGGATGGTCTGAAACAGATACTAGAGGACAGTTTACTACCACAATTGATGTAAGTTTTTGTGATTTGCTGGAAGCTCATTGATTCGATTGAGGTGGAAATAAATGAAGTTGTGTGGTCGTCTGCTTCAGTCTATCTTTGCGAAAGGTTTCGTGTGCTCTCATCTTCTAAATAGTTGCGTGAATTGTTTACTCTTCGTCACATAACCGTGGCACGTGATATCGTCTGAACGTTCTAATCCGATCTCTCCCCCACACTGTAATCGCAGTGTAGTGAAAAACTATTCGACCATTGTGTCTGGGGTACTTTCAGTTCGGTGAAACATAAAATACGGAGTTGCTTCTTCAGAAGCCTCTGTCTTATTCCAGTTCATTAACATCTGGAGAGTCCAGGTCAGGCAGGTCTGTCAGACCGCATTCGACTGACGTTGTCCACTGGTTTTTCGACCTGCATGCCGTTCACCTAATCTCATTCGGTATGCAAATCTACCCCACTGTTAGTCAGACGGCCAAGTAGCCGAATCGCATTTCTTCCTACTTAGGTTTACGCAAATGTGTATAGGTGTGCGAAATCGATCGTCATTACTTGTGCATAGCTCATACCGCCTAACGACCACGGTGCTCTTATCAGCGTTTTTTTGTTGGAATCTGGTGACCTAAATTGTAGATGTGTTTGAGTTGTTGTAGCGTTGTGTCTTTTCATCGCATCTTTTGCATAAGGGCCATCGTTAGCCCGCATTATATTCTGGTTGTGTGTTTTGGTCACACGTTTGCGAAACTGTTCTTGGTAGGCGTGGACGAGAAAACATGCACTATTACTGATGAAGGGTTTTATCAAATGCGGTAAAAGTTGCAGCACCCACATTTCTTGAACTCTTTGAATACGTCCTCTGTTTGGCTAAACCACTGGCTACTCTGTGATTTTGTTCCCAACTGTAGAAGTAAGGTAATTTCAAGCCTTTTTGTGATCGATTCTACCGGCATACAGTCGCTAAACTAAGGGACACACTATTGTGGACTTTGTTCACAAGGCAATAAAGAACATGACATATCGCCACCTAATATGATTCTGTTAACAATAAGTTTTTGTAGGTTCGTTTCGTATAATCAAATGTGTCCAGTGATGTAGAACATTCTGACTCCGTAGGCCGAAAGAGCTTCTGAATAGTGGGCTCTTTTAGGTCCTCGATCTCATACTCGCACGTCAACCACCGAGTTTTTCATCTGCTCCTTCACTTAAGGTTTCACATGACGCGAGATAGCTCAGCGGTTAGAGCGCGAGCGTACTGACCGGAAGGTCCGTGGTTCGAACCCTGCCTCTGCCTCTCGACTTCCCCTGTCTAGGCTTGGGCAACCTGGCAGTATCCCAGCCCTTGTGCTTCCTTCGGGTGGCATGGCAGCTAGGCACCGAAATGGTGCTACAGCTGAACGATGACGCAAATCAAACATGTAGAACAGAGGAAGGCCTTTCTGTTGTTGTTTCTCTCATGCCAGCAAATCGGGGCTTGGATCAAGTGGGGTGAAATCGCCACAGCTGATGTAGAGCTGTGGATATAGAGCTTACAGAATCAGAAATTGGTAGCCGTGACAACAGAACTATTGTGCAACACCAACATGTCCAATAATGTTTGGCATCATTCTGTTGGGAGCTAGCACACAGGAAAACACAACAGGGGTCAAAACGTATTCTTCGCCCTGTGAGTAGCATTTGATATTAAAGGAAAGAGGTTAAGATTCACTCACTTTGTTGTGGTTGTCATGGTCAACCTACCGTCAAAGGTTCCGTCTTCCTGAGGACTACCTTTGAAAGTTTTTCATTTGGTGGCTTCGATGTAAAATCCAGTTCCTGATATCATTATCAAACTTATTTTGGGTTAAAACTGCATGGATGTGCGTCGTAAGGGGGTGTTTGATGCGCCTTGAAGTCATCTGACTCAACCGGATGTGTCGTTTAAATGACCCATAGGACAATGGACAGAAACCTAAGCTAAAACTGTTTTGGGGGGAATAGTTCGCATTACTGATGATAAGTATATGTTGCTCCTCCTCTACGAGAACTGGCCTCGTGGGTCCATAAAATATTTGCATTAAAAGTACAGCTTTTTCGGGGACTTCAGGTAAGATTATATGCAACCCGAAGTTTGTCAGCCTGTAGGACACATGAGTACATCTAACGAAGCATTAATGCTACACGGTTTAGAAGAGAATATAATTAGGAGATTCAAAACTCTGTTGTTAACTGATCAGGTGGTTGTTGATCTGTTCGCCGAGCTTGGCAATTGACTTGCAGACGTTTTTTCACTATTCGAGGAAATATCATTAGTGCTCTGTTGTTGGATAGGTCCTCTCTCCATGCTTGAGCTTATGCAAAGAGCAGCTTTAAGTTAACCTGATTGGCTATTGCGTATCATCTCACTTGTTGTCTGATTGGTCCGATCGTGATCTGTGCTGCAGCTGCAGCTGATTCCGTAACGCATCCACTATGACTCCGGTCCATCGTCGCTGACGTGATTTTTCACCGTTTGCCTTGACATTCCAATGCTCATTTCAAACTGTGTAACAATCCTTTACCGTAGCTAGCATACGAATGTGTTGTTTGCTAAATAGTCTGAGAAAATGTCACCATTACTACGGCCTGTTTAGATTACGTGAATTGGTAGGCCCTTCTCCATGTGGACGCGGCGTTAAGCTAACGACCTCAAGTTTCGCGAAATACACTTATTCGCATCCCAATTTGATTTTAACGGGATGCGCACCTGAATCCCTCGTTCGTGATATTCTCCAACTGAATGCGTTATACAAAGGCCTCTTATATTTCAGTCGGTAAGATTTCCAAAGTATCGTAATATGTTTTCCTGAGGTGACACCATTCGTAAGATTACCGAAAACTCCTCGACAGCGATTGCTGATTTTGCCCTTCTTGGAGCTCACTGGGTAGGTGTATTCCCTGAGTTTCTGTCAACCTTATGTTCCATTTGAACCAAAATTGTACGAAATTCGCGAAACGCACTCTTTATGACACCAGTTTGTCTTTAACGGGAGCAATGCCTTTAAGAAGCTATACTGCGATACCTCGAAAGTCGTACCAACTGAAACATGAGGCGGCCTTTGTCCAGCACATTTAGTTGATGAACCACAAGAAGGGTGAAACCGGTCGCGGGCTGTCGACTAGTTTTCAGAAACCCTATGAGTGTTGTCCTCTCAATAAAATGGTCTCAAATTTTTGCATACTTCTTTGACAGCGTAATCCGTTTGTTGGTAAGGTTTAGGAGTTCCGAGCTAAACGCGGTTCGGATCTTGTCAAAGAGATCGAACGCCATGTGGTGTATTATATGGAAGGTCTAAAATCAAAACACGGCGCAGGCGCCCGAAAGGTCGGATGATAAAATCTTATTCCACTACGCTGTGTTTTGATTTTGAACTTTCCGTAAGATCTCAGTTTTAATCTATACGTTAACCCCGGTTGCCTGTGGCCGGTTGGATACTGTTTGTACTGGAGTAATAAGCCTATACTCACTTGCATGTGCAAATTCACTTCAAACTCAATAGGAATAATTGGGTGGAATTATCACTGAACCTTATTCAAGTAATTCCTTGAGTTCCCTGAGTTTCAAGCGTCTGTGGCGCTACCTGACTGGGAGGTCCTGACTGGCGGGCAAATCGATCGACACAAATAAGGTATATTACTAGGTCGTCTTTCGAGACGTCGGGCTTTCCGCTCACACCATTCAAGCGCAAACGTGTTCACCTATTCAGACTTAAAGATTCAGATGAGTCCAGCATGCCATGGTGGAGTTCACACCCCGACACGGCCGAGGATATGCACTGCTGATGAGCTCTAATAAGAGCGAAACGCAAGTCCAATGCTTCCCCTCCTTGGTGTGGACTCGCCAGGACAGAAGGAGAATTGTTCAGACGAGAGTCATGTGAGTGCGCATTCCTTTAGTTCGAGTATCATCAGTTTTAACAACTCTACTGCACTGTATGAATCATCTGACGCATCACCAAATCGCCCGCCACGTAAAACGATTGCAAACCAAATCAGTTAACATCAGCTCATGTTCACTCTGACTTTCACTAGCTCAACTTATTCACCTGTTTTGAACGGAGTAGGTGCTGGTTGCCAGTCGGGTATGTAGGTTTGCCATTTTCACTGACAGGCAAACAGGGGTCAACCACATCTTTGTGGATCGAATTCCGGTCAAATTCGAACTCGTGACTTCGTAATTACCAAATCTGCAAGGATCTTTGTGAAACCATTATGGTCATTCACCAGCAGCCGGATGATTGTCTGCATATGTCAGAAGTCTCACATACAATTGGAAGTCACTAGCTGTGCAGGCTTATCTATGTACACACGATCCAAAGAGCGAGAACCCGAACCTATTAAACGAAGAGCTACGTGTTCCATCCTACTATGTCCATTTGAAGAGCAAGCTGAGAGTGTTCATGTGACCGATCTTTTTGAGGTCCGGTGACATCGCGTAAGAAAACTGACTGCCATTACTTGTGAGCATATGTCGAGAACCGAACCAATGTTGAAGAACCCTCGAACACAGCCACTGTAGTCTAGCACACCTTCAACTTGAACTGCTAACGGTTTTGAGTTAATTGCCTACGGCCGGACAAGTTCTGCACTCTCTAGGATGACAACACGCAGCCACGAGATGCCCAGTTCGTGCAAACAAATGAAACAATACGGGCACAAACAGAATAAAAACACTATGGTACGACGTACACTTCCCAAGTAGGTCACACGCAACATTAACGGTTCGGTTCAACCATGGCACATTTCGTAATCGTTTCGCTCAACTTGATACCCCTATTTCACATCGCAAAAGAACGTATCGGATGTGTTGCATCATCCAGTAAACTTGAACACACTTTGCCCTCGGGGAACAATATAGCAGAGGTATACAGCATTGACTCACCGAAATAATCGCATCAAGCAGATTTTCTGTTTCAATTCTTAACGAAGGATATCCAAACTTTTGCTACCTATGGAAGTAAACTCCTGTTGATTTTTAGGGCAACCTGTTTACTAATATTTGTGAAGAACGTCACTCTTCAACTGTCGGGATAAGGACAGCTAGCTGTACGTAAACTAGGTAATTTTCGCGCCTATGTACTTATGTAACACCGTAGCCTCTGAAAATCCTTTTGGTTCAATAGTGCTGAATTAGTATGCTGCAGTTGACGTTTGAACCATCAGTTGCTTCTTTCGACAAGCATTTGTGACAAAGAGACCTTGCGGTCTTTGATGATGACCTTCATTACCCAAGCTTGGAAGCATGAGACTTGTTCACTTCACTACACAAATAGACAGGGAGGGGTTACCGGATAAGAGGAGGAATCATTCAATCGTTCCGTCAATTATGGCAGTTAAATACTGAGTGATCAATCAGCTCAATCATCGTCAACGCATTGGATGGAATGGAACTCGGCTGTTACGCCGCTTCCCTCGGTCATGTTTGGAGCAACCCAAACTACCATGATTAAGCAGTAGTAAACTGGGGTTTTAATGCATCTTGACTTACTCCAATGTGTGATTTGTGGGTAACTGTGAGGAGAGGGGCTGTAATATTGCCATTAACTGAACTGTTCCTGTTCACAACAGGAGAGGTGGAGGTAGGATTCAAGTGACTTAAACCTGATTCCGCGACTGAGTCCACGTCGTTACCGGACTACTTCGGAGGCAATGAACAACCAACCGACTCACAGTGCAGCGACCATCTTACGCAGGCTTTTGTGAGGTGATGGACACACTTTAAATCTTATTCTGCTCCGCGTTTACTGTGGAACTAGGCCTGTAGAGTAGAGTAGATCATGCCAAATACCCTCATTCACATATCAATTTGCTTTCACCGGAGACTCAACTAAATCTCTTGTTTATGCTATTCTTCAACTGAATGTGCCGCACAAAGGCCGCCTAATCTTTCAGTTGGTACGATATTTGAGACATCGCATTATATTTTCATACAGGATCAGTTGGTACGATATTTGAGATATCGCATTATATTTTCATACAGGAACTACTCATAAGTTTAAACCGAGCATATCAAGCTGAGTCGAAGGTTTGATTATACCCTATTTAAGGGAGCAAAATGACCGGTTAGATTTCAGACTTTCAGTGCCCGCTCCCAGGGTATTTCGATGGAACTTCAATGGGGACACCGTCAGAGTACGAAATTTTTTGCTCTTGGAGAGAAGGCATTACAATTCAGTTTTGGTGAAATCAGTGAGTGCCCATCTGCATCCCAATCATGGTAGAATGTAACGGAGACGGGAAGAGTATACTGGAATTCGGGAGTGCCTCGTGTCTGTCACATGCACAAGTCAAACGACTGGTTGTAAACGTGTGATCAATCAGCGGAACTGGTTCGAATTCACCCAGTTTTAGGTTCCAGTTAAAAGAGTAGCACTATCGACAGAAAGGTGAACACGCACTCGCGCTTTTGCACATCACAGATAGAGTAAATGTGGCAATGCATCTCGGGAAAAGTTGTTTGAGTTATTTAAACACGGGCTACTTATTAATCGACGGCGGCAAGTGAGGAATTTCCTTGTGGTCGTAAAAATCCTAGCTCTGTCATTTGGGCAATAGAACGTCCACAACGTCCTTACAAATCGCATTACTTCCACCCAGAAAACTAATCGACCTATTGGTGTCTGAGGGAAGCGTCATTTTTATGTCAGCTTCGCCAAGCGACCAATGCATTGGTTCCAACCGGAAATCGCTTTCACTGGGTAGAGAGGTAACGAACGTTTATGACACATACGCCAAAGCATTTCCATTCGGATGAACGCAGACAATGGTTTGAGTATCACTCATGATTGTCTTACAATAAAAACCTATGCATGATACAAACTTTATTCAACGGACCGTTGTTAATGCTCGTGCTATCAAATAAGCAGCTAATGACTCCGTAGGAGCAGTGACTGCAAGCACTTCGTTCTTTATTTCCCTGTCGGGGAGTTCAATGAAGACGGGAGTTACTCTGATAATCTCCGGCATTTGAAGGTACTGCGTTGCGAAATTAAGTCCGAAATAGTGCTGTGTTGCTCTTGTCACACACTGACCGGCGGTTGACCACATATGCCGTATATGAACAACCATGTGGCCAAGTAACACACCTTCCTTGTGAAACCTCTCTACCCACATGATAGCGCTGTCCTCTTCCTACGCCGTCTTCGATAAAAGCTCTACAAAGTGCGATAAGATATAGGTGATAAATGAGTAATTCAGCTGAGTTCCAGGTGTGTCTTCCGTCAAAACCAAATTGGTATGCAAATGAGTGTATTTCGCTAATTTCGTGCAAGTTTGGTTCAAGTTGAGCATAAGGCTGACGAAAACTCGGGGACTGCGTCTACCTGATGAGCCCCAAGAAGGGCGAAACTGATCGTGGGTTGTCGAAGTTTTCAGCAACCTTATCAGTAGTGTATTATGTCTATAGGTGATAGCACCTCTTTATGAGTGGTTTAGACTGTTCTTGGCAGAAAATGTGTCAGTGCTGACTGTGAAGGGTCGCATAGTCCTACTCTGTCGTAAACAGACGAGCCTAGTTCAACCCGCTGTTGAGGAACTCACATGCACAGCAGTCCATTTTCATGAGAAATGTGGCTGTGAAATTTCAGAAAACGAAGTTGTTGGACTGGAATTTATTTATCAGGTTTGTATGTTTAGCGGTACCCCTACAGACCGACTGTATCTCAGAACATACGAATTGAAGCATATTTCAATCCTGAACCCTCTCTGTGAAGGACCACTCTTGGTCAGTTTGTGGAGATGATCCCCTTAGACGTGACGACTGGAAGGCATTTCTTTCTCCTACTTTTCTCTCAAAACCGTTCCAAACAGTAATCTAATTGGCTCTCCGAAACTTTCATGTATCCGGTTTGGCCTGCGTTACTGTAAGAAGTTTATGAGCAGCATTCTGAATCAGTTGGTCGGAAAATTTTCCATAATTGTTTCAAGTATCATACAACAAAACGAGCGGCTGTTCTTCGGCTCTTTGCTTGTGTACCTGCCGCCACGGTTGTCAAAGGGAGCAAAGGCTAGAATTGCGCACAAATTGAAAATATTCTAAATGCCTGTTTGTTCACACTCTTATTGATTTGTCACGAGGTTGTTAGGTTTGTCGGTGGTGGAGGTGTATTAATTTGCGGTCGTCAGATGTGCTAATCAATGAACAATGCTCTAGTGGTGAACATGTGTTTACCTGGCACAAAAATAGTAACATAGCTCTTTCCTTCCTAATCGTGTTGTGAATTCACAAAGTATACGGTTTTTATCAGAATGACCTTTTCTCAACCGATAGGATTAATTCGATGTCTTTCACACTAAATTTGCAAGACGACCAGGAGCCTCCACATCAGGTTGGCACCGATTTCTATCTTTCCT
Organism: Clonorchis sinensis; assembly: GCA_003604175.2. NCBI lineage: Eukaryota > Metazoa > Platyhelminthes > Trematoda > Opisthorchiida > Opisthorchiidae > Clonorchis > Clonorchis sinensis. The sequence continues at coordinate 191,555,790 of CM030369.1, read as the reverse complement.
CATCTCTTTTATTCCCTTTGAGAATATTCAAACATTTTCAGGACGGAGACCAGGGGCAGACGTCTGGCATAAATAGGGGTGATTGGACCTTCATCTGCTAAAGCCTTAGCACTATATCAGTAAGCTGATCGCCGTAGTCATGTTTTCGGTGTATAGTCCGTTATTTTGGTCAATGTTCTAGCGCCGTTTCAATGAGTTTCCTCCGCCTCACTGGATAGTGATCATACAACAAACTGTTTGAATCGATCTACATGTAGCATGACTGTCGGCCTACAGACGTCGACAGGTTAGCTATGTGATAATTTGTCAGTTACTTTCATCCTGTGAACTTTCACGTGTTCCATCCTGTGTGTGTACACTAGGCAGCCCAAGGTATACGAAGCTGCAAAACCGCATACTGATAACAATGTAATCGCATACGCCATTCCAGCGTTGAAATCACTGCTTAGTAAATGACTTGAACCAACTCTACGGAATCACAAATTGGTGCCCCATCGGTGCACGCAACGGATACACGAAACTTGATGAGATGTACGTCCATTTGTATTGTTATTTGTCGGTTCAGAAACACTTGAGCTTTCGGAGTTAACTTTCATCTTTCGTCCATTTGTATTGTTATTTGTCGGTTCAAAAACACTTGAGCTTTCGTAGTTAACTTTCATCTTGGGTTTTGAAATACGCTACAGTTGTTCCACTAGAGAAAATTCCCTAAATAGTGGGACTATGAAAACCAAAAATATCCTTTTTGCACCCGTATCACTCTCGCTTGAGTAGACCTTCCCCTCCTGACAGCCTCATCAAACGAGGAGAGCACTGATTTCAGTCTCCTTATTAGGGTTCCTCACTGGCCTTGCGTATCCTCGATTAAAATCCTGACAGGCTGTTAAGTTCTACGGTCGCGTAAGTCCTCTGGATGACCATACATACTGTTAAGGCGTGGACACTTTCATGTTCAAGCTTGGTAATCTAGATGCCTCGTATGGGAAGCTGTCTTAAAGCTTCACTACAAACAGTCTTGCCTAACGAGGGTGTCCATTCTGTCCGTTTTTGTTTACTTTCGTTACTGATTGGATAATGCGGCGAACACAGGAAGGTCTCCAAAACCCTGATGTTCAGATCTTTCCGATCTGGAATATCCAGACGACGTTTTTTTCACTTTTTGAGAAGAATTGGAAATGCAAGCATTGTTATAAACCTGAAGAGGGTCCTGCAGCCATTCGGCATTTGCTTCGCGCCCACAAAATGCGAAGTCACGTTGTAGGGCGTAGAGTCATTGAACAAGGGGTGACAGTCGAGGTTGTGGAACAATAAATGTATCCTGGAAGTTACATTAGCTCTGACGGTATTGTAACTGACCAAGTCGACGCACGAACCTCAAAGGGCAGAATTGCCTTCGCTAATTCGCACCACTTGTGGCACGGGCTCAAAGGTCTCAGAGGACGGGCTGTATTGTTGTGTGGCTGTGGAACTTGGCCACTTTTAGTGGAGGTCTTTGACCACCGATGATTTAGCACTACAGCCGAGACTGATTGGAACCAGCGAATTCCCAAGGAGGTGACCAGGAGGTTGGTTTTCGCTGAACCAGAGGGTAGCTCACAAAAGAAAAATGCATCCTGCACTGCAGGCAAGGATGGTTGGACCATAGGCCATTTGCTGAGGCGATCGCTGTTCTCCGTGTCTTGCTTGGAGCAGCGGAAACGCAAAGCTGGAGGGAATTTGACATGGCAGAGGGAAATGAAGGATGGATGAAAGGTTCGGGTGCTGTTGGTGCTGTTTGCCTCCCAGGATAGGGTCCACGTTACCCTCTGTATGCTTGGCTGGAGACGGTGAACGATATGGCGGCTAACCGATGGCAGTGGCGTTCATGCTGTCAGTTTCTATTCAGATTGTCTGATCGAGTGTTGGGTATGTAAGCACTTCGGACGCTTGCGGTAGGCTAGATCTTGATCCCCTATGCTCCATTTCTTTTTTCTTCTTACTATAAGCCTTTATTCAAATAAGTTGACATAGTTGTGTGGTACTTAAGCACCAGTGTTCTCACCTGACGTTGCTGTCAATGATTATAATGATGTTAGGCAGACACACGGCACATAGCGAATCTGAAAATTTTGCACTTCAAAGTCGATGATTTTCACACTGAGACAAGTAGTTCAGTCGGCGTTCCTCACATCAGGTTTGTTGTAAGAAAGAAATAAGCATCCACAGATAGTTGATATCCTAGTCAACTGAACGTGAAGAACTTGGCAAACCAATACCCGATACATTTCTACTGCGTAAACTAAGGTAAGACACGAAGAGGTTAAGGCGATCGACCATAAGTCCTTAGCAGTTACCTTATGCCAGTGCATATTGCTACCTAAGTTGGAAACGGGGCTTGGGGCTGTTCTGCTATTCCCACCCGATCTTTTCCGACATGCTGGGGTTTTGCGCTGGCCTCGTTCACACACGTTCCGGTTGGCGTTTGATGGACTGTTAAATAAGCGTTATCGTTTTGCGCTCCTCAACTCTATTCATGAAATCAGCGTCATCATCCACTCGGGCTCCTGACTAACCGAATTATGCGTAGTTATTCCGCACAGAGTCCGTTACTTTTTTTTATAAGCGCTGGATCGAATTTCCTGCATGTTTCGAACAGAATGTGATATGGCTTTTTCCGCCAGAACATCGAAAACTCTGCATTCTAGACGTACATTAAATTGGCGTATTCGACAGTAGGCTGGTCAGTGAGTGATCTCAATAGGACAACCGAGAATCAAACGACGACTTTGATGTTTGCCAGCCCCCTTCAATAATTAATCAGGATACTGTGTCAACGACATTAGTTGGTAGGATATGCATCTCCTCTTTCGTCAAAGGTAGTCTTTCACATAAACTCTGCTGTCTTGTTCCGTCCTAATTGTGTTCAAGCCGAAGAAATGTGATGTTCTCCCTGTGTAATTGCTTTATGGAAGCCGAACGAATAGTTGGGCTCGTAGGTGCGATAAACAGCTATGCTTCTCAACTCTACAAAAACAATAGCAACTCAGCATAGTTCACAGAACAAGTAAACTTCAAGAAAAAGCAATGAGACACCTGTAATGCTGAAGTATTTTTCTCATAAGGTAAAACCACTTAAACACCGTGAACCAAAAAGCTCTGCTCCTAATTTGGGCAATCCTGTCTTGGATTACACCTCAGTAGTACGTCTTTGCGTCATCGACTATTCACGGTGCTGCTACCCTCTGTTCCAACATGCGAACTTGTTGCATAGCTCTCTAAAATGTGGATTGCGTGATTTGTGAGCACTTTGGATCTAAAGCAACACGAAATTAATCCACCACGCTACCACACCTCTTTGCGACTCGCCAGTTGGATGTAGCAAGATCGGTAGCCTATTACTGCTGGAGTTTTCATGATTTACCGCGGTGCCACGCGATCACTTGACTGCTCCTGAGTAGTCAGCTGTCCTAATAACTTTCAACGCATAGGTTAAGCCAAGAAATCGATCTGAGTTTGAGATGTGAGATGCGATTACCATTACTGGTCAAAGGGTGGAGCGAAAAACCACAGAGAACAATGTTGTTCTGTGAGTCAGTCACGAAGTCAGCCAAGACGGCCAGTTGAGAACGCAGCTCTCTCGTCCTGACGAGTCAATCAACGCACGACAGAATATCTTGAATGGTGGTGGATGATCGCAGTGCATATGTTGATCTGCGTTGAGTACCTAAAAGACTACTGTTTCTTCAAAACTTAGCTCGTTTATAGATTGCTGCAACTCGGTTTGATACCCATCATACAGTTGTGTCTTTTTAGGAGGACAATTCGTCGTCCGGATTCACAAGATGAGGTGCCGCGCTTAGTCTATTCACCTAAGTCCCATTTGTCATTTTTCCCCGTTGAATGGGAATCAGTCGCACTTCATAGGGCACAAAATCGTGCATTGAAAAGTTCTTTTGTGAGGGTATTGATGCAGATGTGGTAACTTTTGTTATATCAGATCGACTGAAACGCCACGAAGTTTACTGATTCCGTTACAGATACTTCTAAGTAATACAACTGCTAGGCCTTCACAACGCTACACCTATCTAATCCACCTCATTATAACTGGTAGAAGACACACACCGCAATATTTTAACATTTCTCCAAATACCCTCATTTGCATATCCATTTGGTTTTGACGGGAGAGTCGACTAGAACCCAGCTGAATCTCTAGTTTATATGACGGAAATTTGTGGAATGCACCTACCTAAAGAGCCCAAGAAGGTCAAAACCGGTCGTGGGCTGTCGAAGAGTTTCCAGCAACCTTATTAATAGTGTATTGCATCTATACAATGTTAACATTTCCTTTACTCTTAAGCGATGGAAGTAAAGCATGTGAGTTATATAAGGTAAAAACAATGCTTGGCAAACGCTGATTGGTTTATTTCTGCAAGCCACCCGCTCAGTGTCAGGTTTTCGTTTACACAACCGAGGTCAGTTTGATTTGACCAGCAACGCTTCGCTTATCGTGCAGCCATATTCGGAGTGAGTTAATCGGGTCGATCCGGCACCTGAAAGATGTCTGGCTGTTGACCATTTGACCTCTGACCTTTTGCAGTCTGTTCTGCTCTGTGTGAATGGTCACGGCGTTTGATAAGCATGAATTCGTTCCACGTAACTACTCAAAGACTGACATTAAATGGATGGCAGATAACTCAGATGAGCCATACTTGGCTTGTTAATGTTCAACAGGGCACCGCTGAGTCACATGGTTTAATCGCCTCAGCACTTCATCCCTTTTTCCTCCTTATAGCAGAGGTCTCGGTGTGGGTTTAGCATTCCACAAACCTACGTCTGATTCAGACTTCGAGCGAAATTCTTCTTTGTTGGTGTGAATTTATCCATGAGCTATGGCGTAATTGCAGAGACCTGCATGACAAAATACTTTCATGTGCCCTCGTTTCTTAGATAGCATGATCAAAGATTTATCTTTAGAGCAGCGGCACAGTCGATTAAAGATGTCAGTGTGATGCGGTTAACCGCCAGCAAATCCCACATGTTACTTATTCCTTAAAACAGTGAAACAACTGTTTCAGCGGTTGAAAATAACGATGATAATAATGATAACAACATCAGTGTTAACACTGTTACTTCACAACTCTACAACCACAAATTGTATTTAAGTATATAGTGAGGGAGGATTTTTTTAAAATCCTTGACTGCTGACTTCGCACTGTTTGAGGCTCACTGGGTAGACATAGACCCCGGAAACTGAGGTGACGAATCCATGATTTGAACAGCACTTTGGCCGAGTTTTACTTTATAGCTCATAAGCATGATGAAATCGCCGGATCGGCAGACCCGTGGAGTTCCTCATGGTCACTAACACATTGTTATTCTTTTGCGTAATGTGCAGTACACAGGCTGCCCTGAGGATCCGCTGAGAAGGGATTCAATGATGTTGTTTTTCAATCATATTTAAAGCCATTAATTGAAAACATAAAAGAGTGAATGAGGGGGGGGGACATGGCTCTAGCCTGCCAAAAACTACCTGAGATACCTACACCTCTAAATACAGATAATCTGCAATGAAACATACATCACGGCCGCCACTGATATCGCTCAATAAGCATTTCTTGTAGTGTTTCCAGTCGAGCCTAGGAGGGTCCGTTGACCTCATCCTGGAGTGCAGACTGCACCAACAATACCCAAACTTTTCACGGTCTCTTTCATATTATTCTATCAAGTCATCTGTTGTCCACCTCGCGGTGAAGAGTAAAGGGAATATTACCTGTCTCCGTAGTTTTTTTGACATGTGTAGCAAATGACTGAGCCATTGTAGTTAATGGTGCTGGAATTCTCCCGCGACGAAAGTGCCTGCTGCACAAACGCCCGTTCTCTAATTATCTCGTTTCGAATTTGTTAACACCATTCGACAAGAGCAACATTTCTAAGACATCGGTGGTCAGGAACCTCAAGACATCTTATAGCATCAGTCGGCAGGGTCTTTGTCTCGCGAACAAACCACAATACAGCCCTTACCGTGGCCTGATACACACGTCCCTTGAGATTCAGGAACATGCATAGGTCTCGAACGCGACCCGAACTTTTGGGATTTGCGCGTTGGTCCCAGTCACATTAAATTTGGAATATATATCGTATATATTCCAAGGGCGCTCCACAACATCGAGCGGAGCGTGCTCTGTGACTGTATGTCCAGAGGCGTGATTTTACACGTGGGTTGAAGACACATATTAAAGAGCTGGATGACTGGTCAGTTCACCCAAAAACACATGTGCCTTCGAGGACTAAAGCCATGTCGTCTGCATATTCCAGATCGATAAGGTCTTCGTTAGCGACTCTACGAACACCAGACAGAGCTAGTGTTGGTCCCATTTGTCGAATGCAGAGCTGAATATGAATACCTAGTGGGACTCCTTGTCGCGCCCCACTTTTTGTATAAAGGACTTTGGGGAGCTCGCCGAGTACCCCAACCCACCCGCAAGTCAGAATACAAAGAACGTAACCTAATGCGAACTTCCCGGTTGAGCAGGCGCGCTAAAGGAAACAGATCAGAACTGAATCGAACGCTCCTTGCAAATCCAGGAGTACTAAAAGTGTGGATCTTTTGTTCGTGTGGCGTTGCTGTAGCAACTAAGGGAATGTGAAGGTATCACCGTGATTCCTACCAGACTAAAGTCCCGTTTGCTGCTCTCTAGTCAGAGCTTCACGGGCTACGACGAAGGAAAAGTGATGCCGAGAGTCTTGTTATGACGAATGAAGTTTATCCCTCTGAGATTCCAGAGCAAAAGCCGCCATCTTGTAGTGGTCGAACTTGAATGTTGTAATGACCCTACGAAGTTTCTTTCCACAAGGTTCAGTTATCGCCGGAAAGCTAAAGAAGAGCAGCTCCTGGTTAGCCGTGATACGAAAGGTTCGTGGTTCGGACACCTGCAGGATTCCACAAGACGTTTCCGTTCCAAACCTCGCTATACCGATTTTATCTCGCTATCCGGTCCCCGGCACACAAAGTATTGTCCCCGAGCAACGCATACCAAATGCGACGGTGGTTTCAGTACAGTCACCAGAAAGAAACTGTAATGCACCGACTCATAATCCACTAAATGTACAATAGCTGTGAGTGTGTGGATGGTCCAGCAGTACATGAGCATAACAACAGTCAGCCAGAAGGAAGCACAAGGGCTGGGATACTGCCAGGTTGACCAAGTTCAGACAGGGAAAGTCGAGAGGCGGAGGTTGGGTTCGAACCATAGATCTTCCGGTCAGTAGATTCGCGCTCTAACCACTTGAGCCATCTCGCCATCTCGATAATAGTCAGCAATCTTAGATAACAATGTGACAGAAACAAACTGACGTGCCATGGGTCACTAATTCTGAATCTCGGTGTCTAACATAAGCAAGTGTATTTTTCATTCAGTAGGACTGTCTTACACTGACTTCCATAGTAACAACCGACCCGTGGTATAAGCAATTTCCTTATACATCTGTGGGCTATTCACCCGATGTCACATGGGTTGTTGTGGTTGTGTTGACCTCACGAGATCCTTGCCAAACCCTGGAACTCACGTGGGTCTGCCGTTAGCCTGAGAACCAATACTTGCTTTATGCCGTAAAATATATCAAAATACGTTTGATAAATAATTGCAGTGAGCTTCACTACTTAGTTCCCATGCTCAAAAGCGGAAGTCACAATCTACGGTGCATAAGGTTTTTGTTACCGTTAATGTATCGAATGAAACAGAATAAGATAGGTTGTTTGGGCGGGTTGTAACCAGCGCGCTACAGATCAAGGGTAGCTCAATACTGAAAGTTTTGCGACCGAACGCAACGTTAACAGGAGAGACAAGTAAATATAGTCTCAGTACGTACGATTCAGGACTCTGCTCAACGGAATTTATTTAGTTTTAGAAAAAAAGCAGAGATTGAGTTAAGTATTGGGTATTAAGTAGGCTAAATACACCTATTCACTGAAGAGTGGCAGCAACTCTTAACCGATCAAACTAAAACATCCGCCGCCCATTTTCAGGGACGGGGTAGACTACTACGTCGAACGCGTCGTAACAGCATCGTCACCTGCCGGCTTTTTTCCACAGAACGGACGATACCAGCAAAAGAGGAGAAAATCGCACTTGCAAAAATACATAGCGCTCATACTACGATCTTCCGGTTCTCAAATACCGATAGCCTACTACATTAGCCTTCGCGTTTCCTCCTTGCCACCGAGGCTAGTTGGAGGAAATGAGATCGAATTTTCACAAACTTCATACAGCTTGTAAGTGCAGCGCGCGGCACTGAAGTGGGCTTACCCCATGCCTAAATGTCCAGTTCACTAACAGAGCTAGTCATGATTCCTATATGTCTGGCTCATTTGCTGTCCTCCCTGGAAGTATCATGGCATACAACCTTGAGTCCCGATATTGCAGTTGGCCACATTTTGTTATACATGTTCGTTTTATCCTACAATGACGTGACCTTAAGGGCCGCAGGATAAACACTGCTGGACCGGACTTTGTGATCGACTTGCCGTGGTGTGCACAAGAAGCTCTAGCTTCATCGTACATATTGTCGAGTCTGACAAGATCATCATCATCATGGATAGCACGACATCAGTGTTCAACACTGATGCTTTACTGCCTTACAAGATAGCACCAGGTCTTGATGAGGCACAGTCAAATTCCCACATGGACATTCAGTCCGCCTCCCTGTGTTCACTGTTAGTTAACTTTCAGTGCAGTTCACAGCGAGTAGCGGCTACACTGGGACTCCGAACTGAGTGCTAACTTATTGGTTTGTTAATGACCCGCTTGTCAGGACTTCCCAGTCAGGTAGCGACAAGAGGAAGTTTGCTCAAACACCAACTTTCAATGCTTGAGGCTCAGTGCTTGTCTAATCAGCTGACGCAAAAGCATTCTATAAGGTTCTTAAACATGACCTCTACAACTAGATACTGTCTGTTGGATTATCAAGTTAGACGAATTTTAGTCGGATCCCACTTCGCCCTTGCGAAAATTTGACTTATCGTGTAACTGTAAGTGTTTTTATAGAGACTGAAAGAGATCAGCAGTTGAATTATTTTTCTCCAGTTACAGATGCTTATCTATCGTAAATAAAACCAGAAGGGCTTGTGGGATTCACTTCAAAATCAGTGAATAAAGTACTTACAAAGCATTTCCAGTGTAATGCCCTGGCAAAAATTTCACTACATAATTTGGAACGTTGTGACAAACGTCCCGCACAGTACCCAGGAAGGTCGCTACATCTTTTTACTGTAAAAGCACGCTTGATGCTTTAAACTAGTAACTCCTGGATGTGAGCCTTCTTACAATCTAAAAAGATTTTACAACTAAAACAGCTCCCTCAAACTAGAGGCATTGTAGTGACAATGCATTTGACTACTAGTCCAATTTTACCACTCAACTCACAGTAAACGACTGTCATTAAAATCAATGGACTATCTCGTGACTTGGCATGTCGAACACCTAGGATTATACCGTTTCCATCAGCGTAATATAGTGGGGGAATATCTGGGGACCACTGGGAAGTTAACGGAGAGAGAACCTTACACACCAAGTGTAGTTGCTTTCAAATGGTCTGCTTCATAGTTCAGGGCAGCCTGCCATGTCTTCGTATCTATCGTACAGATGTCTCTCTCTGGAGAAATCGCCCTCCAGAAGCGACCACTTCTGACGGTAACTCGAAGAACCTTTTGACAGTGAAGTTCTTTGAAGGGGAGCCCATTTTTCGTTGATCCCTCCGAGCGGTCTCTCCAAAAGGAGACAGTTTTCTGTTATCGGTAGAGTCCTGTGTGGACCTACGTTTTTGGTACAACCCAAACGATAAAGCTATATGCGTGACGTTTTGTCTTGATCGTAATTGTATTGCACAGAAATTAAGTATTATCCCAGTGGAGAACACTCGCAGGCAACCGAATTTTGTTGACAAGTTTCCGAAAGTGTCGAGAACAGCTTACGTTGCTCGCCCCGCCACCAGGAAGAAGGAAGAAACTTCTGGGTCCCATGAATGTTCTGTCATTGGGGGACTATCATAGCTGGGCTCTGCTAGTAGATGTAGATTATAATCTTTCTACAACGACAACGGACTAGACCGTCTGGAGACGATTGCTTTAAAGTATCAAGTATTAATGAGAATGCGATGAGATGGGGCAAGAGAGTGAAATGCATCAAAAGAGGCTGCGATACGCAGCACTAACAATTTTTCACTGTTGTCTATATTTGTGATCAGCTTATATTTATACTTCGTTAATGAAGCTACTAATCCAGATCAGGTTCCGCACACAACCCTGCAAGTCACAGTCCATACGCATCTTCGCCTACTGTAATCGATCCATGGATAGTGACGTTTGACTATGTATAAACAAAACTGAATGGCTTAAGGTTGTTCACTTATTTTGTTTTCGACAAGCACCAATGGTATCTTGCAAGGCTTTCGAGGTAGCACTGTTCAGTCTACGTTTATCAGCTTGCTTCAAGTAATTTGAATTGCGCCCATCATTTTACATTTGAACAGAACATGGCATTGTCGAACTACTATAACCTTCCTTACAACAACGCTCAATCCATGTCGACCTCGGCGGTAATCTGACACCGTGTTATGTTCCTGAAGCATCTGGCTTAGCTAGCGGAGGTAGCCCCTCATCATACTTAACAACAGGAGTGCGAGATTTGTGAATCTCTGCTGTTGTTTGCATGTTCAGTATCAAGTGGTAAACTCTAATTTCGGTACAATTGCTCTTGGTTGAGGAAACAGGGGCTATGAGCGCTGTCTGGTCATGATAGGTCTTAACCACATTTTTAAATTTGAACAATCAACCGTCAGTGATGTATTCCGCAACTCATGAGACGCACATGTGTCGCTTCCTGCGGCTTCATCATCATTCCAGACACACTTCAACCCTTTCGTTCTTTAGCTTTAACAGAATGATATTCGTTCACCATTTACGGCAGTTAAGCACCAGTACGTATTACTGATGTATTCCATTCAGTCACGATAATGATGATGAAGGTGAGGAGGAGTTAAACAGCATCACTTCGATGTCATCTCGACTCAGTTGAATTACCAGCATTTGAAATTCGACAGGCCTCCCATTTCTCGTGATATGAACCCAAACAGAACTCAGTTGATTAAGGACGTCATAAACGAAGGATTCAGCCGGGTTCCAGGTAAGCCTCCTCTCTAAATTAAAACGGTATGCAGAAGAGTGTACAGGTAGAATTTCGAGAAATTTAGGTTCAATTAGAACATAAGGTTGATGAAAATTCAGGGACTGCACCCAATCTTATGAGCCCCAAGAAGAGCAAAACCAGCTGTGGGCTGCCAAAGACTTTTCAGCACCCTTAGGAGTAGTGTGCTACGTGCAAAACCCAACTCTTATTGGGTGTTTCAGCTGCTGACACTTAGAAATGTTCTTACGGTTGACTGGGACATTTAGACCAACTAGGATGCGTCCCTGAATTACACTGCTAAGTTTCAGCTATCATTCATCAACAGGAATGCGCAAGAGTAACCAACAAAGCGAAACTTGGCCCTCGGCCATCCCATCTTGCCGTCATTAGACAGAAATTAATTGTCTTTCCAAGTATGTCTAAACTTCTTGAAAAAGTTGGTAAGAGGTTAGGGAAACCAAAAATGTCAAAGCTTTTTGGTCACCCTAGAGAGCGGTGGTATTTTTCCCATCAATCCACTGGTACAGTTCGCGGAACACAGTGATCTCTTGAGGGGCGGTTTCTGTTCTGTGTTTGGAGATCGACTTGTTGGTGAGCAGTACGCATGGACGCTGTATTACATTGTAGAAAGAATAAGTTTTTTGTTTGCTGGTTCTCCTGACTCGCTCATAGCAGTGAGACTTTTCATTGCACTCAACGTGATTATTTTCAGCGAAATACACTCATTTGCGAACAAATTTGGTTCTGCGAGAGACTCACCTGGAATCCAGCTGAATCTTTCGTTTATGATGTTTCCAGGCCACTGGCTGTGCTGCACCATGTTTCATTTGGTACGATATTGGAGATATCGCGACACATGTATATACGTAATGCACTACTCATAAGGCTGCTGAAAATTCTTCGACAGTCCACGACCACTTTCGCCCTTCTTGGGGCTCACCGAGTATTCGCGGTCCGTGTTTCCGTCAACCTTATGTTCCACTTGAAACTAAATTGCACGAAATTAGCGAAATACACTCATTTGCAAACAAATTCGGTCTTGCGGGAGACTTACTTGGAACCCAGCTGAATCTCTCGTTTGTGAGGTTTTTATTTTTAGATTTCCAGTCAAGCTACGCATTGAGTTCGTTCACTGAGATAGGTACGTCAGTTGCAGATGCTTAATCACCAGTCAACGTGACAACATCGGTGCTTCCGTGTGAAGCGGAGCACAGGGATGCGTCAGTGGTTGCACACTTGAACTACTAACATTCCCCTCAATAAAAGACCACGCGCTTTGCCGCTTGGGCGTCGGAAGTTAGAGGGGCTATGAGCCAGTAGGTTTCAGAACCACCACTGTAAGATGTTTCGTAACCGCGTCTTGACCGTGAATACGTATGGACCGTACCTCATAAGAGTGCATCCATTCAAACTGAATGGAGTCGCTAGAAGCACGATTTCGGTCGGTGAAAGTTTATTCCAGGAACTTTGCGTTATCGTCTCGAATACACTATCATAGAGGTTTGTTCACGATAACTTGCATGGCTTAGGCAAACTAACCTACGAGTCCCGGTAGTAGGAATGTGAAGACTCACTAGCTATTACGCATGAACAGCAAAACCACGCCAGTGGTACCCTTTTGCTCTCGATTGAACGAAAACACCCAATGGCCAGCCATTTTAGTTGTCGGATAGCAAACAAACCAGTTTGGCTCCATAAATGTAGGCTATTAAATCGGGGGCTATTCAGTTTTCAGCCACTTCAGTTAATGTGCGTTCAGACCTTCCCGCCTAAACGGTCCCACTCACGTTCCGATTAGATTACTCTGTCTTGGCTACAAAAAAAGTGGTTAATCACCGCTCCAGACATTAGTTCTCACCAGAGCTCAGCAAGCGCGCAGTGATTTGAACTCCGGATATTTGACATGCGAAGCGAGTGTGTTATCACCACAGCCTCATATGCATCGCAATTACTCTGATTAGTTCATACCAAACAGGGGATACAGTGATCTCGAGTTTCACTTTTATTAGAGCTCATTAGTAGTGCATGTCTTTGGATGGGAATAGCTCAATGGTTTGGGCACGAACCTACCGACCGGAAGGTCCGTAGTTCGAACCCGGCCTCTGCATCTCGACTTGGGCAACCTGACACTATCTCAGCCCTCGTGTTTCCTTCGGGTGGCATGGCAACTAGACACGGAAAGGGTGTTACAATTCAGTGATTATTACTGGTTATTATCGTCTGCCACGTCGGGGTTTGAACTCCGGACATATGACACTAAAGAGGAGTGTGTTACAGGTATTCACTAGCCCATGCTAAACGCCACTGAATTATCACCCCTAAGCAAACAAACGTGTTCATTTGGAAACGCGTTTTATGACCTCATCTTGAAATCCTTCACCTAAAATCTGAACTACCAATAACTCCTACTCTATGACTTTTGTGTGATAGTATCATTGGAAGCCACATCCGCCTGTTACAGTCATCCTGTATAGTATCATTGGAAGCCACATCCGCCTGTCACAGTCATCCTGCGTGCGTTATTCGTAGATAACCTGATAAATAATTCATGCTTAAAGTTACAAGTTGAAACAGCTATGGGTTTCGGTGTTCGACGATAGGTCATGAGGCTCTTAGATCCCATCTGTGGCGATTTAAAATCATCATCCACCCAAAGTGTTTCGTGTTTTCCGTAAGTACCCACAGTGAATTTTTCCGCCATGGTAACCAAGGTTACCGAAGTACATTGAATGTTTTCCAGAGGTCTAACGTGCCTGTTGTAGCGGTATTCCACTGCATTACTGCTTATGGATTCTCGTATTGATGGGCCGAACCTCGTTAAGTCCGGACCTCAAGTCTTTTAGAAAAGGAACGAGAGCAATTTTGCATATCACCAAGTGGTACTGCATCGTTAAAAAATTGACGAGCAAGTAGGATTGAAATTGATATTTTCGTCTACCAAAAAGACTAAATAAGCCGTCGGTGATGAACTGCGGCCCAAGGGGCTTTGCACGGTTAGGAATACATGGTACAAAAAAGGTGAACGTGTTAGCAACAAGGGAGAAACAAGGGAGATGAGCCGGAAGAAGAACTGAGTGAGAAACAGTAGACTGTGCCGAAAGGAACAGTCATCAATGAGCTGCAGATACGGTCCGGACTTCAATAGGCAGCACAAGTCATTCAAGCCTGCGAACAAGTTATGTAATCAAACGTGTGAGCAACGCGCCCGCGTTACTGTGTGTAGTGCCTATTTTCTCTTATTCTCTTTATTCTTATTTGGTAAATAAAAGAGAATAAATATTGAAAATGTCAGTCTGGAATCATTGGTTTCGTAACTCTTGTCGCTTGCCTTAAAACAGGACTAATCACTACACCCGATGCGGTTTGAACTATTTTAATAGTTCACACAGTAATTATATCTCAGTTTGTCAGTGTCGAGCACCTCAGAAGGCAGATGCTGGAACTCGCTTCGTGTTCTTCAGGTTCTACAACGGTTAGAGGACAACAGTATTTTATCTGTGAAACGCTTTACCTTTGTAGATAAACCAACACAAAACAGAATTTGTTTTGTTTAGATTTCTTTTGCACGTTTCTTCCGTGTAAATCACACCTTGTAGAAGCCATGGAACATGATGGCGTAATGGGGAAGTATGAATAACAGGAACCTGTAGTTTCGGGGAACGCTCAGGTCATCAAAAAATGCCATATCTTGGAGTTCACTAGATATGATGTGCCCCGGCATAAATGAGTAACGTAATAGATAGAGACAATGTGATGCGCGCGCTGCCTCACTTTGTTCTGCTGCGCACGCATTCACCCTCCCTCAATAAAAATCAATAGAAGAACTTGTCTTCATTGTGAGACATTCATTTCAAAGGTGTGCTAGAAAGTTATGTGAAACTGTTTTGTGTTGTTGCGTGCCTGATAAATCAGCTGATTTGATAATGGATCGGTAAAGGAGTAGAAGTTGGATTGAACAAAGTTTGCTGTGAGTTGTAAGCACAAAACGCAGGCTGCGAGCATTTTTTGTTTGATATTCCGCAAATTCACGTTCGCATCGCTCTCGTTTGAACAGTCGTCCTCCTGTCTTGACCCAGTTATCCTGGAGAGTCCATACTAGACTCCAGTCTCGCTCTTATTAGATCTCATCAGCAGTGTATACCCTTAGCCATGCCGGATTTCCAACTCCGGACATCTGACGTGCCGGGCGAGCGTGTTACCGCTGGGCCAACGCAGTTTTGAGTCCAACTTCTTACGCATTTTCGAACTTGTGACAAGTTTGGTGCTCTAAATTTAGACGGGAGCAAAGAAAATCGAAAAGAACTGCTGATCTTGATGGAGTTTTGTTTTTCATAATCCAGTTTAACCAGGTATCCTGATTAGTACACGATCGGTTCCATTGATTGCCCGGACATTTGAAAGACACTTCCTTCTTTCATCGATTATGAACGTAAATGATTGTGTTTATGTGTTAGGAGCACGGTGAAGTACGGTCCCGCGTAAAGTTACCGAATAGTTTATAAATGGAGTCTAAGGTTGACAGTTCCTCAAGGCAGCCTGTAACCTTAACCGGTTATCCAGGATCGGTGGTCATCGTATGTTCTGCACCCACGGTTTGGCCCAATACTAGCATAACGAATAAAAAGAAACAATTGAGGTTACGCTTATTTGAAAGCGCTCGTATGCAGCTGCCCCTGATCTCCGTTAACAAAGAATTGCTCCACACAATGCTACAGAAGTTGCCTGACTATCCGAATTCATGCATCATTCATGATTTTGCCTACAGTTACAGTGAAGCCCACAATCGGAGAATATCATTACGTTCTTAAGATAACTTTCCAATCATTCACTGCAAATGTTGTCATGGTCAATAGAACACACCAGTCAAGCCTCATGGTCACCAAAGTGGAGGGTTCTCAATTGCACCAAATTCCACCAAGACTGGTCTCAAGGTCGACTCTAACCAGGTATTCCCTGTAGCGTTGTACAACCGGAAGCCTTGCTTTCTCTGAAGCAAGTCATGTGCGCAAAGTTGAGTAACTCATGGCCTTCGATACCACCCGTTGATGTGTAACGAATTGGCTCGCTGTTAAATGCATTTTCTCGTACAGAATATGTTTTATATGTTTAACTAAAGAAATTGTTTTGATCCTCAAAAATTCTACAATCTGTTCCTGCGAACTACCTTTACGAATAGAAGTGAACAAAGCAGTGCCTCATGTAATGATTATATTGAAATTTGCAACTCTTGGGAATAATCAAGTTCACCTTGAAGCTTCTGAAAAGTTTCATCCGTTCGGATACACTCACTCGGCTTTCACATTGCCACACCGCCAACGTGAAGGTTACATACGTAACAACGTTCTCTATCGACTCTATTGTATCTTTGTGGGTAGCTACACAATCTCCTTATTGGGTGTGTAACATTGGTCATGAAGCTTCGGTGAGTGATTTACTTTCTTGCTTCCACAACTACTTTAGAAGCATGGCACAGCACTGAAGCTGATGTAGATACGAGTTGATTTAGATTCCTTGAATGAGCATTGATGCTGTCACTAGGTGGAATGCGACCCCCCGCGAATAGGATTATGGCCATATTCAATCTCACCGTCACCTAATATAAAAACCTTATGAACTGAGTACGTTCGTAATGCACCACTCATAAGGTTGCTGAAAATTCTTCCACAGCCCACAACCGGTTTTGTCCTTCTTGGGGCTTGGAGACTGCGCCTATCTAATGAGCCCGAAGAAGGGCACAACTGGTTGTGGGCTGTCGAAGAATTTTCAGCAACCTCATGATTGCGTATATAAATGTATCGCGATATCTCGAATATCGTACGAACTGAAGCATGAGGCGGCCTGGTGCAGCACATCACAACTGAGAGATTCAGCTGGGTCCAAGTGAGTCTCTCGCAAAACCAAATTTGTTTGCAAATGAGTGTATTTCGCTTATGAACTGAGCCTTCAGAGGATACCATTGTGCCGCAACATATGAAATTGTGGCACAACACTCTCCTTTCTATAACTGCTGCACCACCAACTATGCCAAAAAACACCCAAATCCTTATTCATCTTGAATTCCACACATGCACTGAAGTCATGAAAATCTATTTGCACGACGGAAATTGAAGTGCATCCATGGATGGTGGTAAAACAAGACTCAGTCATCCGCTTGAAGTGTGACCTTTATCTTACATTTTACTCTTCTTTGCGGGAAGGACTACACATCAACTTCAACCTGAAAGGAAACACTCTTGTGGACACTCCAAGGTGCACCTTCTCTTCTCAGGGGTTGCCATCTGGAACATTACCGTATGTTCAGAGCGTACAGGAATCCAATCATGGGACGTTACACTTCTCCACCGGGAACCAAGCAGTTAAAAAGGAATCTACCGAACTAACAGCAGGAATTTTCGGAAAGCAGCGAATTCACTGTTGTGAATAACATTAGTAAAGCAGCTGAAAGCATGTATTTTAGCCTGACAAACAAAACACCACTGCTGAAGAACTACTGTTCCACGTCAGATCGTGCTAGCAACTCGGTGAGAGTCAAGTAACTATCATGGCTTGCAGTTAGACTATGAGGTTGGCTTGATTACAAAATGCTTTATGTGGGCAATTTCATTTGGTGTTAATTTTCAAAGCGAATTTTGACGTTTTGATTACGAAGCTCTGTGTTTTTTCCGAATATTTCGTAACAAGTAATTTAGGCCAGTCAAACAGTCCTAGGAGACTTTGTATGCTATTTCACAACGTGTTGGAGCTGACCACAATCCGTTCCGAACTCTCCTTTAGCCACACTGTTGAATTCTGATGCACCCGGACTCGGAGCCGCCCTCGTGCTTCCTCACGGCCGTCCTGCGTTTCAGCTTGGTACCTTGACTCACTTGCAATCTTTTTTGACTCCTATTTTGCACGAAGAGTTGCGACGGATGGCCGAAGAGACTCCTCAAGATCGCCGAGACACAATACTGCGTGATAATGTCGTCTATTTGCCTATACCACGCGAATGGTCAGTAAGGTCCTCTTGTCTGTCGGCAGAAATCGTTCGAATGCAAGATGCCTCAGATTCCGTCATGGATTTTAGTAAGAGGCCGTTCAAACCACTATTTTATACAGACACCAGGTAAGCTTTTGCTTATGCCCGTTTACACGGTCGTTTTGCCCTATCCTCTTCCCTCTGTCAGCATAAACACTTTTTTGTAGGTGGTTATGAGTTCATATTTCTATCACACTCGTTTTAAGTGTCCTGTTGTCCAGGCACAATTATGCCAGTGAGTCTACACCAAAAGAAGAAAGCACTGGACCCAAGTTTTGCTCTCATTATAGCTTTGGAAAAGTGCTAATCTGGAGTTTACAGAGGATGGAGGAAAAGCCAGCAACACAGTAACCAATAATTCAGTCGGAAAAGTCTGGAAACAATATATGTCGTTAGTATCACCCATAGTTCCAAGTACCGCAGCTTGCGCTGGTTTGTGTTCTAATTGTTGTCAGAACTATCATCGTGAGTGTACATGCCCTCATAAGTTGGAATGAGAACATGAGGAGAATTTTCACCGAGGACTTTTCATTTTTCAATGAGGGACAGTTCGAATAGTTGTTATTGGCGGATTCCCATTGGCAAACTGGACTAGTACCACCTCAAAATACTGTCTCCCTATAAGAAGACGTCCCTTAAAATGTCCGCTTTCTAGCTGACCGCTCTTTAGGAGAAGTGCCGTGAATATCGGTCCTACTAAGGGAGGCCATTCTTCTGGAGAGGTTTCAAAAGCGTCCTCATCAGTCGCAGTCTAGAATAGGCTCTCCTTCAAGACGACATCACCAGGAGAGGCCTAGTAGTCTGGTTTCTCGTGATGTCTCCTCGTTGAAGGATCACTCCATACTTTTAGGTGCATGTAGCAAAAGTCATCTGGCGTTGTAGTAGCTTACCAGCTCTTAGGACGACAGCAACTCTTATGTTAGCCTGGATGACTTGGCTTCAAGTTGAGTCTACTCCTGATTCCGTATTCCTAGGAGACAGTTCCGCAGATTTTCTGGCATGTATACGTTTCCAGTCTCAACACTTTTTCAAGAGAGATTGTTCCAGGAGAATGAGCATTTCAGTAGCCCTGTAGAGATGACCTGTTTTTGATGGAGCAGCACACTAACTGATGATTGCCAGAGGATGCTTAGCGGCCCCTCACGATAGCTATCTCTCTTGTGAAAGGTTTCTTACACTAGTGTAATGTACCTAAATCTGATCAGTTTGGATTGTTTTTCTTTTCTCTCTACCTGAACCACTAGTGCTTGTTTCTAGGGTTTTGCCTCGCTTTTTCCAGTTTCGTCAACCTTATATTCATTTTCTTCTACTCTCTTGCTAGCCTCTATCTGACCGCTATGCCTAACGGGGACACTCCATCTCCAGGCGACGGCTTGGTTCTTTGTTTGGTCAAATTGGGTCTCCTATTGGTTCATGTTGCATCGAATTTCCCTCCCACGGCTAGTTTGTTTGCCGTGGGCAAATTCGTCGAATCCAGTTTGCTGTAACCAAATGAAAAACATGTTTTGTATCATATTCCTTCTCCGCTTTTTGAATAGTTTTGTGGATTGTAAGGAAAGCTCCTCCCGTAAGAGCATTGACCCTCCAACATGAGTTTTTCTGCGTCATTGTGGGTTCAAACTACATAATGTAGCCCAAGCCCGCCTCAAGTTATTTATTGTAATTCGCAGTACAGAAAAAGTTATCCGGTTTTTGAATATCCACTTAGTTTGGAACTAAGAATCCATGACGCCTTATGACATGTGTGCCACCTTGTTCCAAGACCTAAAAGGCATGAATCAATATAACAGGTCTAGTCAGGAGAAAGGCCAAAGTTTAGGATGGCTCGCAGTTTCTAGTGTTCAACTTCAGAAAGCTGCTGAGTAAAACCGCGAACAGACTCAGAGTTCCAGGTGTAAAGTGAACGCAATTGACTGGATTTCATTATTGTCCGGAAGTTGGCGTATGTAGGTCCTCCTTTTTTTTCTGGTAGAGGTCATCCTCCACTCGGGTCTGCTCATCTAAATAATGACGACAAGTCAGCAGGTGTCACTACGAACTCAGGTGTTCAAGAAGCCTTCTAACTAATTTTTTGGCATCCCTGGAGGATTGAATGACGCGGAGTGAGTAATGCCTGTATTACAGACAATAACTCAGACACTACTCAGTAATAGAGGTTTTTTTTGTTCCTGGTAGACCGACATATACCTTTTGAAGCATCATCAGTAGTACTGGGTTCCTGGGCTTTCCGATACTCTCTTCACTTCCTCCAAATAGCCTTAGGACTGGTTGACTTCTAGACGTTTGTTTTGAAATCATCATGAACATAAAAATTGATAAATCATATATCCAGCTTAGCAGATCTAGTTTTGGATTTCCCTTAACATCCGTGACACCCACATCCCCTCTTTGGGGAGCTCGAGACTGCTCAATGGTTAGAGCGCAAAAATTCACTGACAGGAAGGTCCACGATTCGAACCCAACCTCTGCATCTTGACTGCCCCTGTCTAGGCTTGAGTAACCTAGCATTGCCTCAGCTCTCGTGCCATGACAGCTAGGCACCGAAAGAATGTTACAGATGTTTTGTCCTGTGTGTATTAGCCGCATAAACTGCAAAAAGTTTGCGCGTCATTTATCTGTCCGTCTGCGTTTGCACTGGTATTTGGCGCTCCTAATGTCATTTTCTACGGTGCTCCAGTAACTGTTACCTCGAATGGATAAAGCACACCCCCACATCTCCGTTCCTACTACACAGCTGCTGAACTCGCGATAAGAATGATTTTGTCGGAACCGCCAGAATGCAAGAATGAAAAGAAACACACCGAATTATCAGTGCTAGGCTATCTTCACGATAGAGCACACGGAAGCGCGTGGTCAATATGTTGAATGGAAGCTGTTTTAGTTACAGGATGCGGTTGACATGACGACTGAAGTGGGAGAACTGCGATGAAAAGTCGTTTCAGTTACAGGATGCGGTTGACATGAGGACTGAAGTGGGAGAACTGCGATGAAAAGTGAGGATGACGTCATACTAAGGCACGGTATAACAAGTTTAGAATGCATTCGGCACATTTCCAAGGAACATGTAGTGTGAGTAGTTAAAAACCGTAGAAAATATTATGAAGGCATGTTTTAAAAACACTTCGTGACATCATCATCTCACATGTTTCCCACAAGCTCTAATTTGCGCTAGGAGCAGTCAGCTTGTCATTGAGCCCCAGGGTTTTCATTCAGATGGGGATATGTTTCAGAAACTGTGCTCGCCTGATACATCTCTTTATAAGACCCATCACTTCACCCAATATTTGAATCATGCTTATCGAGCATTCTAGCAGCTCCCCAAGAGTGAAGCTGAAATTTTATTTTGGGCTGTGTGCGGGAACTAGCAACAGACGTGCCAATCGACATTCTCCTTAAGTCAGCTAACACTATCTGTTTGCCTTGTCGACGGAAGTGGATCGATGAGATAGCCTGCCCAAATTTCTGTTTTGGCATTTAGTTCCGTTCCTACTTCAAAGTATCTCGCTTGCATTTGTCTCTACCCCCTTTCCAAGGAGTGCTGTTGCATGAGAGGACGACAGGTGGGGGATTCGCATCATATATTATTCTCACGGCTGATCGTTCTTCTGTTCCGAGGGAATAGAGGGACCCAGCTGACCAAGACTGATATAGGTGATCAGGATGAAGTAGAACAAACAACTTTACTTTGACGACTGCAAAATAGAACACATCTAATAGGAGGTAGACTGTACAGTCCTTCTAGATGGAGTCCGAAAAAGTTCATGGGGTATTTGGCTGACTTGTAGGTCAAATTGTTCACCACATGAATAGACACTTCGTTTGCTCAGCCATAAAATAGTTGGCCATGGAAAATGAGATTTAAATAGATACGTGTTTTGATCGTTTCTCTCCTCTTTCACGCATACCTCGAAGTTTACAGCATTGTTATTATTACTCAGCCCACTAGTTTCCCCGGTGAACCATCCATCACCCAAACGGACGCACTGGGGTCTAGTATATTTTCTGTTGCAGGTATCGGGGGAGCCAGCTGACGAACGACCCAATCGCGTTTTCGTTGAACTTCACCAGTAAGCATTGAACCTCATAACTGAAGACGATACCATTCTCCCACTTGTTTAGGGAATAGTTAGGAGACAGTAAAGCGGAGTAACGCTAACTGATTCCGGACTGGAAACCTGAGGCTGAGAAGCACTTTACAACTGGTCAATCCCTATTCTACGTCATTAGCTATATCCTCTTCAATGGGTCCGATTGCATCCAGCTAGTGAAGCTCTGGTGTGACACCTGGGCCACCACTCACTCTGCATCTTGTCTTTTCCCACCAGCAGCATCGTCACTTTTGAGGGGTTGACTATGTTGAAAGTACACTATTTCTTCTTCCGACCGTCACGCTGTGAACTTCCGATTTGTTTACCCACCATCCGCTTTGCGACCATCTGGGTTAGGTTTGCGGTCTTAGGCAGTTTCTGCATTCCTATTGGTCAGATATATGACTCCACGATTTCCCCGTCCAAACACTAAGTACCCGGCTGAAATGACACCATAAGACAAAATGGGCCATTTTTCGAGGCTAATTGATCTCTAAGTGGTTTAAGACCCTATCATGTTGATACTGGAATCAAAGTCGCACCGTCGCAAGTGAGAGCGATAGAGGAAGGCACGTGTTTATTTTAGACTCGGTAACTTGCGTGACTCCTGAACTCATAAGGACGATGTGTGCGGATTGCTAGTGTTTTCACTAAACACCAGTGTGCTAAGGTGGTGCTCATTCTAAGGTCACCTATGAGGACGATCTCAGCTTTGGCGATAAACTTACGGATTGTGGTTAGCTTGCTTTCCGATCTCTGTTTCAGTTGGCTGTGTCATTTACTCGTTCGTAGCGAGCTGGTGACCACTACATAGGTTGCGTTGATGTGACAAGGCCATGTATGGGAAAGCGTGTTACTGTAGACGAAGACATCGAATCGCGTACGAAGAAAACCTGGTCAAATATTCGTATAACTGTAAAGCCCTTACCGTAGCTATCTCACACTGGTACCGTAAGCCTGGGAATAAGGTCGCAGCAGGAAAGGCCCCCTCGAGCTGGGATATCCTCACTACACACTTGTGAAATTTGGCTTGGATCTGAAAACGTTTTGGGGTCCACTCCCAAACACCAACCTAGATCGTGCTGTGTTTTCCTCGGATGAAAGAGTGCCTTTCCAAAAGGAGCCAATACAAGCTTAGGCAATAGGCCTCCGTGTGTTTTACAACCAAATATGCATTCAAACCTTCAGTACACAAAAGCTTCCATCCGGTGAGCTTTGGAAACGCTCTAATTATCAGACCAGGTGTGATCCAGTGTATCCGTTGTTCAATCGTACAATCTTGTAATATGTTGATCATGAAAATAAGCGGGAAACCAATACAACGGCCAAAAAATCACGTGCATTAAAGCCGTTTATCAAAACAATTAAGTTATATAAACCTAGACATGTTAACACACATCTACTGAGCAAATAGCTACATTCAGGCAACTCTAACCTCAAAGACATTCATCTCGGGGTAGTTTTTGTAATCATGTTACTCGGTCATTTAGGTTCTTTTGTTTGGCCTTACGGAGGCTGATCCCGATCAGTTGACCGTGTCAAGAATTGACCGTTACAAGCGGGCGCAAAAATTTCCATCTTTTTGTGAGTCCCTGAGTCCCTTATTTTCCGCTTGGCTATCAAAATGTAAGCAAGTAACGAAATGTACCCGTTTGCAAATTGACTTGTCGGTAACGGGCGATTCCACTGAAAATCGACCTGAATCCTTCGTTTATGGTATTCTTCAATCAAGTGCGCCGTACAAAGGCCGCCTCATGTTTCACTTGACATGATATTCGAGGTCTCAAGGTAGATTATCTTCGCGAAACACACCATTCATGACTTCTTCGAAAAATGTTGGGTAGCTCGCTGGCGGTCTCATTCTTCTTGAGGTACATCGAGTAAACGCAGTCCCCGAACTAGCCACCACTTGGCTGCAGATACGCCTGATGTGTACACACATGTGTTTAGACCGATGGCGGTTGGCTCTCTTTAAAGCGGATAAACATATTCGTGAATTTTTACCCAGCCATAAAGTATGCTTTGTTGATTTTAGCTACATGGGCGTGACTTTGTTTGAACAATTAAATGATCATGCAAAACAGACGTTCTTCACAGTTTGCATCATATCACTCCGTCGCAATCAAACTGTAAGTCATCAGAAAGTACCTGAGGATGTGCACCTGGTAGTCGTATGTATCAACTAAGTGATGAATTTTCGTTTATCCAAATTAAAGCTCCTCATCGACCTCTATCACAATGTAGGCATTTGTTAAAGACTTAGAACATTTTGTGTTCTTCAAAAGTCACCGGATTTAGTCGAGTTTGGTCACTTTCCTCGAGCGCGACGGCCAAAAAGTACATGATTCAGCAACAACAAAAGAAACCATCAAATTGATGAACACGTCTGCTGGGCGGCTGAAATAATTATTTACACCTTAATCGTCCATTTTCAATGATATGGGATCAAGAAATAGTAATTTTTGGGACACCGACTCGTTCATCCTTCTTTGAATAATTAATTAAATCATCAGCATGTGATTGAGCTCCTTTTTTGTCTGGCTGCTAACTTTCATTTTCCAAGGCTCAGATGCCTGGGTGCAGTCTTTGAAAAAATGCCATGGACCGCGCCGTTGACAGACCTCTTGCTTGATGTAGCCTCGGAGACATCGATCAGGGAATGAGTCACCCAAATCACGTGCTTCTCGCATGCACTTGCGCATCTACGTTACTGCGACCAAAAGCTGGTCGCAAAAGCACGTGAGGAGTGCGAGTGTGTAAGCAGTCAAATAAGGACGTCTATCACGTGTTCCGTAGTTGGCTTGAGGTTTTCCAGGCTGAGACGCGCCCGAACGGCTGAAGCTTTAGGAGGGATAAAATGCTGCGGATTTGAACATTTTGAGAGCAGTAAGGTGTGCTACCGAAGCATAGAGACAGTCGACAGTAACAAAATCTCGTGCGCAGTGGTCTGGGAAAACATTTTTGGCACTCCCATCTGTTTTGGGTTCGTGGCGGCTGCTTTCGGACAACAACATACTGAATGATATCGTTCAAAGCATTCGAAAGAATGGAATGTACACAACAGAATTAGCGTCCTACCAATACTTTGTCTGTCACAGATATCTTGGTGCGAATGCTTTCTGCGAATATTGAGTGAAGCACCTTCCAGTGATCTTTTCTTGATATACAATCGCTCCTGACAACAGCAAAACTTCAGTGTCTTGAAAGTAAACTAAGCAGACTTATACGAAAGAAATATCTGGGATGGGGCGTTCCGTAACCAGCCCGATGAAATATGAAGCGGAAAACATTAGGTCAATAGGACAACAAATTTTGAAGAAAAAAATTGAACTCTCGGATGGTGCAAGCTTACGCGTTCTCTGCTAAATTATTAAGTATGTCTGGGAAACCTCAGAAACTGAGGTGTCTGCTCCTTATGCCAAAGCTAAAACTCGGTTTTCAAAAGGTACCGGTACTTTAAGATTAATTGCACCTGGCTGCGTATATGCATCGATAAAAATCTGATTTTATTTCCAGCTATTCAATCACTTTGAATTTCCAGGGCTGTTTGGTTCCGTTGTTCTGGAAAGAATTTCGCCCTCCGATCTACAGCGAGAGCTATGTTTCATCAGTTTCTGCGTATTTATACATCAAGAGTTACTTCAGTCCGTAACAGACGAAAGGTTTGAAAAGCGTCGTCATAAACCCTCAACCATAACAAAAATACTGACTTCAGTTCACGTTGTGAAAACTCGAACTCCATTTTTCTCATTCTGTCACCAGAACCTTTCGTTCGTTTTGTGAGCTTTCGACGATAATACACCGTTTATTAGGGAACCATAGCCCTCTATGTTCAAAATCCATCACAGTTATGAGTGTATGGATGTTGTCCTTAATTGATCCCAATAGTTTGCACTAATCAGCTATCACGGCAGTCATTTCAGACCGAAGACTGTAGTTCGCGAAATACACTCATTTGTAAACAAATTTGGTTTTGCGAGAGACTCACCTGGAACCCAGCTGAATCTTTCGTTTGTGATGTGGAAGAATTTTCAACACCCTAATGAGTAGTGCATTACGGAGACTGTAATTCCTTATTAAAAATTTCGAAACTGTATACAGTTCATCGTCGTCATACTACCACTAGGCGTTTTGAGGAGTAGTTCTGGTAAGTCAGAGTGTCGGCATACTGAACTCAATTTAGACACATATTCTTTCCCTAAACAGCCAACGATGTTACGGAAAGCAGAGGCGCATATCTTACTACGACGTGCAACGGGAAAAATATAGTTTTCAATAAATATGACAATTTTTACAGAGCTCGATTTGCAGTAATCCCCATGCTGTTTTCTGGGAATGGAGCAAGGTTTTGCGCAACTTGTTAGTTGGTTCCTGAAGCCATGGCCTTCAGGAAATCCTGCATGATATTGATCATCTGTTTCCCTTGTTCATGTTGCGTGTAGTCGCATTTCTGCATCTACTCCCACCTTCTATCCTCCATGTCACCTATAATACCACTAATCGATATATTGTTCTGTTTGTGCTGACACGCTTCCAGTAATGAAATATTCACGCATCGGAACTGCCGTTTTTGAGCATGCTAGGTAGGCAGTAAAACCACGTACAGTCATCAATAACTACTCTTATTTACATACAAATTTGGTTTTGACAGGAGACTCAAATGAATCCAGCTGAATCCTTCTTTTATGATGTACCGCTTCAACTGGATGTGCTACATCATATTTCAGCTGGAACAATATTCAAGATATCGCAATGCGCTTTTGTCTAACTGTGAGTCGTCTGAGAGATTTCAGCAACCTTATGAGTAAGTGTCCCGTCTGGACAATAAGTACGGTCATCTTCCAAATGCATTTCAGTATACTAGTCGACGAACTAGCCTAGCCATTTGCAACTTTAAGGAACTGGACAGAATCCCGGAAGTTTACTTCCTTGGGCTGATTTGATACCATTCAGTATACCTCACGGAGACGCGCCTGAGCAAGTCTGATGGAGGTACTTTTCCCATCAGAAACTTTTAGATATAAAGCGATAATATTCAGTAAAAAGTACCTCATAACAGTGTAAAGTAGAAAGGCCGAAAGCTGTTGAATTGTGGTTCGGCTATTTAGTCTTGAGATACCATACATCGACGTGTATGGTAATGGCTATTCACTTCGCGCATACGCACGCATGGCGGAAGCGTCCACACTGGCTTCTTCCAGTACTAGATTACGAATAGGAGAACTAAAGTTCCTGTCTGATGTTGAAACCTTGTTGGTGAGGTCTTGCGATCACTGATAATCATAGCATCCGTGGCCCAAGGCCATAATTTGTCCGCCAGATATCAGGTGGTGAAAGCGACCTTGTAAATGCAAATTTTCGCAAAAGCCTCCGGGTTACAGCAAACGCAGGTCCTGTTATTGGAAGCGCCGGTAGGCTGACGGTACCGTGTCCTTTGTTTACAACGTTCGCAACACATATTCCTTCCTCACCAGTTTTTACATGCTGGCGTAAAAGCGGCCCGGAAAAATGTTTTTATTACGACTGCCTGTGCAATATGTTTAGACACGGAAACTATGTGAAGCTCAAGCACCCACCGTTACATGGAGAACTGCAACCTCTTTGGAGATATTGCAACGAAGGTCAGTTTACCCTGAAAACTTACTGACGGTGTTTGTTGAAAACTGTCACAAAATTGTATTCTCATGAGTGGAATGGACTCAGAGAGAGCCAATCAGACACGGAGTTTTGTCAGATCTGCTTACACCCTGCCCGTAGTTAGACTCCCGTGTCACCATCAGACCCAGAGTGTGGGCCATCCAAACGACTGCAGGCATGCTCATTCAAACCAGCGACAAGAAGCATCTATTTTTAAGCACCGACGGTTTGAGCAAGCTGTTTTGGCAGCAGCAAGATTCAAGGCGATTTAAGTACTGATGAAGAGCGGCATTTCTGAGTCCACGCGTCCCTACGTCAATAACACAAAACTGTAGCAAACTCCTGTACTGAATGGGTGGTCACTGGAAATAGGGGAAAAAACTCCTAAACTAAAGTTGATAAACGACAGCATGATCACCCAACTGAGGAAATAATGTGGGCTGCGCGGTTGGTGGAGATAGGGCTTCGAGGCAATTACATGCAGCAGCGGGTAACAGGACACGCATACATCTGTCGGTGCCTCAATGGTTGCGAGTGGCCGAAAATTTTCACAGAAAAGAGACAGGCCAATTAGATTGCGTTGATTTAGTGACCTTATGCTGTCATCCCAACTAAGTGGGCTCCAGCAAGAGCATGTTCGAACCTAGGTTGAGGTTTCTTTGTACCGAATTGCCGACTGTCGGGCAATGGCTACCAAAACCAAGGAACTCACGATGACTCGAAAACGCAACAGTCTAACAGATATCGATACCGGATCATGGCATGGGTCAATTTACTCAGGATATGGAAAGGAGCAGCGGGATAAAAAGTTCTCTTTTGCGTCCATAACGTTGGTAGGCGACATGTCTATGCTTAACAGGTGAGTCTTACCAGGTGTTTCTCGCAAAGCCAAATTTGTTTGCAAATGAGTGTATTTTGCTAATTTCGTGCAATTTGGTTTCAAGTGGAACATAAGGTTGACGGAAACTCGGGGACTACGCCTACCTGGTGCGCCCCAAGAAGGGCGAAACCTGTCGTGGGCTGTCGAAGAATTTTCAGCAACCTTATGAGTAGTGCATCACAAAACTATTCTGCTTTTGCTGACCAATCACAAAGCATAAAACCAGGAACAGAGAGGTCTGTTTCAAAACGGACCTCTCGTCCGGCAGGCTCACTAACTCTGGTGCTAACTTTGGCACCCGGAATGTTCGGCTGTAAACTGGGAGGCACTCCATTGTGTTTCAAATCTTGTGGCTCACGTAAATCATCGGCATACTTAAGGACGTCGCGTAACACCTACTCAAATCTCAACGCACACGACTTTCACCTCAATCGTTCTGCGCAATTATCAACAACGCAATAATGAAAAAACAGACCAGTCTATGGGGAAAGGTTCTATATTTTTTGGGCCATTTACAACGGTTTTATGGCATAGCTGTCCGGCATCCGAACCTTTAAATCCATTCTGATACATGGCGAAGCAGAAGCAGTTTCCGGCATCTTTTCGAGGTCTTCTATTCCGAACACTGATCCACGTCAATTGCAAGGATAGGGGGTTTCCAACCAAGACGCAGCTCATTCTGTGGATGGACCTTTAGGTAGCATTTAGACACAATCTTGAGAGGGAACGTGGTCGATCATTGGTCTGCACACTGTGCCAACTAACCTCTCTCTGTACGTTTCACATTCCGTTGTTGTAATTGGCTTTATTCAAATGAGAATCTGATCTTAGAATGGGATGGGCTGCACTACGATATACGTCTTTCAGCGCTTGCCACTTGAATTTCAGTGATGCAAGCTCACGTAAGCTGCGTTCTTGGAAAGGATGAAGTAAATTTAAGGAACTGACCATAAGGATGTTTACAGGTGGTTTTGTATTGCTTCAACTCGCGTGAGAACTTTGAAAAGTTGTTTTTTCCATTTTCAGTGTACTTGGAGTGTCGAACTCAGTAGTGTGCTTACAGGTCATTGCTCTAGAACACGGGTGGGTGGTCCACCTGTGAGGATATAGCCATGTGTCTACTAGCTGACGATGGTTATAGGTAGATCAAGGTGTAGATCAAGCTGCTTAGCGCACAGTCTTCGTTGTTCGGTATCAGACAGCTCAACGTGGCGTTTCTTTTCCCTAAGCAGTCGTATATATAAATAAACAAAGGTTTCTCGGACTGGGCACGCCCTCGAGGCATGCGTTTGTAGCTCACTGGGATGGTCGGGTCAGGCGTATTTCGAACACCAACGATGAAGAAAATTAGTGTGTCGTGATTTGTCAAAGTTGCTTAATACTAACGTAGGGTGTACAGTGTACTGGGTGCGCCGAGGACTGGTTTTCAAGAGGCCTTATTTACAATCTAGTCTGCCGGGAGTGTGATGCATTTGTCCAACTCCATCATTTCACCTGAAAAAGAGGTGAATCTAGGAGTGTTACTACCTGGCGTCTGCTGTCAACTGCCAAACATACCACAAACAATCATGCACCCGTCAAGAGGTGGTGGAGCAACCTTTATGCACTGAAAGAGTGTGACGTGGGAAAGAACAGCATTTGCAAGTTAACCGAATGATAAAAACTGTTTTCACGTGCGGTTCCAACTAATTCACCTAAGCTATGTACAGCTCGGAGGAGAGCATTGGGAAACTGAAGATGTCAGTTACTTTTGAAAACTGTTTGAACGAAACAACGTCATGCAGACAACCCATACTTTTACTAGGTCTTCTATCCACATTGATGGTGTTATTTGGTAATAGGGTTGGCAGAAAGACGTTTCCCCAAGGAAATCCGTCCCAGGCAACTTGACAGCTTCCAAAGTATTGTCCGTCAATGCTCCACTTGATGACTGGCGGCTCCCCGCTTGATCTCACTAAACTGTATGAGTGTGGATTTCTGCGGCTGGATTACGAGACCTGCAGATGAAGAGCAGAGCAATAATCAACCGCTTCCGAAGCCTCGAGCCATTAGACAATTGAATGCCATCGTGCCAATTGTAAGCTAACACTCGTCAGCCATAAATGCTTTCGTAAAGCTTTACAAGAATTATCGAAACCGTGTGAGCATAATCGCCGTAATCCACATCAAAAAGATTTCGAGATAATAAACTTACAC
Source organism: Clonorchis sinensis (assembly GCA_003604175.2). Classification (NCBI taxonomy): domain Eukaryota; kingdom Metazoa; phylum Platyhelminthes; class Trematoda; order Opisthorchiida; family Opisthorchiidae; genus Clonorchis; species Clonorchis sinensis. Next base: position 191,524,809 of record CM030369.1, on the reverse strand, counting down.
CAAAAAATAATTTCACATAATTACGGCGAATCAAGGAATTTTTCCTGCGGAAAGCACAACGGGACAGTAGTGTGGAAGAAGTAGACGGAATTCCATAAATTTCTAGATTCTGATTTCCTCCAGGCGACGGCAGTGAAATTCATGCAGTATCTGTTTGCTTACCGTCAAACTAGTTTCACTGACTCGGGTGTGCGTACTAGGTGGTGATCTGTCGGTCAACCGAAAAGAACTAGCTGTTCATACTCCCAAAATCTGTATCAATACTTCAAAACAAAAAAATGCATTCGGTCAAGAGAAAGCGTTCTACGGGCACTTTTTTGATATTGTTCTGATCATGAAGTGCGGAAGTTCCGAAGGATGACAGCTGAATGAGGAGAAGTCAGTGATTTGGTTGGTCGCAGACTTTCTGCACACCACAGCCCAAACTACCCGAGTGACTTCTGACTTGCCCGACAAAAGCTTCTGTAGGTGAATCACAGACGATGATTTAAAGCTCACAAGTATGTCTTCACCATTGGTCAGCACCGTCATGACCTGAGTTCGCGGATAGTTTTTCAAGTGCAGCGGTGCATCAGACGGCTTAGATGAGCCAGTGAGCCCCAAAAACAAACGGTAATTTTCCGTTAACTTCCGTGTGTTCTTTAGACTTTCGATGTGAGGTGATTCTGCCAATGTCCGAGACTAATTTCAGACTCTGGTATTGACAACACGACAGTCTCAAGTCCTTTTGAAATCCTAGGCACACATATAGCGCAGCAGTGGTGGCGTCACTGGATGCTGAGAAAGGGTCAGGGATCTTTTGGTAACAAAAATTGATTTCCCATGCTGTTAAAGTCATAACACATGCCACCCACGATGAAGAGTGGTTGAGGATTTCGACAATGACTTACCCATAAAGGTGAAAAAACTACCGTATAATTAATCTCTTTATTATACGGACTTACAGTTCAACGGTGATCGAACTTTAACAACTGCAGATCACGATAGTTGACCTGAAAGGTAATAGCTAATTGACTGAGTTGGCTAAAGGATACCAACAAGATACCAAGATACAAGATACAAGGTACCAACAAGATACCAACCCATGGTAGGTAAACCATAAAAGACTACACCCACTAGATGGCAAGTAGCCAGACCGGTCGGAACTTTTCATAGGTAGTTGGTTCACACAGAGTCAGAAGAGCCTATATCGGTGAACCCAAATATATCTTCTCGGAAGAGTTCACAAAGATACCTTGATAGTTCCTCTCTTTTTTCGGAAAACATGGTCGACTTCGCTCAATACCTGACAGATCAACAGGCCTCATGGAAGAAGGTTCACTACATTTAGCGAATCTGTCCTCATCGATAATAGTATTAGTCTCCTTGTTCCAAAGGTTTCATGGGTTAGTTCGGTACAAACAGGCTTTACCTTGGACTTATTCTGCCTTGAGTTTTTACAGTAAGGTCCTAATAATGGCAAACAGTTTTGAGAAGGAATGACAAACTTATGTACGTAGCTACTACTTCGAAAATGCTTTTTGAGCCAACTGTACCTTTGAAAAACGAGGTACTCAGAAAGCACCGGGAAAAGCCACTAAGCTACGGGCCTTTATTGCCTCTTGGATTAATTCTATAACTAGCTTGGAAATTACAAGTTCCCACTTATCGTTCATCTACGAGCCCCAACAACAGCAGATTAGATCTCCTTTTCCAGTCGCTTGGCGCCGAATCGCTCACTTCAAACGATGACAAAAAAACAAGAAATGAACGAAACGACTAGAAAACCGAATAGCGCAGTAGTCCCTGACACCGGCTCACATTAAATATGGTAAGAAACAAAGCGGATGCGGCTGTCTTGGTTGATGAGTCTCAGGGCAATGAATAGGATTGTGAGATAAAGTACAGGAACACGCTCGAGTTCGAGTCAGCCACCTTAGTAGCTGTTATGTTCATGAGTAATGAAAGCAGTGTTTGGTGACAGACGCGTTTGAAAGCAAGGGGAAACGAGGTGACTACTTCAGTATATGAACTGACTACTCATAAGTAGCTGATGAAAAGTCATGTTTCGCAGCTGCATCACATGCCGTTGCCTCGAGTGGTCAATGTTGAATTTCTGCTTACCCTACTGCGCACAACGCATACATGTAGTGGCTGCAGCAAAAGTACCATCACCATGCTTGGAGCTATTGGCGAGAATGACTTTATCACAATGCGACCAAACGAAATAATGTGGGATGCTACATGTGACCTGTGGAAGAAGACGCGTGTGTTCCATAATATTCACTTGATGTTCGATTTAATGGAGATGTGATAGCCAAAGCATGGGTTTACTGTAGCTATTGGATTTATTGTCCTTGTGCTAAAAAAGTCTGCTCCTATAGTACGGTTCGTAATTCGTTATATCTGCAAGGATTTAGCGTATATGTGATCAGAATTGTTTTGGATTCTCCTTCGTACACTTTATTTATTGGAAACTTAATATTATGTGTGATAGTCTTTAACACGTGCCTATGTGGCGTTGGAGTTACGAATTTAGCCATTTTCGACAGTTTAGGTAAACCCGCAGTTCACTTGTGAATCAGAATACATTACAACACGAAATTTGTTGTAAGACGTGCATGAAACCGTGTAGCACATTTCAAGAGTAAACGTGGTCCCTGCTCATGTATGATTACCCATCTGCTGGTGGAATAATGTCATCACGCTTATCCATCAGGTCACATGTCCGGAAGTCAGTTCCCGATACGTCCATGAGCTCCGATTAAACCAAAACAGTACTGTGTTCCCTGGGTTTGGCATGGACAGATCAGAGTATTCACCTCGAATTTGATTCTACAGGCTCCCCGTAAGCTCATCCCCATTTTTACAGCTGTCTCCTTATGGAAGAAAAAAGCCGGCCTAATATGGAATGGAAAACGAATGGTCACAGCGAAAGGCCAGAAAGTTACCACCTTGGCCACGAGCGGCCTGGCCAAGGTTTCTCCCTCAAGCACGCGTCTAAAGTCTGTCTGTCTAAGATCGCTGCAACCAGTTCGTGATTATCTGTCCACCAGAATTTCCTCGTGTCCGAATTTGGTACGCCTCGCGCACACTTAAACGATTCGGTCAGGCTAGCAGTGTGCGCGGCAGGTGGCAGTGGACAAATCTGACACCCAATTGGTGTGACGAATCGGTTGAGAGGTTCCGGTGCACAGGTGTGATCAAGTGATCATCTTAGTGACTCAGTCGGTAGAGCGCTCGTCCAGTGAGCTTGTGGTCGGCGATGTGAGTCCATCCCAGGTGTGTTAGTGCTATGTCCAGTTGCACGTCTCATTACAAGGTCTAGTTTTGCCTAAGCTGGCGGAGCAACCTTCAGTCGACGCTGTGCCTGCTCAATCTTGTCCAAGTGCCTAACTATGAGTCATTAGTCTCTTGACTAATATGTCTACTTAAATTTAAAGCCCATTGTGAGGGATTCTCGTATTAAACCAAACGTTCTGTATTTTCGACAAATCAGAAGCTTGGAAAATGTCTAGATGGACGGGGCGAGTCTCGTTGGATATCACGTATGCGATTCAACATTGCCTTCACTAGATTGGATTATGTTCGAGGGGACACCAGGGCTTGTTTTCAAACAATTTTGTAATGAATCATGACTCGAGCACTTTTCTTTCATAGGAAAAAACAGCTCAGCCTAACGCGTTACTAATAAGGTTGTTGAAAATTCTTAGCTCATTACCGGTTTCCTCCTTCTAAGAACTTGTCAGGTAGACCTGATTACCGAATTTTCATCAGTCTTATTCTCCTAAAGAACAGCAAATTGCAGACAAGTGACAAAATACCCTAATTTTGGAGTTTAGTTGGCATTTACAGACGGCTCAGCTAACTCTAAACTGAATCTCTTATTTATGCTTGTAGAGCACTTGTCGTATTCGGGGAAGCCCAAGTGGGTGACGCGCAAAATCATAAGCTAAAAAGTGCGAATTCTCGAGATTCATCAATAAAACGCGGCACTACAGATATAAAAATACGTACATAAAAAGGATACCATCCTCAAATTACGGGAATTTACCTCCAAATTGCTATACTAATCGGTGAAAGTCCGAAGAAATCCCAGAAAGAAAGGTAAATCGATTTGAATTGGAGGCAAACGTGCGCGCATAGCACGCGGTAATGCTGTAGTGTGGGCGAGTCGACGCAATATGCTGTAAGGCAACGGATACACGGGGTTAACTCAGACACAGCGGCACTTGTAGGCATAGCAAGCACGACGCACGGATAGGAAAGTCCAAGTCACGTGAAGTACAGAAAAACAGACCATGATCACTCAGGGGGGTGTACAAGCAGGCTACTCCTTCCTGTCAGGCGCTCGTGGTGACTCGTCCGGGATACCTGTAATTGGGAGAGAGGTGTCGAACATGTGTAAGCGGGAACAGGCAAGTTTCAATTGCGTTACAATGCAAACGGTCAAAAAGTGCACGCAAAAAGTTCATCAAAATTGGTTCAATATCACAAGGGTCAAAAGTTCTTGAGGAATTGCGGCTGAATATCAAATCCATGAGGTAGATACAGAAGACAATCGGTTCAGGAAAGGAGACGGTTTGGTCGAGAGAAAAGACGTAAGATGATATCCTCAATTTTTCATTTGGGTTTGTTCCTTCAAATGTGGGCTTCTTTGCAGAAATGACAGGAAACTTGTACAACTTTTCTCGGCAGTGGGGGTTTTGTGTTGCTTGACGAAACTTAGCACCCGGTCGTCCCAATTCAATCAGGCTCGCGATGACCGCCAACTACTCACAGAACGTCCTTGTGAGCATCATTACCTTGAATAACGCTCAAGAAGAAAAGGACTCATTTAGATTACCCCAGTGATCGTTTTCAAAAATTTTACCGACCACATAACACTTCCAACAGTTTTAAATCAAGTCATGTCTTTGGATACAATTAATTCGAGAACCGGTGTAGAACACAGTAACTACCGGTCTATTATCAGTCTACGAGCGCTTCATATGCTGTTATTTCTAAAAAAAACATTCATTGATGATTCGATTCCATTCGGAATCAATAATCTGAGATAAAATTTCCCATACGAATTTTTTGGAAAATGCAACTACAGTCTTACGGGGTTCGGATCTGTTGCGGTGCAAAGTGAGGTCAGCGTACTCGTTGTCTACACACGCCTGCCGGCATCTAAGTACTCCAGGACGTATATTTTTCTTGCCCGTTCTGATTATCCTTGGGCATCAAAAAGTCTGTGGACTTAATTCTAGCGAATTTCTTGTTCATCCATTCACTGGTTCTCACTTTATGACTTTCAAAACATTTATACATGAATCTGTGTTACAGTAACGGCTTTTCGCTATTTCTCACATCATGATCTGAATTCAAGTCGCTTACAGGCTGGCATAGTGCCTTGTTGTACGATACGCAGCTAAATAAAAAACATTCAAGTTTGTCCTATTAGGCGATCCTCAAATTTAACAGTTCAACGCACGAGACGCTTTACCGCATTCCTATTCCACTTCGTCTAATTCTAATAGGAAGCAAGCCACATAACTTTGCATTACTACAGTTTAACACATCCGTAGTATCGTATCGTTCAGCTGTAGCACCCTTTTGGTGCCTAGCTGCCATGCCACCCAAGGGAAGCCCGAGGGCTGGGATACTGCCAGGTTGCCCAAGCCTAGACAGGGGAAGTCGAGAGGCAGAGGTCGGATTCGAACCACGGACCTTCCGGTCAGTAAATTCGCGCTCTAACCACTGAGCCTCCGTAACAATTACATCTTGGTCAAACTGTTCTCATATACCATCATGAATTCTTGGTCTTCAAATTAAGTACCTCCCACCAAATTCACAAATTGTGAGCACCACTAATATTGGGTACGTATTTTCGCATTTACAAACATGAAATAGGTGTACTTAACCATAGATCTTAAACATTTCACTTTGCAACATCTTTTTGTATGGTTAACTGGGTGACCAGGCAAGACTCATTTTGTGCGGAGTAAAAACTTCTGCTGAAAGAAAAGGTGATGTGCTGCTGGTGTGATATCGTTGACTGACCCCGCGCAGAGCACTTAAGGGTAGATCAATCGTTGTTCATCCAGGTTTTCTAAGGGCTTTTATGGGGACGAACAGTCTCGGTTGAGAGACTGAATTGTGAATCTTAGATGGACACCGACTTGCTAACAGAAGTGGCACAGTTTGATAATTGTAACTAGATAAGACGGAGTGACCCTGAACAGTTTAGCCATCGGGATGCCCTTGATTCGCTAAGGTAGAAGAACATGCTTAGACTTTAAGCGTCTCTCACTCCGTGCATTAACTGAGCCCCACCACAGACCACCTCCGTTAGTTCAACCAGGCTGCTTAGTACTTGACATGAGCAATTCAAGCTACTAATCGCAAGCGGTGATGGCAGTCAGTTGGCATAGGATGAGCAGAGTGGAATAGAGACCAGCACATAAAAGTCCGTGCTACGCTGCTAAGTCATAGCTACATCTGTCTGTCGACGAACTGTCACTTCCGACTGAAAACCTATGTAGGCTTTATTGGGCGACAAATCTTGTTGGGTCCTGTGCAAAGTTTCGACTAGTCAGAACAATGAGAGATTGTCTGTGACAGATGTAAACTAGGTCTGTACTACTATGTGAATCGTGATTTCTTAACACAATTTCTGAAAAATGAAAGCCACTCCATTGAGATTTTCCAGTTTCTTTTTACTGAAATTGATACTTTCCCAGGGTTTCCACCGTATAATGCGTATTGATTGAGGACTAACAGAGTAAGAACTTACTCAAAGGGCCCAAGTTGGAAGTTCGATTCGAATCCTTTTGTTCCACATTTCGTCATTGTGGCATCGGTGGTTGTTAACTCACCTAGTAACTTCAAGTTTGTTTTGAAGGCAGCAGGTTCCTCATCAACTGAATAAACAGTGCTGCCTATAATTATTCCTCCATTTTGAGTAATCAATCTCTAACTATCGATCAGTTACATGTGAATGTTCAGTACTGTCTAGCAAGTTCGTCTCAGTTCCTAAGAAGCACACTGCTCTTCCGGTGACTGAGTCGTAGTCGTCAGGATGAGGTCACAGTTATCATAGGGTGAACTGTGTACGGCTTGGGTATAGTGCCACAGTTCGTGGAAAGTGCATTCGCTGGTTAGGCACAATTATGTGCTCGTGGATCACTCAGTTAGGGGCGTTGACGAAACAGCTCACATAATTTGACGGGTTTGCGGCATCACGTAGGCTTATTGCAGTAAGTTGCTTACAGTCTCCAATATCCAGAAGCATCTATAAAATGAAATGAGCAAATCATAAAATACACGGATGCCAATATGACAGTATGACAGTTTTATTTGACTGTCACCTCAATTGTAAAGGCACAAGCCTATATAAATGTGGCTGCTGACACAAGAATAAGGTCATTTGTAGTCTGTGAATGTCAAGGCTGATTATCGAGGCCAGATTATAGGAATGCTTGTTGTGTGACTTGGATAATTCCAACAGTTACACTTTCGTTGTCAATTGGCTCTGTGATTTCACTTTCATATAGTTTTACAAAAGACAAACGAGAGCCTTCCGTGCTAGTTCTTCCGTCTTTGTGTTGGGCAATCCAGTATGTCAGTCAGGAACGATGAAGCCGCTTAGCTGAGCCATGATCTAATGACAGATGTACGCATATCTCCGAACTAACTTACCCATAGCATCAAATAGTCGAAAGGTTTCGTTTGGTAAGAACAGCGAAACTGGTTATGGGCTATCGAAGAGTTTTCAGCAATCTTATGAGTAGTGTGTCACGTCTAGAGAAAAATTTATTACGATATCTCGAATATTGTACCTACTGAAACATGAGACGGCCTGGTGCAGCACATTCAGTTGAAACGGACTATAATGAACGAGAGGTTCAGCTGGATTCCGTTGAGTCTCCCGTGTGCAAATGAGAGCAGTTGTCGAAAGCTGGTCAATTGTTTAGTCTTGCGATGCTTTGGGATCTCAATGGAAAAGTGGCACTCTACTTGGAACTGTATTTGTATGCAACAGAGTTGGTTGCCTAACGTGACTAGACAGCAAAAGGAGTTTGGTGAATATGTCGTGAACTTTACTACTGCACAAACGCCAGCCAATTTTCTTCACCCAATTTCGCGACTTTTATCGAGACCTGTTTTCGTTTGCAAAACGCTGAGTTCGCTTGAACAGCAGGTCAAATTGTCCACAACGTGTATGAAGTGACTCACCAGCGAAAACTAAGTTCACGGATAATCGAACGTCCCCTGCCAAGTTTCCGACACATACACCTCCAGCGAATCCGTGACCGCTAATATGTATGCAAGTGTATGAGCAGGCCGCCATAGCTTTGTCACATTGGGGTACTTCGAAATCACATTAAGCCTCTCGTAAATTAACTTGAGACGTCCGGGGATTAACTTCGAATTGTAATGAAGTTATTTTTAGTGTTACCGTATCAAAACCGAGCATCCCTTTGAAAAATCCCAGCAGTTCTTTCAAATACTGGGCCCACAATGAATGCACCGCACAGAAATACACGCACACATGAATCGTTCATAAGCAGTCATGTGTGTGTTATGTGTTGATTCAACTCGTCATTTAAGTGTTGGTCATGTGTGAAAACTTGGCTGGACGAAAGAGCTTACTGTCATTGGCTCACATAAGTGAGTCCAACGGTCTTGCTTGTGGTGGCTTGTTCCACACGAACAGTTGGTCAATCTCAGTGACGTCGTAGCGAACGGGTCTTTCGGTTCGACAGATAATTCGACAACAAACAGAAGTGAGCTAATCCTTGTGTTTGATTATTCCAAGCCGAATTGTTTCATATATTTGGTCATCCCGCTGAGAGAAGTTATCTTCACAACAGTTTACTCTACCACAACTTACACACTCTAGCATATTTGTTTTATGCATCCAGTACTAGTCGGCAGTCTGTTGAGTTCAGCTGCACGCGGTAGTATGGAGACATTTACGAGGACTCGAGCCCCTCCACAAATTCATTTAAGTAGTTATGCAAGAAACTGAAAGAACTATCCAGGGAATCACCTTTTAGGTAAGCGTTTGGTCAAATCCCGAAAACCTCAGCCACATCGAAGCTTTTTGTTTTTATTGAAACAAAGCAGATGGATATAGAGGGATCAGGCGTTTGATTACCACCTTCAGAATCTGACTTCTAACGACGTATCCACCTACTGATTTATACAGCCAGTCAACGTGATTTTGAGGTGCGCAAGCCAGGAGGGACTTTCCGACTACTTATCAGTAGTCAGCTAACTGTCTAAATTAATCAGCCGCCGGTTGGACCAAAAATCACACCATGAAACATAAGTTGTTTGGCTTAGGATTACGCTGTGGAAACAGTTTAACGCAGCTGCACCTCCAAAGGCATTTGAGGGTGATTTCTGTAGTTGTACATCAAAGATATAGCCCTGTGGCATGGTGGAGTTCAGTTTACAATGGGTTACCTTTGTTAATGACTATCTGTAGCTTGGGCATGACGAGTTGTTGTTGTTATCGTAATATATTCCAAACTCGTCTACCAAAACATCACAATGAGTAGATTTTTCAAGGAGTCACTTGCCTTAGGAACAAGTTTAAACGACTTCATTTTATCATTTTTCTAATGTCTTCTAACAACTGCGATTCTCAGTCTTGAGGCTTACCGAGCAACGTGGATGGACAAATTGAACAGGTTGGACGATGTTCTCAGACGTTTTTAGCAACTTGGATGACGGACAACGTAACACTACACATAAGATTGCTGAAAACTCCCAGATTGGCATGACTTGCTTCACTCTTCTTGAAACTTATCAGGTAGGTGCAGTGTCCGCGTCTCCGTCAACCTTATGTTCTACTTGAACTCAATTTGTGCGCACTTCGCCAAATACACTGGTTTGCAAACTTTTTTGTCCAAAGACTCTATTCACCTTATAATGTGAAATTCTGTGAATTTGGCTTCAGTGTCCTGCGTTTAAGACATCGGAAATGAGACCCCAGCCACTGGTTGCTATCCATACTTCGTTTCAAGTTATCGAAGTTCAGCGACACTTTCGGAAACTGCTATCGTAAGCATACCATTGGGTTTAGTTTGCCAGTTGTTCTTCTGGAGAGATGTACGCGTAAAAATGCCAAACATAGATTCCACTGAATAGACCTGACAAAAGGCAGTAGTAGTGCACAGTAATGACATATCACATGGAACCTCATTGGCTATCTCGATGGAACTCGTGATCTCCATTGTATAACAAAAGTGCAACGCCCCAATATCCAACGTGCCCAATTTCATCACTGATTTTGCTAGTGTCTGTAGTCTGTCTCTCAGTCGCTAGTTGCGTCCTGAACTGACTGCTGAAGCTGTGCACTACCAATAGGCAACTCTTCTTCAGCAGTTGTTAATACAGACAGATTAAGGAAGTCACAATAGGAAATCCATTTGGACCTGGTTTGGCAGATACTTTTGTGGCTTACGTAGAACATTCCGCACCAAAAATACCACTCTAAACTCCGTTTTAACACGTCCCATGGCAACCTGAAATGTACATCTGGAACAAGCGTAGTAGCCGGTTACCTGTTTTTGGGCGCGTCACTGTAACATCGGAGCGAGGGTTCGATCTCCAGGACCAAAAGTCAACACGGTTAAACAAGTATTCGCATTTTAACGTCTGCGATCCGATTTCATACAAACATGGTTCGGCTCGCACTCTACTTAGCAAAACACGCCCTACAGGTCCACCTTAAAAAGTGACAAGAGAGTTAAATCAGTTGCAACAAGCATTCCTCGAGAACGGGTAACCTATTTGACTTCTAGAGAAGTAAGGAAAACTGAACCTCATAAATCCTGGCGTTATAACTGTGCCAATCAGGTCTGTTCACACTTGTATGCCATTCAAATAGCACAGCTTTTCTTCCTTAATCATAGGTAGAACGAATGTTGCCGAACGTGTGATGCCACCAGGCTTAGATTCATCGAGGTGACATTTTACACCTCAACTAAGGAAATCAAGGTACATCTGCTTAAGTCCAGCTAATCCGATATTACATACGGCTTTCCGTGTAGCTAGGGTTGCAAGTACACTTGCCGAACAAAAAGCAACCCATCTAGTCACGCTTCTGGACATGCCCCCTAATGGTAACTGATCTTGCGCGAATGTAAGACCATATGTGATTGCCTTGTTATACCATGTAAATAATAAATTTGGTGGAAAGAACTGATGAGGTTCCGAAAACTGTCATCGTAATAGACACCCTGTGCACTACTATACTCATTTTGTATTCACATTTCCCAGTAGTTTTTTTTCCTCCGATTCGATCAGCAAGTACAATGTGTAGTTCCCTGACCGCTTTTTCCCATGTGGACCCTAATGTAGTATATGTAATTTCCTGATCCTCCACTGAGCGCAACATCTCTTTGTGGTTGGGTTTGGTTGGGTTTAACAACTTTCGAAGAACCTCAGACGTCTCTGATTCCTACGGGGTTTTGATACCGGAGGCAAATAGTCTTCATAGGTGCTGCCTGATTTAACTCACGCATCTTCTTGGAATCCTTTGTTGACCTCAGTTTGAGCAGTTGCGCGCTTGACCTCTTACTCTGACCTGGCTAAACATTGAAGGTGCAACAATATGATGGGATGATGAACAGTTTGGGGAGGCACTTGTGTCTGTTGATTACTGAGAAATGGTAGTCATACATTTCCGACCAATCTTATATGTCACAGCAAATTCTAACTAAAAAATTTGCTTTGGAAGGATATTCGAAAAGAAATTCCACAAAATGTTAAACATACTTTCTGTAATCTCCATTTCAGTTGCCGTGAACCCCAAAGCAGGGTCACTGGAAAAATGGAAGGATAGTTATTGAATGTGAGTTGTCGTATTTATTGAAGTAACAAACCTATAACGACCAAAAATAAATAGCAAATTTTCGAAAGGTTTTCTCTTCATTTTAATTAGGAACTCTCAGCATTTCGCACCACTGTAGTTCGATGCAAGCACTCATGTCACTCTGAGCAATTTCTCATTAATTGGCTGCTTAAGGCAAAATTTCAACCAGTAACAGGCCCCCAGATGGTCAGGTAGAAAGGATGGAGATTCAGTCCCCTCCATGTCAAGTAGTTACTCCAACCATCCAATGTAAAAACACTTCCTCTACAACATACACTGTTCCAACCTCTCGATCGGTTCTTTTAGATAACATTAAGAAATGGCCACTCAACCTAGAGCGTACAGAAAGATCTTGCTAATCATTCTGTTGTTCTGTTTACGACCATCCTCGATGTTTGACATTTACTGTTTTCTGTTGGTTTGGATAGCGTTCCTTGAACCCAACCCCCGTGGCCTAGTGGTCTAGGGGTATGATACTCGCTTTGGGTGTGAGTGGTCCCGGGTTCAAATCCCGGCTAGGCCCCTTTTCCAACCAGCGATAGGGTGGCTTGTGGGAGTTAGGTTTTCCCAGACTTCTCAGGTATTGGGCGTGTCCTTCTTGAAGCTTTCATCGTTTCGCTGCAGGTGTGTAGCTTGATGAATTACATCTAAGACGCCGGTGTGTCGTAAACTCCAAGACGCGCGGTCCGTTTAATTGATAAATCTGAGTTTGTCTGAACGTGGACACTGGATGTGACAACGAGTACCGTGTATCCTTCGATTGTGACAAAGCCAGCGGCAGTTGAATTAAACGCTTTGGAAATTTTGGGAGTCATGGCGAGTGCATCTTATCTGGAGATGCTGTCGCTTTTGTAGTTCAGGGGGCGATTCGTCAAAAGTGACAACCAGTATCCTATTCAATTAACATAGTTACTGACAGTGTTGTTAGTAGTGTAAACTGATCTCAAAAATGGGATATGAGAACTCTGATGACATGAAAATCCGGAGTGCAGTCACCTGAACATGGAAGTGTTAGATGAATCCAGCTACATCTCCCATTTATGATGTTTCGTCAGGAAAATCAGGATGTTTTTGAAATAGTGTTATTCTGGCATAACCGTGAATCCAAAATCTAAAATGCATGAAGTGTTCACTTTCCAAAAGATCGCGCCACTTGTGAGATGCGACTTTGTATAGCTTTTTTGCAAGATGGACGATATTCATTTGCCTCCGGATTTTACGAGGTCCGAAAGCATACGGTTTGCTCTACATACGTTGGTGCAGATGTGGTCGGAGTAAGAATTTACAGAGGTATACATGGAAAGTTTATTAAGTTGTTTGCTGCGCTCAGAACGAAAAATACCGTCCTATCTGGTGTGGGGATCTTCACGATATCACACCCTAGTTTGGTTACTTTGTCAGTACTGTTGGTTTATATTGTGACGGATGCTTCTGTTAGATTGACTTCAGCGTTGGGAAAGGCGGAGGTTTCATGTTAGGTATGGTAAAGGATCATGAGTTTACTCGCTCGGGGTTAGATCACAATCTGGTGTTTCGAAATCTCGTGAGGAGCCCAAAGGTAACGTTCATTACTCTGTGGATGTTCTCCAGCGAAATGTTGGATGAAGCCCGCCCACTGAAAAAAATATGAGGTGAAAGCTAACCGACGAGATCATGCAGAAATCCTTTGTGTCTACGAACTGCTTTGATGAATTATTGAATATTGACAGTATTTTGCACATGATATAAATTAATATTCAGCTGTGTCTCCTTTGTCTAGATAAATATTAATCCAAGCACAGTATCATGAAGGAGACGTCATCTTAAAGAGAAACCGCTTCAAGGAGGGTCAAGAAAGTGGATTCTTCGCCAGCTTCCTTCAGGAATTGCGATTCTAACCAATTTTCGTGTGACAAAGTTTATTAAGGTTGGATTTCTGTGTCCTATGATTAGGAGAAATAGATTCCACTGTTTTCAAGGATGCGTCGAGCTTGTGGCTGTCATTCACATTTACACCTTTTGAAAAAACATAGGCTTAAATTTGTCTCAACAAATATTTGCTTTTTACGTGAGTACGTCTATTTTACACGTATTCTGACACGCCGTTATACTGTGATTCATTGGTTCGTACGGCTGCCGACAAACAAAGTACCTTAACCTGGGTTTGGTCGTCGCTTAGTCCAGATAAATGACCTAGACAGCTCCAAACCCAGTCTAGATTTCCCACGCACGTGAGTCACGATGAACCACAAGGTCGAATGTGGCCTCCACAGGCTTCATCAGAACTTTCAGAACCGTATGGGTTTTGCTGTCAACCGTATAGAGAAATTCGGCAATGGAAAAACAGTGAGGTTTGGACTTACTGATCGGTACTCAGAACCGTCGTTGTGGGAGGCATAAAATTATGCTATACGAGATGTAAAGGAACTCGGTAAACTTATCCTTACACATTTACAGTCTATTATGAGGGTTACACTGGAATTTTCCCGTACTTAAAATTATTCGCGTTTTGCGGTGCCGTACCTTGACAAGAGTTCATATTATCCCATTCTGTAGTCACAGTTGGCTTCATAACATCAAAGATAGGTCACTGGGTGAACATCAATACCGCAAAACGGTCATATCTGTCAGTTGCCTAAGGCTCAGCCCTCCAGCGATGTCGATATTAAGCGAATGCATCCGTCATCTGGGGATGAATGCTTTCCTATAGCTGTCTGTCTGTGTGTTTTAAACAATCCGTGCTCACCTACTGGTCCTGCGAACATGAAGGCAAACTGCACCAACAGCACTCAGGCTTCTCACAACGTCCTTCGTTCCATTCTGTTATGTCAAATTCTGTCCAGCTCTAGGTTCCTGCCTTTAGGCACGGAAAACAGCACTCGTCTCGGTAGGTAGTAACTCGGCATGAGTAACACATGACCCAGTCATCTTAACCTGCAATGCCGAATGCATTATTTCCGGAAAGTGCCCTCTAGTTCACCGAAAGCCCGTCTCTTGGTCACCTCATTGCACATTCCCTGGTTCCAGCTAATTCCAATCATAGTTCTGAGACATCGACAATCAAAGGCCTGAAGTTGTTTCAGCTACCCTGTCCAAACTGGCCAAGTCTCGCAGCCGTTAACAATGCAGCGCATGCTGTAATCGGAAACACACGTCCTTTGACACCCATTGAGATGCTTTTGGTGCCACAAGCCTGCATTACAAGTCATATTCGAACAGTTCGAACGGTTTCTTCGACCCAAAAGGCGAAACGTAGATTGACTAGTAAGCTTCTGTACTCAGCACATTTCCAAGCATTTCTCAGCACTTGCTGAGAAATACATTTCCTATCGGTCTCGCGAGAAATCAGAGAATTATGAGTAGCTTTGTTATAATTGCCTGATAAGGAAAAAAGCGGCGACTAGTTAACTGTATAAGCATGGTTTATGTACGTGTTACATTCCCTGAGAACTGTCCGAATAGCCATCCAAAGACCGGACATTAAAGTGATCGGTGGACGATTCGAGAGCCTATCAGATGAATTTTCACGTTTTGGTGGCGAATTATTCTAAGTTAACGCATTAAAAATTTGAAAATGAGGAACAGATTAACTCAGTACTTAACCGGGCTATCCCCTTGGATCTGTCATAAGTGTTAAAGGAAGTGACTTGTTTAATCAGGTGCGCGCCCGTGGTGGACTGTTTAGTAAATACTAGCCTTCTAAAATGCTCCCCCAACAAAACTACGTTACCGTGCTGATGCACAGAAACGCCATTGAAAGCAGTGTCCACGATTGCCGTCTAGTTGATCCACAGTTTGATCTGGGTACGTTGTACGGATTCGTGTTTAAAGTTTAAAGTGGGTTGTATAAACTCAACAACACTGGGACATCGACGAATACACTCATTTTCAAGCCAATTTGGTCTTCACGGGAGACTCACATGAATCTCTCGTTTATGATATTCCTCAACTGAATGTGCTGAACGAAGGCTTCCTCATGTTCCAGTTGGTACCATGTTCGAGATACCGCAGTATATTCTCATAAAGGGAACTACTCACAAGGTTGCTGTAGAAGAGTTTTCAGCAACCTTGTGAGTAGTTTCCTTTATGAAAGCACAGGACATGTTTATCAGTCAATTGATAATATTTTCTCATTACAAAACGAGTGAGGTGTATCTCGATCGTGTGGATAAATGTTCTTTTGGAGGGATGATCCTCAAGGACCGGCTCTTCCTGGGAGGGACGAGAAGTTAAAGGATCTTTTTAAGGAAGCTGTCGATACTGGCCCTTTGTGGCAGCGGTACTACTTAGAGATAGCATCAGAGACGGTGCTGAAAAGTTGCGGATCTAAATCCAGCGACTCGCAAGAAACTATCAATTACCAGAAAAGACTTTTCGGTCAGTTTTCCATCGTAGATCTTCCTGGGAGGTTTTACACTGCTGTGTTCACGTATTCACTGGATGCAACAGAAAAAACTTGCCTTGTAAATTGAGCAAAAGGCATGATTGTTTTGACCGTAGCTGGATTAACATGACAACACGATTGATCCCATAGGTCAACCCCTCCGAAGAATATATCCTTCCGACCGGACTGAATCTACTGTAATTTAGTAAGTCAAATGGCATGTTACCAATGCGTATAGATTTTAATGATGTTCATCACACTGGACAGTGTGACTGAAAGCCAGACTTCAGCATGAGTAACTAGCCACATCAAATTTCTGTGATAGAATCCTTTCCTGATCTCACATAGAAAATCACGCACCCTCTGTAGAGGCCACAATCTTCCGTTGCACCTGTGCCCCAAGGCCATCTGGCCGGTGATCTTTTCCCAGCTGTCCTAGTTTGTCTAACAATAGCTTTGGAGCGTTTCTTTAGCTGCTGCTTTACTCTCTCACTAGTGCATGTTTCAAACTCCATACTTTCATAGCCTGGAGAGAAAGGATTAAAACTCACCATCATCATCGACAGCATGACATCAGTGTTCAACAGGACGCTTCACTGCCGTACAACCATGTTTATTTGAAAACCTTATTGTAAAGAAAAGAATTAAGGTGGATAGGGAAGGGATTTGGGAATGGCTCACTACAATCAATCCGAGGGGCCTACACCTCCAAACATTCACTCAGGCAATCTGAATAGAAACTAACAACAAGAACGCCATTGACATAGGTTGGCAACCATGCCTTGCAGTGTCTCCAACCAGGCGCAGTGGGGATCACGGGGTCCCCATCCTGGAAGGTGAATAGCACCGACAAAAAAACCGTCCAGCTATAGCACCCTTTCGGTGCCTGGCTGCCATGCCACCCAAAGGAAGCACGAGGGCTGGGATACTGCCAGGTTGCCCAAGCCTAGACAGGGGAAGTCGAGAGGCAGAGGTCGGGTTCGAACCACGGACCTTCCGGTCAGTAAATTCGCGCTCTAACCACTTGGGCCGTCTCGCCCCAAGCGTTTCGCAATCTCTTTCATACTCCTCTGCCAGGTCAAAGGTTGACCACCTCTCTGCTTACGCCACTCTGAACTGGGCATGGAAAACAGCACTCTCCGGCAAACGATGGTTAGGCATACGTAACACATGTCCCAAACAACGCAGCTTCTGGTGCTGGACACATTCTTCAATGGAAGTAACCGTTGCACAACCCAAAACTCGCTTTCTAATTGCTTCGTTACGGATTCGCCGACACCAACCGACACGAGCTATGGTTCTGAGACAACGAGTGTCGAACATCTGAAGACGTCTCAGTTCCGCTGCTCGAACAGGCCAAGCCTCACAGCCATACAACAAAACAGCCCGCACTGTAGCATGATACACATGTCCCTTGAGATTCAGGGACGCACCACTCTGCCGCAATAGGTGTTCCAAATTAGCAAACGCGACCCGAGCCTTGGAGATTCGTGCATTTATCTCATCTGTCACATTATAATCAGAACTAATACAACTTCCAAGATATGTAATTCGCTCCACAACTTCCAGAGCCTCTCCCTGGATTGTAAGTGGCGTGTTCAGTGACTGCATGTCCAGGAGCATGACCTTACACTTTTTGGGTGCAAAGTGCATACCAAAGGACGGGATGACTTTGGTCAGTTCATCTAAAAACACCTGCGCCTTCTCCTCCTCTTCAAAGATAAGAACGATGTCATCTGCATATTCCAGATCGACAAGGTTTTCGTCAGAGGCTATTTGAACACCGGGGTTTTGGAGATCTTCCAGCGTTCGTCTCATTATTTCATCGATCACGAAGTTAAACAGGAATGGGGAGAGTGGGCATCCCTGACGGACGCCACTTTGTGTACGGAAGCTTTTGGAGAGCTCGCCGTATACTCTCACACGTCCGGAAGTCTTGGAATACAAAGAGCTTATTATGTTCACGAACTTCCGGGGCATTCCTTGGTGGGCAAGCGTGTCAAGCAGAACAGACCGGTCAACCGAGTCAAATGCGCCTTGGAAATCCAGGAATACTAGAATTGTGGGTCGCTTATACGTATGGCGTTGTTCTAGCACCTGACGAAGTGTGAAGATTTGGTCAACGCAACCCCTACCAGGCCGGAATCCCGCTTGCTGCTCTCGAGACAGTGTCTCACGAGCCACCGTAAGGCGACGAAGCACAAGTGACGCCAACAGTCTCGTTACGACCGGGGTCAAGCTGATCCCCCTGTGGTTGCCACACTCACTACGAGCCCCTTTTTTGAAAATGGGCACTATCAACGACTCTCCCCAGTTGTCTGGGACAGACTCCTTTTCCCAGATGCAGGCAAACAGATCAGACAGGCGTTGACTGAGGATTTCACCCCCATCTTTGAACAATGCGGGTGGGAGGTCATCCGGACCAGAGGCTCGGTGGCGCTTGAGAGAACATATGCAGTCATAAACCTCCGAGGCCGTAGGTGGTTCCACGTTCACCGTCCAGGGTTCTACGTCACCTGTGGGTTCCAGATGGGCGCCAGCTGGTGGCCATGACAATTGTTGTTCGAAGTATTCGGCCCATCGGTCGAGACGTTCTTCTTTATTCGAGATGGTCACTCCATTCCGATCCTTGATAGTTTCGCTCACAGGTGGTTTCCGGGGACCGGTCGCACGGATCAACTGAAATAATCTTCGGGCATTACCGGATTTCTGGGCCTCTTCCATTTCCTTGGCTTTCTGTGTCCACCACACTTCGCGGTCGGCTTTCACACTCGCCTTCACTTGACGTCTGATAATTCGTCGCACCAAGTTATGTTCCGGGCCGGCTGGGATATTTCTCCGAGATTTAAGCAGTGCCACCGTTCGGTCTGATATCCAGTGCTTGAGTGCGCCTGGTGGTGCCGTGCCACAGGCGAAATTCCCAGCACTATGCAAAGAGGTGGCAATCTCGTCCCAGTATGCGTTCACATCTGATGGTGGAGCATTTGGAAGAGACCCTAGAAGACGATTCTGGTAAGTTCGTCTAACATCCGGATCTGCCAGTCTCTCAGTTGCCAAGCGATTTGTCCGCACCTTACGCGGTCCTGGAAAACGTAGGGAGAAGCGACTCCGGACGAGCGCGTGGTCGGAATCCACAAATGTGTTCCAAAACGACCGGCAGTCAGTTACTGATCCACGCCAATGGGTAACTGATGGCGATGTGGTCGATTTGAGTTTGTGGCCGGCATGCCGTTGGAAGACTCCATGTGGCCAGACGACATCGGCTATTCCGGAAGTTAGTACTGCATAGAAACAGCCTGCGATCAGCACACAGCTGAAGCAATCGTTCCCCATTGTCCGTACGTACCGAGTCCAATCCATGTCGACCTCCTAATTGAGTCTCAGATACGCTAAGCCTGCCCACTTGTGCATTCAAATCTCCAGCAACCACCACGGTGTCTGAGCTTCTAGCTCGCCGCAGCAGGGCATTCAGAGCGTCATAAAACCTGTCTTTGACGGCGTCGGAGCTACAGTCAGTTGGGACTACATGTTGGCTGCTACAAGTCGCTGCAAATGAACTTGGATAGCCGTGATTTGTAGCCGAAAATTAACAGGAGGATAATCTCGACGTGGACCAACAGGCACGTGGATTTCAATAATCAGAGGAATTTCGCAGGCACTCTGAGGCCTTTGATCTGCAAACAGACTGTCCATCTACGTCCACTGAATGAGTTTGGTCAGGTGATCATCAATCGACAGAGGATCGAAGTCTGTGGTTTAAACGCGACTATTTAAGAGTCGGAGACTGACCTGATCGGTTGAATGGGTAAAATATTACACCCATCAGTCCACACTTCAAACAAGCGTTAATTATCACATCAACTGTTTTACCAAACACAATGGTCCGGTCCCATCAGTTTGGACTGGATCACTTCACTCTATGACTGAGATGTGACACTTTATTTGTACACATTCCGTCCACTGAACTTTTCCGGTGCAGCTAGCGAGAACACATAAATAATATTAGTAAAAGGGTAGAAAATGGATTATAGGACGAACCCATGTGCTGACGATCCGAACTTTGCAGACTCGTTTTCGGACCTCACGAACTCGGCAAACGTTGGTCAGCCTGAAGATGATACAGA
Source organism: Clonorchis sinensis (assembly GCA_003604175.2). Taxonomy (NCBI): domain Eukaryota; kingdom Metazoa; phylum Platyhelminthes; class Trematoda; order Opisthorchiida; family Opisthorchiidae; genus Clonorchis; species Clonorchis sinensis. The sequence goes on along the minus strand of CM030369.1, from coordinate 191,504,471 downwards.
CAATGTAAGTATCGTGAATGTATCCAACTTCGATGAACGCATTAGTATCAGTCCAGAGCCAATCATAACCTACTCACCGGATGGGAAACAAGGATGGATTAGTATTCAACAGGAAATTACCTACGAAGTTCCATTTGTGCCTGAGGCGGATAGTTGTGGATGTTCCCCACTGGAACGCACTCAGTTGGCCTATCGGTTTGAGTCTGAGGACTCGAGGCCATCTGTTCCGATAGATAGTTGGAGACCGATGCATGCTTCGTCTGAAGACAAGCTGTACAAGGTCTACACCTGCAGTCAGCCTGTGAATGTAAACCGACCGCAGGTAAAAGGTGTTCAAGGAGGGCAAAATCGACTGAAGCAATTTAGACTTCATGCGAGATCTATGGAGAGAAAATGCTGCTGTGCACACAAAGGGCATGAAAACATGTCAGAAAAGCCTAATTTGACTGTGGATAAGTTGAAAAGACCTTGTTCAGCAAGAAGCGCTGATTCTGTTCAAGACATCTTAACAGTCGACCAAGAAAAAGAGGCAAACGTCGAACAAGCTGCGGAAACGGGAACTTATGAGGTCAGTCAGGACCACTACTTAGTTCAAGACAAGAAAACTTCTGGGCTGGAAGCTTTAAGTACGGCTAGAGGGAACGGAGAGGACCAGGTGGATATAGCACATAAGTGCATAAATAATATCGCGCCCTGTCCCGTGGAGGTACTAGGGAATGCTACAGACCGGGAAAGTGCAGCTGTCCAACCATCACTACTGACGGATGGGATTTTGAGCGCAACGCATTCAGACTCAGATGCTGCTCTAAGACCCCTTGTTTCTTTCCCTATCCTCTGTGGACAAACCGGAACGCACAAACCCATCACAAACTCTCCACACAGTTTTACGCCAACATATCCCATACAAACTGAGAAGGAGCTAAGGGAAACCGGAACAGCGACACAATCAAAAATACCAACCATTAGAATTACCGATAGTGGAGAGTGTCCAGGAGAGACACCACCGATGAGGAATGACGTTAAAGAAGATCGGAACACAATAGTGTCAAGCGTACCAAGAAATTCTGGTACAGAGGACCCGTTATTGTTGGGTGGCGTTGATAATCTTGTATCGGGCAAGGGGATCAGAACCACCCGACATGACACCTCTAAAGAACTCATCACTACGCAAGTAGATGGACACACAATTGAGGTGTTGGATCAGTCAAGTGTTATAGCTTCAGAACAGAACCGACTCCAACAAATATTCTCAGAATCTGTATCACCTAGCTCAGTTATTCAAAGCAACCTATCCAGTGGGTCAAAAGAAATGCCTGAAACTCGTCCGAACGGTCAGGATGGTAACATTCTATCAGAAAGTGACTTCAACCCAAAGGTACAAGATGCAGTAGGGTTTGAAGTAGATTTATTTCAGATCTCGGATAAAAAGGAAAGTACGGATATTGCGCTATGGTTGGATCCGCCAAATCAAAAGGAACTGAGCAAAAGTAACATATCATTCGAACCAGACGCGGAAATTAGTACTATCACTAATTCTAAGGTCTCGCCTATCAAACGGCAATCTCAGGGGCTCAGAACCTCCAAGGTTCTTACTAGTGAGTCGTCTGACACAATCGATGATGTTAGAAAGTGGCTAAACTATATGGTGAAAGGTCAATTCAGACTGGATCGGCCGGAGTCCCCATCGACTCTTGATGCACCAAGTGAGTCGTTAACCGAAAATAGAACATTATCAACAACAAGGATGAAAGCCAGTGAAATGTTAGGTGGGCGTTTTTCAAAAGAGATCCCACAGGTTGATGACCGTGAGAATATGGAGATGGTAATCGAATCTGAACAAGCTGCTGCACACAAAGAACAGCTGCAGGTGCCTGAACTAGAACCAATTACGGATAGTACAGTAAGTGCTTCAGTAAAGCTGAATATCAATAACCAACCGGCTGTCACCATGAAGGATATCACTTTGGGTCAACAAAGCATAACCGAAGGACGGCAATACGAAGCAGACCTACAACAGAAGCAGGTCACGAAAATGGATCTGACAGATCTGATTACTGCGAAACACGTACCGATTTTCAGCAGCACTGAGAACAGACCGAAAACTGAAGCAGAACATACAACCACTTATGAGCAGATTCGACCGCCTCGTAAGCAGTCAGAACTAGATGATGCAAGCAAAGAAAATTCTCCAATGCCGGCTGGATGTGATGAACAGGCGGCACCTAGGGCTACTTCACAAGAAGCTTTGGACCTCCAACAAGCCCCTCAAAGAGACGTAATCAATCCATCGACGAACGACGTAGCTGTTGACGGTAGTTTATCACACATCAGTCGTACAGAATTAAATCAGTTGGAGTCTCACATTCAGATGACTGAGGTCACGAATCTCTCATTACCCAGAGAGCCTAAGGCCGACCAGCAGTCAACTTATCATGTACAACAAAACAGCACGGTTTCGTCGCATCCTGATGAAAACCTACTTCGGATAACACGAGGACTGAGTAAGCCACATGTCGCAGTGCTTCATGAACCCTCTCCAGCAGAGAAATTACACGACACATTACGTCCTATGAAAAGATCAGCGTTAGTCGAAGAACAGTGTAGAAAATATGACTCAATCAGCACCACAGAAGGAGCTACAAAACAGGAAAGCAATTCATTACAACCCGAACATTTGGGAAATCATAGCAGAGAGTATGAGGCAAGACAAGCCAAACAAATTTCACAAAAAAATATTGATGTGTATTCTTCAAGTGCACTAGAATCGCCCAATAGGATACAGGTCCCCCATGTTATTTCTCAGCAAAATAAACAGTTGACGCAAGACACCGAATCATGTAAGCTTAATTCTCTCCACGCCTCACAAACCCAATCATCATTTAAACAGGCGATATCACAGTCTACATTTGACGCCATTAAGGTGGCAAAAGATCTCACAGGTAACATATCCAGACTTAACACACATGAACGCGGTCCATTAGAACAGGTCATTGGGACGGCCGCACAAGTGCCGCACAAAGGGGCAAATTCACAGATGGAACAAAAAACAGAAATGATACCCAGACAACGAGTGTCGATTGCGAGCAAAATCCAGGAAAAACCGGAAACAGAAGAAGGAAGAGAAACAACTTGCGATCGAATTTGGCCAACTCATGCAATGTTAGAGCAACAACAAACAGCGGTGACACTAACCGTTTCAGGATTCCAACCAGCGGTAGAGTTAGACACACCAATCACTCCCGTGAAGGGAATAAATGTTGACAGTAGCGCACTGCATCCGACTATAAGTCTGTTAGAAGAAGCAAATGTCACCAAGTACCTCGCCCTAATCTCAACGAACCAACCAGAGATGACCGATCAGTCCCTGATGCCACAACGGAGCAACAGTACATCTCTATCTACAAGTGAAACAGAGCGTATCAGTAAACCCAATGTCGCAGCGCTCTATGAACCGACTAATGCAGAAAAGCAACTGGATACGAACAGTCCCTCAATGATGGGAAAACTAGATCAAGAAGAAAGCACAGATTCGGTGGGCAGAGAAAAAGATACACACAACCTAAATGAATCTGTAAGCATAGATACAGGAAAGAACAAAATCAATCCACACCCCTCACAAACTAGTGGTTGCTCTGATGAAAAATCCGGACAAAGTGCCCTCATTGTCGAACGGTCCAGTCGGTCGTCGGTTGCCAAGTCACTCCCCCTGGCACCAAAGATCTTGGATGCAATACAAATGTCAGAGAGGGAGGCTAAAATGAACGAAGCTCAAGATCTACAGAGTCAAGCTAAAATGCTTATTTCAAGACTGTTAACACCTTCGAACGTCGCTTGGGACCTCGATAAACTCTCCAGGGAAAAGGAAGAAAGTTCTCTAACGAGCGATGAGCTTAACCTGCGTGCGACGGTAAAGGAATACTCACAAAAAGATGTGATATTACAACAGATTATGCAGAACAGCTCAGTCATTCCATCGGAGGACGATGAACTGAGTGGACTAGATATCAGTGTGCTTCATGAGTTCGTATCAGTGGAAAAAGTACAATGCACCAAAAATTCTGCAAAAATGTCTGCCCAGGTCAAAGTAGGACACAAAAAATGCTATCCACCTAGCGTTCCAGAAACGGGAAGAGTGCGTGAAACTAGGAAAGAGATGAGCGGAATTGTAGGGCACGCCAGAGCCAAACATGACCATCATTATGATTCAAAAGGAAATACAGCCGGGCAGAACCAGATGAAGCAAACCGAACAAATCCCAGCGACATTTATCGACGTCGATGTCTCCTTGGATATCAGAATACTTTCAGGAGCATCAGATTCCTCGGATAGTGATCCAACTCCAAGAACGACTTCCCAACACACGGAAACGTTGAAGCCAGAGACCAAATCAGTGAGCACCGTTTTGCAATCAAAGGACTTTATCGTCAGTACTGCGGGCTTTGGGGAAACAGATGAAGTACCCGATCGGCCAGTCCAAACGACACTTGAGATGCATCGCATCAGTGCACAAGAAGTGGAGATCACAGGCACGTCAGTAACTCAATCAGAGCCTGAACGCACAATGCCCCAAGATAATCCGGTTTACACTAAGTTGGCAAGTGGTATTTCCGGCAGTGTACCCAAGCCCGATACGACTGAACACGATCCTGTAGAGCGGCTTATCGAAACGATTAGGTATTCTAGTGGAGGCGTCGATCTACCGACACACAGTGTGGATCAGTCGGATCTGACAACCACACAACGATCACCAACTGCCTGCACACATGGGGAAAAAACGGAAGCAGTTGAGGAATATGACAACAATTACCACTGGGTTCGACCGGTTGATGCATTCTTACAACAAACGTACGGAGCTGGAGAACCAACAGGACCGGAGTTACCACCAGGAATGGAGACAGACACATCAGACTGGCCTGAAACAAGAACAGTTCTTGACAGAAGTTTATCGAGTCCCTCCGTCATCCGATTAGACGAAGATACGAATGTCATCGGGTGTCTCGTTCTTAGCCCACCAAACGGACTTGAGATGACAAATCAGCCGATTCCTGCAGGACGAAGACACAGTACAATGGCGTCGTTTATGAGGGATGACCAACTCAATATAGTACAAAACATCAGTAGAATAAAAGACATGCCTGTTTATGAGCAAGCTAACGGCAAAATGCAATCAGCAAGCAAAAGTCTTACAAAGGAAGGAAAGTTAGGTCAGAAAGAACACCCAGGTCTGCTTAGCGGAACGATAGACACACCTAGCCCAAATAGACTGGAGGGAATGGATATGGAATGGAACAAAATACATGCACACGATCACCGCGAACTACTCTCGAGAGATTTAAGTGACAGAGATACAGAGAAAAGTTTCAATGAGTACAGATTGAAGGAAGACTGCGGCGGGAAATCCGAACAAAACGCACCAGACTTCCAGCACCAGCCAGTGATCGACAAACGGCCTCTCATTTCAGAAAGGTCAGTTGATGAAACGCAGTCATCGGAGGTGATGACTCGAGAAACCAAGGAAGTCGAGGGATCCTTCATGGAAAGTACAATACTCGTCGAGCAACCACTAACACATCCTGTTGCCGTATACTGTTCCCCTAAACCTGACAGTCAAGTTATGGAATGTTCCTCAATGTCGGATAAGTTTGACCAGCAGAAGATGCTCACAAGCATCCCACAAAATGGACTAGAACCCCAAGGAGCTGTTCAGGAAGAAACTGTTGTTATATCTACGCCTGAGAAAGTTGTTAAAATTAGTCTATTGCATTTCAGTTGTACAGAACTAAATCAATGGACATCAGAAGACACGTCAGCACCTGGTAAAGCTGTTCCAATAAGTTTTTCCGAACTCATTGTGACTGTACGCGATCAGTCGGAAGAGGTTATCGAAACGACAGAATTCCCTGGCGGAATGTCACGCGAAGAAATTGAGGCAAATGAGTATATAGGACAATCTCTACAGGAAAACAGTATGACACTGGCACACTCTATTACCAACCTAGGTGTGATACCGGGCATTACCGATGAAAAAGCTGTAGTAAGGCAGTTTGTCGGAGGATCGCCAGATAGGATCTGCTCTATGAAAGTGTTAAAATCGGTTCAGGAGGAACCTGGGACAAATGGTGAAGGAGTGTGTTATGTAAAGGATGCCACAGAAGTGAACAAAGCTAAAAGATCTGATATTCATATTAAAAAAGTAACAGGAAAACTTAGCAATAAATACGACAGGTTTTATGCTGATTTGTCCAATCAACTACCGGGAAAGCCTGTTGGAGAGAATAACGCGGAGGAGGATGAACAAATCCCTAGGGTTCCCGTCGAAGTCCATATTTCTTTGAAACAGGAGATGGTCTCAGATGCGAAATCTTGTGATAACATTCAAGCTCCGAAAACCACCAAACCACAAACTGAAAGAATCGAACTAAAGTCAAAATTAAGAAAGCGTGTCCTGAATGTTACCCAAATCCATGCTGATACCACTAACATGGGGAAGGTAGAAGAGAAACATGATCGGGCTGTTCGAACAACACTCAGGATGCACCTCACTAGTGCACGAGAAAGTAGAAAAACAGGTGCCTCAAAGATCCAAACAGAATCTGAGCGAACGAGACAACCGGATACGACGGTCTCCAATAGGCGGTTACAGGACACAGGCAGTCGATCAGAACGGATTAGCAAAACGATTCAGCCTAGTACCATGTCACGTGAAGAGCCTCGGATTACTGAGCATTCAGTGAATGACAGTTTAGGGTTACCGGCTGATTCCGGTGCCAACCCAGATACGAAATGGAAAGGAGCCGGCCCACCAGTGGAAAGTTCACGAAAGAGAACTCCACCCATAACTACGTCGAAGTCCACTCAAAAAGTGACTAACGGAGAATACGACCAAATGAACACCATAACAACGAAAAGAACGGACACAGCTGCTGGTCCCATACACAGAGCTGACGTACAATCTAGTATTCGAAGTGGCAGGTCCTATTCTGGTCGGTTTAACGATCCATCAGATAAGATTGTAAAAGATCCTAATGCAGTGCATGCTGAACACAGTGGCAGACACAGCGGGCCCTCTCCGATTCCACCAAGGTTTGATGTACCATTGCAGGTGGTCTCGACTGGAGCAAAATCAACTGACAGAGTTCATGTTTCAAAAACTACTCTCCAACAAATGAAAAACACTGAATCCGAGGCTGAATCAACTCTTTTGGAGCAACCACGGTACCCTCACCTCCACACGACGAAATTCGGCAGGGAGGCTGGAGAACTTGATCGATCGTCGGTGCTGGGCATTAGTGGTGCACGTGAAAAACTGAAACGTTATGATTGGGACCACGAAAGTCGCATGAAAATGGGAATGAAACGATACCAGGAGATTGTTTGTCCCTCTTGTGGTGAAGTTATTCAGCGGCTAATTAATCATGACGGTCCACAGCAGTATCCCAAGCGTCCTGAAATGACGGAGAGGATTGATGAATTTCAGATGCTCACTAGTAAAGTAGCTGGTGAGTTGCCCGTGAAAGTTCCGCACGACCAAAAATCACCTACCTCCCTGTTGAAGAAACCAGACACTTCTGGCATCGACATCCTTTCTGAGAACGTACTTCATCCGGAATTCCTTCCAATCTCGAAAACGTCTGGGAAAGGCTTGGATGAAGCACTGTCTGCAACGCCGAATTATCTCCCACCTCGAGAAATGAAACCCGTTTCAGAGTGCCATCCAGAGGAGCAAACAATGATGTCGGAATTCACCAAAGTTGGGCTTGCTCAAGACGAAGAGCAAAACAGAAAGGTAATTTCACCCTCACATCTAGATGCAACCTCGCCAGAACCCACTAAATCGGAAGTTTCAAAATCGACCTCTTCGACGACGGCGTCAATCTTTAACTGCGTTCCTAGAAGCAGGACAACGACCAACGGGCTAGCTTCGTCGACACCGGGTGCGAGAACTCAGTCAGGTAAATTTGCTCACTCGATGCTATCGAAGTTACGAAAGATGGGCTTTAAAGTGAGTGACAAAAGGTCGCCTCATCCCGAACACGGGGAATCCCTCATATCATCCAAAGAGCAATCGGTTTTCGAAGGCAAAACTTCTCCCATAACGCCTCCTAGCTCAATTTCGCAAGCAGGTAAAACACAGGGTAGAGTTAGCCAAAGTCTGGCAACATCAGCGGTGACCTTAGAAGAAAAGAGAAGTACAAATGACATGACAGATATCAAGCGCGGCATCTCCTCTAATTCGGATGAGTTGCTAAAAGTTTTCAGCAGGCAACCAGCCAGTGGTGGGATTCATCAACAAAGTATGACTTGTGAATCATTGAAAGATTCGCTATCTCGAAGTAGTTTGGTTCCAGTCTTTCCTGAAAATAACCCCAAAGCTCATCAAATGTCAGCTGGCATTACTCCGACAGAGCAAGAATTAGGCAACCAGGGTTCGGATCCCGGTGACTTCGGATCAGTATCAAACACCAAACCTCATGATTTGAGTATACCATCCTCATTCGGTAGAGTATCACTCGTACATGGTGCTCAAGACCGTGCACATGAAAATCCCTCTTTTACACCATCATGGAGCAAACAAGCAAAATATACGTGCAACAGAAAAGCATACGTGGACTTTGCTGAAGAACAGAAAACTACACTGAACCCCTTGGTAGACAAAGTCGTATCTTTCTCGTGCGTCGTAGAACGTAACAATACACAATTATCTATTCCTAACAAGAATTCTCCCACTCATAGCACCAAAGAGCAGCCTTTTGAACATTTTCCCCCAAAACAGTTTACGAACTCTGTTACGTCAAAAGACAGATATGAGCCCAGGCTAACGGAGCTCACTCAGGGGGGTGCTGAGGAACCCAGGCCAGAATGTACCGGAACCCACATTATTAGTCACACGGAAGGGTTAACAGAGGGGAAAGCAGTAGAACTTCACAATATTGAGTCACAGTGGTGTTTGTTTGAAACACAACCTCGTGACCTCGAAGCCGATGACGTATCGCGACCCTTTGAGTACATCTCTTCTGCCTCAGAAAAGCCTACTGAAAGAGTTATTTATCGACCACAAGATGCATTCACTTTGTCTGACAATTCTCACAAGGATCAGGAGTACACGGAACGAGCTTCTTCAATGAAAATTCGGCACATAGTTCATCAGACGCCGAAGGAGCAAAAGTGTGCTCCATCTGTCAGCGCTCCGCTATTTGTACCAGCCAGTATGCGGGTTAAGCGGTTGGCTTCAGAAGAGTCTTCCGACGACCAGACATATAAGTCGGATGGCAAAGTAAGCCCAGGATATTCGAGCGAAATGGCTATTCAGAAAGACGTCATTCTTGCGAACGCTGATTATCCAAGTTCTTGTTCTGACTTCTCACACGACAGTGTTGAGTCCCGTTTGCAGCTTTGCCTGGAACCCGAACCTGGCCGTAGCAGTCATCAAGTTTCCGGTGATTCTCCTCTGCAAAACAGCGAAGAGCCAAGCTCAAATCCAGATCCCGTTGATGATTTCGAAGTTAGCACCATGTCTGTTGCTCACAGTTCATGGGTTTCAAGCGAATCCGAAAGTTCCCCACCACAACTTGACTCGGGAACTACATGTGTGTCTCCTTTTTGCGGAAATCTTCCGGTGGATTCCGACAATATCAAGAAGCATCGGCGATCACTTCGAATGAAACTTGCCTCAGATGAAATGGTACAGAGACCACGTAGCACAACACTTTACGAGGGAAGAGCATACGACAAGACGGGCAGAGTTCTGAACGCCGTAGAATGTGTGGGTTGTGGAGGCGTGTGTACAAGGGGATTACGTTCGCCTACAAAAGAACAGCCCAAGTGTGAAATGCATCAGCGTAAGTTACTCGATCCAAAACCCCAGAGAACATGTTTATGCAAACGATCAAAGCCCCAAGAACAGATTACTAAAACAAAAGCCTATACTAACAAACAGAGATACATCAAAACTTGCGCAGTATGTTTGAACGACATGACTGTTAATGCTTTTCAAATGCCTGCTCGGAACATGCAATCTCCCAGCCCTCTTGTTTATCGAGCTCAGTGTTTGCATGATCATGATGAAATAGACACGCTCGCATCGCGGTGTAGAAACAAGGGAGGGCAGAAAGCTGACACTGTTTCACAGAACTGTCCGTGTCATCACATGTACTACAACCGTACCAAAAGAGCTTCGCATAACATGCCACAGATAGAATACCTTACAGATAACTTTTCCCCAGCCACAAGAATCCCGCTCTGTAAGCACAAGAAAACGAAAAATGGAGGACGGATAGAACCGCTTCCACCGATTACGAAAGTCCACACTATATTACCCTCCTCAACACTACCAAGCCAAAAACATATATTTAAAAAAGAGGCTTGATTTCAGGACCGATAACAAGTGTACAAGTTGGACGGCGATGACCTATATGGACATGGAAAGGTCACACATTGCAATTACTACGAAGGATGAAACGCGTGCACGCAGACCATAGGCACTGCACAGAGACAAATGCCCCCAATGATTTTTAGATTGCTTTTGTTCGGTCTCGGCGAACAATGGTTTCAACAGTTTTACTGTCCTTATTTATCGACTTGCTTCCCGCTTTCAGAGCGGCTCCTTGTAAGCTCTTTGTTTGGAAGATATTCTTATGATAAACTGAATTTGCCGCACTGATGCGAGTTCTGAGCAATGACTTACTGTGAATCACCTGGCACAGTGCTGTGAGGTCGTTCGTTGGTTCCCAGGGCATGTTTGCAAAATCTGTTTTCATTTACGACACTCTACTGTAGCTCAAGGTTTAATGAGGCGAGTACCTTGGTTGCGAACGTTTTACCATCAGTCGAGTTGGCATCATCGGTGCGTTGAGGTTGGAGTACCTGATTGATATAGGGTCAAACCTCAGAACAGTTCCACTCATAACGCACCCCGGCTGGTGATAAAACGTCCACTCAGCGAACAAACCAACGGCCACACAACTGTAATGGGAAGATAAACCCGCTTTAAAAATATTCCTTGTTCGTATTGTTTTTCGAGAATATTGAGCCCCCAGTAGTGTTCGGAAAAAACAAAGGACGTTATGCAGTAAATTCTACGGGAACGATCTTTCAAAGGTTGGACAATCAGCTTATTTTACCGTAATGGGAGAGAGTGGAGAGACATGCACGTGTATCACACCGTAGCCAACTAAATTTCACCTACATTTGCGGAGTTGCGCTTCCACCTCTATGTACTTTCTTTCTGTTCCGCATCAAAGGGGCGGCTTACCCCCCCCCTCCTCAAAGGGCTTGTATACCCCTATCTGCAACCCTCGGCACGCACAAGACAGTGCATTGCACGCTATTACAGAGACGCAAGGTGATATCTGTCAGTGGTTTTCTGTTCATTGGGGACCTGCGACGGTCTTGAAATGTCAGACAGGAGGATAGTTTTAAAATTACGGTTCTTGAGGCATGTCAAACTGAATCGACCGTACCCTTCAATGGATCGGGTCAACCCGGGTTTTTGTTCCTCCTCTCAATGTACGAAACAAATCCATTTTTAATTTTTCTAGTCGAAGTAAGACCGTTTAAAGTAAACTACATCTATCTAGACTGTCAACCACGAAAACCGCACTACGTTTTCTCCCTGTCGAGATGTCCAGATATTTTAGATGTTACCTTAAAATCCATAAGACCGGAGAGAAACCTCAAGGTCATCCGAGGTGAAATTAACTAAATAAGCCACTGAGTACATGTTAACTTCACGCCAAGCCATCATGAAAGGCCTGCCGGGAAAACGCAAAGCCTCTATCAGAGCATTCTGAGGACCTTGTGGAAAATCCCTCGGCATCACCACGCGGAAGAGATGGCAAGATTAACTCGCTCCGCTGACGAACTGAGCCGGCAGGCCTTGTATGTCCTATTTGATTACCTGAAAGTTTCCTCTCCTTCAACGTCAAATACCAACGAGCGATGTCTTTCGAGGTCGCTTGTTCCATTACTTTCTGAAGAAGCTGTAACCAGGTTACCTTTCCGAAGTACTAAGAAACTTTATGTGTCCACAAGTGGTCACTTGGGTCTCGTCTTGCTTCTGGATGAGCCAGATGAGAAACGTTAGACACTTTGATATCCCAAAAAAATTACTAGTGTGTAATAATTTTCAACTGAATGCGTGCACACAGGCCACCTCATGTTTCAGTTGGAAGCGATATCAAAGTATTTTTCTTAACATAACACTACTTATAAAGCTGCTGAGAATCCTTCGACAGCCCACTTATTGGTTCTGCTTTTCCTGTAGATCTCCAGATGGACGGGTTCATTCCGAGTTCGTGCTTGAATATCAAGTTGTACCGTAACTGGAGCTACAGTCATTTGTGAATAAGCTCGACGTTAACAGGGGCCCCAAATGGACATCAGCTGAATCACTTTTTTCACAGTACGTAAGGACTCTGAGCCACATAGGAAATCAAGAAACCTAACGACATCCAACGGACCAATGGGATCAAAAGGAAACTACTAAAAATAGGTCACCGAATCAAACAATCAAGGGAGCCAATTCAGACCACAAAGCAAGAAGAAAACACCCGAACCACAACAGAACAATCACTCACAGAACTGTCGAATTGAATGCACCCAACGAACCAACCAGACACAAGAGATTGAGACCAACTCAGATTCACAGTGGACCAATCAAGCTACGCGAAGACCGCCTTCAGAGCTGCCAGATGCTGTTTAGAACCTATATGAACACAGGCGGAAGAGGAGGAATTCACCCACTCAACCCCGCACTGACGATGTCAGCTCGATTGGTGAGGAAACCTCGGCAATCTAACTGCCAAGCTCGGCGAACAGACCAACAAACAAAAGTAAGGAATAAAACTGAAACTCGGGGGCCGTGCCTACCTGATGAGCCCCAAGAAGAGTGAGACCGATAATAGTTTGTGGAAGTCTAACATATTCGAAATTGTTCAACTAATCTTCCATAAGGTCATGTGATGAAGTCAATTACATAACCGCCCCTGCAGTACGTCACAGGAGCGTTTACTACAGCCGAAACAAAGTGGACAGGTTCATCAGGGCCCACGGGTAGCGCATGTCCTTGGTCGCACTTGGCTTTCAACTGCAGTCACCCGTCACATCGCACTTGACCACCAGCACACGATGAACGAAGCTGAATTACCGCTTTCGAATGTCTCCTACAGCCCCGACAACTACCTGATTGTATCGACTAATAACATGCTTATCGGGACTTCTGTCAGATTGGTTATCCGCTTCGGCTTACAGTCTGCATTAAAGAATAGTGGACTGTTTAAGCAAGAATCTGTACAAGACTTAGGAGAGACTACCCATTCACACCGCTGAGGAGATAGACATGGGGCAGAATCGGATGCCCCATTGCACACTTGACAATTGTTACGCTGAAATACTGAGTGGGAACTCAGATGCACAATGTAATTGAGGAGATAACGCCGAAAGGGAACCCAACCTGCGACCCGGTTATCAAACAAGTGTTACAAGCCGAGCTATGTAAAATGCTCACGGAAGCCACTAAATTGGGTACCCCTCCTAAACAGGCTAAGCGCTAGAGGCAGCAAACGACACCAAGAGACTTTTCCATGAAACTTTCACAAGAACCCATATCCAGGTCCGTTCAGCTAACAAGCAGACAGGTTTTATTTCACAAAATGTGGGTCGTTTGACTGCAGTGGTAGACGGGGAGAAACCACCGCTAGCGGATTTTTACGTGATGTGGCATTTCAATCCTTTGAATGGTTGTAAGTATCTTGTTCAAGTAGCTACGGGAACAAGAAATGCTGTGAGGAACGGATGAACTAGGATGACGAATTCACTATGCTTCGAATCTGTGATTTGCATTTCCTTTGTTTGTATTTTTTCTACAATGGGTCTCCTGAATTTACCTATGATTTCAGATTATCGTACTAAAAGAACTGTCCTACTCCAACTCAATCAAATGTGTTGGGATTGCCTTGGCATTATTTTGACACAAAGATGTCATCCAACCCGTAGGAAGTGGGGAGGATGAAATGTCACCAAGGGATGAACTAGGTCAAATAAATGAAAGCCTGACGAATTCTAGCCCAACACCTGTTCAACGTAGAATTTGAATAAAATGAAACTGAATCGTATTTATGAAGACAAAAAAAAGATGTCAAACCCGACAAAGCTCTCTTGCACTCATTCGAGACAAAATGGAATCGACAATGGTCTGATGAGGAAGTGGAGAGGAATTAGCAGCATCGAGTTCCATAGAAGTGATCCCATATAGCTTTAGGATCCGCTCCTTTCCTTCCAAAAGCGGCGACAGATCATTGTGTGAAGGTTTTCCTTCTATTGTGGAATCTAGTTTAGCAAGGATAGTATCTGGTTCGGCGGGAGATGAAGCAGTGGAAACAGGGATTATGACAACGACCAGAAAATGTTCCGTCGACCGATTGGCACTGAAGGTCTTCAGCGCTTGATTCAAAGAGCGCGTGGGTGAAAGGCAGTAAACGACTTCCGTTGCCAGTTCATGAGTAATCATGGTGTTAGACGAGACGTGTAAAAGAGCCTGGGTAACCGCACATTCAACCTTGAGGAAATGGGAGCAGAAGAAGGACATGAGTGCGAGGGACAACGTGTCAAAAAAGCTTCCTTTGTTAGAAATGTGGCACAATATGTGGTACGATATGCAATAACCGACGAGCCTGACGGACTCCATTAAGACACTACTGAGGTACATGTGGACTCATTCCAATCAATGGAAGAGATCAACAGAAAACCAACAGAGGGGTTAAACTAATGTCTGATGGTTTAGAGCCAGAAGAAAGCGCAAGAAGAACATTCGAAAATTATGGCGGCATAAGCCTGGTGGCTCCAAAATTCATTATTCTCTCCCCGAAATTTTCTTGTTTAGACTGACCGATTACCCGGAGAGACAAAACATCGTGCTCTCTTTATCCATCTCAATCGTGATCTGTCATGAAATCCTTTTACGTCATTCTGTCACGGAAGTAAAATATGCGAATTATATAAAACAGTAGCAGCGATGTTGAGCGGACACTGATTGGCTGATTTCTGCATGTCATCTGATCAACATGCCGGGGTAACTAAATCGCCTGCCTAAACTTTTTCGTGCATTTGATTTGGCCAGTGCACCAGTTGAAACAATCACATACCGAAATACAATGGTTCGAACTGCAGCGGTTCTTTATTCAAAGACAATTGATATGGGGTAAGAAGTGGCGAGGGACCCTGGATAGTTCACATCAGCATACTCAGGTAGCTGTGACTTAGTAAACGACCTCGTCAACAGATACCATAAGTTTCCAGAGACCAGGTGTCCAAGCACGGGTACAGTAGCATAAGTAATTAGTCTAAGTGTTCCAATGTTTCCTAAAACTTATTTCCCTCTGTTTTTCGACCATAAGTAGTATAAAAATGTTGCAGGATACGAGTGAAACAAAAGTCTGAATTGGTCCGGTGTTAAGAGCTGATGGTCATCAGCTCTCAACTGTGTCAAGAACCACATTGTCAGTTACCTCAAACAACTGGTGTACGTGGCTGAATTATAGTTCGATGATTGAGTTCACAGCAATCAAAGTCAGTTGGGTGAACAACTTTCCACCGTAAACGGGTTACTTTCCTTTCAGCATCATTGAGGATTAACAAATTTGAGGTTGCCCAAAAAGATTAGCCTACTGTATACCGGCGTCTAAGTACTACAGCGTCAGGTTACCGTGGACCTGAACCAGCGGTGGTCCATAACGTCTATGAGGTTAGACAAGAGGGACATTTGACGAACTCGCAAGCTTGAGTAGCGCTATCTGCATCTTTCGGGCTCCAAATCCGATCATCGGATGTTTGCATTGTTTTGCTCTTCGGATCCCCTCTTCCTCATTCTATAGTATTCCGCCACTGACACGCTAAAAATCGTCTTGCGCTGGCTGGACGCAAACCACAGTTTAGCCAGTGAACATCTCCTTCGTCTGCTGTGATCCACCGTCATGGACTAAGGAAGAAAAATGAACACAACTGGCCCATTCCATGTGAATTGAAAAATGGGTGGGTGTGCAACTTACTTGAACTGGGTCCAAAATACAGGATGCATCGAGAAGAACACAGGTAGTCATTGGAGGGATAGGAAGCCTTTTAGCAAGCACCTGCTTGCGTAAAAATTCGGCATTCTGTACATCTCGGAAATAACCCAAATATAGGGAATAAGATGGAAACAGATCCAATTCACGAACCTGCCAAGGTATTCTCATTAATGGGGCTGAAATGAGCAAATGAATCGAAGGAAATGCAGCCAAGTGGAAAGGTGGGAATTTCACGAGGATGCGTAGAACAAAAACACAAAAATACTTATTTACGTACCATATGACCGTTATTCCTCCAACGATAAACTGAGTTCCTAATCATGTCAGCCGATTGTCAAGACCATCACTCAACTTGACAATATATCAAAATTTCAATGGCTCGGATGCGCTTCCTGGTGGCTGCAAACGCATCGACAGGTCTATGAAAAAGGGACATCCTAGTGAGCTAATCCATTCAATAACTATCAGATACGTTTTGAAAATACTAACCGTAAGTAAGTAAGGAAAGACTATTTAACCGCACAGAGATGAAGACCTCCGGAGCGGTGGCGAAACGTTTACAAACTCACCAGAAAGCTCTCAAAAGACTCGATCTAACAACACCAGTCATCGTAACAAAAAAGTTCTAAAAATAGTTACACCACTGGCACCCGAGGAATATCGGTCCTAAATATCTCAACAAACCCTGGGAAACGGCAAACCAACGAGGCAACTGGCATCCAAACAATTCTTCATCAATCGCTAACACCGCGAAGGTCTGCACACCAGTATTAAATCCCCAAGAACGATTGAATTCACATAAATATTGGCAAGAAATGCACAAAATACATAACATACCGAGGCAAACAGTACACCCAAATATTTTAGATTCCTAAACCAATATGCGCAACAAAAGTGCACAAAAATACTAGCGAAGACAACGCACTGCATGATGCAAGTCACCCAAGGAAAACCAACGGTGCATACCCCAAAATACACCTGCAAACAAAAATACATCAAATGATAGCATGAACAACCACACACTCACACTCACACACACACACACACACACACAGCGAAACTAGCACAACCACACGCACCAACACAATAGCAAGGCAACACACCTAAGCAACGCATCCTCAATTAACACAACATCATTCGGGCCTCAAATCACCATATACCATAAGATGAAAAACCTTATGAACCCGAATGTCCTCATGACAGACAGAACATGAGAAACAGCAACATCACAATCACACACGCACTACGACCACATATCAACCAGTCCACACTGGAACACACAGACAAAAAACTCACTCATGCACACAAACAAGTGCACTATCTACAAACCATCCGGTGCCGAGCACTGGAAAACACAAGAACACTGAGCTACAATAACAAAAACATCGGCCTTCCGGTAAGACACCATCAAGTCCCACACACAAATCACACAGAAACATTCACTGTCTTAGCAACACATGCAGAGCATGGCCACAGTGCCGCAGCCAATGTAAAGTCAGTCAGGAACACCTATCCACACCAACATATACGATAAACATCGTGAACAAACCAAAAAGATCGGAGACACGCTCCCGCGAACAAACAGTACAAACAAACAACAACTAGTCAAACACACATGCACAGGTTGATGCACAGCGGACACAACGAAATCAATCAGGATCAACCAAAATCACATACACCCATCTCAAACAAAACACGATCGACAATCGACAGCATCACCGCGGACAATAATCGAACAACTCAAAAGCACCATCACGCAAACTCACACCAATCGCCTCACACCAATCGCTCAACTACCCACAACCCACGACAACAAAACACACACTGTACGACGAGGGGAATAGCCAGCGGCATGTGCATACACATACACACTGGACAATCAACCCGACACTCACTTTCGTCCACCAGCGAAACTCGGAACTTCCCACAAGCACCAAGCATTAGTGTGGACCAACACTGCACTGCCAAACAAACCAAACTGGATGTGCCACAACACAATCTAGGCTAACACACACACACACACACACACACACACACACACATACATATGAACATACATAAAAATAAGCCGCTCAAACGGGAAACTACTCACAAGGTTGCTCAAAACTATTCGATAGCCCACGACCGGTGTCGCCCTTCTTGGAGCTCATCAGGTAAGCGCAGTCGTCGAGTCTCCGTCAAACTCATCTTCCAACTGAACCCAAATTGGACCGATTTCGACAAATATGCTCAGTTGCATATCAATTTGATTCTCACGGGAGACTCAAGTGAATCGCTCTCGAAGATCGCACCAACTCAAACATGAGGCAGCCTTTGTGCAGCACATTCAGCTGAAGAATATCATAAACGAGAGACTCGGCTGAGTCGCCCGTGAGAAACAAACTGATATGCAAATGAGTGTAGTTGTCAAAAGTTGCTCATACACTTTCAAACACCGCATATCATCCTTGCGTCCAGACCGACAACAAGTGAGGCAGCCAATAAACGACAGGGATACTCCATTTGGCGACAGCAAGTTTAGGTGAGTCGTGCCAGTCCCGACACACCGTCCGGGCTGCGCAAACCCGACTGCGACGTGGGATAACAAAAATCAACACAATCATCTCCCAACCACACTTCCGCAATACAGAAGACTACCCAACCAACAACGCGAATCCGGCCCACACACCGACAATCAACGGTGCATACCCCAAAATACACCTGCAAACAAAAATACATCAAATGATAGCATGAACAACCACACACTCACACTCACACACACACACACACACACACAGCGAAACTAGCACAACCACACGCACCAACACAATAGCAAGGCAACACACCTAAGCAACGCATCCTCAATTAACACAACATCATTCGGGCCTCAAATCACCATATACCATAAGATGAAAAACCTTATGAACCCGAATGTCCTCATGACAGACAGAACATGAGAAACAGCAACATCACAATCACACACGCACTACGACCACATATCAACCAGTCCACACTGGAACACACAGACAAAAAACTCACTCATGCACACAAACAAGTGCACTATCTACAAACCATCCGGTGCCGAGCACTGGAAAACACAAGAACACTGAGCTACAATAACAAAAACATCGGCCTTCCGGTAAGACACCATCAAGTCCCACACACAAATCACACAGAAACATTCACTGTCTTAGCAACACATGCAGAGCATGGCCACAGTGCCGCAGCCAATGTAAAGTCAGTCAGGAACACCTATCCACACCAACATATACGATAAACATCGTGAACAAACCAAAAAGATCGGAGACACGCTCCCGCGAACAAACAGTACAAACAAACAACAACTAGTCAAACACACATGCACAGGTTGATGCACAGCGGACACAACGAAATCAATCAGGATCAACCAAAATCACATACACCCATCTCAAACAAAACACGATCGACAATCGACAGCATCACCGCGGACAATAATCGAACAACTCAAAAGCACCATCACGCAAACTCACACCAATCGCCTCACACCAATCGCTCAACTACCCACAACCCACGACAACAAAACACACACTGTACGACGAGGGGAATAGCCAGCGGCATGTGCATACACATACACACTGGACAATCAACCCGACACTCACTTTCGTCCACCAGCGAAACTCGGAACTTCCCACAAGCACCAAGCATTAGTGTGGACCAACACTGCACTGCCAAACAAACCAAACTGGATGTGCCACAACACAATCTAGGCTAACACACACACACACACACACACACACACACACACATACATATGAACATACATAAAAATAAGCCGCTCAAACGGGAAACTACTCACAAGGTTGCTCAAAACTATTCGATAGCCCACGACCGGTGTCGCCCTTCTTGGAGCTCATCAGGTAAGCGCAGTCGTCGAGTCTCCGTCAAACTCATCTTCCAACTGAACCCAAATTGGACCGATTTCGACAAATATGCTCAGTTGCATATCAATTTGATTCTCACGGGAGACTCAAGTGAATCGCTCTCGAAGATCGCACCAACTCAAACATGAGGCAGCCTTTGTGCAGCACATTCAGCTGAAGAATATCATAAACGAGAGACTCGGCTGAGTCGCCCGTGAGAAACAAACTGATATGCAAATGAGTGTAGTTGTCAAAAGTTGCTCATACACTTTCAAACACCGCATATCATCCTTGCGTCCAGACCGACAACAAGTGAGGCAGCCAATAAACGACAGGGATACTCCATTTGGCGACAGCAAGTTTAGGTGAGTCGTGCCAGTCCCGACACACCGTCCGGGCTGCGCAAACCCGACTGCGACGTGGGATAACAAAAATCAACACAATCATCTCCCAACCACACTTCCGCAATACAGAAGACTACCCAACCAACAACGCGAATCCGGCCCACACACCGACAATCAACGGTGCATACCCCAAAATACACCTGCAAACAAAAATACATCAAATGATAGCATGAACAACCACACACTCACACTCACACACACACACACACACACACAGCGAAACTAGCACAACCACACGCACCAACACAATAGCAAGGCAACACACCTAAGCAACGCATCCTCAATTAACACAACATCATTCGGGCCTCAAATCACCATATACCATAAGATGAAAAACCTTATGAACCCGAATGTCCTCATGACAGACAGAACATGAGAAACAGCAACATCACAATCACACACGCACTACGACCACATATCAACCAGTCCACACTGGAACACACAGACAAAAAACTCACTCATGCACACAAACAAGTGCACTATCTACAAACCATCCGGTGCCGAGCACTGGAAAACACAAGAACACTGAGCTACAATAACAAAAACATCTTGCAACAATCGGCCGTCCGGTACGACACCATCAAGTCCCACACACTCTCGTCCACACACAAATCACACAGAAACATTCACTGTCTTAGCAACACATGCAGAGCATGGCCACAGTGCCGCAGCCAATGTAAAGTCAGTCAGGAACACCTATCCACACCAACATATACGATAAACATCGTGAACAAACCAAAAAGATCGGAGACACGCTCCCGCGAACAAACAGTACAAACAAACAACAACTAGTCAAACACACATGCACAGGTTGATGCACAGCGGACACAACGAAATCAATCAGGATCAACCAAAATCACATACACCCATCTCAAACAAAACACGATCGACAATCGACAGCATCACCGCGGACAATAATCGAACAACTCAAAAGCACCATCACGCAAACTCACACCAATCGCTCAACTACCCACAACCCACGACAACAAAACACACACTGTACGACGAGGGGAATAGCCAGCGGCATGTGCATACACATACACACTGGACAATCAACCCGACACTCACTTTCGTCCACCAGCGAAACTCGGAACTTCCCACAAGCACCAAGCATTAGTGTGGACCAACACTGCACTGCCAAACAAACCAAACTGGATGTGCCACAACACAATCTAGGCTAACACACACACACACACACACACACACACACACACACACACACACACACACACACACACACACACACACACACACACACACACACACACACACACACACACACACACACACACACACACACACACACACACACACACACACACACACACACACACACACACACACACACACACACACACACACACACATACACACACATACACATACATATGAACATACATAAAAATAAGCCGCTCAAACGGGAAACTACTCACAAGGTTGCTCAAAACTATTCGATAGCCCACGACCGGTGTCGCCCTTCTTGGAGCTCATCAGGTAAGCGCAGTCGTCGAGTCTCCGTCAAACTCATCTTCCAACTGAACCCAAATTGGACCGATTTCGACAAATATGCTCAGTTGCATATCAATTTGATTCTCACGGGAGACTCAAGTGAATCGCTCTCGAAGATCGCACCAACTCAAACATGAGGCAGCCTTTGTGCAGCACATTCAGCTGAAGAATATCATAAACGAGAGACTCGGCTGAGTCGCCCGTGAGAAACAAACTGATATGCAAATGAGTGTAGTTGTCAAAAGTTGCTCATACACTTTCAAACACCGCATATCATCCTTGCGTCCAGACCGACAACAAGTGAGGCAGCCAATAAACGACAGGGATACTCCATTTGGCGACAGCAAGTTTAGGTGAGTCGTGCCAGTCCCGACACACCGTCCGGGCTGCGCAAACCCGACTGCGACGTGGGATAACAAAAATCAACACAATCATCTCCCAACCACACTTCCGCAATACAGAAGACTACCCAACCAACAACGCGAATCCGGCCCACACACCGACAATCAACGGTGCATACCCCAAAATACACCTGCAAACAAAAATACATCAAATGATAGCATGAACAACCACACACTCACACTCACACACACACACACACACACACACACACACACACACACACACACACACACACACACACACACACACACACACACACACACACACACACACACACACACACACACACACACACACACACACACACACACACACACACACACACACACACACACACACACACACACACACACACACACACACACACACACACACACACACACACACACACACACACACACACACACACACACACACACACACACACACACACACACACACACACACACACACACACACACACACACACACACACACACACACACACACACACACACACACACACACACACACACACACACACACACACACACACACACACACACACACACACACACACACACACACACACACACACACACACACACACACACACACACACACACACACACACACACACACACACACACACACACACACACACACACACACACACACACACATACACACACATACACATACATATGAACATACATAAAAATAAGCCGCTCAAACGGGAAACTACTCACAAGGTTGCTCAAAACTATTCGATAGCCCACGACCGGTGTCGCCCTTCTTGGAGCTCATCAGGTAAGCGCAGTCGTCGAGTCTCCGTCAAACTCATCTTCCAACTGAACCCAAATTGGACCGATTTCGACAAATATGCTCAGTTGCATATCAATTTGATTCTCACGGGAGACTCAAGTGAATCGCTCTCGAAGATCGCACCAACTCAAACATGAGGCAGCCTTTGTGCAGCACATTCAGCTGAAGAATATCATAAACGAGAGACTCGGCTGAGTCGCCCGTGAGAAACAAACTGATATGCAAATGAGTGTAGTTGTCAAAAGTTGCTCATACACTTTCAAACACCGCATATCATCCTTGCGTCCAGACCGACAACAAGTGAGGCAGCCAATAAACGACAGGGATACTCCATTTGGCGACAGCAAGTTTAGGTGAGTCGTGCCAGTCCCGACACACCGTCCGGGCTGCGCAAACCCGACTGCGACGTGGGATAACAAAAATCAACACAATCATCTCCCAACCACACTTCCGCAATACAGAAGACTACCCAACCAACAACGCGAATCCGGCCCACACACCGACAATCAACGGTGCATACCCCAAAATACACCTGCAAACAAAAATACATCAAATGATAGCATGAACAACCACACACTCACACTCACACACACACACACAGCGAAACTAGCACAACCACACGCACCAACACAATAGCAAGGCAACACACCTAAGCAACGCATCCTCAATTAACACAACATCATTCGGGCCTCAAATCACCATATACCATAAGATGAAAAACCTTATGAACCCGAATGTCCTCATGACAGACAGAACATGAGAAACAGCAACATCACAATCACACACGCACTACGACCACATATCAACCAGTCCACACTGGAACACACAGACAAAAAACTCACTCATGCACACAAACAAGTGCACTATCTACAAACCATCCGGTGCCGAGCACTGGAAAACACAAGAACACTGAGCTACAATAACAAAAACATCGGCCTTCCGGTAAGACACCATCAAGTCCCACACACAAATCACACAGAAACATTCACTGTCTTAGCAACACATGCGAAGCATGTGTTAGCGTGGAATGTGAGCTGCGGGTGAATGTGAGTCTGTTGATGTTGTTTCGAGGACCTTTGTGGTACTGAATTACCATTGGTGTTATGGAGTGGGGAGAAATGGGCCTAGGGCTGAGAAGGCGCTGTGAACGTTCAATAACTTGTATTCGGAAGTGATGTGATTTACATTGGATGGGCATGCAGAAGATGATGACATCATTCATCAATGACTGCTGTTGCCAGTGAAAGGTTTTGATTTGTGTTTCAGTTTCGTGGGCTTGTCAGAGAGTTCTATCTTGGCTGACATCAGCGGTGGTTTTGAAGAAGCCAGTGGATTGTCTACAGATGCCAAGTGGTGTTTCTTCTTCCTTTTTTTGTGGGCAGGTTTTATTGACTCAGAGGCGTTCACGGAAGGTCCATGAACTTTCTCACGTTTCCTGAAGCCAGTAAAGCAAGAACGGGATCATTAAACTGGGTATGGTTAAGTGGAGTCTAAAGTACATGCACTCATAACCAAAAGAGAGACACGTATAGTCTCTGTTTCAGGTTGGTGCGCCAAAATGATTTACGGTTCTTAGTTAAGTGAGGTGGATAAATGACGGATAAACTTTTGTGTTTCGTTTTCTAACTGTAGGTTCTGATGACACGTGTCTATCGAAGGCAAGCTGCCTAGCTTGTTTCTTCGAGGAATTCTTTTCCGCTGAGGCAACATCCCTACCGAGAAGACAATTATGGAGGCACGAGATTATTTCCGTTGTAACCCCCTTCCTCAACTGCACAAACTTTGAAGTCGAACCGCGGACACATGTTGAGTCGTCAAACGACCACCACTTCTAGATACAGCTGATACACTAGCCAACCAGAGTGGAATCGATTGAATTTGGCCTCGGATACACATGCAAGACTTAGCTTTCAGGAAGGTCAGATTCCTGAAAATAATCCCAGAATGCACGAAATCTACTGAAACCATCAAAATCGCAGTGGAGAAGCCGTTAAGCATCCGGACCAGAAAAGCAAGCTGCCGATTGGACGCTCAAGCAGTCAATCAACCCAACGACGGCTAACGATGATGAGTGGTTAAACATGCAATAGAGACACAGGCGACGATCAGACGGTCTGGATTCAAGGTCAAAAGTTCGTTTTAAATACCGCGATGTCCCCTGTGATTTTTTCACTCACAATAAAGCCGTTGTATTCCTTCTTGGCAAATCTATTTCCGACGATAAGGCACTGGAGCGGGGACAGCAGTTAGTAAAACACTATCGTTGGGACATATCACAGTTGAAACAGCGGCTGAAAGTGATAGAGTTTAAGTATGGAACGGAACAACACACAATAATTCAGAACTTATCGGGTTCTCAATAATTACCGCTGTTTCCATTGTCATGTGAACTTGTGATCGAGAATCTCATTCAAGTTTAGTCGGGTGAAAAAAACACTAGCTCGTCCTGATCTAGTCAACGAGTTCACCATGTCACGTCAGTGTGAATCGTTGAAATTCAAGAGCACTAACATCTGGAATACTCATTTCACGTGAAATGGGAAATCTCAGTTTGTCTTCCTGAAAGTTCCCTGAAAAGCGCCAGAATACAGATGAAATGTCCTCACCCTGTGGGTTCGATATAACTCAGTGGTT
This sequence comes from Clonorchis sinensis, assembly GCA_003604175.2. Classification (NCBI taxonomy): domain Eukaryota; kingdom Metazoa; phylum Platyhelminthes; class Trematoda; order Opisthorchiida; family Opisthorchiidae; genus Clonorchis; species Clonorchis sinensis. The sequence goes on along the minus strand of CM030369.1, from coordinate 191,478,779 downwards.
AAGGCGCGAATGTACTGACCATGATGACCGTGGTTCGAAACCAACCTCAGTATCTCGACTGCTCTTGTATAGGCTTGGGCAACCTGGTAGTATCTCAGCCTTCGTGTTTCCTTCGGAAGGCATGCTATCTGGGCACCAAAAGGGTGTTACAGCTGGATGATTATTAGTGTTGCTACTCCTCACCCTGGTGCAGAAGATATGTGATGTAGTTCTTGTTAATCTAACAAGGAGAGTTCCCTCCTGTGGAAACATTTTGAATTCTTTTAGAGATGTTTCTTGAAAAGCGAAGCGTTGCACCAACACATTTTTTCTCCAGAACCAGTTCGATGAGAAACTCGACAACAAAGACAGTATGAAAGATTACTACCTACTTGCCGAAAGTTCCGGAGTCCGCTGTTACCTGTGACGACCCCGGATGTAACAAAGACAAGGCAATAGGCTTCCTGACCGAAGTATCAAAAGTGACTTGGATTTTCCGTCCAAAAAGTTGCAAGTGTCGTGCATTTTGCCAATCAAGTACACAGTCCTCCTCCAGGTCATAGTGTAGGTAAGCTTCTCCTGTCTTCGGCTGTATGGACATCGAAGCAGCCTGTGGAAATACAGACTGTAGGTCCGTTTCTGTAACTGATTTCTTCAATCCACGGACAAACAGACATTTTCTAAATGAGAAAAAGATGAGTTCGACCGATCAGCGACTCACCTCGGTGAATGTTGTTGCTCAGTCTTTCGTAAAAACCATGTTATATTAAATCGTCTCCGACGGATTGTACAACTTTGTCTAGTATCGAATGCAAGCAAAGCATCCTGCGGGGTGGGGAAAGTGAGATAGGCCAAAGCGGGACGTTGTCGATCCCACTTTTTGTGGTCCGAAGAGAACTTAATAGAGGTAGTCGATGGGAACCGTTTTGCGATTTCGCCAACATGTGTCTTGTAATGAAGTCCATGTAGTACAAGTGTTTTGCAATCATACCGATCTGTGTTGGAGAGATAAATTAGGTTGACCGAGAACCGCGTGGTTACCTGCACTTTCCGGAAGAAATTTTCCAGTCTTAGCCGTTAATGTTTTGTGTTGGAAAGTCATGCCATCAAGTTTCGCTTTGTATTGTTCGACCATGTCGACCGATCCAAATTCAACATAAACTATGCCCGTACATTTGTGAGTTATCGTATTCCATTGTATACGTGCTGTGTGTATATCTGGGATGAGCTGTTCCATCAGATGGAGGTTGGTTTTTGGAGGCAAGCCTGACACACATAAAGTGCGGCTATTCTTCTGCTCGATACGTTTCACGATTTCTTCCGCAATCTTTGGATCGAGTTCAATTGTCTTTTCGTACGGAGTGAATGCATTTTCTTCCCGAGAAGTTCTCACAGCTGAGTTGGGATCTACGAACAAAGATGGTCCAACAGGAGGAGACGCGACATACCTTCAACTAACGAAGAAGAAACTTCGTCACTTGTTTTTGTACGCTTTGTATTCCCAAGGTGATTCAAAGTCTTTTTGCGTTTCTGAGATTTCTTCACAAATCCATCCGAGGAGCCCATCTATGGAAGAAAACAAGTCGAGCGCACGATAGAGCAACAACGTCACAGCTGGGAAAGCTGAGTGGGACACCAAATGGATTCATCTCGCTTGGAAAATGTGAAGTTTACGAAGCAACTCATAAGCCAGCAAAAACGAGAGGATATGTGCATCGGTGAATCGAACAAAGCGCTGATAAGGAGGGTCCGACATCCTAATACGTTTGAACAGACATAGATTTCCTCGTCAGATGCGTTTTCACAACGGGACTCGACAGTTTGTAACGCCTCAGCACACTCATTTAAGTGATCTGTTTGGTGGGTGATCACAAACAAACTATGGGAGTCTCAGTGTACGTACTGGTGGTTTATAGGTGCACAACCTCGATTAGCTTGATTGAGTAACAATCATTTCAGATACAGTCAGAGACTAACAGTTAGTGGGCTTCGGCTTGAAGACCGGCCTTTAATGGGGAATTCCAAATCTGTATCAGACTACTTGAATCGGCTAAGCGGTACTGGTTTCCGTTGAACTGACTATCAAGCAAAAGAGATGGCCCACAGTGTTCTCTAGAAATTTTCTGAACGTTTGCAAACACGCATGATGCTTTGGGAATCTTAGGTATTTGGAAGCCCGTTTCCATTCATCCAGATTATCTATTCGAGCGCATAAGAGACTTTCTCCAAACAACCAAGGACGAATTAGACCAATGAGTCAGAATATATAAAGCGATTGTTAATGAGACGATGCAGCAAGGAACCTCTCCAGCTTATTGAGCAACACAGACTGTGATACATTCGAAAATAAATGTTTACAAAATGGAACACATAATTTCAATAGTTTCGACGAGGAACATTTTTTGTATACGTTTTTCATTGCATTCCTCAAGAAATCATCTCTTAAAATATACTGGTCTGATCAAAAAGTTCGGTTGCTGGCCGTTTGACGGTCGATTCACATAAGTAGTTTATCACACAGTCTAAGCTAGGAAAACGCTACATGGGCAAGGCCAACCCCTGTGAAAACCGAATTCGTGAGGAGGGTGTTAGCAAACTGCATGAAAGCAAAAATATATATGGAAGCTAAAGAGAACCGAAGTGAAGTCGCTTCGTTTTCAACTATGCGGAGTAATGAGTATCTGCACATATGCTTCAAGTGATACACTTAGCCAAATGCAGTGCCCTCTGTCCCAAAAAACATCACCTAATAAAGTGACAAACATGCCATTTGATCTTTCCTAAACTTCTTATGCCGTGAAACAGCTTCGAGAGAGCACAGCCTACTCACCAAATCCACGAAGTAACAGGGAAATATTTGAACGAACGATATCCGCAATTCCACACGAAGGATGCACTTCTTGACACATCTTGACATGATCGATCGCAGACAGTGGGGCTCTTGGACAGATGCGGAAAAAAGACACAGGCTGTTGGATCTTGGATCGATCCTACCTACCCACCCCGTTAAGCCTGGCGTTTATTCGAGCTCACTACCCTAGCCCTTGCACCCAAGAGGCATCCATGGGACAATCGGGTTCCATGATTGTCGGTGATCATCATACGGTTTGTATCCCAATTCAGCAGCCCTAATTCCTGGTTGGAAGTTCATTTTTCCTTCCTAGCGTGGTAAGGCAACACTCACCATTTTATTGTGTAGTCACTAGGCTCATATGAAAGTTTTCTGGAGACTAGGTTGCCAGCCAAGAATCCACTTGGATCCAGTGACAGCACGACCAGCATTTCTGTGAGAGTGAGAGCGACAGTTCACGGAAAATACTCGGCCAGAATTGACAACGAGAATAAACTAGAATAGATCATGTTGACAGCTCCAACCACGAAGTGAATTATGCATATCAGCAAGAATTTACGCTTTTGCTTGAGGGCATGTGACTGCGAGGGATATAGACTAGGTGACTCGGGAAACATGACCAGCACCGAATTCCCTGGAAATTCCGTTGGCGCTTTCACCAAGCCGGTTTGTCTTTCCGCAGGAGCTATTTGCACCAGAGTAAACCAATAGGTGACTAACTTCCTTGTATGTAAATGTATGCAAGTAGCATTAGTATCACCTTACCCTCATCAACAAAGTTTACATCACCAAAAATGATAGCTAGGCGTTTCACTGTCACCATTGTGAGCACCATAAATACGCCGTGGCAACAAAAATTTAGGTCTATGACGGGCATGCACCCAATGCTCTCCGGAGGATCATTATGTAGTGGATGATGACACATGAGGATGGAACAGCTGTAGAATGATTTTCGGCTTTTTAGCACAGATAGACTTAATTTGCAGGAAGAAATCAGTAAGTTTAGTGGGGTTTCTTTTGAGTCATTTTTAGTGCAGCCCTTCCATTTTTAATGTTTTTTTATCGTCTATATCTTTATCGGTACCAATAACAAGGCAGAGCGTTCAACTGCGAAAACCATTCGACACATAACCTCATGTAGTTTGGAGGAAACTCATTGTCTAAAAAGGTATCGGATTGTCTTAGCCCAGCCAAGATCAAGCAATATATCAGGCGCGAACCTAAACCAAAGACCTTCAGGTTGGAAGTCAGCGCCTGAGCCACCCCAGCACAGTCTAGTGTTAGTTGAATTATGTTAAGACTGTGGGTCATCAGGTATTTAAAGATATATAGAACTGCCAGGATTTTAGTGAGTTGCTGGTCCCAGAAGAGAATATCGCGAAAGAAAAACTGAAAAAAGCTACCAGATCGAACCAGCGATGAAATATTACAAAACGCACAATAATAGTCGTTCGGCTCTAACGCTCTTTCGGTTCACAGCTAGCTTGCCACCCGAAGGAAGCACGAGGGCTGAGATGCTGTCAAGTTACAGGAGCAGTCGAGATGCCGGGGTTAAGTTCGAACGACGGACCTTTCGATCAGTAAGCTTGTACCCTAACCACCGAGCCGTCTCGAGCTCTAAAAACTTACTAGAATATGACTGAGCTCCTCAGCGTTTATTTCTAAATCCATTGTCATAATTGGCGGTCACGAAGGATGAGCGGAAGTTGCATCTGGAACGGAACAGACAATCTCAGAGAAGATGTAACTAGAGAACAAAAAATATCAATCTAAAGCCTGTTCTAGAAACGATATTAATGAACAAAACCGTTCACGAAACCACAAAAGGCTGTGCCCCGGGCCAAATGACTGGCGTACACCGCAAATTGTCCAGTACGCCCGAAACAAACTAATAAAATAAAGTTGGACTAGAGGCGAGGAGCTCCTTTTTAATAATCATCCCTTCTCGGGGGACTGTTACAACCGAGGGCTTTACCTCATTTAGCTTCTTGAAAGCGAATTTTTCCCTGGGAAGGATGGGTTAGTCCCAAGACTACAACAAATCACTGCTGACCAAGAAGCACCATCAGTAGCATCGTTCCACCATAGCGTCATCCCGTTTCTGTTTCAGTCTCCCAACCTAAAGTTGTCACCTTGTCTTGGTGATCGGGCTTCCGTGCTGCAATGATTCTGTGGGCTGGAACTCAGTTTCAAAGGGTTCATCATCATCATCATCATCATCAAAGACAGCAACATCAGTGTTGACACTGATGCTTCACTGCCGTACTTTAAGGGTTCAACCATACCAGGAAGGCCAACGGGGAGCAGCCCGACGAAGTACAGCAAATCCCCGTACTCTGAGAAATCGTATTACGAGATAGCCTGGGGATAAAGTCGTACTGTTCTGTGCGATAGGAGTGTGAAGGCAGTAAGGCGGTTCCTTCAAGCAACCAGCATGTCCATATTTATGGAAGAAGCGATACTGTCCTCCGTGAGGAATGACAGGTTGCAAAAGGTTAGCGCTAAAATCTACACACTCTTATCACGCAACGGTTGACCATGACCACCGACGCATTATTCAATACGGTTGAAGTGCTTTTAAAACCAGTCATGCTTTACTCTCTGAGTCCTCAGGCCGAGCCAGCCCCCTATAGTTGAGTGGGCCAGGCCAATGAGTTATAGGCTCCGGGAATGGTCTCAAAAAAGCCTAAAAACCGCTGTCTCGCGACTGTTTTTGAGTCAGAGGCTAGGGAGAGAGTCCCCGAACAAAAAAACTACATCCTCTCACTGCCTTGTGGGTCAGACTTTTAAGTCGAACATGCCCTCTTCTTTAACCTGAGCTACCGGAAAATATAACTTACCCTCGCACTTCCCCGTTAACCGGCCCTCGCCCAGAACCCCTCCCCGTCCATCAAATGCACTGCCACTCCTCTAACCATTATTCCGTGAGTAAAATATCCCCCAGTTAAACGATCTCTTACTAAACTCCAAAGACCTGGCCCACGTTGCGACCTTTATCCTCCACAATTCTACCAAGTTGGGCAACAGGCAACCCTTGCTGAAACTTTGCTTTCCCTCTCTGTCGATTTATTTTGTCTCTGAGACACGCGTACAAGACCCCAATTAGAATGGAGAGTTCAAGTCACTTAGGTCGAGCTCAAATGTTTAACACCTCACTCTTGTGGTATTTGGTTATCCTGAAGCAATTGCTCGTGGTATCTACGGTGCGAAAATAGCATTCAGCCCCAAGGTTGAAAGGACTGGACTGGACTATATCCCAGTTAACAGTCTTTGCGCAGTAAGGTTGACTGCTTCGGTTAAGAAAAATGCAGGTTGATGCAGTGATGGTTTATTTGTCGTACCAGCATGCACACCGACATACCTTAGTTCAGAATCTGAAAAAAATCGTTCAGCACCCTTTCGGTGCCTAACTGCCATGCCGCCCGAAGTAAGCAGGAGGGCCAGGATACTGTCAGATTGCCCAAGCCTAGACAGGGGAAGTCGAAAGGCAGAGGCCGGGTTCGAACCACGGACCTTCCAGTCAGTAGGTCCGTGCTCTAACCACTTGCGTCATCTGAAAAGGACGGTTTTTATCGAGATCTGTCCCGTTTGCTCCAGATAGTCATCCTGGGAGGTGACAAGAACATCAAAGTTGGACGACTAACCCCGGAAGAAGCAAAGCTATGCGATGGATTTGGAGTCGATGCTCAGCGTACGAATAATGGAGAGCGACTTCCTTAGTTATGTGCTGAAAATCGTCCGTTCCTGCCAAGTTCACTCACATCGAGTTACTAGGGGGCCACCAACCGCAAGCCAGTAATGGACTCAGTTGAATCACGTGGTCCTAAATCACTGATGGAGAGCGTCTTTTGAAGATTGTCGTTCCATCTGGGGTGTGCAGCTTGACTCTGACCATGCCACTGGAATGGAGCTCACGAACATGATCTCAGTCCTCAAGAAAGGGACAAGAACGTCATTTGAATACATCGTAGCATCAGCCTAGTAGCCGTGGCATCCAAGGTGCCCTCTGGTACTGTTCTGACCGATTATCTGAGAAACTAGGTTTCTCTCTGGACGAGGATGTACCGATTACAACTCTAAATTGGGACAAATACTTGAATAACACCGCTCTTTCAAACGTCCCCAGTCGATCGTTTTTCTTTGCGCGAAGGCTGCTTTTGGCTCTGTCGACCGTCAGAAACGTTTAGTGATCAAAGGGATTCATTCTAAATTCATATCCCTTGTGAGGGCACTACATGCGAAATCCTGTGGGCCCGTACGAGTGTACAGCAAGCTTTCGTCTGGGTTCACCAGGTCCAGTGGTGTAAGACAAGGCAACCCTCCCTCAAATTTCTTCCCCAACTTTGTTATTGACGTGCTGCTTGAAACTTCCCTGCCTGTCTCTGAAACCGCGGGGATCGAAGTGTTCCAACTTTCCATTGACCGGAACTTTAGCAGGTGGAACAAACGTGCACTTGGTAGATCGGCTGTAACTTATAGAATGACTAACTCTGCTTAATGCCGTAGAACACGTGGGCACTCGGTAGTTCATGCCGACCCTAAGTGTTCAGAACCAGGTCCTCAATTGTCATCTGATTTATCAGTATCATCACCAGAGACAGCAACATCAGTGTTTACATTGATGCTTCAGTGCCGTACAACCATAGTTTATAGTTTATTGTCAACGTTCTCATCGACAACGAGTTGAACACCGGAGTTTTGAAGACCTTCCAGCATTCGCCTCATTATTTCATCAATGACGAAGTTGAACAAGAACGGAGAGAGTGGACATCCTGGTCAAACAACACTTCTTGTAAGGTAGCTTTTAGAGAGTTCGCCATACACTATCACGCTCCGAAATATGTGAATATAGGGACCGTATTATGTCCACAAATTTCTACGGCATACCCTGTTGAGCAATTGTGGTTAACAGTACTGCCCAATCGACATAATCGAACGCACCCTTGAAGTCAAGGAACACCAAGATTGTGGGTCCTCGGCACATATGGAGTTGCTCTAAAACCTGATGGAGTGCAGAGACACAGTGCAGGTCGACACAGCCTCTAAGCGGTCGAAATCCCACTTGACGCTCCCAGGTCAGGGATTTGCGTGCCGCCGTAAGACGATGAAGAATCAATGACGCCAGAAGCCTTGATACGACGGGACCACACCACTCAACATTAGATCTGAAATAGATAAGGTACCGTCCACAGTGGCACGAATGTTCTATTCGTGATAGTCATGCAACCATTGGAGGGGACAAGCTGAAACCTCTATTGACTTGAGATGATTTAAAGCACGCTACAGTTTACGTTACCAAATGCTTATGAGAAATCAAGATATGTAGTACCCTTAGGGGCAGAATTGTCCATGGGACTTGTCCGATCATCAGTCACACGCAGTAGATTAGTTACTCAGGAACGGCCCTTTCTGAGTTTATATTGGTTACACCATAGGAGGTTGCTTGTGGATAGGAGCATACCCGGTGACTCGGAAACTAGAATTTCATTATTTTTGTAGCTATTGCGAGAAGCGATACGCTTCCAAACTTGTAACGAGATAGGGATTGGCATTATTTTCGTTCTGAAGGGGAATCTGTCGGAAGAGTAGCTTAGTTGAAATACATTTGATAGGAGTTCAGCTAAGACATCCACCAGATCGGCTAAAACTGATGCTGGGATCCTCCAAGTGCCATGTCACGTGAGTGGCCGATGGCGAGATCCAGGTAGCCTTTGACAAACGTGGAGCGCCTAGTTTGGTCCCAAAGAACCATCACTCACAAAGAACCGGAATCCAAGGTGAGCCCACCCTCACAAGTATCGACAGGGGTTTACTAGAACCCAAAAGGAGCCAAGCTCAGCCATCGCGGTGGCTAGAATTTATAACGTGCATGAAATACCAAGACCTTTTTCGCTTTGAAGCACATGCTGTATTAAACACATGGTCAGAGGGTGGCCAGTACAGGGTTTTGCTAGATGCATGCGACAGTGATCACAGAAGTTCGATGCAGAAAAATCCAAGCGCTCTCAGAGACTGGGGGCTTTTATGCTCGTGTACAGAAAACGCTAACATGAGGGCAGAGAGCATGTTTCTTATCATCATAAGCTGTAAGAACCGCGTAATTGTCGTACGGTGGTTGTAGTTGCCACAGTTTCGTTCACCGGTGCTTTGGGGAGGTGGGGTAGGTAGCTGCGCATTGCACGCGGGGGTTGATAAATTGGTGCGTAAATACACGACTGTCAGTGGACTGTTAAGTTGAGGGATTTGAAAGGGAGCTATGTATTGAAAATAACAGCCTGGATGCACGAGCGCCATTGACGGCGCGACTGAGCCATGTCTGACAATGCTTCTAACCATTGATGTAGCCTGTCTCTGGGTCCCTATCCAGGAAGACGGCAATGACCAGCGCAGCTGAGCTTGCAGGCTAGTCAAACATGAAAGCGCACGTGAAAGAACACTGGCGCCACCCTATGCGCGAGACGACTCAGAATTTCCACCAGGACCGGGTTGGGGTCAGGCGATCCTGGTTACGTTCATCCAGCAATAGAGTGGGTAGTCAGCCAACAAAAGTCCAAAGGGGTGCAAGAGGAGCTGGCCATGATTGAACGAACTCTTGTAGCAGAAGAAATATACCAGCATAAAACGCCGAAACCATCTGTCAGGATGGTGGGAGTAACGCACTATTAATGTGGGTTCCTCGAACAAATACAGCGATACTGTCTACCGAAACCAATACAGTGGGGTAGTGTTGCTATCAAAGTTGGTGTCAACGGAAGCATTGTGAAGACCACAGTGAACACAACACTTTGGATATCGATAATATATGAGGAACTTCTCCTGAAAAGATCAGAGACGATGAAAGACAACACACAAGTCATCAGTATAACGGAACGAACAGTCTTTCCGCCCAGCTAGATCAATTCTATCCAGGTAGGACGCAGAAACGCTATCGATACACTTAGACTAAAAGAAAAATACCTCCCGACTTATTAGTCGAATGAGATCTCTTGCGTAAAATAGGTTGCATCAACCTCACTGACCGAGTAGTCCAGCACAAAATGCTGAGGAGAGACGAACGAAAAAAATGAAGGCGAGGAAGTAAGCGGACGTACTCGCAAACTCGGAGGAGGATATCTGTTAGTGTGTCAACGTCAAACATAGGATCAACACAGAAGGAAACCCCAGAGTGAGTCGCTTGCGAGTCAGTTTCATTCAGACTGCGTGAAGCCATAAAGGGACTGTCAGGTGGGATGCTGGAAACAGGTGGGACCCAAGGAGTTGTAGTCCATCTTATTAAGAGTCAAAAGGGATAAATTGTGTCGAGTTTGCGTAGACTATCAATGACTGAATGAGACAGCTTACGTGAACGACATCCTGATCCTTTCACGGGACCACCAAGAAAACAGCACATTTGAAGCTCGTACTTCAGAAGTTACGCCAGGCTGGACATAAAGTCAAACCGGCGAGGCACCAGCTCTCCGTAACACGAAATTAATTATGTGCAACGCGATCTGTCGGCCGAGGGTAGGTCATGAAGAGCCTAAAGCCAAAAAAGAGTACCCTAAACTGAATTCAATAAAGATGGTAGGTAGCTTTTTCGGGTTTGCGGGACATTACCGTCAACAAATCGGAGATTTCGCTCACCTAGTAGAACTACTGTACACCATGTCTAGATAGGACGCCAAATGTAAGTGAACAGTCGAATACTAACAAACCTTTCCGACTTTGGAAATAGCTATTATCTGCACCAAAACGCCAGGTTTTTTAAACTTCTCGAAAACATTTCACTTAAAATTTGGTGCATCCTTTTTAGCAATAGCAGGGTTGTTAGAATAAGAACGGGAACAGCCGGTAATAATTGTGCCCCTCGAGTACTGAATTCAGTGGAGTGAAACTATCCAGCGACAGAAGAGGGACGCGCTATCGTTTGGATTGTGGAAAATTTCGGTCTGTACATCTGGGGGAACGGATCATAATCCGAACGTACCTGTACTTTATAAGACTCACGGACGACTAACCAAGTAGTACTTTGCTGCACAGGGCCACGACCTTGAGTTAAAATAGGGCAAGCTAACAAGGCGGCCGGGGCACAATCGCGGCGGAGTGACGAGACAGACAGACGAGCAACAACACCGTTTGGGGGCCAGCAAAGAGAAAAATAAGGCTAACTAAGTTGGTGAGATGGGTCGCGCGTTCGTGAATTGACAGTAAAAATGGCAACACCAGTGGAACAAATGTTTGTACCGCGGCAAGTAAGGCGAGGCGTCAAATGCGGTACACAGTGAGTGGGTAATCTCTGGGGGACAGAAAGCGTTTGAAGTAACCCAAGAAAGGCTCTACTGGCCACACCAGTAATGCACACGAGGCACCGAAGCATGTCAGCAAGTTTCAGTGGACAACCCTACTAGAGTTAAAATAATAATAGATGATCGTTCGGCTGCAGTACCCTTTTGGTGCCTAGCTGTCGTGTCAACGGAATGGGGCACGAGGGCTGTGATACTGCCGGGTTATCCAAGCTTAGACAGAAGCAGTCGAGATGAAGTGCCGTTCGAACTACGGACCTTCCGGTCCGCAAGCTGACGCTTTGTGTCAAGTTCTTTTGTGCAAGCGCTTAAGGCCCCAGCTTACGGACCGGTACTTCGGTGGTCGAGATGCTGAAATTGGGTTCGAACCACCGACCTACCGGTCCGTGAGCTGGCGCCTTAACCACTGCGTTATCTTGAGTAGTACAAATGGCACCGTCGACAGCGAACGAGTTGGCACAATGGAATATCCCAGCACCACTGTGGAACGAAGGCACACCCTGACACCTAATGGTAATGCCCGGTCTATACACCAAATAAGTAAGTCTTACCGCTAGAGGACACATCAGCCATTGCTATAACAAATATGTTTCTCCGAGAATGGGTATGTGGTTGTAGACCACTCCGCCAACAGTACAACAATCAAGAAGCAAATCTCTGCAGTAAGTTAGGCCAACTACGTTAGAAATGTGGCATACAACATACCAGAGCCTCAGCATATATCCAGTAGGTGGACGGAGAGATCGACAGATTTAATGAAACACTGGAAGATAGCCTACGCAGGTCACTCGAGAACATGTGCGGTTGTGTCAGCGGCAGCGGATACTGAATAGTTCCACATGCCGCAATAGGCCGTTGGACATTTGAGGTGTTCGGACAGACGCCGTGTAGAAAGATGGACCAATCCATCTGCAGTCGCAGCGTCGAAGACGCGCCATAGCAAGAACAGATGGGAAGATAGCTCCAGAAAGGTCTGGTCGGGATTTGCAGAAATGCTAGGTTCAGTAAGCTAGATTCAAACTTGTTAGGGTTCTCAGGCCCAAACGATGCGCAGGGACGGAACTCACAGGGTGATGAGTGGCAAACGTTGGGCAAGTAAGGCCAGACTGGAGGCTACACCGGCGGAAGGGGTGGATGACCCAGCTGGCTGAGGGACTGTGCATCCGAGGAAGTCTGGGAGAGAGTCAGACAGACAGTATTACCAGCAACCTACAAGCTGGGAAATAAACCTATTATTACTAGTCGATATAGGGAACGGACAACCAACGGACCATACCGAAAAGTCCACCTTTCCTTGAGACAACCATAACGCCAGACGATTTAGACCATACCGACCAACGGCGAACACTGCTCAGGGGGCTCCCGGAGGCAAGTGTGGATGCGGCTAGCGGAACACCACTAATATAGTTTGCCATAAAACATTCCATCTCATTTGTTTGCTTGGGCAAATTGACGAAGATTAAATCGGCAGCATTTGTGGTAAGGTTTGCATAGTGATTTGTAGCTGTTCAGTTACTCCTCACTCTGATAACACTCGGTCCAATTGGATGGATATTGGTCTTCCGCATTGGAAGAAAAGCTTTGAAGAGCTTGTGAACCAAAGCAGTCGGACTAGTGAAGATTCTTGTATCCACGCATGCTCCATCTCATGTGAGTGACGAACGACGAGATTCAAGCAGACTTTGACGCACTTGGCACGTCTAGTTCGCCCATAAAGGAGCATCCGTCACGGAGAACCGAAGATAAGGTAAGCTCTCGCTCTTGCGGAATGCCCACGCGGTATGAATTATCTCGATTCACTATGTTCCGTGACAGATGACATTGATTATATAACCTATCACGGATCACTAATCGGAAGAACCTTACACCTTCAAAAAACCATCGTGCAAAACTCAAATGCGTGCGTGACCTTCAGAGTAAGTTCAGTCACAGGTCCGGTGCTAAACATTCACGGATTCACGGATTGATACACAGGATCAAGGCTTTCGCCCAAGTTTCCCGGGTCGGTTTTGTTCTTGTCGTTCAGCGGCTGTCCCCTCGGAGGCGACGATGTCCAAGGGAAAGAGGTCAAGCACCTCGAGACGCGTTTCGCAGTCCATGGCCATGAACTTGAGGCCGGCAACCACTTTCGCAGCAACGCGCTGGACACGCCCAATGAGGATTACGTCTTTCGTGCGTCCGGGTTGGCATATTCAAGGAACGGTCTGAAATAGCCCCATAAAGTATTTGGAAGTCCGTGGAGTAACACGGGGTGTGGCGTTTTCCCAGTTAGCACCGGTGCGGAAATGTCTGCAGCATGTCCGCACCCGGGTGCGGAAACCGCACAATATCCGCACACTTCTGCACCCGGGTGCGGACCCAGTGCGGAAATGAAACAAGTTTCCGTACCCAGTCCGCACCCGGGTGCGGAAATTTCTGCACAGTATCCGCACACTTCTGCACCTGGGTGCAGATTCTGTGTGAAATGAAACAAGTTTCCGTACACAGTCCGCACCCGGGTGCGGAAATGGTGCAGACGTTCCGCACCCGGGTGCGGAAAATCCGTACTCAGTACCGGAATTTCTGCACCCAGTCCGCACTTAGCTAAAGTCGTCCGGCCCGCAAATTTAGCCCATTATAGGCATTTGTTTCTTCCCCTAGTACAATTCACTAACTTTCTAAATACTATGCTCCAGTGCCATGGTAACCCACCTACCCCCACACCTTTCTTCAGTATATTACCTTCCTGGATATAAATAAGTGTTTTCAAGTAGGAATGTTTATATGAATGAATTTTTACAAAAATACAATTCTGCCCTAAAGGGTATCATTTGTCATTCCTGGTGGCTCTCTGCAGGCGTTTTTGAACTTTCTGCCGTTCGTTTTCAAGCCAGCGATGAACAATTCCCTTAATTTGCCGTAGGTTGGTGTTTGGGAACTTCTCAGTTGTCGCGTCTGTAATGAAAATATAGTTATTTAATTTCATCCAGCAACTTTTTCAATAACATAGTATAAAATAATCATTAAATACTTACAAATACCAGCTGTGCGTAACGCGGACCGTCTCGGAGGTGTTCTTCACACCTCCGGAGTTCCTCCATATAGAAGGGAGGGTAAGGGGGTTCAGTGAGCGCCTGAGAACTGCTCGTGGGTACTAAAGCATCCAGCTTCATGTGCAGTCTCTGGAGCAATGACTAGGTCCTCCAAATTTTCTATAACATAGATGAGTTAAGACATGGTAATTTATTCACTGAGAATGAGGTTGGCCAGGTCTTGAGAAATTGCGCTGGCCTTTGAATTTGAGAGGTCCTTCTAGAAAATAAAATAGCATGTAGAACAAACCCGACAAGCGGCGTAGAACTGCGTGGCTCCGGATCGCCCACGGCGGAAAGGTTGTATATGTGGAACTGCTGATAGAATTTAGATGGTGGTAACGAAGTAAAACGTACGTTCCACATGTTATCGTGGCTTCACCTAGGACCGGTGGTGCGTCCGAAGCGCAAAAGTCACTTCTGGTTGAGGCTGTCGGATTGGGACATCTAAAGATAAGGAATAAACAGATTGGAAAGTTAAAAGGTGCGGTAGGAACGTACATTCTTTTTGGGGCTGGTGGGCTTATGACAATGTTGGCAAGAGAGGTGGTATCACCACTATAGCCAGGTTCTGATTCGTCTGTGAAATCAGACGGTAGCTGTTTCTTTTACTGCAACCATCATCATACGATACGATTGATGAACATACTGTTTGCGCTTCGATCCACGTAGGAGCCCCTCCTCTGTGCCTGGCTCTGCAGGAGGTAAGTGCGCCCAAGAGCTGAGGGCTTCTGCTAGCAGTCGTCCGCAAGTTTCTAAAATATTTAAAATGACCATGAACTTACTGTAACGCCGGAATACTTCGTAGGTGACTTAATGGACACTTTGGCAGGTGCCTCTTCAGCAAGTTTTTATAGAACGCTCGTGCACGAGGGCCATAGGACTGGAATCAGGTGGTACGAACCACGATTCATGCACTATACCAACAGAGTTGTTGTCCGAGAAAATAAAGGCACAATTGTACCTTTATTTTGCTTTCATTATAACACTACGTATTTCATCAATTGCATAATCGTTTTTTGTTTGAATACGAAAACTACAAAAACGCGCACTTGTACAATTTCACGCAATACAAACGTGGTCACGTGCTTCGACTCTCTTCTGATTTCGCCTCGCGCTTGCAGCGGTCATTTGCGAGTGTCATGTGCTAACTCTGGTATCAAAACATTTCAGACCACCTTCGAATCTATTATATGTGGGAACTGTTCAGAAGAGGACCCCTGGAACACCATATTTGGATTATTGTTTGTTCGCTGACCTGGGGCGACGACGAACTATTTTAAAGAGAACAATTAATAGTGAGTCTGTTCCATCTGACCTCTTTATTATTGTTTACCCAACCTAGCGTTATTATTTTTATTTCTCTGCCACACACTCCTGGTGAAGTAACTTATTGGGTAGCCAGACCACTACAGGGGAAGGTGCTGTAGTGTCTGTAATTCGTTGTCACATATTTACCATTTTTTCCAGAACTTAAAGTACACTTTGTAACTGTCGCACACATTTTATCATGACGTTTATTTTAATGTTACAAATACACAATTTTCCGGCGCGACTTGCTGACTTCTTGCTGAACGAGTGTATTTACGCTCCGTTGGATTTTTGCCGACTGCTGAACCAGTGGGACTAGATCTCTGTGTTTGCGTCAACTGTCGAACGTCACAATAAATCCTCGCGACACTTTTTCAGCCGTGAATGACTTTCCTATCATGGAATATATATCACTCACACGTGAATCATCCGTGGGAAATTTCTACGAGTGAATATTTCTTTCGCAACCGGTTACTGCATTTGGATCGGTGTAGTGGACTATTGGATCTACGCATTCGTGAGTCCTCATTTGACTACTCATTTTTTTCTTATTGTGATTTTGTGACTTTGTATTGGTAAATTTGCTTGGTAATTTGTTCGAACACGCTGATAAGGTCTTAGTCCGCTAAAGTGCGTCGAATCATCCGTAGGACAGGGAATGCCTTCTGGGCTGATTTCTCGTGTGCAGTGAGAAGGACATGTTCGGAGAGGGCCAGAAGCCCAAATCCTTTTGGCATCTATCCTCAGAATTCTTCAGATTCAACAGATTGATACACAGGATCGAGGCTTTCGCCCAATTTATCCTAATCCTTTTTGGCATATATCCTCAGAATTCGCTCACGGATTCACGGATTGATACACAGGATAGAGGCTTTCGCCCAATGTACCCTAATCCTTTTGGTATCCATCCTCGTGAGGTCTTCTGGTCCTTCCTCACCATGCATGAAAAAGGAGTTCGCTGAGTCTCCTCCGATTGTCATATGGGCGCACTCTTCGTCATTCAGAGGAAGGTGCCAGTCCAACGAACACTGCTTTGCGGCGTCTACATCAATTTGGAGGGCACTGGCATTGGAACTCCACGACTTCAAGTCGTCCGCAAAAAGTAGACATGGACTTGAAAGAACGTCTGGAAGGCCACTGATGTATATCAGAAACAGCAAAGGTCCCAAAACGGAGCCCTGAGGAACTCCAATGGAGACCGGTGCCGCAGAAGAGTAGGTCGAGCCTATTTTCATTTGGAATGATCTGTCTGATATGAATGCCTTGATCCAGTGTAAGATTTTCCCTTGAATCCCGTAAGACTCGAGTTTGTGGAGCAGCGGGACGTGTGGGACTCAATCAAATGCTTCTGAGAAGTCGAAAAATATGACATCCGATATGAGTTGCTCGTCCTTGGCTTGAGTTAAGCTGTCCATAAATACGAGCATGTTCGTCACGCGGGAACGGTTTGGGAGAAATCCGTGTTGAGCTGGAGAAATCAAGTTGTTGGGAGTAAGGTGATCTAGAATGGCTCTTTCAGAATGCGTTCCATCACCTTGCATGGCACTCTAGTGAGGCTTATAGGCCTGTAGCTGCCAGGCGATAGTCGGTCACCAGTTTTGTAGATTGGCGTGACAATCGCTTCCTTCCAACAGAGGGAAGGTGGCATTCGTCAAGCGACTGACGAAACAGCAGATGGAAATGAGTTGCCAGTGTGTACGACGTTTCCTTCAGGATCCTTGGGTGGACTTCGTCGGGCGCCAACGCGCAGAATGGGTTGATCTTGTGCAGTAGTTGACGAATGTCCTCCACCGTGAAGACCTAGTCGGTTGGTGGCTTTCGTAGTTATGCCTTGGTGAGCTTGGATGTGACGAGGACGCTGGGACTGAATGTAGACCTGCATAGGGATCACTGTAGAACTCAGATACCACTGTTGGGTTACTTGTGAGTTCCCCATTCCTGTCCCTCAAGGAGCACGCGGATGGCTTGTTTCTGCGGCTGTCTCATGTATTTGAACAGCACATTTCTGTTTTTCCGGGCGAGGTCCAGAATGGTGGCTTGTTTTCGTATGTTCCATTGGGGGATTTCCGATTTACAGCGGTTCCGCATTTTACGAAATGCCAGCTCA
This sequence comes from Clonorchis sinensis, assembly GCA_003604175.2. Taxonomy (NCBI): domain Eukaryota; kingdom Metazoa; phylum Platyhelminthes; class Trematoda; order Opisthorchiida; family Opisthorchiidae; genus Clonorchis; species Clonorchis sinensis. The sequence goes on along the minus strand of CM030369.1, from coordinate 191,461,178 downwards.
TCCTCTGTGTCTCCTGTAGTCAACTCGCGGATCCATAGACTGATACAAGTTCCCAAAGGGTTTTCCTCGGCTCCCCCGATCGAGCCCTTTTCCGTCATTCAGCGAATTTGGTCCAGTGAGTGTGTGACGTAAATATTTGGGCCAGCCACGAAGCCACGATTTCGTTAAGTGTTGGCCTGATTCTATTTTAAGTCTCAGCTACATAGTTAGTCCGAATTCTAGATGTTATTGGCACACTGAGACTTCAATGAGACGGTCGACACCTCACCTTCTTTTTTAAGTGTGTTGTCCATTCGACACGTGCCATGGGGGCCACCTCTTGACCGTCTGTAAGATTGTATATGACTGTAGTCAGTCTTCATGTGACAACTCTTTCAATATTTCGATCAGCCTATTTGTAAAATTCCGAATTGCTTTTTTACATCCCCTTTGATAACGTATCAGTCGGAATCGATAGTTTACTGAAGTGGAGGAGATTAACAAATTCGAGGATGCTGGAGGCATTTCTCCAAACATTTTTTGCTTTTGACTACCTCTCGTCATGTGGGTGAACACAAAGAACCCCTTCCAGTTGAGGTCTTTTTGTTAATGGCTGATCCTTGGCCGGGATATGCGAGTTTCTCTGTAACCGTTAAGGATTGGACAAAAGGTTTTACGCAGCATTGCTGCAGTTTGACATATGTTTGCTCGAACCAAAAAACGCCATAAGCTGCCTTAATTTCTTAAGAATTTGTTTTGTTCCATCTCCCTTCTTAATTTTTGTCGCGCATTCAATTTTGAAGTAGAAGCGTTATGGTTACAACTATGGCCTCGGAAAAGTTTCTTGCGAAACTGGCCGCTGTGCAGTTATCATCCATCGTAACACGCGAAATTGCGTTAAATGAATACGCGAAAAATAACTGTATGGCAGTTGTGCGTGCAGCATATGATCGAAGCACCAACATCGTTTTGCGTTACGAGCGGGTACAATACAAATGCAGCAGGCGATCTGCAAAACTAATGGAAGTTCGAGGGATCCGAAGAAGCTAGTTAGTTATACGTATGTGTTAATAGCCAACAGCACACGTAGCACCGGGTCCCCCGCTACGCTACACGGACACACATTTCGTCTCTTACTTAACGGCCCACTGGTTGTATATCACCCGCAAATGGGCTTTGCGACCACATACCGGAATAGTCCATTTTGGCCGTGTGACTAGCAACCATCTGGAGAACGATCACCTGAAAACCGGGTGCCTGCTGTGGGATTATGCTCTTCAGGCATGTCCTAAGGGTGAGCCCGCAGATGATTAATTTATTTTTGGTGCCTAGCCCCCGGACCGGCCAGCAAACCCAAGGGTGTGCTTGCTAACCGGCCCGCCAAGAAGGCATCTTGTGATGTTCACCTGGAGCGAGGCATAAGTTTCCAGCGGAGTGTGTCCCGGGGGTCCCCGTACGTCCGTATTTTCGGCTACGAGGAGGAAGTAGTCGAGAGCCGTGAGTTATTGGCACAATACTGGTGTCAGTGCTGTAGAGCTCCGGTTAGAGTTAAGAGACGACGATGAAGTTGTGCGATGCACAAAAGGCCCATCGGTACTTTTCGTCCGTTAATGGGAAATCATGCATTTCAGGCAATTCGCTTCTTACTTGGTGATTAATAATAGGCACCAGGCTACAAAAAATAATGATATGCGAATCAGCCACTGGAGATGGCGTTGTGTAGAATGCCGCCGCTGAAATGCTCCTTTATAGAGTGGGTATTGCCCCCAGTTTGTCCGCCGCCAGCCTGATAGCGATAATTTGATATCTTCCTCTCATTTCAGGATGTCAATATCTCAATGAACATTGCGCACTAATAGGCCCGTATGCCTCGCGCTAGGACGTATGTACTAATCAAAAGGCCCAATATAATTCAACTTTTCATCTCGTCCAAGTTGGTTCCTCGACTTTCTCTGGTTGAGACGGAGAGGCACGTGTCGGCCAGTTGATTAGCCGCATGTTGTTCAAATGCGTCAGCAGATCCGTTCAACTGTACACTATGATCGACGTAGGTTTCATGTAGCTAGATGACTAGGCATCGTAATCTCCTAGCCACATGTTAGTCGTGTGCGTGAGCTAAGTCCCCATTATGCAATCAACGACAGCCTCCTTCACTTAGGGTTGGACTCAATAGTAGGTGGCATTATTAACAGCTCAACATGTGCACTTCCAGTGGCAAACCATCTGTCAATTGGTTGGAGCCGGCTATGAAGCACGTGGTGTGCTTTGCATTCTGCAATGAAGAGCTGTCCTACCAGTACACAGCACCTGAAAACTCCCGCGCTGATATCAATTTGTGCATGAGAAAACTCGACCTGCGGGCAGAGGTCATTACTATCTGGATCAATACGTTCGTGATACACAGTACGAGTTGTCCGAATAAAATGAATGTGCCCATAGCAGCGATTGGTTGGAAAAGCTCTTTCCGGAGTTCGAAAACACATGATTTATCATCCATCTAGGCAGGCGGTAGATACAAGTTCAAATTCGTTGCAGAAGTGACCGTCCGGCATATTTGGGCGCTGGAGTAAAATACGGGCTTCAGCAAGTTCCATAAATTATTACAGCTGCAGAACTACCTGTAGCCTTCGCCCAGTGTAAGCGATTCACGCTTAACCGCAATTCGTGATATCTTACTACGATTAGACCCATTTTCCAATCCGGGGTAACCGATAGCCTTGAAGATTAGCCAACTTAAACTGATTATTCATTCATATTATTCATTCGTATTGGCAAGGAAACCCGTTAAATAGAAATTCCTAACCATGAATTGATAACCTTGAACACACCGTCGTTTCCGATAAATCGATTCAATTCGGCGAATACTGATGGTCTTAAAATGCACATATTTTGAGAGTTTAAATGTCTGCCGCTGGATCCGGTTCCACGGCTCCGGGTACACTGAATAACGCGTGATAGCGGGTTGGCCGAATCAATCTCCATGTTTTGATTCCGCCGGCAAAAACTAGACGTAGGAAGCAAGTCTGTACAGGTGGATCGCCGAAAAATAGATAGTAGTAAGGCGGTTAAAACACTTCTGGAAGCACTACTAACCGTAGCGGACCATGAGGGCGCTTCCTGGTCTTTCATTGCGGGGGTCCTCCCTTAGGGGAGTATACTTTTTGCTCAGGAAGTAAACGTGTGACACCTAGACGTCAGAATTGTTTTTATAGTTTCCTGCGTTATACCATATTGAAAGCCTTAATAAAGGCAACGCAGATGACTTACGTTCCTCCTGATCTCTGGTCAAAGCTCTCTGACCAGAAGAAGACCAGAAGTGTTGGATTTCCCCTTTCAGGACCCATTTTGTTCGAGGACCCGTGGGAATTGAGAACTTGGATGCCGCTGGAGGTTGTGGGCGGATAGTGAACCTTACGCCCCTAGCGTAGAGTGACTATTGCCTTCTCCTACTAAGATGAATTCATTCTCCCCAGCTACTTGTTGAGCAAATGGATTGGTAGGCTCGCCAAGTTATCTGTTTCCCTAGTTCTAGAGGATGCAAACCGTCAAGGCTGGATGACCCTTAAATATTCTGTATAACTTTCCTTGTACGCCCTCCCCTGCGATTTGCCGCACTGGATTATGGGGCCGTGCAGTCAAGACTGGTTGTTAGGATAACGACTCTGATAGCCGTAGGCAAAACAGTGCGCTGCGAACGTAAGCCTGTTGACTCCAGTCATAACAGCCTTATGGTTTGTGGCGTCAAAGATCAGAATTTCAAGATGTGAATTACTTTATCTCCTATAAGAACACAGAAGTTTGGAGGCAGCACTGAGGTTATAGGCTGACCGCACTCCAAAGGCCTTATCTTTTAATAATTTTGGATAGATGCGTTAGCTGAGGGTTTGTTTGTACTTTCCATATCTTTTTGGCAGGTCAGGAGTGCTTCCTGGCCACTTGCACAATCGTGGTCATGCTGCAGTAGACTCACAGATTTACAAATTGGTACACAGGATGGAGGCTTTTGTCCAAAACTTTCCGAGTAGGGTTTGTTTCTGTCGTTCATCGGCTCCAGTTCATCTAAAAAGCATAAGCAAAAAAGGGTGCAGTACCCGGAACGGGTCACCAACCTTGCCAGCACGAGGAATCAAATAACAAAGCGACTGAAAATGCTTGGAACTGGGTACTAGATGCTGCGTGAACAACCGTTCGAGTAAGGTTATTCTACGTACCCACTACCCGAAATGAAGGAAACCGTTGCCTAATAAAGATGTGCGCTCTGAACATAAAAATTTCACCATGTCCCCGCCCTGTGTTAGCTAGGTAAATGGCCGTTGGCCAAACCTCATCGGAGATGAGACACCCCAGAGGAAGTAGGCCAAGAACCGCGGAAAGCTTTGTACAATCAACAGATTTAAAGCCGGCAAACATTTTCGTAGCAGCTCGTTTGATGCACTCAATGAGGATTACCTCTTTCTTGTGTCATAAGTAGACAAATTGTTTCGCGTATTCAAGAAGCGGTCTGTCGCAGGCCCCATGGATTATCTGGTGATCCATGTGAGTAATACGGGAGAAGGTCCGCCGAATCATCCGTACAACGGCGACTGCTTTTTGGGCGATTTTTATGGTGCGGTGAGAATGTAACGGCCACACAGTATCTTCGAGTGATGCGTAATACCAGAACTTACAGAAAGGCAAAACAACGTCGGAGCTGGGTTTCCATACGGCATTATTAACGTAGGACATCAATTCACAAAATATAAAATTTCGACAGTAGATACTCGTCCACAACAAAGTGTCGACTAGGACTCTAAAGGCACAAAGCAAATGAACAAACAGTCTCCGACCTGAGACTGCCACACGTGCAGAAGGTCGGTCATACAAATGGCTGGATGGCCACCAGTTCAACTGAGGGCAGCGGCAGGGAAAAACAAATGACAGTTCACACGCATGCATCAAACACAAAATTGGAGCGGGGGTTACAAATAGGGACAGGATAAACGTGGGGAATTTCAAAATGTCAAAGTAGTGGTCGGTACACCGCACCGCACACTAGAAGCACACCCAAATTATTTTCGCCGGAACTATAGGGTTTTCGATGTTGTGACTTTTATGGGGAGTTAGTCTAATCCATTTACACTTGCAGGTGCTATGTTGCCCATAGCATTTTGTTTAAGTGAGCGAAGTTTCAAGGTCACGGACCATAATCGATTCGCCTTTTGCTACCGTTTACGAGAGATAAAACACGAAATCGCACTTTACAATATTTTGGGGTTCTTTAGGAATAAAAGAACATTTACAGAATATCCTATGAAAATTCCACCCAGGAAAATCGGTCATCAACGCTTGTTTGCTTTATACTCCCCAGATTTACCAAGCTATATAATTTTTTTCGGCAAACTTCATCACAACACTTTTTCTTATGGGATCAGCTTCCATTAAGTATAACATCGTCAAAAAACAGCATGAATTGTGCAATAGAGATGCGAGAGCCATCTCTGTGGATGATTGCCTTTCCCAGCTATGCATAACTAGCCCGTGGACAATACAGGTCACCTTCGGTAAACTATCAACATAATGGTATCATTTCTATTAGGAATATTACTCACCATAGATGGAGTACGTCACAAAGCGGTCATCATGAAAACGGTAATCGTTGTCACTCACCTCGACTACTTATCGTCACTGCAGCATGCTAGCCCCGTGTCAATGTGCGGCGCTGATTATGAGGCCTCACCTATACACAATAACCTAACCCAACGGCTAATGACGACCCGGCATACTCATACCTGTATTCAATATCGCCTACCTTTGCTACTTATCGTAACTGCTAGGCCCGTGTCAATGTGCGACGCTGATTACGAGGCCTCACCCATACCCGGCAACCTAATTTAATGACCAATGACGGCCTTTCATAATCATAACTGTATGCGTTTTCAATCATCTCGAATACTTGTTGTAACTGCTAGGCCCACTTCCAAGTGCGACGCTGCTAATGAGGCCTCACCTAGATACGATAACCTAATCCAATGACCAACGACTGTCTCTCACGCATACCTGTACGCGATGTCGCTTATCTCTGCTACCTATAGTAAACACCAGGCCAGAATTTATGTGGGCCGGTGAAAATGAGGCCTCAACTATGCGTGGTATCTTACTCTAACACCCAACTTGGGTCTGCCACACTCATAACTGCGGTCGATATCGCCTACCGTGGCTACTTATAGTAACCGAAGGGCCCGTACACATGCTCGTAACTGACTAATGCCCCAACTATCCACAATAGACCAATCCAACGACAAACAGCGGTCCTTCATATCCATACATGTCATCCGTGTGCTAACCCCACGCCTAAAAATACACAACCACCTTTAAAAAATCATGTTTCTATTTATTGGTTATATAGGTACAAAGGTTATGTGTGGTCAATCCAGTTCACAGTTTCAGGAAGCCACTTTTACTTGACACGATTTCTGAAAGGAAAAATGTATAATCAGTTACCACTCGTAAACACTCCACAGATATCCTTTAAAACAGATAATTAAACAAAGTTCTTGTGGCTAACTCACCAAGTTCTTACTAAATCCCTTTGTCCACAATTCCAAATCGGTGTCTACGCTAAAGTCTACGCTGAGTCATACTGTTATAAGGGTAAACCCACCACTTGGTCAATTAGTCCCGTGTGTACATCGATTATTCAATAGCGGTATTCGGCAACCGTATGCATTATTGAGCGTAGCGGAGTTAAAGCTGAAGGGAGGTGTACATGTGTCAGCTGTAGACCACGTGGTGGACTTGAGCCCTGGGATCCAAGGAACACGTGCGTCATCATACCTGCACCCGTGCATACAGGGGTAACGAAGACCTATTGAGTGGGCGGGTACCTAGTGTCAAGTCTGCCCAATACCCGGCAATACCCGATTTGGACGCACTGTTTTTTGTTATCCACTCCACCTGGTCAGTTATTTACATCCCCAGAGATCCCCAAACGGACCTGCGATCATACACTGGCTTCGTCCTACCTCCGCAAATTCCCCCGGCCAACTAAAAAAACCGATTTTCACAGAGTTGCACATCCCAGCCAAATCATCTCAAACATGACGTTCGTTACGGGGCTGTCCAGAAACCGAAACCGAAGTACGGCAGTGCAATGATGGCACGGCAGTGCCACACCCAATTTGATAGCGCACCCGCAACTAAGCCCTTCCTACTCTTGACTATACCTTCTCGCCAACTCGGCCCATTATCTACAACTACGAACAAACTCATGGCTCATTCTGAATGTAATCTTATGATCACGCTACCCACCAGTTGTGAATAAACATTATCATTATTACCTTACACTGTGAGTTCAGGATGCATACCAAAGGACGGGGTGACTTTGGACAGTTCACTCAAAAGCAACTGCATCTTTTGTTTCTCTTTGAAGACGAGAACGACGTCTTCATACTCCACATCGACAAGGTTTTCATCAGATATTTGGAAACCGGGGTCCAGAAGACGTTAGTTAGTCAGGAATTGTGACCACTTTTGGCCGCTTTTTATTTTGCAGTCTAACTCACATCATGGTGCCTTCTAGAAGTCTTTCTGAGACTTTTCGCTTTTGTGCCGGATGTAGACATAGTGTCTTATTGCCTTGTCTGAATGACAGCAATGAACCACCGGGCGCCCTCAGTGGACCCAAGAATACCCTTAATCCATGCAGGTCTCAATTTGTGACGATTCCTTGACGAATCGTAACTACAATAACAACCCTAAAAGACCCATCCAGGATGTTCATGTACGGGGCTGTCCACGGTCCCAAGTAGCGTTGCAATGACGTTAACGCGACTACCATACCCAGTCTGATGGATTATCCGTAGTTCACCACATCCACAATATTTACTGGATGAGGGTGTTACATGCACTCACAAGACGACCTTAATCCGTTTAATTTGTGCCAGGAGTTGAAAGTACTGGCTACCTTATTGTGCTGTATGCTTGTTCTGCCCATAAGCGCACCAATTCTACCAACCAACGTCACTATCGATGGTTCGGTATAGCCTTTTGCCTGATATAGCGTGTACTGACCATCATAAAAACAACTTACTAGCTGTGACCAATTCCTTAGCTTGGTTTTGCAGGACACCTGCCACAATGGTAGGAGACTTTTTCATACACTGGTCGTTAAAAGCTGCTCAATTTTGAGTTTGCGGCGACATAGAGAGCGAAAATATTGTCCTTGTCGTTTGAGATTATTCCAAACGCAATGAAAATAATCATGCGAAGAAACCGGCTCATCCACAAAGTTCCCACCGTCATCAGAGGTACATCATGAAGCCGTTGGCAGCCATCAAAATATAAATTCCGCGCCCATGGTGGACCTCGAGTACGTTTAAACTACTTCTGACAAAACTGTGCCCGCGTGGGAAGATCTTGAGGGACCGAATAAATGCCATCAAATGCTGAAACTTTATGTCAAAGTTTTCCTCCTCCGAACTATGGTTTCAGAGAAATTTCGGGTGTGCATCTAAGGCTCGGCGAACACAGCCCGCCAAATCCTCCACGTTGATTCAACGGGCGCCCCAGTTCTCGCACTCTACCAACGCTCAGCTCCATTCTACTGTACCCCATCAGCCACCGGCACTAACTGTCCGAGTCCACTTCTGCCAGAAGTGCCGGTCATTATGGGTTACAAGCCCAATCGCGTCTATCCAGTAAGCATATACATCTTGAGAAAGCCACCCGCCATTCTAGCATGCAGAGTTCATACTGAACCATATGAGCTCGCCTCACAACCATCTACCAGAACTGGTGGCATGTTTCAAGAGGCGCATATCCATCAGAGGGTAGAGCCTCTTTCTTCGTCCTGTCTGCTCTAATCAATAGATATTGGTTGTACCGTAGTGACCAAGCTGCAACCTTCTGTAGCTTCACCCAACATAGAAACCGGGCTATTAGTAGGCACACGCCATCATTTCGTTCGTGTTTGTGAATATGCGCTACAAAGCTCTTCAACTCAAGCAGCTCCAAATGAGGTTGTGAAGACCAGTTACTCTCTCGTTTGAGTAAACATCTCGGTCCAATTAACCATTCACGCATCGGACTGAGATTGTATGTCCATAGAGGACAACGTCGGTTGGACTGTTCTTCGACGTTACGTGCCTCCATTGAGTAGGCGACGACACATAATGAATAACTGCTACTTTATCCGCAACAAAGTTACAAAATCTAGAAATTATGCTGTGGAAATAGTAGAGAACTATCATGCAGTCAGTTCTAAACACAGAACGCTAGAATTAGCCCTTTTTAATTGTTCCAACTAGGTCTGCTAATTTGGCTGCCAAATATACAACACCCACAAATACCACTTACGAATCCTTCGGGTATTCTCCTGTGGCTTGTCAAAAACCTAGCAGCAATTTCCAACTGAAATTCATTACGATGTCCGGCCAAAAGCTTGCCGAATTCCGCCAGAGGTTTTAAAATTGAGACGTTTCTTCATCACTCACCCCGACCACTTATCGTAACTGCTAGGCGCGTGTCCATGTGCGACTCTGCTTGTGGCCTCAGCTATGCATGACGGCCTAGTCCAATGGAAAAAGATGTTCTACCGTACTCATTATTGTGCGCGTTATCGCTTATATTGACCTGTACCCATTCGTTCCGCTGACCGTTGGGCCTCAGCTGTACATGATGGCCTAATCCAACCACTAATGTCGGCCCTTCATTATCATAACCGTGTGCGTTGTCATCCATCATGCCAACGCTTGAAAACAATTAAACCAATATTGGTCGGATGTTTTATTTGGTTAATCGGCTTGCACAGCCAGAAAAGGTGGACCCTCCCTTTCGTCTTCCGTAAAGTAGTTCAGCTCGATGAACCTGAAATGAGAATTGTATACTCTGTTTGGTCTCGCTTACGCCTTCCGTAGGTTGTTTAGACGTTTTGACGTTATAAAGGCAAGTTCACTCGCTTATTGGTGATAAAGGACCCGTGTGTGCACCAATCTTGGACCCAGGGAAACTAAATCTAAAGAGCGGTGTATACAGTTAAAAATCATGTGGTACAGGATTGACCCGTTGAATTCAAAGAACTCTGATTCTTCAGGCGTATATCCATGTGTTATATCTGACTGCCGTCCCCGCTCCAGTTAAAAGTGCCGGAAACAACTCGCCGACAAGGAACACAACAGCTTTATTGCAAACAAGCGAGCATTTTTGCAAAATACAGCGGCCCTGCGCTATACACATACGAAAAATAAATAAATAAAAATATATATATATACAATGAGATTCCTAACCATCCATTACCAGCATACAAGGTTAGCCCGAAGGTTTTTTCGCCACTCACCGCTCGTTGCTTAGAGCTGACAGCAGTGCTTCGGTGACTGGCGACTATATCCCTTCCATTCACTTTCCCTCGCAGAGTATGGTACTGCCCAACCCACGTAATAACTTCCAGAAAATCTAGCCCACCATCTCGGAGGTTCTACCTCTGTCAGTGCTCATATGCTTTCTTTCTCTTACCATACTACCCCTCTGCTTACTTATGCTAACTTAGCTAGTCTTCGATCGCTAGGCTACTAAGTACAAATCCACCCTTGTCCTGTCTCAGTTAATCACTTTTTGTCACCACTAATTATATTAAACGTTCATGTTTTTCTCTATTTATGGATTTATCCTGTCTGATGCCCTGTAGATCTCACTAGGCTTTACTGACCTCATTCCGTTCCGTCCTCCTTCTAAGCTTCGACCTTCGGTAATACTGAGTTGGAGGCTCAGATTGGCCGTTATCTACTCCACCTGGTCTGTGCCTTTTGGGTGTAAGGAACCTCTTCGGGTGTGTAACCTTTAATCTCTTTCCCGTCTCAGTGCCTCATTCTCAGATGCCCCAGCAAACCTTCAATTAAAAGGGAGACTTTGGCCTGTCGTCAGTCAGGCCTGAACGCTGTCCCACATAAGTCGCATCCAGCAGACGTCAACAAAACCTTAGTGGTCCAAATGTGCTCTTCGGTGGATATCGGTCGTCCCCTCTGGGCCTGGTCTCTACCATGACAGAAAATATGACAAAGTCTTTCCCATAGACGTCTTGACAACGATACTCTATCTTAGAGCCTAATTATTTGTCGGAAGCATTTGCTGAAGTTAGCTGACCAATGTCTTGCTGCCTGCCACGGAATATACAGGCAAGCGATCGAATTCATGAGCAAGATTTACAGACACTGGTTGTTTTTTATCTCAAGTAAGGAGCGAGGCGAAAAAACTTTGCTCAACAATATTTCATCTAGCTTCATGCTATCTCGTTTTACTCTTGTCCAATGAACGCGACCGAGTATATACTCTGTACTTGTTTGACAGTTGGAAAATAATCTAGGCAATCTCCCGCAGCAAACCAGCTTGAGGCTGGGAAACCCCGACACCAGTGAACTCCTCCCTCGATGACTTTTCCTTCCAATTCAAGGGCCTTCGGTCTCCATACCATGCACTGCATCTGTGCCCGAATTCTTGTAGAACGCCTTGGTCACGTTGGAGCATCCTGTCTTAAACAGGAGCGAGCTCTCTTCTGGGGTATCCTGTCTTAAACAGGAGCGAGCTCTCTTGGAAACCACTCACAAGGAAGCATACTAGATCCTTTTATCTCTTCACTATGTTTTATCTATGACTGTAAACTCGGCTTCATCTCTGTCCCGGAATAATGTCGGCTCCGCGGTTGCCATCCACCCCACATCTTCAAGGATGGATTCACCAAATCCTACCCACCGTCCGCACCCACCTCCATAGCCGTAACCAAGTTCACGGCAATTCTGTTGGAGTCCCTTTGTGTGACAGACGGTTTACCCTAGTAATATCCACTTCTTCAAACAAGCCCCACATCGGCTTATTTCCGAAGCAGTGGCCTTCGATTTTACTTCCGGATCAAGTATGTCAAATGCCTCCTCTTCTTCAAAACTTCTTCGCATTTTTCTCAGCCGCCACAACTACCGACCACCACGCTACCACTGTGCCTGTGCAGTCGATTCAGGAACCGGGACAAGCACTAATGCCCAAAAAGTACTTTACTAGTGTAACTATGCGCCCTCAATGCCATACTAACAGGGAATTAATGCTTTAGCTCTAGAACGTATCACAAGCTCTAGTAGCAGTAGTATCTCACCGAATCACCACTATCGACCTAATAAGGACGGTGTTGTTGTTTTAATCCACATTTTGTTTCGAGCCCGCGCGTTTGAGTGTCTCAGGTCTCGGAGGATTTGTCGTTTTCATCATGACAGCATCTCCTGAGCGCGTTGAAGAAGAAATTCCGAGTAAGTGTTTCCTCATTCATGATGATGAATTTCCTCATATCTATTTCCGCCCGAGCTCGCTTTTTAATTGTGGTGTATGAATGAGGGATGAGCGAATCCAAACAGGTTACGTCAATTGTTATGAGATGTTTGCCATATGGTGTTCTGTAGTGGCTCCTATGCACAATCATTCGTGAGTTGCATCGTGCGCTCATGTTGGCACGGTCCTAGGTAAGGTGGTTGACTCTGGTGTGAACTGTTCTGGATTGTCTATCGGGCCCAACAAATTGCGTATTGGCAATTGGAAGAATAATCCACGTTAATTTGACGTTTTTCGCACACTTTTGCAGAGCTATTGAATTCTGCCTCGTAGCGGTGGTAATGATAGGTCCTTTATCGCCACGAGGCATAATAAGCACGTGTCTTCCCCAACTGGTCCGCCACGAATGGTATCACTCAAATCCTAATGTAGGGCAAGTGACGTTTCTATTACAGCAAAGTGTGGAAGTCATAACTTGGAATGAAACGCACTAAACTGATGGCTACGGGGACTCACCCTTATCAGCTTGCAGAATGTCATCATTATCATCATCGACAGCATGAAATCAGTGTTCAACACAGATGCTTCGCTGCCGTACAACCATGGTTTATCCGAAAGTCTTATTGTGAAGAAAAGAATAAAGATGGACGGGGAGGGGACCTACTGCTGCCTTACTACAATCATTCCGAGGTGCCTACACCTCCAAACACTCATTCAAACAATCTGGATAGAAACTGACAACAAGATCGCCATTGACATCGGTTGACAGCCATATCTTGTAGTGTCTCCAACCAGGCGCAGTGGGGATCACGCGGTCCCCATCCTGGAAGGCGAGTAGCACCGACAGCACCCAAGCGTTTCGTAATGTCTTTCATACCCCTCTGCCAGGTCAAGGGTTGACCACCTCTCTGCTTACGCCACTCTGAATTGGGCATGGAAAACAGCACTCTCCGGCAAACAATGGTTAGGCATGCGCAGCACATGTCCGAACCAACGCAGCTTCTGGTGCTGGACACATTGTTCAATGGAAGTACCCGTTAAACAACCCAAAACTCGCTTTCTAACTGCCTCGTTACGGATTCGCCGACACCATCCCACACGAGCTATGGTTCTGAGACAACGATTGTCGAACACCTGAAGACGTCTCAGTTCCGCTGCTCGAACAGGCCAAGTCTCACAGCCGTACAACAAAACAGCCCGCACTGTAGCTTGATACACACGTCCCTTGAGATTCAGGGACACACCACTTTGACGCCATGGGTGTCTCAAATTAGCAAACGCGACCCGAGCCTTACGTACGTAAGAATTTTGGTATGGAAACATGCGTGTAAAGTCTAACAACCGAAGAAAGGACAAACAATGCTGAATGCTCATCAAGGCGCGGTAAGCGCTAGCACAGTCAAGACTCGCACATCAGGCACATTACTACTACATTACTGTCATGTGACCACCTGGAATGTTCCTTAGTAGGAAGAAGGGAATTGGTGGGAAAGGGACCTGATACTAACCTACCTCATGTTGAGGTGCATACTTCTCCAAACACAGGGCAATCTAGATAGAAACCGACAGTGCGGACGCCAATAACGTTGGCTAGTGGCCATATCTTGTCTCGAGCCCAGTGTATGGGGGTTGGCAACGAACATATCATGGAATGCGGATCGCAACAACAGCGCCCAGTCTTTTCGCACTCTATTTGATGCTCTTCCGTCAAACAAGACCTCGCAATTTGCATGATTTTGAAGAAGGTATTAACAACAACAGTCTCGGTAGACGATAATTCGCCGTGCGTTGCGCTTCGCCTAGCTGACTGCTTTTCTGAAGTTGCGTATTGCGTAATAATGGCCACTTTCCCAATCAACTCAACAAATTCACTGACTTCATCCGACACTAGCTGTGGCTCCGACGCCTCGGCGGCGACTCATACATTCAAAAAAGGGTACAGGAACATCCTGCGAAAGCAATCGGGGCAGCAGTCTAATGGTCATAGTTTTCAGGTTGCTCTTTGGTATTATTATCCACCATCGGAAGTCAGGCCCGCGAGGATCAAGCTGTTTTTCGCCCCGACTTGGGTAACATAGGTAATATTTTCCGTTTGCGACAAGTGTTGGGACTGTGCCACTTTTCGGTGACCAGCAATTGCCGTTTTTATCGATCTCATCTGCTTTTGCGCTCAGTTGATCGTCAGTGTGGCAATGGTTGACGATGAAGGGTGTCCCTTCCAAATTCTTGTCTTCTTGACTCTTCCCGTAGACGCGTACGTGTTTAAGGCAGACCATCTGAGTTCGCCACACTTAGTGTTGTCAGGCATGGATGTTTTCTGTCCCATTTTTTGACTTTATAATCGCTGCGCTGCTTGAGTCTTCCTTATCTGCCTTTACACTTCGGGAATCGAAATACTCCTAGAATGTTCGCTTACGGACAACGAATACGCCGATGATATTGCTTTGCTTGGATTGGACTCAAGCAGTGCAAACTTTTAAGTAACAATTAATTCTACCGCGTAGTTCAGCATGCGCTTCACACTTGTAAAGCGTAAAGTGTTGTTGTAAGATTGGCTAAGGTCATACCATACCTCACGTTTGCAGGAGCTGTAGATGACTCAGTGGTTAAGGCATGAATTTTCAGGGTTCTAACCCAAACCACCGCGGAGAAACAACCTTACCACCATGCGACGTGCCCTCAGAAACTTGTTATACATCCAGTTATACATCCAGGCTTGGACAATGTGGCAATACCGTAACCTCTGTTTCCTTCGGGCTGCATGGTAGTTATCTGTCAGGGACACTACGGTCGAACGATCAGATTAGGTTATACTAGGTGTCGAGCGAAATCCACGGAGTCTTCTGTCAGGTTGGTCAATGGATAGAGGTCTGAAATCACGGTAACTTGGCTTCTTGGGTTTTGGTTGAAACCAACGTACAGTATGAAGCGAGGTGGCCCAAGTGGTTAGAGCCCGAATTTACTGACCGGAAGGTCCGTGTTTCGAACCCGACCTCTGCATCTCGACTTCTCCTGTCTAGGCTTGGGTAACCTGACAGTATCCCAGCCCTCGTGCAACCTTCGGGTGGCATGGCAGTTAGGCACCGAAAGGGTGCTACAGCTGAACGATTACGGTTATTATTACGACGTACAGTTCGCTACTGAAGGAAATGTTGGTGTCTCAAGTTATGTAGATGACCGATGTTCCGTTCGCTGCAACCACTTTGATGAACAATACCAGCCACAGACAGGTGACTTGTTCTTCAGAAGTAAACTACTGTGACAATCCTCGCTCCCTGACACCAGCCCGATCGATGCATCCGCTGCATGCAATAGGGTAGATAAGCGTGCAATAACAACCGATGATGCTTTCCATCTTTTGATACTGTATCATGCGCTTTTTAACTCGTCGATATCTGTTCCGCGTATCCGAGCTACGTACCGCCGCTCCCACTTATTCATCACTTATTCATCTCCTGGTTTCTCCTGGTTTTAGTGCTGAATTTAATGTCCGAAATGGCCAATAAGCTGCTCTTGAGCGCAGTCTTTGCTGCATTTTTGAAACACGAATATAGTAATTGAGCTTGTGGCACTTTCGCTATCGATTGCGGACTCTCACATGATGTGTTCTTTAGGTTCGTACCGTCTGGGAGTGTTGCTCAATCACTGACAGCAATAAAAAAATAAAATCGTTCAGGTTGTAACACCCTTTCGGTGCCTAACTGCCATGCCACCCGAAGGGAGCGCGAGAGCTGGTTGCCAGGTTGCCCAAGCCTAGATAGGGAAAGTCGAGAGGCAGAGGTCGGGTTTGAACCATGGACCTCACGGACCTTCCGGTCAATAAATTCGCGCTCTAACCACTTGGACTTAAACGAATGAATAACGCTTTCAGCCAAAATGAAAGTCAACCAACAATGTACCGTAATTCTGGTGTACTACCAGAGTACCATACATCTCAGAAACAGATTTGTACATTTTCCATCCTTCAACCTTCAGGACTAGCAGACCGTTAATCGAACTTGCGTCCGTCGCAGAGGCCCTCTGGCAACCGTCCAGGAACACGGCGCTTACCTTACCCTTAGCCTGAGACTCACGACCCTTGAGACCCACTGATATGCCTTCTTGATTCATCAAGTAACGCAAGGTAGCAAGTGTGATCTTGGCCTTTGAGATTCGTGCACTGGCTTCGTTAGACACAATTCCGTCAGAACTAATACAACTACTGAGGTGTGTAAAGTTCTCCACAACCTCTGGTGATTCTCCTTGAATCGTAAGGGGTATGTTCAGTGACTGGACGTTACGAAGCATGACTTTGCATTGTGAAGGTGCGAGGCGCATGCCAAAAGCTGGTATGATGATGGTAAGTTTATTTAACAAGCTTTGTGCATTGCCTTCAAAGATGAGGCCGATGTCGTCTGCAAACTCCAGAGCAACAACGTTCTCATCGACAACCAGCTGAACACCGAAGTTTTGAAGACCTTACAGCGTTCGCCTCGTTGTTTCATCAATGACGAAATTGGACAAGAACGGAGAGAGTGGACATCCTGGTCAAACAACACTTCTTGTAAGGTAGCTTTTAGAGAGTTCGCCATACACTATCACGCTCCGAAATATGTGAATATAGGGACCGTATTATGTCCACAAATTTCTACGGCATACCCTGTTGAGCAATTGTGGTTGACAGTACTGCCCAATCGACATAATCGAACGCACCCTTGAAGTCAAGGAACACCAAGATTGTGGGTCCTCGGCACATATGGCGTTGCTCTAAAACCTGATGGAGTGCAGGGATGTGGTCGACGCAGCCTCTAAGCGGTCGAAATCCCACTTGATGCTCCCAGGTCAGAGATTTGCATGCCGGCGTAGGACGATGAACAATTGATGACACCAGGAGCCTTGTGCGAGTCAATTTGGCTCCCCATTTTCACTGTATTCAGTGCGACTTTTTTGAAAGTGGGCACTATTATCATCTTACCCTAGTTATCTGGGACAGTCTCTCCCAGACTGACGCAAATAGGTTCGGGAGACACGTGGAATGTCGGGACCAAGAGGGCGATAACGTTTGAGTAGTGTTATACATTCGGACACTTCCGAGGCTGAAGAGAACTTGATATTCACAGCCAAACTCTTTTGAAGGCTGACGTTTCGGATTGTAGGCAGCAGACGGCGAACTAAATTGTTGCTCCAAGTACTGTGTCCAACGGTCCGGACGGTTTCCTTTGCTGAATATCAGGGCCATTTTGGTCCCTGATAGTTATGCTGACAAGAGACTTCCGAGGACCACTCGGAAGAACCAAGTGGAACAGCCTGCAGGTGTCTTCAGCGTTTTTCGCAACTTCTGTTTCTTCGGTCATTCGGATTCACCAAACTTCTTGGTCTGTAGGGACTCAGCTTCATCTGGCGTCGGATGATACGTCGGGTTGGATAGTGGTTGCGGTCAGGAGGAATCTGTCGGCGGACCTCCTGGACATTCAGAACTTTCGGCTTTGAGTAACGCTTTGGATATCTGTTCCCAGTGATCGATTACATCCGATATTGGACCGGCAGGAGGGCATTTGAATAGCCGGTTTTGATAGGCTTGTTTGACTTCTGGATCCATAAGCTCCTCAGTTGTTAAGCAAGGTGTACACTTTTATGTGAACGTGAAAAGTGCAATGCAAGTCACCACCTGACCATGGTATGGTCGGAGTTCCCACGGGTATTCCAGAAGAAGTGGCAGGCAGTTATCGAACCACGCCACCGGTAGCCGGTCGATTGGACTCGGGGCCGGTTGGGTGTCAAGTAGTCACAAAAAGGAACAGTTTGTTATCAACATACATTCGCATCAGGCGCTCTCCGTTGTCCGTGAGTCTCCTGTCCAGCCGGTGACTACATCGATTTTGAGCTTTTAGCCCCTTAAAAAACACCCAGAGCGTTATAGATTCAACAGATTCAGAGCTGCAGTCTATCGGGCACGTAAGCAGACAAACAGGGAGAAGGTGTCTTGCTGGAGTTTCTCAATACAATACTGTGGGTCATTAAGTCAAGGTCTAGTTTTCTCATCCTTAGCTCACATTTGTACTGCTTTCCTATACCGATCTGATTGGCACTTTTGTTTGTCTCCCGATTTCCCTGGCTGCTCAACAATAAGTGGTGTCAACCCAAAACATTTGTCAATCTTTCGATGCGTAGCTCCAGTATAACTCGCAGGGATTTACTGCCCAAACATGTTTTCCATGACCATTTCAAGCAAGTAGGGGTGTGTCCAAACCTTCGACCTGACAGAGAGGTATGAATGAGATTACGAAAAGTATGGGTACAGTCGGTGCGATTAACCTTCTAGGGCAAGGTTCGAATGCCCCCTCCCCTTATGTACACGGTTGGAGACGCTGCAAATTATGGCTGCCAATTGGTGCTAATGGCGTTGTCAGTTTCTATCCAGAGTAATTCTCTAGAGTTTTGGGCATCTCGGAATGACTGTAGTAGGTTAGAACTAAGTCCCTTTCTCATCAACTTTTATTTTCTCCACCATAAGGCTTTCAAATAAATTGTAGTTGTGCTGCAGCCAAACATCAATATTGAACACACTGCTGTTGATTTGTGCTGACTTACTACCAGATAGCTGAAGCCTAGACAGGAGTAGCCAAATGATCAGGTGTGGATTCAAAAGGGCAGATCCTTCAGTCAGAATCCGCGCCTAAACCCCTTAGTCACATTGCACTGTCAACTGGTGTGAGCTGCGGGAAACCTGATGGCTTGCCGAAGAATTTCATCCCTTTGACCACTGGCGGCGTAACAACCACAGGTTGACTTCAGCAGCGATCTGCCTGTGTAACTCAAATTTGTTTTTCCAGGTCGTGACCAGGGCTTTTGACCGACTATTCTGTTCCATGGGTCAGACTGCGGTGTTATCGGGGCAATATATAAGGCTACTGTGCATCCTTTTTTGTTTGCAGGGGCAGTCTTATAGGACATTCAGTGTAGTTTTTGACCGCGCGTGTTGACGAATTCTGATTCAACACTCACATAAGAGTTTCGCATGTTTCACACTCGTTCTTTCGTCTGTTCTTTCGTCATCACGGTTGCCAACACCACCATCAACCAACCAACGATTGATGACACCAGTGACGGTTAATATTACATGTCCTACAGTAATTTATCTAAAAAAGGGAACATAGAAGTGACTTAATATCAACTTTCTATAAGTAGCCTGAGGAATCCATACTTTCAAACGCTTAATCAGACAAAAACTGACAAGAAGTTGTCGTTGGCATCGATTAGTACCTGTGTCTCTAGGGGTTTTTCCGGCTAAGCACGCGGACCTCACCGACAGTATGTTGGTAGTATGAGGAGTTTGGGAATCTTCAACTGGCAATTTTCGTACTGTGTTTGAAGTTAGTCTACGCGAAAAGTCTAGAAGCACTGTACAGCATCATTAGGTATCATCAATGTACATATCAACAACCCCCCACGAAATTTAAACTCAACCTACCGGCTAGTATTTGAAGACAAACACGTTCGGCTACGAGCGGATCATCCGCAATGTGAGTAACTCGTGCTGATACAGGATATAACACCGATAGTGCCCAGATTCTTTGTAATCGTCTTCGCATCTTTCTGCCAAATAAATATCGGGTCCTTTGTCTGCGTCTTGGAGGACCGCACCTTTGCATGTTCAGCATATGACGAAGCCATTTGTATTGTTGGATACATTCTTCTGTTAAGGTCCTCGTCGAATGATCGAACACTCGTCCTCTGCTTGTGTCGTTGCAGGTTCGTTGACACCAACCGGTATGAGTTTTGGTTCTGAGACAACGATTATCAAAAACCTGGAAACATCTCAGTTCTGATGCTCACAAAGGCCGTGCTTCACAACCAAATTGCAAAGCAATCCATAATGTGCACTACCCTCGAGGCTCGTTGAAATGCCGTTTTGTCCCCTTAGAATCTCGAATTAACATAGGTGATGCGAGCCTGAAGGACTCGTGCGCCGGTCTCTCACCTCAGTCAGAGCCAACATTATTTACAAGATACCTAGAACACCCCAGACCTCATCGGCCCATTGGGATCTAAGTTACATGTCCTCTGGTCATACCCAGAAGCATGATCTTACGCAAGGCAGCCCATCCAAATGTGGCTTTTCCTTCTCGAAGAGAAAAATGGTGTCGTCTGTATCTTATGTGCGGACAGGGTTAGTTAGGCTATTATTGAACATCGGATTTTTAAAGACATTTCGTCTCAGTCTTTTGTGCAGTGTCACGTCTGCAAATCTTACAGAACGCATTTTATTCACAAACTTCCGGAAAACTCTTGATGACTGCGCGCACTTAGGACAACACACTTGTCAGCGAAGTCAGATTCATATCAGAAATACGGAAATATCAAGATTTTGGTTTGTTTACATTTCGGAATGTAAAAATACGGTCAGCGTAACACCACAGTCCCGCTTATTCTCTAGTTAAGGCTTCATTACTACCATAAGATGATGGCCAGGTGACCTCAAGCTTTTCGTTGCAACAGGAGTCGAACTGACAACTCTGCGATTGCTTGATCCACTGTTAGTCCCTTTTTGAGAATGGGCGCTGATCGATTCACCCCATTTGTCTGAAGCGAGTAATTCAAAAACACTCGCACTTACACAGCACAAGTGGGAGAGCTTCCAGACCAGGAGTTCGGTGGTGCCGTAGTGGGGATATGCAACCATAGTCCTTCGGGGCCGAAGGGGAGAAGGTTCTTGGTTTGTCGTCCTGGGTTCCATCGCAGCTTGAATAGTAGTGAGGGGATACATGAATTATTCGGGATTGGCTTTGTGGTCCAGGCGTTCTTTACTGTGGCTAATCAATGCTCGCTGTGGCTTGAGTTTCCTTCCCAGAGCTTTCCAACCTAGAGAGAAGGGTCACTTGGGTCCTCAACCAAAGCCATTGGCTTGACAGCTTTGCCTCAATGTCGTGGTGTCTGGCAATGAAATGTCAGGATATCTGCTTTCAAGATACAAGGCGTCGCCTGTGTGCCAAACTTCAGTAATCAGGACAATAAGGCCTTATTCGTCGGACCTCCATCAGTTGGCCCGCCTGGCACCAGAAGCCTTACAGGTGTATTGAACACCATCGACCGGTGTCGTGGGACGTCACACCAGGGCTTAAAATTGGGATAGATCATTGGTCCGACTTAAGTACGATATTCCCGTTTTCCTGCGCTTATTTTTGCAAGCCGAAACTAACTTGCGCTTTTTTCCCGTTGCGCCTGCTTGGTATTCGAGGCCCAAACTACGTTCTGTCCCCCCAAGTTTTGAAGACTTGCTTTTAAGAGCAACCACTGTGCGGTCAGCTTTCGAGCTGGAGGAGGCGGTCATATTGATAAGAAAAATCAACGCTGTCCCCAACTCGACCGGTCACAAAGTACACAGAATGGTCAATCCTGCGAATGGCGAACAGTTCCAAAGTGTACAGGGAGTTTGTCAATGTGAGACTTAGGTTTATTCGTCTTTCCTATACAGAGCATGGTTGTACCAACCATGACATTTACAACTAACAATGCTCTCACGCCACATCGGCCCAGTCGCCCTACACGCTGCATACAGCAGGGCGGGTAAGCGAAAGCGTGCTACATCAATACCTGTACAGAGCCGTCATCAGCACCTTGTCGCGGCTGTTGTGTTATTTACATGTCATTTACATCATCACCGACAGCATGACATCAGTGTTTAACACCGATGCTTCACTGCCGTTCAACCATGATTTATTTGAAAGCCTTATGGTGAAGAAAACAATAAAGGTGGATGGGGAAGGGACTACAATTATTCCGGGGTGCCTACGCCTCCAGACACCCATCCAGGCAACCTGGATAGAAGCTGACAACAAGAACGCCACTGACATCGGTTGGCAGTCAGATTTTGCAGCGTCTCCAACTAGGCGCAGTGGGGATCACGTGATTCCCATCCTGGAAGGTGAGTAGCACCGACAGCACCCAGACGTTTCGTAATCTCCTTCATACTCCTCTGCCAGGTCAAGGGTTGGCCAGCTGTCTGCTTCCGCGGAGCTATCCCGAGCAAGTATGTCACTGCACAGGAATCATTGTGATCACGTCATTTGTAATCTGGCCCGTTTGTCGTTCTGCTTTGGGTAACCTATCCTATAACCGGAAATAATGACCAAAGTGGCTGCGAGCATTTACGATAGACAAGTTTATGAACGGAGAAATTAGCTGACGTGGAATCAGGTGAGATCATCATTAGGTTTGAATCAGGGGTTCCAAGACGGTCTCATTTGGATAGAATGATAGAAGGTTGCAATTTAGAAGATTCAGTACGCTGCTTTGCGGATCGAACGATCCGGTGATACAATGTCGGTGTAGCTAGCAAGCACGTTCAAGTCGCTTGCTTTAAAGGGACTAAGGCGTCCGCTTTTGCGACAGTTCACTCTTGGTTTTGCGTCTTTTTGGTGGGAGATATGTAAACACGGAAGGATGAACTTGCGGCACTGAATGGGCGACTCGTGTTCCGGCGGACAGATCTCAGACGTATACAAATGTTAGGTGTTCTATTCTGGTACCTCTCGCACATCCAGGAGTTATACGCGTCCATGATTAGGAACACCTACTCCACCCCTGGTGGGATTCCTCAGGAGCATATACTTCACGAGTTCTAATGCGCCACTGTATATGGTACAATCCTCCGTCCCATGGGATTGTAGTATGTTTGCACAACAGGACTGTACTCTCGGAAAATCTTGCGCAATAAGAATCGTCTTACATGCTTCAAACACTGGAGTAATGAAATCCCCTATGTATCGTGAGGAATTTTTCGTTTCGTTCGAAGCGAATGCTCCAGATACTCAACACTTACATATTCGTGATTGACGCCAGCGCAGTATGGTGAACAAGTATGCTGATCGTCAGTCCTGCCATATATGTCACCGGGAGCTAATGTTTTTCATCTGTTTAAACGTCTTGAATTATCACAAGGACGTATTATATAATAACAAGGATAAGGATCACTACTGTTGCGCGTTGTCTTGCGCCGTTTTTCAGTTACACTAATAAAATATAATCCCTTAGTTCTAACACCGTTTCCTCGCCTAGCTGTCGTACAACCCGAAGGAAGCACGAGGGCTGAGGTACTGTCAGTTTGCCCAAGCTTAAACAAGGGCAGTCGAGAAGCAGAGGTTGGGCTTGAACCATATACCTTCCAATCAGTAGGTTCGAATCTTAACCACTAAGTTATCTCGAGCTCGCTACTACCTTAAATCGGTGCTTCAACTGCAAAATATCAAAGCAACTGGTGTTGTTTCTATACCCAGTGCTAGAGTATCGGATACGTCAGGCCAATTCAAGAAGTCGCTAATGGAATGTGCATCAACTGTGCTTATGAAGTGAACTCCTGAAAAAGATAGTCCAACACATCCCAGCATTTCCATTGTGATCTATCCCCTCGGAGGAGGGATGCGGGTACTAAACTGGCCATTCGAGATGGCTCAGCGGTTAGAGCGCGAATTTACTAATCGGAAGGTCCGTGGTTCGAACCCCACCTCTGCCTCTCGAATTCCCCTGTCTAGGCTTGGGCAACCTGGCAGTATCTCAGCCCTCGTGCTTCTTTCGGGTGGCATGGCAGCTAGGCACCGAAAGGGTGTTACAGCTGAACGATTTATTTTTTTTTTAGTCGAGGACCCAGATAGTATTTACTCTTTTCGGTTCCGAAAGGTGCATTTCCTCGAGGAAAGATTACAAAGGAAAAATCCTTTACCTCTAAAGTTATCTCAGTAGCTGAGACACTTCCTTTTAAAACGTTTCTTCTGTGAAAAATTTTTATATGCAAACTACTGGACTACAGATTGTTGGTGCTTTGCTACAACTCCAAAAAGAACATCACCCCATGTGTAGCGTTATTTGGATCCTTCTGTGGAAGCCCTTTATTTGAAATACGAGTGCAAAGCAGTCACTTAGGGACATTTGTGTCCAACTTCCTTACAATGCTATTACGGGGCCTGTTGGCACCATAAAAAACTGGACACGCGTGTCCGAGGTAGCTCAGTAGTTAAGGCGCCAGCTTACGGGCCGGAAGGTCCGTGGTTCGAACCCAAACACAGAGTTTCGAAAGTAGCCTCTAGGCGGCTGTGGAATTTAAACTGTCCTCCCCCCGTCCTGACGCAATTATTCTGGTGAATTCACACGCCGAAAGGCTGCTACAGTTGAACGATTATGGGGCTTGTTGGTTGGCTCTATTTATGGTTGTACTATAGTTTTGGAGCGGTGCCACCGCTCTTATATGTGACTTACAATTCTAGCCCTCGGTCAGGTTACCTTTTTCCGCGCAAACGGGGCTCCAAGAAAGCGTTATGTGCTCAGTGGAGAATACCTAATAGCATTCTGCATTGTATTGTCTATTCTCTACCCGTATTTTTAAAGGGGCTTTGCATCAAGTTCAATCCTACCTAAACGCCTAGTTTTCAACGATTAAAAAAGTAAGGTATTAGTTTAGGTTACAATCCCTAATCTGTCGTTGATAGCTATTTCGGAATATGTTTGACATCCAGTCTCTGTCTGACTGTGACCCGAAGTGCTTCTGGGTTTGCGTGCTGTCAAGTAGTTCAATCCAAAAAGACAACTTATTTCGGACTAATAAAAAAATTCTATCATAGTTTTGACTTATGGCACCATTTTCCCTTTTCTAATTGTACGACTCCTTATTTTCCAGCTCATACAGAACAATCACATTTTCAAAGTGGCGAAGAAGCCCTATCCCACTTAGATGACGTTATCGAATTCGTCGTCTCCGAAGCCATCGACTATGCGGAGAAACCTCCGGAAGAAAGAACTCTGCCCAAGCTTACCCGAAAGGCGCCTCCCCCTCCCCGACCGAGGAATTCTATGGTCATGGGCAATTTCAATCAGATGCGACCAGATATGGCAGCTAACGGCCTAAACCGAATGCCAATGCTGGGTGCGAATGCTCAGTTCCAGCAAAAGCTACATAATCAGCTTCCAACCATGGTACCTTTCGGCGCAAGCCCCCAACAGCAACAACAGCTGCTTATGCAATATAATGGCCAATACCAAACGCAGCCGGCCCACTCACAGCAACAACAGTATGCTCAAGCAGCACATTTTCAAGCACTAAACCAACAGGCTCAGTATCAGGCTGCTAACGCGGCAGCTTTGGCTCAAATGCAGCAACTCCAACGACAACAACTACAAGTAAGTACAACGGCTCTTCTTTAGTTTAAGAACATCTGTAAGACAGTTCTATAGTGTGCAGTATTCTCTCTAAGTCGGATTCGGTCTCTGTGACTGTGAATAGATTTGGAACGCCTGTTTTGTCACCTATACATTCAAAACGGTTTTTCCCTTTTCCGGTCATTTCTGAACTTGTTGGCTCCCAAGGTCGATCCTACTAACGTATGTGTCCGGATGCCATGCAGGGCCTTATAGTCATGTTTGCACCGGGACGATAGCGTATCCAAATGGCCCGCCCGTTCTGTAGCAATGAGATGCGTCATCTCTCAACACTTCGCTTGTCTACTTGGCTAGCCAGGCTTGTGTCGCATGTCAGATTCGTGAGTCTTCATTGTGGCCTGCGTCCCATTCGGTTACGAGCAACAGATTGTAGCGTGCCAACTATGCACTGGCATCCGCCGATGGCGAGCCAGTTAGCTTCGGATTCCAGCTACCCGTATTCACAAGAGACGTTTCCAGTGAATACATTCAATTTACAAGCAATGACCTCTCAGTGCTCCACCAGTGGTGTTCATATTTCTGTGCCATCTTTGTAGCAGTGGGTAGCTAGTTCAACGTCACCGAGGATGTTGAGTTCATAGCCTTCAAAATGGCACAAAGTGCTTTATTTTGTTTTGTTCACAAGCTGTAGGTTTGTTTTTTTTATGATCATATATAGTTTCTTCGCTTCCCCGTGCCGTCAGTGAATTTCGTTCTGGTTCGATAGGAACAACCACCCATATGATTGTTCATTTCACGTGATTTCTCTTTACAGTGGCCTCTGAAATAGTGTCCCTGTGGCATCTGATTATCTTATCCGATCGGGTACGTAATTGTCTCCCTTAGGTTTTCGAAGATTACCCAGCTTTTTCATCGAGTTTATTTAGTGGCAGTTGTTATCACTCGATTGGAGCTGTTGATTCATTGCATCCAGCCTACTGTGGATACAACGAAGCAGACAAGAATCAAGCCCTACTTTCACAAGAGATACCTTCTATCATCAATCGTTTCTTAGTAGTTACTGAGTTCAGACGTAGTAGAAGCCATTACGTCCCCCTACTAATAAACAACCACGGAGCCAGTGGCGATGCTCTGTTGTTGACTGTCGATCTTCCCGGAGTACCCACATCGATTCAAATTCCGGTGTAAATCTCCGACAAATTCCCCAGGCAAACCCAACAAAAAACCTGTTTCGCTATCAAAGACCTCTGACCCATATTTCAAACAATCTAATCAAAGTAGCCAATGTGGCATCCTAAAAGCTGCATTTTCGAGAGGCGTCGGCTGCAACTGGGATTGTATGAGCACCGCCACGCGTTTCGCAAGAAACTCGGCTAGTAGTGTTTCTTAGCCCCACTAACTAAGCGCTGGATCTCATAACACTCACTATCAATACCCGATTGAGCATGATCCAGCCAGAAGGCTTGTCAGACGTCGGCTCAAACACAACCTACGTTTGGATGAGGAAACCAGATGGAATCAGGGGGCTCTGGAACCAGAGGAAGCTGCTGTAACAGAATGTTCGGGAACTGTTCCATCTCATATACAGGCTGGGATCCAGCGTGCCCGATGGTTGATGAGTTTACCAAAGGTAGTGCTCGAAATTTGATATGTGATACGAAACAGTTTCTTGATCACTGGGCTGAGTATTCTCCACAATAGTTTAGTTGACCATCTGCCTCTATACTCATGTCTGGTTGGACCCTCTTAAATGGAGCCGTGGTGTGTGAGATTAGACCCTCAGTTTCTGAGGTGATGTCTGTCTTGAGGTGCTATCGGGCCGCAAGGCCAGACGAGCTCCTACCAACGCCCTTGAAGAGCGGTTATCAGCCGTAATGTTTTACCTTGACTTAGTTGTTTAAAGTAATTTGGGGACGAGAACACGTTTCACCCATCTTAATCGGTCAGTCGTATCTTTATTCAAAAAAAGGTACATGAAATGATTACTCAAACCTTCAGGATACACGCCTTACCTCGGTTGTAACGCGGCCACTACTTTTAGTAATACTACGACTTTTGGCCTCACGACGCGAGACTCAAGTCCGAGATCCCGACCAGGTAGGGGCTGTATTGACCACACCTTCACACTGCTTCAAGTATTAGAGCAGCGTCATCCCCACCGCCGACCACTAGTGACGGTTTACTTTTTGTTTGAAAGGACCTTCGATCGCGGAAGTTGATTGGCTCCCCTACAATACTTGGCTAACTGGGAATACCGTCGAACTCTGAATATTTGCTGGCTCCTTTATCCCCATGGCTCTGGTCACGTTAAGATTTATCGTAAACTAGCCAACCAGTAGAGCTTGTCAGGATTATCTCTACTCCCCATTTCTGTTGCGTTTTGTCGTTGACATCATCATCGAGTGCATTCTCTAAGGGACCGCGAATCTATTTATCAAAATCACATCTAAAGGGAGACTAGTAGACTTCGATTATGTGAATGGTGTTGTCCTGTTATTTGACAAACATGATCCACATAAATTACTCAAAGTAAAATATCATAAGTGGTTCTCTGTCTCCACACGAACTTTGCATCTTCAAGCTACAGAGTCTTCCGGATTTCCCATACCCTTGTAAACCATGGAACCTTCAGAATGAGGTCTGTCTATCTAAGCAGCTGCGTAGGCTATGATTGTACTGTGGTAAATGAAGTCCATACACGCTTGATCCAGACACGAGCAATATTCTCCAATTTGCATTGTGTTTGGCGTCAGAAACGGATTTCATTGAGGTCTTCGTAGCTTAGCAGACACTAACTGGGTGCAGCACATCCATGATCAGCTGGTTCGTGAACTTGTACTGGGTAGTGAGTCGGAATCGCTTGAGTAGTAGATGAAGCTTGTTAGGTTAAGATGGTTGGGTCATGTACCACGTATACCTGACCACTGTCTTCTAAAGTATGCCCCGTGTTGCACCCCAAGCTCTTGTTGGTAAAAGCTCAGTGGAGAATAGGATATGTCGTGACAGTGCAAAACGAAAGTGGCTATCGTCATTCCGAGCGCCATGGAATATCCCTGCACATGGTTGGAAACTTTCCAGGACAAAACACTTAACCGACCTGAGCGGCGGACTTACTATTACTTCATAGTCGAATTGTCTAGCTAAAGTTCGTCTGTTGTCGTTGGGCTTGTGTTGAGTAAAGTTAACGGATGACGCTGGGTCAGTCCCAACGATGGATTCTCACCCCAACGTGGTACTCAAATGATTATGGAGGTTGAGTGCACCTCGCTGTTAACCGTTTTCCCTGGGAGCTATCTATCTTCCTTTGCACTCTTGACTAAGACCTTTCTCCATGGTCTAATGGCACTTAAGCACGAGGTTTCATTGCTGCTGTGTTGCTGTTCGTGATGATGGAGATGATTATGTTGACGATGAGTAATTCAGCTGGGATTGAGGGATGACTCCTGTAACGCTTGAGTTCAGGGTCGTGCTTGGCTGTTACGAAACCTGATGACTTTCATCTTAGGTGACTGCATGTGGGTTTCTTTCCCAAACCTATAATGCGAGTGTTCAACTGGGATGCTGGGTCCGCACACTGACGTTTCGCTGCTTGTATGGACGGAATCCGACACCCTGCCTTTGCCTCGGTTGAGTGTGTGGCAATTCCCCACCCAGCACTTGTTTACCCAAGAAGTGTATTCACTTCACTAACCACCGGGCGGTTGGGTATGTGAGCTGGGCGCAACCCACCACCTTTGCTTTGTTAGGGTTAAAGTGTACTTTCCACCCGGCATTTATACCGCGGGAATTTGTACGGACAGGCTTAAACCAGAACACCAGTTGGTCGAATGTGTCAGCTTGGTAATTTGTTTCATTTGGTGGTAAGTGCATTACATGCTCAACCCCCGTAACACGTTTGCAGTTGAAGTCAAGGTTAGACCAGTTCGACCGAGTGAAAGCGCTAGGAAGTTGTTCAGAGCAGCGATCATGGATTGATAATACCATTCAGTTGTTCGCCAAACCAGAAGTGAACTGTTTTGAAAAGACTCAGAATGAGTGAGATCCCTCAGCAAGCAATGAAACAAGCGCCCCCGAAGTGTTGTGCTGTAGTTTATAGGTAGCAGTTTGTAGTTCAAAGCTCGTGGTCATGGGCATTTTCTGTCCAAAGCTGCATGACCGAAAAATTCCAGTACCACATATTACTGTTCTAGTTAGAGGTCGAAACGTCTGGATCGGCTGAATCTCTTGGTGAAGCTAGCATTATATCATTGTCAGTTCCAGAAAAACTTGTAGGTCGAATATCAAACTTGTCTTATCAACTGGCTGTAAAGTGGATTAATGGTTCACAAGATTATTTGAAATTTGAGCTGTTTTAATCGAATGGATTAGATTGGCTTCGAAGTGCACGAGACTAGCCGTTCAGTATTATAGGTTAGATCTGGCTTTTGCAGTTGATTTATGCTTCTCCCCTTCATGACACTGGAAAGTCTGTGTTCCACGGTCAAGAGGCCTCGGTGGGAGCTGAATGCCACTAAATGTTTGGATTGGATGTTTAACCATTTTTATTGCGATGAAAATGTGTGGAAGCATCCACAACAATTTCCCGACACTAAAGCAAGGTGCTTTATCTTAGTCATGTCATCGCTTTATTTGTTTCAACATTGACACTACCGGGTTTAGACAGTGTGATTCGCGGAATTCCCATAGCATTCACACACAGCATTACCTGACCACAATGCTTCCTCTAGGTTGTGTGGTAGCTATATGCCGAAAGAGTGCAAGAGCAGAAAGGTTTGATCGTGGTTGGTGCCAGAGCTGATACATCCCTTGTTTACTTTATAATAGCAACAACAGCAACAGCAGCAGCAACAACAACAGCAAAATGCGACCACTACCCGACATCTACTCTATCCTACTGGAACCTCGCCTCCAATCAGCCCTGCCATAGCCAACTGTGCTGCTGGAGTTCAGCAGCAACAACAAGCTCTCGCGTCAGCACAACAGCAACTTCAGCTCTATGCTGCGGCACATCAGTTACCTGGTAAGTTAGAGCAAGTTATATTGCTTTTCTATTTTTTCTGCTGACAGTTTTGGCAGTCTGTCTATTGAACCGGGCAACTTACTGTCGCAGTGACAAAACCATACCATATTGTTCACTTTAGTGCTACCTGTTACATCTAGCGTTGTGTTGCTATTGTGTAGTTCACGTGGTTGCCTGAAATTGCTTGATTATTCATGGGAGTAATTCCTTGGGTCTCTGAATGATGTATTAATACCATTCTATCAATGAATTCATTCTTACTTTGCTAAAAACACGTCTCCGTCCAAACCCTTTGAATTTTAAGTGAGTGGTGTTCAAAAGTTCTGTTATGTTGTTCCCTCCATTCATCCTTTTTGTTCGATCGCTAATAGGGCCATCTTCTTCTTACAGGTATGATGCAGACATTCCCTCCTACACAAGGACAGCATCAAGCGATGCCCCAGTTGCAAGTCCAACCACAGCAGCCACAACAACAACAACAATCCGCCCAAGCACAAGTATGTAACACTCGGGCTTGGACGAACGCTTCAGCTGAACAATTGCAAGCCCAACATCAGCGACAGTTAGCCGCTGCAGCAGCTGCAGCTTTCAGTCCCAGTGCAACAGCTGTTCATCAACAACAACAACAGCAATATATGCAACATCGACAGCAGCAAGCCTCTCCCCAACAACAACAGCAGCAGCAACAACAACAGGTTCAACAACGGTCCGCCAATGACTTTTCTGCCTATGCATACCCACAACAGCAATAGAACATCTCACTCCAGGCGGCAATCTGTAAAGCTCCTTCCCCCCAGGAACCCCCTTCCCCTGCGTATGACGAGCATTGGTGCTTAGCATACTACTTCAGGCAGTGGTGGTGTTTTGTATACCATTTCCACTTCTGTCAACGTTCATTTAATCCCCATAAGTAGCAGACAGTTTGTGTGTAAAGCGTCAACCGGCATTGTCAATACTATTTCTTACCCTCTGTTATACAGAGCACTGATCCGTGTGCCCTGAACCTCCTATTGCTATCGCTGATCTGATCACTGCTGCACGTAACATCGCGTAGTGGTAACATTGCGCGTGTGTCATTCCTGTCGTATCCACCATTTGTGACCTCATACCTGACCACAAATGGGAATTCGTGTACAAATGCAGACCTGTTTTCTGCACTGTCCGACATGTGTGGTATTCCCTTTTCTCAGCCGACCCTTTTTGCTCATCATTGTGTACAATTTTCAATTTCTGTGCCTTTTGCATTTTTCTCCGATAGTCAGCTGTTACCACTTGATGGTTTTCACTGATATAGGGAGTGTTGTATAGTAATTTTTGTTTGTTTTTATTTCCTCGCGCGTTTTTTCTTAGAATGCGGTCGGCCCACTCAATTGCATTTACTACTCAAGCAACTCCTCCCTCTGGTTGGACATAATTTTGAAGTATATTTCCGTGGGTCCGAAGTCCATTGCCCTCAGTTGACCATGGGCCGGTAATTCGATACTGCAAACAGACTGGTTGTCCGCAGAATCAGTTTTGTACTCTACTGTCTTTGTCCCCTTCCCATTCTCATTGGGATTATCGACTTGGTGATTACTACCACTTCTACCCCTTCTCAGGGCTTTGTAAAGTTGACGGCATTCCATGCATACGAGGCGTTCACGTCTTCGTTACCGCCACTACCTTCATAAAACCTTTATTACCAGTTTGTTTCTTTACTCTTTGCACGCAAGCTGCCTTTTATCTTCTACAGGCGGTTGTTCATCATACACACCACTGTTTATATCCAACCGACTAGTAGTCGCTGTCATGTTTTACGCCTTCTGATTGTATTGGTCTCGAACTAATCTTGTCCTCACCGCTCAGTTTCCTTCGCTAATCATGGCGCCTAGCTGTCCAGTGCGGGCGGACTACTCTCTCCTCCAATTAGCCCTTTGTGGCATGATTGGGGCGCAGAGATTTCATCCTGGTAATCTTTTAAGGAGCACACCTACAGAGAAGACGTCCATGATTTCTCTTGTTCTTCGCCTCAGACTTGCTTTTTTGTTTGTTTCTGTTTTTGTATCGATCCCACCGTCCCCCTCCGCAATCTGAATTGAGAGTTTCCATTGAGAAACCGTTCCAGATTATTTCTGCTTTCATTCGGCCTACTATTTTTGACACCGACATCCCATCCCATCCAATCGCCAACAGCAGTTTTCCTCTTTCGAGTACTTACTACTGTCACCGACACATTACTATTACTCACTCATACCACCACTGTTATTAGTACGAACATCATTATTCTTCCGCCACCGCCTGATCATCTCTTGCAGCTAATACTCTACCAACCACTAAGACTAATGTGCGTTTTTATTTCACTCCTTGTCGGATGCAATGTATTTTACGGCCGTCCATTGTATTTTACTCTTCCCATCTTTGTGTATTTTTGTGTGAACACTAAGACAGTGTTTAAACGATGTTCGTTTTTCTGTGGGAAGTCGCAAAAGGGTGTTGCCCTGAGGGGTCGCATTACTTGTTTGGCGTCTATTGTGAGTTGTGAAGACGTGATCACGTACCAAATGTTTTCGCCTGAGAGTTCTTGTCCATTAGTATACTCTTAGAGGGTAGTATGAGTTTGATACAGAACTAAACCCAGTGTCCTAGACAACAGTTGACCGAGATTGTTGTAGAGAGCCGACCATGCGGCCTTTCTTTTCGTTGGATAGGATGCACCATCTATTTTGTCGGTGACGTTTATTATCCCCTGTGTCCTTCCGGGTGGGGCTTCCGTCGCGTTTCCGTTACCCGAGCAGCCTTAAATTTCTTCAAGCTGGTTTACCGCGATGTTCGTTTTAGTGAACAAACCGCATGTATAGGAATCCAAGTTGACGTTGGCTGAGAATAGTGTGTTTGCTTCAACTCAAAATTAGTTGGACCCAGCTTTGACATTTCAGCCACTGCTACTTATCAGGTAAGCTTTACCCTTGCTTAGCATATGAGTTTTAGACCTGATGTATGTGAAAAAGACCGTGGTATTCCCACCGATTCTGCACAGCTATCCTTCGCGGCCGTGATTTATCCTGTGAGAACCAATTACGGACCACTGAAGAACCTAATTGTGTCATCCAATATAACGGTGAATACAACTATAATCACTGGAAAATTGATAAAGGTCGTGTTCTTGTGGATGGCTTTTTCCTATGTCCCAACGTCGTTTGTCTCCATTCCCACTTGATGTGCTCAGGATGGTGCGAACGTACAGTAGGGCAAACTGTGACGTTGCAAATGGATTGATCGAAATTCCGATCTACGTAGTTGCTGTCCACTTTCCAGGATGAGGTCCACTTCATCTCTGCAAGAAATGGATGGGCGTTAACTGATGCCAGTGACATCCGTGCTGTCAGTGTGTATTGAGATTGTCTGATTGAATGTTTGAATATGTAGGCACTTCAGGTATTTGTGGTAGGCTGGCAGAAGGCTCCTTTCCTTATCTTCGTTATCTAAGTAAATTGACGTGTTTGTACGCTAGTTAAGCACCACTGTATTCACGTGTTGTTCTCAGTGCTGATGAGGACGATACTACGTTCCAACAAACGGTACCGTGTATTAGTCCCAGTTTAGTCTATTGTTCGAATCATTTCGGGTAAAGCCTGCTGTTGCGAATCCTACGGCGACTGTGCTAATGATATTGATGTCTAACAGTCGACTTGTATATCTGGGTCAACGGCAAGGGGATGAGCATTGTGGCATGACCTCGGAGGATAAATCGGCTGTCGGATATCAGAAAATATCTGTTTTCCCCTTCCTGGGAGGGTTGCACTGGAAAAAAGCTGCTCCAAACAAGTGCTCTCTCTTTGGGGAGGGAGAGTATTCTGTCCGATTGCACCGGCTTTCGGTTTGTTTATCTGTTCCTAGATTACATCGGACTTGACTCCTCCGGTCACTCAGTTCATAAGTGTTCTGTTTTACCCTTAGCCAAGTCTTGGGACACTGCAGACATTTTTCATATAAGCAAGCGCGTCCAGTTCCGAATAACGAGTTGATCAGCTTATTGTTGTGCCCTGCGCAACAACTGAAGTCCACAAGGATATCTGGAACGTGCAGATGGGCTTCGAACGGCTCAACTACTAAATGTCATGTTATCAGCACTGAACTCGGGCTCAACTGGGCATGTATGCTGTAAGATTTGATTCAGGGTGTAATTGTCGGAAATCCTAATATCTTGCCCTTGTTTGCTGCCACTCCGTTCAGAATGCTTTCGTGAAGAAGGAAAGGCTGAATTCTATCATTAGTCTACATTGTGGGATGCTCCTGTACATGTTTTCAGGTTCATCCCCTGTTCCAGCATGTGTTCGCATTTGTTGGATATATATCTTCATTAATACCAGTCTTATGATAGGTTCCTCCATATACTTTCGAAACTGTTCGGTTAACCTCCCGGTTTCGTTA
Organism: Clonorchis sinensis; assembly: GCA_003604175.2. Taxonomy (NCBI): domain Eukaryota; kingdom Metazoa; phylum Platyhelminthes; class Trematoda; order Opisthorchiida; family Opisthorchiidae; genus Clonorchis; species Clonorchis sinensis. The sequence goes on along the minus strand of CM030369.1, from coordinate 191,426,356 downwards.
GCTGTCCGGTAGTACGAACTCACCTAGGAGCCACCTTGATCGCTTTGTTGAATGCACCTGGATACTAAGTGACTGTTTATGCTTAGATTCATTGTTATTTCCCATTGAAGGACAAACAGTTGAATATATACTACTTGCGTAAGGTATCACGGGTTCTAACACGAGATATCTTGTGCGGGTTGCGTTGTAGTGCACAGCGGCTCTGAGTAAGGCAGCATTGACAGGGTATGCTATCCTGGTTCGGAGATCAGATTACGAGAGCTTGCGGTTGGTTTAGAGAATCCTTGAAAGTAACCAACTAGTCGCGCAATTCGGAACGCTCACCGCGGTTCGTGAATGATGAGGATAGGTGACTCAGTACTGGCCGACTGAGATCCAGTGTCACGTCGGGGGCCGGACAGTATAGTGCGTGAATGGTGTGACAAGACGGGACTGCGCGTATTTCTCTTCATTGAGTCGCTTTTGGTCCCGTATCCGACTGCACTGTTCCGCGTACTGTGTAATTCAAATTGTTCGTTGAGCCTTAAAGGCCGAAGTAAACATTCGCACGTGGACCTACTCGCCACACTCACGTGACTGGACCAGCATTAGCATACATCCACGTGGTCGTGGCCTCTGTATATGGTGTGTTTCAGTTAACAGTGAAAAACTACATGGAACAACGGACTGGGTATCAGTTAGTCAATGAGTAGATCCATGTATGTATTAAAATGCACCAAGTTCTCGATGGGCGCGCGGGGCGAACTACATATGGTTAGGAGAGTTTCAGTCACCCATTCCATCCGACCTTTTGCGATAGTTCTACCTATGTACTCCCACGAAGTTGTACTTATGGACCATTAACATCCTTGAAACACATGCTAATATCGAGCAATGCGGACTAAAGGAAACCTTTTGGGTGGGAGCAAAACACGCAAACTCAATTACGGGCGTGTATTCTACCCGCTGAATTACCATGTGGACTTGGACTCCACATTGATCTGCCATACAGCCGAAGAATCACAAGTGAACCCCTCGTTCGACGCTAGATTTTTTTGTCGTTTAGATAGCCGGTGAGTATTGGTTTGTTCTGATGCAGAAGGGACGGGGGCCGGAAACTGTGAGATAGAGAACGGCGTGCACGATGCATATGATGTGGCACACTAGGAACAGGAATGGAATCGGTATGTACGATTCCCCCCTTCCCGTCCCTTCCACAACTGAATGACAGTTGAAGTGTCTGAGTTCGGCACGTTTTTCATGTAAAAGGCTGTGGTACCGCTGGCCAAATTAAAGCAGAGTGAGTTGTTTGGCCGGTTGCTGTCGATTTTTTGTGCTAAGCTTAGCAATTGACTTGCAAACGTCCGATCAACAGTTGAGGACACATCACCACTGCGCAGTTGGGTGAGTCAATTAATCAAACAACAGTAACGATCAAATGAGTGAAAGCGGACGTAAAAGCTGGAATTTTCCGGTAATCAGGCCTGTGAATACTCCCCAATAGGACTCGCCTCTGAAATGAGACCATTCTTCAGAAGGTTCCGTAACTCCTTCCCATATCAGCCATGAACTAATGTGCTATTCTGAACGAAAGCTTCCAGAGGAGGCCAAATACTCCCTGTTCCCATGGTCACCTGTGTTCAAGAGGGATCACTAATTGGAGGGTAGTCTCGTGGCTGCTAATTATCAGACTAAGCCTTATGTCTGTGCCAAGCATAAGTTCCTGTCTCAGCTTCTATCACAACTGAAGGCATGGCGACGATGACACCCCAGTTTCTTCCTAGTACATATTACAAAAAGTTGCTTTTATCTGCTAACAATTACCGTTTTACGTTGGCCGAATTAAGTCAGAGTCCGGAGAAGCGCTAGGTTGACAAACAAAGATGAATGGAATCAATTCAGCCGGTGGTGACTGAAGCTACGTGCAACATGGTTCATCCAAGTACTTACCTACGTTGTAGTTACTTACAAAGTTATGCTCTGATGTATACACTTTCTAATCATTTACAAAGGAGCGCGTCCGTATGCGACACTGCTACCCTTCTTGTAACCAATCTCTCTCCTAATTACACTCAGCCACTAAAGTAGAAACCGTTACCGATTTAATATATGACCGGCATGCAATGCATCTTTTACTGTTTGAACAACAGATGTCGAATACCATTCGTAGCGCAGTCTGTCATTTGCTCTTTGACAATATATGACTGATAGGAAAAGAAAACTTGGAAAGACTTACGTAGGATAGGATCATACAGCCCGAAATCGATACGAACAGTGAGGCGCATCCGCGAATGACAATGGAATTCCTGCTTAGTACATCGAAACACAACTAAGCTAAGTCGGATTGAGGAACACGGTAATTCGGAGTAACTTATGTATAGAACAACACCAAATGACCTCGTCCATTATTGCAGCTGGGTGGGTCTTTGGGGAGGAAACAATCTTGTTTATCCCAAGCCTCTGATTGGAATTTCACCAATTTTCTATGCTCTGCTTCATATAATGTGCTTTCCTATGTGTAGATTGATTCCCCTAGGATTAGTCACCTCCCTCGAAAGGTCACAGTAGCGTTCCCGGTCAGCCACAGTTGATTGTAAAAGCAATGACAGACCGAAATGCCTCTCCCCGTGGCCCTTCCTTCAAGTGGATTACTGTATTGGGTATGTGTTGGTACAGTAACACAGTACTTTAGTTGTACCCCAGTCAATAGAAGTTAGGTCTCTCCAACTTCACTGGTCAGAATGACTATGGGCATTACTAACAAATAATACAATGGGGAGCTGAAAAGTTCTCGGTTTGACCCAAAAGGAAATGGCATAGAATCATGAAAATCACGTGTCATGCTGCATATATGCGTCGCGGTTCAATGTACTTGGCACCTATTGTCCGTAGTTTCTGTAAATCTCGGAAAAAATTGTGTGATCATTAAAGTAGTGTTTTTCTGCTGCCTTCAACCTTTCATCGATAAAAAACCGGACCCCTTTCAACACCTTTTGAAGATTTGAAAACAGGAAATAACGAGTTGGAGCCTACCTTCGTCGGCACAAATAATATCACTCATAAGGTAGTTGAACAGTCTTTGACAATCCACGACCGGTTTCGCCCTTCTGGAGGCGCGGTCCTTGAGTTTCCCTTAACTTCATGTTTTACTTGGACTCAAACTAGACGATATTTTACATCAACAATTTAACTCTTTGGGAGCTAATCAGGTATTACATCTTCATGATCCCCAAACAATGTGGCCGTGAGCTTTTCCACTAGCTTTCGGTCTCGTAGAACCTGACTGCTGCTCTTGCACCTTTGTTTTTCACTTTCACGATGGTAGTAATGTAACCGCGGTCGTTCCGGAGAGTTGACACCACCTCTCTGGGAATGCTGCCAAATCGATTTGGAAGTGTTCACTCGATGCCTTTTCTCGACAGCATTCATCAATTTTGGCATCACTTGGCTGACAGCTTTTGCGCATTCAATTGGTCTGCATTATGAACCCAACACGTCCCACGGATATTTCAAGTTTCTCTGCAATCTTTTTCGCTGATATTCGATCACCTGTTGGAATCATGTCAGGGATCTGGTCAACCCTTTCCGAAGTTGACACTATCTAAAGTCGTTTCGGTCCTACTGCACCTTTTGTGTCGAAATCTCCTCGATGAATGTTTGCACACCACCTTTTAGCAAATGAACATGATTGGCACTTGTCACTCAGTGGTAGTATCATGCATTCTTGAATTTCTCTGGCAGATTTATCCTGTTCGTTGTTCCAGACTGGAAAATCCCATATGGTTAACTCTATGACCCAAAATGGATTAAAAATAGTGTTGTGATTTTGCGGTTTGGCATTTGAGATTATAAATGCGCACTCTTGAGCTACGGTTACCAAATAATTTGCGGAATCCAACAACTAAGTTAGGCTGAGAACTTTTCAACACCCCTCGTACACAATAGCTAAAAACGCAACTGATAACAACTGATACCCGCCTATCGCACATTTCTAACTGAGTAGGCTTCGTTCAGCCTATGTAAACCGTACAGATTACCTGAGACCGCCTTTCACGACGATCCTTTCCGGACGCACAGCACTAGCAATGTCCGACACAACAATAAAGGTATGCATGAGTTGACAGCTGTTGCGCAACTATCTGCGTATGCACATGATCTTGGTCCGCACTGTTTGTTTCTGAGTGCAAAGAAAATTTTTTATAAAAAGTATTCGTTCGTCTTGGTAAAACTATTTAGAACACTCATTCAGGATTGGCACAAACATGGATATCGATGACTGTGTGCACATCGCAGGCAGCCACGCATTTGTGTACGACTCCAGACTAGCTGATTCGTGTCTCAACACGAGTAAGCAGGAACCAGACACTAGCCCAGACCAGAATTAGTCAACAAGCGGGAAAAATCAATAACAGTCGGGTAGTGATTGGCAGCAAGACAAGAGTGGGTCACGTGTACGGACGCTTTGGCGTAGCGGTTGTGTCTGAAGCCAAACGCGACACATTAGGTGAGACACAAAACCAGGGTGGTGAGCGCATCTCTTGTAACAGTAGCGTTTGTGCCCACAATTCTGCGTATTTTGTGGATAACGGGTTAACTTTATCCTGCACTGCAATGCTGAACCACATACCCGAGTGTCTCGAGGAATTAACGGCGTAAATGTGTTCCGTTGACCGGTAATTTCACTGGAACTTAGATGATATTAGAGCAACGTGATCCCCGGATCAGTCCCAACAATGCGATAACACGTTTTCGGGGTTACTTCATTGCCTACAGTATCATTTGCGACAATAAGTATAAAACGGAATAAGATGAAACATGTTACAGGGCTAACGGCATCGTTTATGCGGAATTAAAACGCAATACAACCAGTCAATAAAATTATGTAAGTCTTGAACTAACGCACAAGTCTTTCTGCTCAAAGATTACGGGTTTGAACTAACTACTCACTGTTAGCTCTAGGAGCTTTAGGCTATGTGGCCAGATGCTTTGTCCAAAGGCCTTAATCGAAGAGCAAGGTTCAATTCAGCCTCTCGAGTAGGTGTCTGGTGATAGATGAATTGGCGTGAGGTCACCTCAGCAGGTGTTCCTTCGCTTGCTCTCCACTCTTCAGTCAGTTGTACCAATACACATATCACCCTAACTGTAACTGGATTGGTAAACTCAATGACTAGTTGGTTGTGATCGGCGGAATTGGCATAGCCCTCATAGTTGCCTTAAAGTTCACTTGTGCTTCCGTAAACGTCCGGCGTAGGACCCCGTTTAAAGTTCAAGTTGACTGGAGGCATGGTCACTGATTTTGGGAACCTCCGGGTTTTTCGGCAGTTATTTGTGCTTCCACTTTACCGCATATCCTGAGATGCCTTTTAAATAAAAAGGGTCAGGAGAGTTGTTCGGTCACTTTTGAGCAATTCAGTCTCCTCAGCAAGTCCATTCGGAGTGCTCTATGGAATAAGGTCTGGAGGAAGGCACATTCACGTTATACAGGATAGAAGCTTGTGAAGTTTATGCGCTGTTCAGTCCAGGTAGGCTTTCTGTGGACGGACAGAGACATGATACCATCGGAATTCCAAGACCTTCAAAAAGGAAGTTGTGCTCCACTTCAAGCTTACAGGTATAGGCAACATTACGGTAGAGTTCGTTAAAAACTGGGAGCAGGTTTTCAACCTGTTCTTCAGTTTTTATCACGGGTAAAATTTTATCTAAATATCATCTATACGATGGTCGTCGTTGACTGTTACCTTCCGCCGATTACTCGAGTTTCGCCGTAGAAAAGCCTGTCGAGGTCGATCTCAAAGGGCTCCCAATGGCGACACCTTCAATGTGCTTATAAGCGGTGGTGCACCGTAAAATGAATTTTTATGAATAGGGTAGACCCCGTATGGAATAGCCTTAAAAGTTCAACGTTTCTGAAAGAGGGAAATCAGTAAGAAGTGAAAGCTTGATGGTCTGAAAGATATCAGTGCGCCGGAGACTGGGAGAAAGTTCATAGGCGTTTCTCAAGGACCGCCTAATACGTTTGAGCATATCTACCAAACATTTAGCTAACTGATGATAAGTGGACAGTTCCTAGCTACAATGGAACGAACATGATATTTGTGAGATTTTGGAAGACTACAAAGCTGAGGCCTATGGAAGCCTGTAGATTTATTCCGTTTTATACGTATTATGATAGACGATGTTTCACGAAATGCGCAATATTGTTTTTAACTCCATTTTTGAGGCTAACTTGATAGTTTCCTCTTCGACAGACAGTTTAAATAGCTGACGGGCTTTTGCTCGATGGTTCTTCTGGAAATTTCCTTTCTTTTCTCTTATCAATAATCACATTTGTAACCTCATGCAGCATGTACGGTGATATATTCGACTGCAAACTTTTCAAGGTAGTGTAAAAGTGCGTCGCTGCCTACTTTCTTCGTTTTAAGAGACAGGATGCCTTCCAGGAATGATTCACATAATATAACAATCTGATTACCTGACTCAAGTTAACTATTACAAGCTCTGCAATACCATTTGTCGACTTGTGTCCAACGAAGACAATTTGAAGTTGCCCTACAGTTACACTAACCGAAAAGTACAGCTGTGTACGAAGTTGGGCATCCAGGACTGAGTATACGTTTATATATATCCACGTATTTTTTTGTGTTTCTGACCATGACTAGTCAACACAATATTCCCATTTCTTTTGCGAGCACAGATATGAATGCATGGAACACATCAACCAAGCATCAGTATGTCAACATTTCGACCAGCCGGAAGATCGTCGCTGTCACTCATAGTTTGGAGAAAATTGCTGTAGCTTAGTTAGCAACCAGCAAAAACGCAGTGAACCACTTCCGTGTGGCAAAAGTATGTTTTACGATAGCTATAAATCACCCGGAGCATGGATCTGCGGCACTCAGTGGCCGAATAAGCTAGAAAAACACCATTCTAACAGCTTCCCCACACATGGAGTGATCTGACATAAAATAGCACTTCATTCCTCAACGTTAAATATTATTTTACCCCTGCGTTACCCCAATTTCAGGTAAGCAGTATTAAACAGTTACCTAAACGGAAACCACTACGCGTTTCATCCTGACTGACTCTCATCAAATGGATTCACATGGACCGACCATGCCCTGCCTGCAAATTTTCACTGCCTTGGTGCCCATAAGATCCTCCATAGATATCGAGAAAAGTCAAGAGTATCCAATAGACGGTTCACGAATATTTTGATGCAGATATCATCCTGTAGATAAAGTCATATATGGTGAAACGTCGGGGATCACAGTACAACTGCTTTGTTCTTGTTGGGAATCATCAGTAGTGCCTATCTCACGAATCACTAGTGAGATTCAAACTCGCAGCAAATAGGGCGATGTGGAAATTTATCCCAGTTCCAATGGGAAGGGAACTGCTTTCGAAACAAACAAACTTCTGAGTGTGGTGGCTAGCGATACATGATTACCAACAATAACTTACCGACATACGAGGGCCCCCGAGGCTGGGCACCATACATCTCCCGCAATATCACTTAAAACCGATCTTCTGTAAAAGACTGGATTCCGGAGCAGAATTGATTCCACAGCTGAAATATCGACATGATTACATCTGGATGCCACCTTTGCAATGCACATTTTGTTGGGTAGCCCCAGAAACAAGGCGTTCTTTCGAGTCAATTTTGAATATCTCGACCACGCCATTCAGTATCCAAACATCCGCGGCCGTTTAAATAACGCACAAGGCTGGGTAAGGAAAGAAATTGTCACCAAGTGAAGCAGTCTGTCAACCAGCTGGTTAATCTGTGCCATTATGGTTAAGTGTTCTCCGAGACATGCACTACAACTTCTCTCAACCGGACTGAGGACATGCATAGCTCACATATACAACTGATTTCAGAGTACTCCCAAGCGGATGGATTAGACCAAACTCGGTCTACAGATTAAGTTAATCGCAATACTGAAGGCTGAACAAGGCCATTTATGATATTTAGTCGTCCAGCTGAACAGACCTTTGTTGTCAATGTAAAGTTGACTGAATCGATAGTCGGTATCAAAACCACCTTATTGAATCTGCCTGGCTAATTCCGTTCCCCGGGTAAGTAAGCACAGACCAGCTGACGGTCTCCTCACCATTAGCATATTCATGTTCTGCAGTGACAGACGCTAACAGTTTTGCTTGGATGGTTGCTGAGGTGATGGATTAGTCTCCCACTTGATTACAATCAGATAAACAGCAAGCATTTGTTTCAGGAGACACTGCATGAGGGGACTGCGATGTGCTCAGCACCCAAAGCTGAGAGATAGCGCAATCTCCAGTAGTTTATTCTATGGGTTGTCATGTGCTTTTTCCCATATTTTCAAAGATGCGTACTCAGTTATTGGATGTTTACCCTCTCATTACTTTTGTTATTTCTTCAAACTGGTTGCCCCTCAATGTGTTTTCACCCATAAGCCATTGTACTGAAGACGCAAAACCTACGCATTTACCACTTTGTTATTTCTCCTGGTCTCCAAGCACATTTCACACGGTGTGCTCCAAAGTATTTTTTTCTGCAGTCCAACTGTCCCCCTTTTTCCAGGATCGCTGTTCGCTGAAGAACAGGTCAGCGTCTGAGGGCTAAAATGTGCACGTATCAACAACATATTTATCTTTGTGCCATTCTGTAAAACCATAATGCCCCTTAGCACCTTCTGAGAAGTCATAACGGCTGTATATGAGTGGAAGTAAGATCATCATCGTGTGATCCGCGGGAAAATGCAATGATGTGCTGAATCTGATATATGCTACTGATAAATCCGTCAGTAGGTAGATGTACACCACGATTCGCCAGTGAGGCTGACCTGCACTGCAATCATTCTGATAGATCGCACCTTATACACATTTAACTGACGTAATTCGTTTTCACTCACCCGGCTGAGCGGTGCAGATGCCCGAAATAAGTTTTTGCTCTCTCAGTTCACAGGAACCACGCTGTCGTATCTTGGCTTTCACTAATATGTTAGCCACAATGTATGGATATAAAATGGCAATCTGTCCCTGAGACGGATAGTCATTTGTGGGTAGTGAAACGTCTCTACATGGCGCCTGACGTAAGTGCCCTGTTATGAACCCAGCTGCCTTATCTTCTTTGTGTAGCTTCATTCTAACTATGGTGGATGGTCTTAGTGTTAAGTTGCCATAATGTTTTTCCGAATGTTTTCCGAACATCCTTTTTTGGTTGAATCACACAGACTACACGCGGCAATGATTACAAGCGGTCGCATGCTGACATCTTTATTCGAGAAGGACAGTGATGAATCCTGTTATGCTGACATCTTTATTCTAGAAGGACAGTGATGAATCCTGTTAGCAAATCAAGCCTTTATTCAAGAACATATTGATGACAGATCTTCTTGAAATGATGTTGAATTCGGGGCTGCATCTACCAACCATTGCAGCTACAAGTATGAAGAAACCCCCCAACGAAATTTCAAATTTGCTTTGGGATTGTCAAGGTAATGGGTTAGACGAATCATTTGCTTGGAACCTTCCGAGGATGAGTGAGTGGTTCACAAAAATAAAATTAACGCTTTCATGCGATTTTTCGGCACACACTTTGCACAGATCTTTGACATTTTTTGGCCGCGATGCCTTTGTGAAATAGAAACCGCATTTCCGCTTGACGGCAACACCTAAGATTGATGGGATGAAGCAGAAATTATCACTAATTGTTCTTCACATTCTCTTCCATCCGTCACTGAATCCGATTTGTGGTTTCACATCCATCTTGAAGAAACGACGGGAATCAGTTTTTAGCTCCTCCGAATAGCTTCATCATGCCAATTCCTTCAAACGAAAGAGAGAAGGAACGGCTATGAATCTGATCACAACTTCTCACGAGACTGACCGTATCGCAAAGTTTGTTTCCAGATATGCGACTTTAGTTGTAGCACACCTGTTCTGTGATCGCAAAAATATCAAGGAAGTTCGGTGGTATTAAATACAGGGTACCATAGCAGAGGACTCCTAGTTAGAATGGTACATCGCTAGTCAGTTTTTTGCATTGTATACAGGCCATTCTAAGGAATGAGGCTAACTGATGTTTATTTTGTCACAGACATTAGAATGAAAGGGTGTTTATCCAACATCGAACGTTTTCATGAAGATTCTTCGTGAACTTTCTGAATGGCAGTCAGTCGCTGTTTCTAAACTGTTAGACTTCCTTTTCAATGCATCTGGCTTGCCATCTATTCAAATATAAGCACGCTTAAACCTGAATTCCAAATGCAAGATACGGTCTGATAAGGTAACTGTTGAGTGTAATTCAGTAACTATACTGGCCTCAGGAATTACGAATAACCCTATCTAGAGCTCACAGACACCAGATGCGCATGTCAGTGAGAACATGCGTGCAACAATGCTAGCTCACCGTTTGACTGAATTTATCGGGACTAAAACTCGTTACGTTTCGCACCAACTAAGAAAGAGCGTGCAAGGGCAAGATGAAATTCGGAATCTGACTTCCAAAACAGGTAGGTAGTCCGGATTACGATTCCGCCTCTGCAACAACCGAATCTGTAATAAGTGTATCAACAATATGTTTGTCTGGCGAGAGACAGGCTCCCTGCTGTTCCACCAATCTGATTGGATACGAGTGCATACTTACGAAGTTATTTGGGGATCTTACATTACGCTGTTCAGTTTTCTTGATGCGTACGAAACTCTTAAAAATTCATCTTACTTCCTGTAAAGGTTGAATACCCAAAATTTACCGCAACAGTCAATATAGGAGGAACCGTTTATATTCCTAGTCTCCAAAAGTTGGCTTAACGCACGTTTTTGTTTGATTTTTTTTACGATTTTTGCTTTTTTCTCTTCTCATCCACCGGTGACACTGAAACCTCTCAGTAGGGGAGGGGGCTCATAGATGGAACTGAAAACGTTTCTAATTGAAAGGTTGTGCGGATTTACTACCAAATACGCTATAGCAATCATTACCTTCATCCTAAACCCATTTTTTGAACTCTTGGTTGGTAGTGTGAGGAGATTTGGGGACTTTTAACGGAGTTTTCCTCCTGTAAATAAGGTCCATCTGTACTGAAGAGCCGAGAAGCATTGCACAGCCGTTTCATTCTCATTGGGAATCCCCAACAATGTGCATCTCACGAAACTTCCGACAGTTCCGAACCCGCAACCTCCCAGCTAACAGTTAAACGGTAGCAAACGGCTGATCAGCAGTGTGTTGACTCGCACTTAGACATGATGTAGCATCACTCATCCTTCAGTTCTGGAATTCGCTTCAATGGTCACGTGTTGACTGGCTCTCTGAGTGACGGTTTCTAACTTGTCGTGTGGATGTATTGTTCCTTACTGAGCTTTTTATAGATGGTTGGTAGTTTGATGAGATTTTGGATTCTCCGTGTTTAGGTTTCCGTATGTCGTATCACATGCTACACTGTCTTCGTACCTCAAAGAGTCCCGCTTTTCAAGGCGAATAGGATCTCATGTTCCTGAAGCGTGTCACGCATCCCATATTTACTAACTCATATTGACTCGTTTTAGTTGGAATAACTTGCTTTCCAAAGACAGAGAGCCAATGTAGTTTCTCGCAGTCCTCCAGTTAATTGTTAACTAGCCTAGGTAAGCAACGGAGCCAATGTAGTTTCTCGCAGTCCTCCGGTTAATTGTTAACTAGCCTAGGTAAATAACGTATTGCGTAGTTCAGCCAATTCAGCTAGCCTTTCCCACCTCAGGAATCTAGCTCAACAAGTCTTGAAAACGCAAAGTTCAGTGAGTAGCGTGGGCCTAGACTAGCCAGCAAGTATGTCGGCACTTACAAAGGTAGGACTAAAAGCTTCAGTTTGGTTTGAATAGGTAAACATATGCTTACACAAGCACAGATACCGGAAATACACTTGTTGGTGATCAGTCGCGAATAAACGCTCTTTTGTAGCCATCCGACAGCACCAGTCTGAAAAAGTGACTCGGTTTGAGGCGTGATCAGTGATTTCCCAGTGGCTTGCTTTCACAAGTTTCTGTCAAAATACACCAGAACGTTAGCAATCTTAACGAATTCACCTAAAGGTTCTTAAGTTCGGGAAGCTTTTGGTGGGGAGCTCACTACATATCACTTGTCACTTAGATGTTCGTGCTACAAAACTATTCTGTCCTCATGGGGCCGTGTTTAATGTCGCTTGTTTGTCCCTAATTGGTGTGGGAATCTTAACAAATGTTTTTGCTGCGGAGTGTCCTTTTTTGAAGGATCCTAATGTGCTGTTGTTTTCAACCCACCCATGGTATTTTAGTGTTTATTCCTGTGATATGGACGTCAAAATGTTCATATTTGGACAGTGTACGGTCTAAGAATAAACTGACTCAGCAGAACAATCCTAATACAATCCGTCGGATAGTAAGAATCGTGACATGTTCGTGTTAAACTATGCGTCTTACGGCTTGTTGTAGGAGAAAAAACGAATTAAGTCGACTATGAGGTATACATTTTAAGGATTAGTCCATTTTTTCACTTGTTACAGCCAAACAACGTTAGTATCTTACGGAAACTGCTTATCGTGCAACGGATAGCTCTTCGTTGTGAACTAGGCCGTGGTTACTTCCTTCCGTTCTTATCTGATTGTGCAGTGAATAGCCAAATCACGTGAACCATTAAAAATAGGCTTCTTCAGGGTTGTATTATGCTCCCTCGGTGCTGGGCGGTTTGCGCATTTCCACAGGCCAAAAGATCTTTCCTCTCCTCGTATTTTTTTAGTATAGATTCCCCATACGCAGTTGACCGACATGCCGGATACTCGACTCTAATTTGAAACAACCACCAAACTTAATGTCTATAGATTACATCAGGCAAACTAAGATTTTTCAATGCAATACAGTTTCGCGTCTGCCTTCTTCCCTACTTGAGACAGTACTTGAATGTATTGATCGAAAACTGATTCCTCGGTTTCTGATCGCTTCTGCATCATATTTCGGTGTCCCCATAGGTCCAACTTCCTCTATTCCGTTTCGATTCCCGTATCACGTCATCAGCCTGACTTTATTTCAAATCATGGCCTTATGGCATTGGTGACAGAACCGATGAGTGTCGCTCAACCTGATTTCATTCTGGTACTTGCAACGGAGTAGATCACTAAATCGGCTTTGATGATGTTTGGACCCGCCTCACCACGCTCAATGGGATTTGTGCTCATGTGTGAGAAATTGGCTTGTGAATGACTTCGAGGTACCTAATATTATAAGTTTGATCAGAGTAGAGGAAATCAAGGACCGGGGTGGCCTAAATAACTCTTGGTCCACCATGTACACACACACTATGTTAATTTGTCGACCAGTAACTAAAGCTCGCTTAGTTACTTTTTAATATAATCTTCCGGATGCGTGTGTAACGGTGGGTACTACTGATGAGGCATGCGAGTAGTATGTGGTTTTCTCGTAACTCCACTCCGCGTTCAATGGAAGGTGGGGTTTACTACGGAACCTGTGGAACTGCTTTGCAGCGTTCGTTTACAATTGCGTGCTGGTCAATGAATATTCACAAAAGTGAGGATGTGAGATGTTTACTTTCCTGTCTGATAGTTTGTAACCGTTTAGTTGGTGTTTGACAACAAACGACTCCGCGGCGTAGGACTTTCTTCCTTACACGTGTAGTTCCAGGTATTCATTACGATGCCGAGTTTTCCACTTCAGTGGGCAATTCTACAGAGTATTTTCACGAACGACTTGAGTGTGCCACGGTTGAAGTCGAACCAATTCCGGAAGTCGTGGTTATTAATAGGAAGAAATTACGGTTGGAGTTAAGCTGGTCAGATAATCAAAGCGGAACGAACGTGAGCACACTCGTCGCTGCCTACAGTAAAATAAAAAAACATAGTGAGTTACTACATATGCGCATCCGATCGCCTCGGATAGACCTAATATCCCGTCTACTGGCTAGCAAGTGTTTTGGGCCTCGATTTACGTTCTCTTATTCAGGAGGAGAAGGGGAAAGAAGAAGAGGAAAATTCCATTCTTCTAAGTTATCGGACAAGGAGATACTTCGTGAAAAGAAATCGGAGTTGGACGAGTTGCTCTTAGCTCACAGTTAAACCTTTATAGGTTATACCGCAAGGATCGCAGTATGTCATGAATACATCTCAGGTTACAAAATTGGAGTTTTATTTCCAGTGGATGTAGATGCATGGGTAATTGCGAACCAATGAACTTCACAGGCAGTGAAGTCACCTGAATTTTGCTCAAGCTAGAAATGCCAAACGACAGGTTATGAAGCCGTTCTGTTTCTTCTCAACTATCTGTTATCAATTGGGCGCAGTTTCTTCTCGGTGCTTTGCCCAAACTTTCTAGTGTGGGTACCGGTTGGGACGGAACTGTGGGTCAACAACACGCTTTGTGAACTGAGGAAAACAGATGCCTCTATATGAAACGATCATGGGTTCGTGATGAACCAAAAATCAACATCACAATCAGTGGCAGGTGGGGCTGAGGTAATAGCGGGTAAAAATTCGCTGCAACCGTAGTTCTGTCTCTCCTTCTTCCACACAAGCTTTCCGCGCCCATCCGAGACTACGTCCACACCTATAGTTGTTGCTCAACTCTTCTAGACAGCGGTTAGGCCTGGTTGACAAAAAAAAGTCGAAACAGCTGCACTAAATTCCTCAAGCATGGTGTATTCCGGACGACAGAGACGCTTTCCGAGTTCCCTTGCAACCCGATTATGACAGACACGTCGAGCATCATGTTGATCCAACAGGACTGCAAAATATGTGCCAAACTCTCCGGCTGACCACAGTTTCCATGGTAGAGGATAGGAAAGAGATAACAAATAATCCCATCAAATACAAGATCATTCACCACACTGCCTAGTATTCGGTACTGAGTAGAAAGCTTTCCCATGCACACTTTCTACTGGTTGAACTCGGGTTTGAGATACTGAGTTCCCATATTGTTCATCCGCGTGGATGTAGCTGATTGAAGCATCCTTCGGTAGACTTAGCCAGCCACGATTAGATTGTCTGATGTAATTACCCAACTTTTTGGGGGTATTGCTGTGGACTTGGCCGAGCAAAAGCAAATGTGTCATCCTTGGTATTAGGCAGTTTCGTGTGATATCTGTTGCAGCTGCTGATACTGTTTTAATGGTTGCTGTCAGTGGATGTAGACTACCTTGACCTTGGAAGTAAAGAGGACACCCAAAGAAATCACAGTGCATGTTAAACCCAGAAGAGTGATGAGTTCCTTATCATAGCTAAAAACTCCGACTGAAAAGCGGTTGTTTGATGTTTACTGTCCCTACAAATCACCACAGTGTTTGTCCTTCCGGCGTTGATTGTGATAGTGATTTTTCTCAACTTGACATCAACGGCTTCGAGCTCATCTTCAAGGTGAACCTGCCTTTTTTTCGAACCCACCACCCAATCATCATTGAAAACAAAACCATCGACTAAGTTGTAATGGAACTGGGAGCTCAGTTACGGCATCGACAGTCTAAGAACCTAATTCGTCTTCATGATGAATAACTTTGGAGGGAGTGGATATCCCGCCTTACTCATCTACGAGAATGAACTTCTGAATAGAGGAAAACTGCTACAGCTTTCTCACAGGACTTTGCAATATATTGAACTAGAGGACGATGGTGCTCCAAACGCCCAGACACATACAACAGTTGTGTCACACGAAAGCGAGTTGAAAGTCTTCGAGATTTCAACAAACTCCAAACTGAACTTAGCGGCAGTCGCTCCAGAGTGAAGCAATGTGTAACGGTGAGGTATCTCCTACACAACCGTCTCGATGCAGATGTGCAAACTGAAGTGAGGAGAGTTGCAACCTAAGCTTCCGTCTGTTAGCAGGAACTTTATGAAAGCACGGAATAAGAAAGGAGGATAAGAAAATTGGTTCTAGTCGGCCCATTTGGAATTCTCGAAGCTAGAATAACCCTGACACGGCATAAATGGACAGATACCAGATAATAACATAAAACTGAAATACCCAGGAAGAGCAATGGCACCTAACCGGTAGAGCATTAAGGTCGTGAGCTTGTCTAAACATGGAGACTCATTGCCCATCAAGCAGATTGTATGATCAACCTACGCCCCTGTGATTTGCTTAATCAAACTCCAATCCGATGGCATCACTGTTTGACTTGGCTGGCTATCCACGTGTCTGGGAGTAGAGAGCAACTGTATCTAGCATTGTTTGGTGTCCTAAAGTTGACCGCAGTTTCCCTGCTATAGTCTCTTCCACGACCTGCTGAGCACAGCAGACTCTTCATCATAGCGCCTCTGATAGTTTAAGGTCTGGGTGGTGGTTCAGGTGCCCGCCACACGAAGGGCTTGCTGGCGATGGCGTCCGGAGACAGATGTCCACGTGCGTGGAGGTGCCTTAAGTGCGCGGAGATCCAGAAGCGACAAAACTTGCTCCGGTGTCATGATGCCGAATTGAAACCCTTGGGCAAACAACAAAAGGTTAATACTGGCTGCGAAACTGTCAGATTGAGAGTTATACAGTGCAGTCTAGGACTTCCTGAGCCAGGTGGTATAAGTTTCAGAGTCGGTCGTATGTGGAGCTGTTTGACCAATGGTTTGGTTGGGCCATTAGGTGACAATTCCTCCGTGTGTGCTTAGCAGCTGAGCATACTTGCCTGCTTTTGATACACCTAGTCGATTGCGAACAACGTGGTTTGCGTGTCGTACACTTGTCAACCGAGCACAACAGTTACTCTGACTCTTGCTGCGACCAGCGGAGACCGGAAGCCTTTACTCGACCAAGTTTATCTGAATTGTGTTTAGTGGGTGCGCGCGTCGGCGGTGTTGCCTAGGGCCAATCTACGTCAGAAATCGGTGGGAAAAACAACCATGCGTTAATTGGGGGATCACGTTCGTGTGGACACTTTCGTGAACGTGAATTCTTCGATGAGCTGCTGAGCCAGCTTTCGATCTGCATCATTTGCCACAGTCCCCACACGTGAGCCCAACGGGTTTCTCCTACGTAGCACTTGGAACTGGTGCAAGAACATCAGCTGAATCGTGTTGATCACTATACAAATGACCACTACTTTGAAACCAAATAGAGTGGTCTGTTCCATCTCAAGCTACCGAACTCAGGTCATCCAGGGTGACTTCCTGACTATACAGTCGGCACCAAGAGGAGGTGGTGTCATCCAGGATAGCTACCAGGATGAGTCTCGGATGTATAGACATTACAGTGAATTGTAAATTAGGAGTATCCGTTTCATTGTTGCTGCTATTGTTAAATTACCTTCTTTTGCAAGTTATAATAAAAATTCTTTCTTGTCTACTGTTTTTCGGAACACCCTGAAAAGGCATTTTTCGTCCTTATCTCCAAATTCTATGATGCAACAATATATCTCCGCTCTCTCCGATAGAGCTTGAATACAACTCATTTGTTGCTCACTGAGTGGTTATTCGTTCAGTTTACTGCTTGGTCCGTATATGTGCCTTTCCGGCATGTTCAAGTTTTTAGGGTCGCATTCAACTTCCTACCCACTAAAAAGTCTCAAAATTCTAGCCACTTTTCCCTTTCTAGTTTTATCATAAATCTGATGTCTTCTACCGTAGCGCCGAACAATTTAAGCAAAAAAAAACACTGCTGATTGTTAACACAGGATCTAATTGGAGAAAGGATGCTCCATTATAAGGCAATCACGGCTAGTTCACTACAAATGACAGTCTGAAGACAAAGAAAAAATGTTTTCTCTGTTCGCTACATCTGGCAAGTTTTCAGATAAGCGTTCCTGTGGGAAAACATGAGCACTTACACATATTTTCACGACTAAATAGCGAAACTAAGCCAGACTGGCTCTTTCCCTTAACACCTTCAAGATTTCACACAAAAGACGGAGAGATTAAGTACGGGACTATGGAATTTTCCTAGGCTGAAATTCCGGTGTACAGAATACGCCACTGTTCGGCTGAAGGACAGTTTCGTGGTTCAGCTTTCTAAGAGTGAGAAAAATCGTCAAGGGTCGCGTCGAGAAGTTTGTGCAGATCTAATAGAGCGTCTGATGACAGTGAGATTAACTTCTAACGGTTCACTCAAAAGGTGTTTGGCTGAGCGGCACGCTATTGTGAGTATGGATGGAAAAAGGAAAAAAAGTTAGGTTATTGGAGAAAAATGTCTGCAGCACTCAATCGTTTGATAAAAATATTAATTACTGGATATCTGGAAATACGTCTCCTACGTCAAGTTGCCAGGACAGAAGAGGATGACTTAACTCCGAGGCATTTAGTGAATTTCATTTGAGCTAAGGGTAACCGTCACGAGGTGTTTATGTTGTATACATATACGTATACGGTATACACTATCACAGTTGTAGTCAGGCTGAGGAAAGTGTTCTACAACGAGGACAAACGACACGAATATCATGTTGAGACAGCCAGAAGCAGAAGTTAAGGAACAAGTCCTGTCAACGACGATGTCGAAGGTGGATCCTTCTATAGAATCTAAAAAAAAGAACGATGACAGGACGGTTCTGTGAAGCACACTACATCCGGCTGCGATTTTGGTCGATCTTTCAACACTGATCCGTTCAAGTCCAGTTAAGTAATCATGGCACAATAGCACATGCAAGTTCATGCATATCAAACCCAAGGAACTTGTGGAGGAACAAAGTCCGCTGAGATAACTCAAAGACACCGTTATACTGTGCAGAAAAATGTGAACATAATTGCCTTAGCCGTCCACGGGGCGTAAAAAACACTTTTGTTCACTTGGGTTTGTAAGCGAACCAATACATACCATTAAAAGGGTCCAGTGAGTGTCAGATACCAAGCATCAGCTTGTTCAGCAAGTTAGGCCAGAACGAAGTACGTGAAATAGAACGTTGGCGCACAGGGAAAGAGAACATCGTTTTGAGTGTAATTCCGGTGGTTCTCTATTGGAACGGTTCTTTAAAGGGATGGTAGATGGAAACAGCTACTTCCACGACATGGTAATTTAAAAACAAGTAAGACATTGTCAGGTCCACCTACCTTATTAATTGAGATATTTTTCAGTTCGCTGTGTACATTGTAGATGGATACAATGGTGACTTGTGTATCCACACAATTTGGTGGATTACTTGTATGTAAAGTGTTGGCTGGACATATTTTGTACGGTTTGTTTGGTTGCAGCGCCTGGGCGGGCAAGCGCACTGCATATGAGCCAAACGCAATTCTGAATGAAGTTCACTTAGTCAGATAAACTAGCATAAGCTTTGTGTGACTGTAAAACACTTTTGAAAGCAAAATGGTAGTATTCGATGAAGTCTCGACGAAATTCGGCCGTACCGGTCTAGTGAATCGCATTGAAAAGGTAAAAAAGTCTAGCTGATAAGACCGAAATGACCATTTTTGAGGATAGGTCTGGAATCGATGAAAGCGGGGTTTGATTAGTTGAAGGCATTTCCAAGTCCTGGCATCAAACGTTCTGTCTCTCTGGCCTAAGAAGAATCCACCGCAGCTGCACGTGAAGCGAAATGTACAGTCTGAAACTGAGAAAACAGGTTCTGTGTGACGCGCGTGGTACGCTATACGAACAAGTATTCTGAGTCCAATTAAAAGTGGTGTACATTCTAAATTTAATTGATTGCGTGAGGATAATGCATTTGAACGGCTTCAATTTCTTTAAGGACTGTACTCTACTGTAAGACCTGTTAACTGTCCCCGAGTAGTGTAACCAAATACGTAGCTGTAGAATAGTGCTTCTTCTTCGCACTGACCCATAATTTTACGCCCTCTGCTTGTGGAGATGGAGATCTTTGAGCACAGGTGATGTAAAACTGTCTGAACGGATAAGTGAGGAATCTGTGGAGCGGCACAAACTGAAGCAGGAACCTAGAAAGTATTGAGAGTGTGCTATAAAACGCGATCTGTAGTCCCCAGTATCAGCCCGATACAGTTCCAGTTATCAGAGTTTATAGTTCGTTTGTGAATAGTGCGTCTGGTAATATGCTTAATCAGCACTTTTCTTTTTGAGGAAAACTTAGGGCGAATTCCGATCGTACAGTGGTCAGATTTCAACAAGACCGTCTTACAGCTGCAATGGGTTGTTGACAAGTGCGCATTGGACACCGGCCTGACCTCAGATTTGCACAACGTTTGACAAAACAACCTGTCCAAGAAAAGCGAGACACTGCGGATCAATGAAATGCAGGCAATTTCCACTAAAGGTTAGTGCTCCTGGGCGACCTTAGTGAACTTCCCGAGGTCTGCGCTTGAACAATCCGGGAGAGTGCATGTACTTTTGCTAGAAGAACAGGCCTGTGTTGGCTGAAAAACTTCAGTTTGCGTGGGGCAGTTGATGTACGAAAAACAATAGGTAAAGCCAGTGTTTCATTTCGATTTCCGGCGGACAACAGAGTAGTTAGATGAAAAACTAGCCGACTTATCACTGGCATAGAAACTCGACTGATTTGAGGACGGACTCGTCCACCACACACGGGTGTCACAAATAACCTCCGGTTAGTAGGTGCGACATGCCGTTTGCTGATATTGTTCATGATGGAGGTCGCATATCAATCTTGTTCCCATTGAGCTAATTTATTTCAAAATAGCGTTTCTAGAAAGTCTGTTACTTAAAAACGCAAAATATTTTGCGCAGTCACAAATTTTTGACGGCATCAAGCTAATTAGCTCATGTCACGATGACTTCAAAACTTTCTGTCAGGTTGGTCCACACCTAAGGTGACAGTGAGAAAAATCTGCGCAGTTTCGCGCAATATTCCACATTTATCTCACCTTGTCCCATTAGGCGCGTGCTACTGAGTTCAATAATAAATAATGAAACAGGAAAAAGTAACTTGTCAACTTGAAATCTAATGCATCCATTGCCACCTACAAATGAAAACAGAGACAGCTTATCGTTCCGCTAGCACTGCCATAGAAACTTACGAAACAAAATTTGATAAGACAACTTTCCATTTTTCTCAGCTTCCTACTTAACTTCGTGGTACCAATTTTAGGAGATACAGCGAAACAAATACGGATTATCGATTATCAAACCGTGCTGTTGTGTTCATTGTTTTATATGCCTAAAGGCCAAAGTAAGGAAAGATGACGTGAAAAGCAGCCAAGAGTGGTCACAAAATTAAAGAGGGAAACACAGTCAACTGATGGCTAGGGAAATTGAAGTTTTACTTAGTTGGATAGTATGAAATGGCTCAATTAGTCGTTGAGCGACCGGGTTAAACAATAAGTGTCACATGACCAAGGCAGACTCAGAGTTTGTACCAACTGTTTTCGACAGCGCAGGACCGGATATCCTAATCGCGCCCATTGTTTCGGTTAAAGTCAATAGTGGCAGTCCGTAGATAACGCGAAACGACTTGCTTGGAGTGATCATGCCAGTGCCCGACCAATTTGAGCTTTTGACTGCACTGTTGAGTATGGTGGCCTTTCGGCCACAGAGATGATTGTGCACTTTCTCAGCAGGTTGCCGTGCTTGCGCCTAACATATTCCACTCGACAACGTCAGGAGAAAGAATACACAGCCATATTCTGGGTGAGGATTACTACCATGTCCATGTCGTCCAAACTGACCGAAAGTTTGATGGTAAGCAAAGGACGTAAAGTTAAGGCCAGAAACTAGTGTCCTATGAGCTGACTGCTTGCAGTACACTACCTATAACATTGCTGAAAATTCTTCGACAGTTCACGACGGGTCTTGCCCTGCTTGGGGCTCATCAGGTAAGCACAGTCTCCGAGTTTCTGTCAACTTTGTATTCTACTGGAACCCGAATTGCACCAAGTTCGACAACTACACTCACTTGTTTCCCAGTTTGTTTTTCGTGAGATGATTTTCTCCTTTAACTGAATGTCCCGCACCAGGCCGCTTCATGTTTCATTCCTTACGATACTCGAAATATCATAAATCAGAGTCAGCTGGGATTCTGGTTAGTCTCCCGTGGAAACCAAACTGGTATACAAATGAATTTCGCGCAATTTAGGTTCGAAAAGAACATAAGGTTGGCGAAAACTCAACGATCGTAACTATATTACTACTATGTTATATCTGTAATATTAGGCATACTACTATATTATTACCTGGTACATTTTTGCATTTTACTACACATTGTGCAACTTTGAGCGTTGAATTCGAACTGCCGAATAACATTTTGCTTGTGCTTTAGCTTTGAAGGCTTTTATATGATATTTTGGTTTTGACACCACATATTTATTCCCTATGCCCGCCCGTCGCGTTGCTTCATCTACTATTGATACAAGCTTCCTTTCTTTCCAATAACCTTGTGCAACAGCTCGTTGTGGTGCGGGTGTAGCAAGACTTGTGTCTATTTTGTAGAAGAAATAATACTAACAAAGGTACTGAAAACTCCCCAACAGCCCATTACAGTTTTCATCTTTCTTTCGGCACATCACGTGGGTGCGGTCCCCGAGCTTTCCTCAACCTTATGCTCTAAGCAAAGCGTTGAGTCTCAGTTAAAACTACGTTGGTGTGCAAATCAGTGTATTCCGTGCGCGTCGTCTTTTGTTGCTCTTTGTTTGCACCCAACTTGCTTTGACTCCATCAACTGGGTTGGGGTTTAAACGTAGTCACCTATTAAATAAAGAGTTCCTGTCTCCCAGATGTAACGGGGGTAAATCATGATCCATATCGATGGAACAGGCAACATGTGTACTGATCCAAGCAGAGGGGTGATGAGTACCACAATACTCTCTGTCCAAATTATCAGATGGTATTCATGAGTTTGTCCAGAGACTTCTTCATTTTTACCTTTCGTCATGGTTTGTCGAACAAAGACGTGTATATTATACCGAAGTAAACTGTGTCATGGCCCGCTGTTTCGTACTGTCTGCTGAGGAGTACTGAAATGCTAGACCCACGCACCAATAAATGATTTGGGTTAAACCGGGCTACCCTATAAACCATCGTTCTTGTCATATTGCATATCTCTTACGTGTCTTCTGGAAACAACAGTCAACTTAATGAACGTTGATTGGCTAATGGGAATTTGTGTGCATCCAAATCAAAGATGTTGTTATTCAAAAGAATTGGAGAAAAAACAGTCTTATGTGACACTGGGTTTCTGTTGTTGTCGTTGTTGTTGCCATTATTATTGTTATTCTCAAAGAAGAAACAAAGTATGGAGGTGGGAATCAGAAAATGATGAAAACTAGTACTAATGCAAGGCGTTGTAAACATGAAATGAAACCACGTAAGTGAAACGCTGTTCAAGTCCTGGAAACTTTTCCACTCTTGTTCCGGTCTGTTAGATGTACACAGAACAGAAACAAGTGTGTGGTTCGTGTTAACGGTTGCTAAGCAGCTACCATTTTGGAAAATGGTCCCAAACAAGATAGGATGGTTTTGTAACAACACAATGAAGTTTATAGATTGCTTAAAGGCCGTTTATAGCATTGGACAAATGTGACAGTTCGTGGGTGGTCAGGCTGGGAAACGGCCACTGACCTACAGTTGCTGTTTATGGGAAATGCAGGAAGGGTATTAGAATCATGTGTACACTTACCTACTTGGTTGAGTAGACCTCCTCGGAATCGTCTTCACAAAACTATTTGTGGCACCGTCAGTCCTACTGAAAAGGGCTTTGTCCACTCCAAACTTTTCAAAGTATTTCTGAAAGCATAATTGACTAGCAGAGATAACGGACAGAAGAAATTCCCAGTGAAATTTTATCGCACTTCTGACGACTGGATTCACATTCCACAATTAAAAAATAGTCAACTTAGTCCCAGAATAAGTTGATTTATTTGAAAGAACAGAAAACCGCAATGCCTGTTTTTTAGATGACAAATTCTAAAAAAACACAGTAGTCTAACTCGAAGGCAAGAAATCAGCACGTGATCTTGAGAGTAGGTGGCCTTGGAAAGGAATAATGACAAAGGCTATGTATGCGGGTGTCCTTCCGAGCATCATCAAGAGTAGGTGGCCTTGGAAAGGAATCCTGACAAAGGCCATGTATGCGGGTGTCCTTCCGAGCATCATCATGTCTTGACCGTGCAAATTCCCCTCTTGAATGAATAGCAATAAACTTACTAGCAGCAATAAACTTCTAGAACCGTTTGACTTCCCGATGTAACTTCGTAAGCAAGAAAAATCATGTAGAAAACTGTCGGCCCCTTGATGAGTCAGTCACACCGAAACGTTAGCTGATGTAACAAAAAATCATATATCTGGAATTCTTTGAAATAGCAAAATCTAATCTACTTGGCTGTATCTGCAACGAACTGGTTTGTTCGGGCAGTCTCCGGGGTTTTTGAGGCGTCAAGATTTCCTGAGTAAAATGTGACATCATACTGAAACTTACAGGAGATGAAGGCTAATGTCACCACTTCAATCCCTAATGAGGACCTAAATGGAATTTAGAGCGAACCCATTCCGTATATACTAACTGGAGGTTCCTAAAAGGCATGTGGGTTGGTCCACCGATCTTATCCCGCTAATTTCGCGCGTCGTACACAATGAGACATCCAGCTTCAAGCAAGCCGTTTGCCTCAATCCGCTTATTCACTGGTGTTCAGGGCACAGGTGAATCCGAATGGGACGCATGCTAGAGAACATTAAGTTGCATCCCTTCAGACACCCCCATCCGTGAACATTAAACGAACGCATATTTACAGCCCTATCAACATCACGGCTCCTTCCAGTATACCTTTTTATACCAGAAGGCTAGAAAGCAAAACTGACGCGAAAATTATTCATGGGGAAATATACCTGATAAAAGAGTAACCAGAGTATATCTGAGGATGTTCGCGGCGTCCGGCAGACGAATCACATCGCCCAAGCGTGAACTTGTTCGCCTGTTCAGACCTGAGTATTCTGTTGCGTGAAGTAGTGGTAACATATTCCCTCGCATGTCAAATGTCCAGGATTCAAACACCGGCAAGGTAAAGGATGTGCACTGTTGATGAGCTTTAATAAGAACAAATCTCGACTCCAGTGCTTCCTCCCTTTCGTCTGGACTCACCAGAATGATTGCGCCAAGAAGAAGACTGTTCAGAAGAGAGCGATGTGAACGCGAATTGTATCCAACTCATTTGTATATCAAATTGGCTTGGACCGCAGACTTAAACCATGTCTAAGTAAATCTTGCTTTCATTTTGCATTCATACTGTCTTGGAGTTGACCTGCTCCTGTATTTAAGCTATCAGAAGGTTTTTATTCATAACGGATTCCATTGGTGAAAAGTAAAGAATTGAAGA
This sequence comes from Clonorchis sinensis, assembly GCA_003604175.2. Taxonomy (NCBI): domain Eukaryota; kingdom Metazoa; phylum Platyhelminthes; class Trematoda; order Opisthorchiida; family Opisthorchiidae; genus Clonorchis; species Clonorchis sinensis. The sequence goes on along the minus strand of CM030369.1, from coordinate 191,401,235 downwards.
ATACTTGTGATTCCACAAGACATAGATATTATAGCCAAGCCAAGGGAGTGACATCCCACCGATCTGTGATTATGCCTTTCTTTTGTTCAAGCTGGGGATGAATCGCGCTCGCTAGATGAAGCAACGACAAACCCCTACCATGTAGATGTTAGTTCAAACATTTCCGCTTAGTTTAGGATTTAGGAAAAAAGGAATTGCTCGGCTTTCTTTTTTTCGAAAGAAAATCGTCTGTTGTTTGAGGTGTATTGCGTTCATAAGGTAAACGCGTGCGGTTTTGCTTCTAACTTAGTGTTGAATCTGTTTTACACTGAGACCGCCCATCATGTTCTTCAAATTTCATTTAATTATACTAGGATTTTTCAAGAATTGCACTTCGTAGCCATTGCGACAGCCACGCATTGTACTAACCAGACAACCGGTGGCCTATTCAGTATTAGCCGATACTCAGTGAGACAGGTAGAGTAAAGGGAGTTTACTCTTGTAGACGTCTAACTCCTAAAGTCCAAAAAAGACATTCAAATGACTTTCTTTACATTAAATACACTTTATTATCCAGAGACTATCGGGTTGCTTAATTGGTGGGCATGGTAACGGAGTTATCGAAAACCGCCAGCGTTGATACAATGGCATAGTTTTTTGCGTTCTATAACGATCATTGTTTCCAGAGACAAACTTAATGAATTACTGAGGTAGAACTTTGGATGACCTTCAGCTGTCATGCAGAGACGGGAAAACTAGAAGTTTCGGTGTATGATGGAGTAGGTCACGATGCGGTTGGACCAGTTTCCCATAGGAGAAGCAAGCAAGCGTGGCAAAACCGACGCAACCCTTTGAGAACAACTTTTATGGAATATTTTAAGAATTATAGCGTCTCGTCCAACGAAATTTTATTTCTTGTGAATAGACCACCTTGGCAAGGGTGCTCGTTTTCGATGGTTCTTTGGACGGAAAAACCTAAATGCTCTATGTATGTTGTTTACCATTCAAGGTACCTCCTAGAATATCAACCAGAGGTGGTTTCCCCTATAGTTATCATCTCTGGGTGATTCCATTTAACCATTACGTCTCAGCGCATTGCAAAATATTTTGCAGAACTCTTTGTGAGATAAAATGCTCCAATATCTATCTCCAAATTCCTCTTTAGTTGGACCATAACTTATATGACTCTGTAGCTATGAATGGAACTCTCCAGTAGCAGGCTACTCTGCACCTGATTCCTTCTTTGTACCTTATATGACTCTGTAGCTATGAATGGAACGCTCCAGTAGCAGGCTACTCTACACCTGATTCCTTCTTTGTATGGTCACATACGGCTGAACATGGTTTTTACAAAATCACTGTGGAGGGAAAATAGCATGTTTTTGATTTTTTTGATAGGGTTCCTTGTTGTTAACTTGCAGACAGGCAGACACTTCCAATGTGAGAGTTGGACGTGCATTTGCAAGGGAAACCTGAGAACAGACAGGCAGTAAAAAGTACGTAGTTTCCGCAGCTTTGACTCACTTTGTTTTGAGAGACAGAAAGCCAAACCAATATTTATTTGTCCAACTAGTGCAAAAGATAAGGAGGCGAATCTAGGTGTCTCCCTCGTCTGCAAGAGTTTCGAAGAAATTTTAGTCGACAGTGTAGTGAATAGTAAACGTGGACATTTCTTGTTCAACCTTCCGACTTCCATGAGTGATCCTTATAAGGAAGCAAATGGTGGAATGTAACCAAACAAAGTGGAATCACCAAATCAAATCTTACATTTTTACCATATAATCTACTAATAGAAACTGTTTGGATAAAAGCAAAACGGGTTGAAATTTGTTTTATATTACTAAGTTTGAGGAAAAATTGACGGTCTGCTTTGTACTTTCTACCAGAAGACCATGATCCTATCTTGAGCTCGGGTGTGAGAGTAACGTACTAAAAAGTCTCGGTTGGGTCCCACAACCACAGGCACACAAATCTGTCCTGTCCTTTCTGGTTATATCAAACTGGTTAGGAGGAGTCGAACAGGCGTCCCTGATCAACAGCTTCAGAATTTTGACCACAGGATGAAAATGAGGCACAAAAATTGGGCTGACCATCGGGTAGCCTATTCAGACGAGGTTTTACTATCCGCCTTCCTTCCTTCTGGTGGAATGGCAGCTAGGCGCCGAAAGGGTCCTACAGCTGAATGATGATGATGATTACTACTATTAGCCAGTACACTGTTTACCACAAACGATCATCAAACCTTTTATTCAAAGAACTGGCTGGTTCTAAAAAGGGTCTTTTTATGAGGTTCATTGATTCGATATTAAAATTCTCAAACTAACCACATCATTTGTGGAACCAAAGCAAATGGCCATAATTAATCAGACATGAAAAAACATCTGAAGTTAAAGGGGTAACGCCTTCAAACGTTTATAGGATTTCTTGGTTTCTCGGGTTTTCATCATGAAAACATAATGTTTTTTCGGGAAAAGAACTCTGGGAAATATGTTTTTAGGTCGATCTTATGGAAATCACTATAGGCCAGCCGTATTTACGACCATGATTCATGTCAGCTGGCCATAAAAGGCAAAATCAAGGCCCTAAACCTACGGTTACGAAATAGTGTAGAACTTTGGTCAAGGCGTAACCAAGACACAGGGCCAGGCAAGGAACTTGTTATGATCACCGAGATGGCTTTGCGACGTTACTGATCAGGCAGTACGGATACATACAGTGGATCAGAGGAAAGAAAACCAAATGATCGTGGTGTGGATGTCGGACAGAACTAACGAACAATCGTGGTGTCAATACGATATCTATAGGCCATCCGTATACGGGCGAAACCTTCTTGAAGTTTGCTATATAACAATCTGGGATACAGCATGCAGATGTTGGAAAAACTGAATGGCAGCCGTCTTGTTTACTTTGTACTCCGAGAAGCCCTAACCGCCGAAATACAACAGCAGAATTCAGCGCAGCCAGTCCTCCTTTGACAGGCCCATGGTTACTCACCCAACTTTGGGCCGGTTCAATGCCTCGCAAAGCCGCTTACGTTGACTTTAAACGGGATGTAACCGCAATTATTAGTCAGTTGGATATGACGAACTCATCCATAAAGGACAATTTTTATGCACAACCAAACCATCAGGGTAGCGATAGAATACTTGGTGTGTGACATAAACGGTCCGCTTTGTGGCCAATGCTCCAAAATTTTCTATGTTTAGGACACTGAAATGGCAAACTCTTGTACAAATCTCACCTCAAAATGTATGCATCTTCATACATCGAGGATGATGTCTACAAAATGGCTCTAATCAAACCACTTTGCCGGGTGAGGTATATAACGCACTTACAGTGACAACTGTAAGTGCGTTATATATGAGTTATAAATGAGTTATAAATGAGTTCACAGTGATCCCAGTAAATCGTCTGTTTAGCAAGCGCTGTCTTTGCACACGTTTTTTTAACCACTGTTAGCTCTATCGGCTGGCTAAATGGAAGCCATCTGTCAGAGATGGATGCGGTGGGTGCTTCATCATGAAGTATTCAAAATGTCTTGCATGTGGCAGTGGTGTCACTGACGTCGAAATACTCTAGGCTATTTTTCGTGGGCCTAAACCATAAGTTCTCAAAGGGCATGTGACTTGCCTAGTATTTTTTCACTTACCCGGCACTATTCAGTGTAACAAACAGTTCCATGGAATGTCAGAGACCTTCACAGGCCTTAGAAGGTAGGGCTGAACAATGTCCGAAAACACTCGAAAACTTGAGTCGCTGACAAACCTAACTGACAAGTGTGGGTAGCTACACTATCCAAGGCTGTTAACTATACGTCTTGTCCATGGTAGCTGCGGCAGAAGATGTTCAATAGGATTTTTCTACTACGCATTTCGTGGATGACACGGTCGCCTGACCTTGATCAGGCTGTCAAACATTCTAAGTGTTGCATTTGCTACCGTCTAACGCCTTCTTGTTTGCTTATACGTGTGAGTCTGGAAGTTTCCTTCTTCAACCAATGTACAACATCCAAGTGACAAGCAACTGGTGCACATAGGTATCCTACCTCATAAACAAGGATTTTCAATGATCAGAACAAGAAGACGTTCTGCACACATGCCTGTAAGCACGCGAAAATATCGGTCAGCTTTATCCAGGCACTAACCGTCTCACGCATCTGACCTATGCAGATTAGTACTGCGCTGGACAAAGCAAAGTTTGTGGTGGTGGTGGTGGTGGTGGTGGTGGGGAGGGGGGAGAGGGACAAAGTTTACAGTGTGAAAATATTTTCTGCCAACTGGGTAGACCGTGAAATGAAACTTTCTACAACTCTTCGGCCAAGGAACCGACAGGTCCCAAAGAACATTCTAAGCCCATTTGCGTCTGAACAAGCTTGTCAAAATCATATTTCCGTTCGCAAACTGTGAAGACAATATGAACAAAAAAATGCACCAATGCAACCAGAAGCACAGTGAACACCAGCTGGCTACCCGATCAACAGTTTCGTGATTCCCAATAAGGATGAACTGGTTGTACAGTGCATCTCAGCTTTTCAGCACAGGTTGGCTTCTGTTACACTGCAAAATCCAAAATCCCTCATACTAACAACAACAGTTAGCAGACCAACTTGAAAATCCGGAGGAACGGAAAATGTGGGAGATATTAAACCTCCAGGACGGTCAAGACAGACAATGGCAGACAATGTCGGGTTGTACGAGGTCTTGAGTTGCAGGAAAAGGCCTAATTCAGTTTGCGTAAGAATAGTCATTTCAATCCATAGATTTGGCACAAGTTGATTTCTTTCTTTGAAGGCAGCTGAAGTCGACGGTATACGCCAGTTGACCGAGGACTCTGAAAAAAAATAAACCAATCCACCACAGTTTCATTTGGATGACTAATAGAGGCAACATTTACAAAAGTTCATGGCTCATTCTGGAACCAGGTCCCTGTTTTCAAACAGAATAACAGCCAACATATTGAGCTTCTGAATTTTTTCCAACCCAGTTTTAACGTTCCGTTTTCCTAGTGACGCAGATAAATCGGGTCACACATGTGAAGTAAGGCACGAAGCGTAAGAGAGAAGAAAGTGTTAAAAAGTCATACCAAACGATTTATTAAATTAGTAGCTTTACGGGTAAAGTGCTTTTCTAGTGCATTCAGTAAACCTATACTTGCTAACAAACTGTCATCTTTGTAGCGGTGAATATAATCAGACCAATGTACAACATCCAAGTGACAAGCAATTGGTGCACCTAGGTATCTCACCTCATAAACAAGGGTTTTCAATGATCAGAATCAGAAGACGTTCTGTACGCATGTCTATAAGCACGCTAAAACATCTGTCAGCTTTATCCAGACACTAACCGTCTCACGCATCTGACTTATGCAGAGTGGAACTGCGCTCGGCAAAACAAAGTTTGTGGTGGTGGTGGGGGACAGAGTTTACAGTGTGAAAATATCGTCGGTCAACTTGGTAGATCGCGAAATGAAATTTTCTACAACTCTTCGGCCAAAGAACCAACAGGTCCCAAAGAACATTCCAAGCTCATTTACGTCCGCACAAAGTTTTCAAAATCATATTTCCGTTCGCAAAATGTGAAGATAATATGAACGAAGAAATGCACCAATGCAACCAGAAGCACAGTGAACGCCAGCTGGTTGCCCGATCAACAATTTCGTGATTCCCAATAAGGATGAATTGGTTTTACAGTGTATCTCCGCTTTTCAGAATAGATTGGTTTCAGTTACACTGCGAAATCCAAAACCTCTCATACTAACAACAACAGTTAGCAGACCGATTTGAAAATCCGAAGGAACGGAAAAGGTGGGAGATAAAAAACCTCCAGGACGGTCAAGACAGACAATGGCAGACAATGTCGGGTTGTACGAGGTTTTGAGTTGCAGAAAAAGATCTAATTCAGTTTGCGCAAGAATAGTCATTTCAATCCATAGATTTGGCACAAGTTGATTTCTTTCTTTGAAGGCAGCTGAAGTCGACGGTATACGTCAGTTGACCGAGGACTCTGAAACAAATAAGCCAATCCACCACAGCTCTATTTGGATGACAGTAGAAGCAACATTTACGAAAGTTCAGGGCTCATTCTGGAACCAGGTCCCTGTTTTCAAACAGAACAACAGCCAACATATTGAGCTTCTGAATTTTTTTCAACCCAACACTCAGTTTTCACGTTCCGTTTTCCTAGTGACGCAGATAAATCGGGTCACACATGTGAAGTAAGGCACGAAGCGTAAGAGAGAAGAAAGTGTTGAAAAGTCATACCCAACGATTTATTAAATTAGTTGCTTTACGGATAAAGTGCTTTTCTAGTGCAATCAGTAAACCTATACTTGCTAACAAACTGTCATCTATGTAGCGACGATATTTTTTGTTGACATATAACCAACTGCTTTTTCAAATTCCACACTACATTGACAGAATCTAAATTGACTGGCCGTATCACCGCTACCCAAGTTGGAGATGCTTGCTTTTCAAGAGACTACCTTAGATTAGTACCGCTGTTTGGGCTGTTTTCATGCGACTCCAATGGGTGCAAAGCTGGGCAATTTGTAATCTGAAGAGAAGATACCTAAGAATTGCCGCTGAATCGGCGATGGTCCTTGAATATCAAGATTTGCTATTAGGATTTTACCGTTCATCAAGCCCAGTAAAGTAAAAGTGCGACCCTCACCGATTTATCTCAGAGAACATGTGAAGCAGAATAAAAACAGTTAAACCTAAACAACTTTTCCTGATTCATCCTTGAAACAACAACTGGAAAAAGACATGCTAACCAGAAGTGCTTCTCCACGAGGGGTAAGCTGAAAGTCTACCGTGGAGAAACTCTGATACGTTTTCCAAAATTCACCTTTTCAGTGCCCGCAGAATAAAAACAAACTGCCAATATCGACCGTTTTGATGGTCGTTGTTGAATTAATGTGCGCATGCACGTAGGTTTTAGAGCTCGATAGTTGTTTAAGCAAACTACAGAACACCGCCATAAGTGACTTGTCCTGGAGGTAGAGGTAAAAACTAAAGATCTGTTACAGTCCAGCACATGGGACATGTCATCAACTTGGGCTGTGTAACAAAACCTGTCCAAGGCGGCCACCTACGTACTAACTGTGTGTTAGGTCACCTTTTTCTTGACTGAAAATTTGGCCCTACTGTAATAATTGGCTCGCTTGCATTATGTTTAGCCTTATGTATGATCCATATCGGACATAAGATGAAATAAAGCAAGTATCTTCCTAGCGTTCTCTTCTCAGATGTCACGCTTCTAGTAATCTTGACTTACACCAGTTGCGTTATTTATACACCTGCTTGAATAGTCCAGTAGGAGTTTTACCAAATGACACAAAATTCATCTACAATGTGTTTCAGTAACACTAATACAAATCTCATATCATAAGGTCTCTACAGTGTCAATACGACCTGTCAGTAGTCTGCTTGTTCCAACCTAAATGTCCGTGTTGGACTGGTTCCGCACGCCCCAATGACCACAATAAGTAAATGTGTCAATCAACAGTTCCCATTGAACAACGTGCTTAGAAGTCATGGCAACGTGCTTTCCGATAGCTGTTCCATGACAGGATTACTCCCGGTACGCCTGATGCCCACAGTGTTTAGGTTGCGTTGCCAACTCATCCAGTAAGACAGGTAGTATCAAGCGGATATTCTCCCAATTAGCGGATGAGTTTGGTGTGTTTTTCCGAAAGGTGAGTTGAACGGGCGACGTGAATTGCAAACAGTAAGCTGTCCCGCGGTTTGTAAATAAACAATGCCAAAAAATTTGCATAAGCAAACTGGCGCCAAAATGACCACCTCTGATTGTCGTACACTTCCGCATGGTCGAGAAGTCGAACAACTTCAGACAATTTTATCCTGAACAATGTTCAATGGTAGCACGAATCTCAGTGTTTTTAACATGGGATAGTGAGTGAATATTTCGTTCTCACTTGTGGAAATTGACCGGTGTGGACATTGGCAATAAATATCTGGTAAAAGTATGGCACAATCTTCCGTAGCTTCCAAAACTTGTAAAGATTGTAATTACATAACAAGCAACTTATTTTTTTACCAGAAGTTTTAACATTAAAGAGGATAAAGACACCTGAAGCATGGAAACATTTTTCTTCATATACCAGGGAGTACCAACAGTAGTCAGGACACCTTTAATTTCAAAATTAAAAAAAAACCGTTGCGAGGAAACTGTAAAGATTAGACTATAAACTGATTTTCGTTTTCCATCAAAGGGATACTGAAATTAAACAGAGGTCTTACGGAGCTCACCTGTCAAGCCGGTGGTGAACAATCTCCAAAACACAAAAACCGGTTCGCAGTGTTCTACGTGATAAACAGTGAGAGGCATGTAGGTCTGCTTTGTTCAACTTAAACTTCAAATTCTGCGCCGAATGCGTCCCGATCCAACAAATTTCTAACGAGTAAACCAACCGGAGTAATCAGCATTGCCTACTGGTCCGGTACCAACCCACGGAAATGTGCTCATTGGTGCAGCACATTTTTCTGTTGCCAAAGCAAGCGAACAAAGGGAATGCGTTCATAACAGTGAGATGGTGGCATTTTGGAGGGATAAACAGTTCTTATCCGCTGCAAGGGATAAGCAAAACCATACGGTTGTACCACGGTGGAGGTTTGCTGGATATACACCGTAGAATCACATCACATTCAGCGCGGGTGGCCGAGTCGATGAGAACACCGTCTACCATTTAGGTAACCTCAATTCAATCGCCATTAGCGCCTTCAGTACCTGCCATAATAATCTGTATACATGTTGCTTCATAAAAGCGCTTTCAGTTTACACTTTCTGTAAATGTGAGGCAATAAAGTCTAGTGTTCACAAGCAAAGCAGTTCGCAAACTGCCCACTCCTTGTGAGACCAACATGTCTGCCATCACAGCACTGGGACCACACTTCTGTTTTTGACCCATCGACTTCGTTTCTAATATGTTTTTAGCATAACTGTCTCAAAAGTGCCCTGTTGTGATGAAACGTGGGAGGACAGTGCAACCATTGTTGTTCCAAGCAGGACGCAACACTGGAAGAGTGAAAAGTAGTGAAAATCATTTGACTTCGTCTTGTTGTTACTCTTTGTCCGGTCTCTTTTTACGCCGGTGCACTCTGGTGTAATCTTTATTGGGGACTTACCTAATGGCAAACAAACTACTCCTTTTTTAAGACAACACATTCGAGGGGTGGCCAAATTTTCTTACGACCGAGCTGTTTCTCTTCTGGCAGAGTTGCAAATAAAAACTACTTCCCAGGTTTTCTGCACCAGAATAACAAACTGTGGAGATATCTGTGGTTTTCTAACCGTCCTGGGTGAGGTTTCTCCATTTTTAGTGGATGCGCCTGAAGTTCAAAAGGTAACTGGAATACACTATTGTGAAATGGGAAATCCGTAAGACAACCGTAATTTCCCGTCACCTAAGTAACAAAAAAACAGGCACTTCTATTGCTACTCAGGTGCATTGGGATTAAAACCACAGTGCTATACAGTTTCGCAGGAAGGTACATCCTAGTGTAACCACCACTTGAACAAAATTTACTTGGATCTCACTAATTATCGAACGCATATACATTGTTACAGCAATGTTTCAACCACAAAATTTTCCAAAAGATGATGTCATGCCCCTATTCTAGGCTAAATTATCGGTCAAGTCCAGTGAAGATTTTGCAGCATGATTAACTAGTGCCAGTATTATCACCTCAGTCTTGTAATGTACCTGGTTTTTAAGGCTTTCTCAAGGCTTCTTCTCCTCGGAAAGCAAATCGGAAATTTGGGGAGCTAGAAAGTGTCCCCCTTTGTTTCTGGGGAAGAGTTTTTTTTCTCGATGGTCATTGCAATGGGAGGAATTCAGTACCGCAATTCGGAAAACATTCTGTCGAATAATTTAAATGAAACGAATTCTCGACAGTATACCAAACAATGAAACACTCACTTGCACACTGATGTTGATTAGAAAATCACTGAATCCCTTGATTATGATACTCTTTAGTCGAGTCTTTTATTGCGATTATATGTTGTAAAATTGCAATTGAGTGCATTTTGCCACTTGTGTAGAATTTTGTTTTCACTCAGAATACTAAATTGGTGGAAACTTGGGGACTACTCCGACCTGACGCGTCCCAACTAGGGTGAAACTAATTGGAGGCCGTCTAACAGCCACCCAATAAGCGGTGAGTTGCGTCCGCAAAACCAAACTTAGAGTTCCTCCGTACGCGTCAGGCCCACAACAAAGTTCATACAAGGTCAAAAATCCAAAAGGATATTAATGACGAAACCGTTGTGAAGCTCCTAAAACCTGGGGATTGGCAACAAAGCCAGTCATTGAACAATATAGAAAATAGCGTTGTCTGCTAGCAAGGGACTGTCGGCTCCCTGAGAGCGCTGGGTCAGAGCAGGCCAAAGGAACAAAAGACAACGAATCGCAACTATTTGTGGGGGGTGGGAAGCAAACAAAGGTTACGGTGCGGGAACCAGAAATCAGGTCTCAAGATCATCCGCACAGCAATCTATTAGGATACAGGTCACCCAATAAACTAGTCGTAGCAATTATCCTGGTTATCAGTTTCAAACCGGGAACAGCCTGCGTGTTCACTTCCGCATAAATGCATGAACAACACTCATACTGCTTTGTTGATGTCACCTTAACTAATGACGGACTATTCGCTACCGAGTGGCTTAAATCAGCAAATGAATCAACAGCCATCGTAACAAATCGAATAATTTATATTCTCCTTCCCCTCTCCACGTGTTTCTTTTTACGGTTTCAAAAAGCTATCGTGAACAAATTCTTTGGGTGTGTCCTCCTAAACCACCAAAAAGATCTTGCGTAAGGAGTGTTTTCAGACATCTACAATCGATCCGAATGCTACCATGACTTAACTCCGAATTTAAAGTTAGTTGGAACAGCTATAAGGGAATCACGCAAAAAAAAAACGAAGCACAGCAGACGTTTCAACGACTAACAGAGGAAAAGCAAAGTTGGCCCTATGAAATATCTTCTGAACGACGAGTGGAACCAACAACACATGACGAAACTAAGGCACCATAGTTGAATATTAATATCGTATCATAGTTATTTTCCACCTCCCGTGTAAGGTTTTTTAGTTCGAATTTCACAGTATGCTACTTAGTTTTTCTGGGGTTTTGTTAGCGTGTGTTTGGAAATCACTTTGCGGCCAGGCAAACTGATCGGTTTATGGTAAACATTCCAGTGGATTTATGCTGGTTTTGCCCATCCACTGCTATTATTGTTGACTTGTAAATGGTATTTGTAAATGTGTATTTGCGTGAATATTTTTTGTAGTTCCTTACTTATCTCTGCGTACGACAAATGTCACCGACCCAACGATCAGTATCCAGCTGCGCGTACGGTATTGTGCCTGTTCGATTTTTCAATTTAAGCAAAGTCGTAATTCCGTATAAACAGTCAGTCATGTACTGTTATTTGACATCCTAACAGGTAGAATTGCGTTATTGATTGAGACCTTCAAGGTATAGACCCAGTCTGCTCACTTTCCGTGGTGTATTAGCCAGCTTTCCAACCTAACAAATGTCTGTGATGAACGAATCGGCTACAAACATGCTTTACGAACCAAAGTAATTCTATTATGAAATCGACCAAATGAAGAGTAAATGGTTCAGTTCGTAAACACTCGTTGCTTAGCAACCGTCCCGTCAAGTAATCTTTGATCTGTGCCTGGGTGGAACACTGACATAATGAAGAAACATACACATTTTCTCCACAGTCTTTGATGTCCCAAACCCACTCAACAATAAACGAATTCCATGCTTTTACAATTAATGCGGTCCGGACGTTTTAGAGGAAAGTCTCCCCCCGCAAACTGCCTGGAAGAGACCGATTAATGGTTGACTGAGCACAGTTAAAAGGTATCGAGAAATGAAGTGCACCGTTTATGATTTAATGAATTGGCTAGAAGTAAGGCGCAAGCAATAAAAAGGTTCATAATACAGCACGGTTTCTTTTGGATTGGTTTGTGTTGGCAGAAAAGAACAAAGAATTAGACAAATTTAAAGCTATGGATGCCCTAATTCCAAAAAAAATTGATGAGACACAACAGAAGGTCAGTAAGGCGAACTCACATTGAACAGTTCGCCTAAACTGAAGAACACAGAGGGATTGCTTTTGAAGCCTTTTCTCTGACAATAACTTGATGTCAGAACGGATTGTTTCGTAGCCACGCGGATAGCAACTGCTCTTGTAAAAACAAAACGATAAGATCATTCCGGTGTATTTTATCGAGATACAGCAAATTATCACCTTCTCTACTGATGTGTTAACACTGGCAGTCTGGACAGTCTTCCTAATGCCCCGACAACACTATCCTGGTTGATTCAAATTAGAGTTCTAAGCAGCAGGGAGTAGTATCAGGTATGGCTTTGCCCGAAAGCTATACTCAAAGAACAACTAAAATAGGGGTAGTACACCAGCCTTAGGAAAGTTCTCCCCGCCTCGGTAATTTAAACCCCGTTCACGAGCAAACGTTTGTGTTCTTTTAGCGTCAGATTATGTCGTTCTCTGGTTGCTGTACAGCAAGAAACCATAAGAAAACACGAGCAAGGAGTAAAGAAACATAATCCACCTTGTCTGGCTTCTGAATCCAGGAGAACAATAACCATTTCATTGACTTAATGCACTACTCACAAGGTTGCTGAAAAGTCCTCGACAGTCCACAACCGGCTTCGCTTTTCTTGGGGCTCACCAGGTAAGCGCACCCCCCAAGTTTCTGTCAACCTTGTATTCTATTCGGACCCAAATTGCACGAAATGTGACTTATATACTCATCTGCCTACCACTTTGGTTTTGCTGGGAGAACTCACCTGGAACCCAGTGCTTGGTGTCTTCTAGTTACTCCAATCTGCTGTGACTGAAGACGCTGACATTCGACACTGTGACCCGATTCGTTATTGGCAAAGACATTTTGTTCTCACGCTGGACTTACTATGGCCTAGCTCATCTCCCTCCACACAAATCCGGTCCTGAACAGAACCGCAACATTGCTTCTGATGACCATCTAGTGTCATTTTGAAGGCATGTTTTGACAGCTAGCTGATAATTCCCCTGTTTTCTCTACTTTGCATCTTCTTCACTCATTGCAGTACGTTAATTAGTGCCGCCTTAACCTCTGCAAAAGAATGACTTGGGGGACTGCTCAAAGAATATTCGTCAACCCATCTTCACTGTTATACATGACACAGCCCAGAAGGATAGTGATAGGCGCCTTGTGCTTGTCGATCAGGCGGCAGATGATCTATTCGCCAATTCTGTCAGTTGGCTTGTAAATGTATACTCATCAGTCGAGGAGAATTTGTCAATGCGCGTTTGGGTTGGTACCCTCCACTTCCCGTTTGCGTTTCTACAGTCTTCGAAGAATATCAGGCAAATGTGGGCAAAGAATATCATTGACATTTTTCACACACAAAAATGGTTTGCACTAAATTTCCAGTTGAGCTGAGAAGTAAAATAGGCCTGAAGTGCAAATCTCAGGAATTGCTGTCCAGTCTCGGTTTATACAGTCAAGCTAAACTGAAACCAAGTATGCGTAACGTCGGTTGCGGCATCAAACTACTGCAGTAATCTGGGAGACTAAATCTCGACAAGCCAGTGATTTTTGGAACTGACTGTTTCGTGTAACACCCATAGCTTATAGAAATTAACTACAGGTGGCTGAGATGGGGTAAATAGGTAGAAAGTCCTCGAGATGGTTGATCACCCATCTGAAAAGCTCCCCATTTTTTCGTTAAACTCAATTCTTGCACAAATTTAAAGAATGCTTGATCTTGTATAGACGTAATCTACTACTCATAATGCTGTGGGCTTTTGCGAGGTAGGTATTTTGTTCATATTCACACCACTCCCGTTTGAACGGTCGTCCTCCTGTTCTGGCGTAACTATTTCGCCGAGGGGAAGCACTGGACCCGAGTTTCGCTCTCATTAGAGCTCATCAGCAGTGTATATCCAAAGGCCTTGTGGGGATTTAAACTCCAGACATCTGACATTCGAGGCAAGCGTGTTACCACTACTCCACCAACGCACTTTGGGCGCATCTGAATTTGCACATCTGAACAGGCTAACGTGTTCACGCCTGAGCGATGTGATTGGTGGGCCCGACTCATCAGCGAACGACGACCCAGTAACTGTCCTGGTTGTGACGATCGACTGACCTGTCAATCAGGACTTCCCAGCCATGAATAAGTATGCCAGAACAAGGGGGACGATCATTCAAATCAAATTGATGTTAATATGAACAAAATACCTACCCCGCAAAACCCCACAACTGAAACCAAAAGTTACCCAGTGGGTTTCAAGCGTCTGTGACGCTACCTGACCGAGAATTTGGCGGTGAGAGTATGCCAGTTCAATGGCGGATAAATGGCTTGGGGTTAGGCTACATCACAGGGGTTGAAAACTTCAACGAACCCACTATACTAAGCAACAGGGTGCAACTCATCACATAAGCAGAAAAACAGCACGAACCGCCGCTAAACTTATACCATTTAGGTTGACCGTTCGTTTCAGAAAATTGTCTTGTCCAAGTCCATTATCTGGAAATTTTATTTTGTTAATCTTATCAAATGGTGTGGTTAAAGGTTAGATCATGTTATGAGTTCGTTTCCATGAAGTGCAGGTCCATCAGAACCTTATTTTCGAAAAAGGAGCTGAAGTAGAAAGATATTTCAGCAAAATTTGTCGCAAAAATCACTTTCATACCTGCAGCTGAACAGTCGAAATAATGAAAAAAAAATTGTAAAATGCAAGCCTCTTGATAAATCCCCATGAAAACAGTAGGGGGAATGAAATGACAAACTTTGCTTCAATCAAAACACGGGCGGAAACCGTTGTCTACAACACAATCGATCAAGCAGTCTTAGCCTCAAAAAATCTGACTGATTTTGGTGGTAACGGGCGAACCAACTGAATCCCAGCTGCATTCCAACAAAAAAATTCTTCTAGAACATTCTGCAAATAAATCTGCTGTACAAAAACCGTCTCATGGCTCGGTTGGTACGATATCGGAGGTATCACAGCACGCTGTCTAGACGAACACACCACTCCAAAGGTTGTTGTAACATCTTCGACAGTCCACCCTTCTTGAAAGTCATCAGCTAGGCGAAGTCTCCGAATTTGCATTAACCCTATTTTGTAACTGAACATTAAGTTGTACGCAGTCAAAGAAATATACTCGCTTGTAAATTACACTAGTATTAAAGATACTCTAATAAAGCATTCGATAAAAGAGAGATTCATCCCCTGCTTGATGAGACTTGATAGATGTGAAACTTGTCGAAGAGTTTTCAACAATCTCATGAGTAACATGTTCCGTCAAGAAAAGGAGGCTGGTTTTGATTTATCCGGCAAACCAAAACATGAAGACGTTTTATTCGTCCAAAACGTACAGCTCAGGACAGAAGAATTCGGTTATTGTGTTTCAAAGTAAGAGTAAATTACTGTTTTCCACTGTATGCGTCGGCAGAAATCTTCTCAAACCTATAAAAACAGCGCAACACTACTCTAATCGGATTATTCTTCTCCTGATTCGTACAGATAGCTTTGAAATCTGTCCCATGATGTGCACTAGTTTCTAGCCCACCTCGAGGCCTGACTACTGTCGTGTGTGCTCTGTAGGTCTAACACTTCTGTGTACTTCCTGTGTTCTAACATACGAATGTCAAAGGAAACAGCAATTTTAGCAGATAAGTTCAGGTGTCAAATATTTTAATACACATTCATCTCCTTGCATTTGTTTCTACAAACAATCTAACGCACATGTGAGGTCCTTTTAGCAGCATATATTTGCGGAAACTACGTTTAGCTGATACCTTGATCCCTTTGATAAAAAAATCACTTCCGAAAAGGGACCATCTTGCTGGAAAGGGCATTTTTGCTAGTATTTTGAGGACGGTTTGTTAGTCTTTTCCTCCGGCGGAATTGCGAATTCGACTTTACAACACGACCTACAAATATATTTTACTCTTCTCTGTAGGTATTAAGCGGGATTTGGCGGAGAGCATGTTCGTGTGTGTTAAAAATACTACAATAAACAACACAGGATCTTCATGTAAGGGCGCCACAACATGTAGTGAATCCACCTATTCTTATGGATTTAGAGTAAGCGATCGCCTGGTTTTAACAAAATGTTGACCGTTGAGCAGACTGAGGTTCTGCGCACGGACTGTGGAGTCTCGGCAGTGCCTGATTACAATGCGTGGCTTAGCCCTGAATATACTGGCGAGTACGAATTGGTCTATAGGACGGATCGGTTGACCAGTGTATAGGTCGACGTCGCATCGCATGTAGCTGAATTTCATGGGTAGGGAATGAAATTTTCAAGAGACACATTTATTCTGCAGCCCGAGGATCATCTGGAACAACAAACGAAGGAAAACTGACATATATAAGCGAGTAGACATTGTTCTGAATCTTACAGGAAACAGGAGAATGAGTCTTGAAAAATAAAAAAAATATTCGAAGACGGGGAAGCATAAATCTTCAATAGGACAGCAATACGTAGAAAAGCCAAAGACAGCCTTAACATTACCACCATTCGTGGAGGCAAAATCGTTTTTTATAAGATAAATTCTTAATGATGTTGGATTGCGGATCAAATCAGCCAAGGAACCTAGCAGGAATGAATGGTAAAAAGTAGCGCGTTAGCAGCATATTTGGAAAATACGCACCAAGATATTTCGAACGACATTTGCTAGCATTGTCAGCATCCCACTTTCAAGCTGAACTAGCTGAATAACTGAATAATTAAGTGAATGGGGAACGGAATTGAATTTGCAGCGTCTGCTTCATAAACCCTCTAAAATTCAACATGTTTTCTTTCCACTACAAAAAAAATCCCTAGTTCAAGCCGAACAGAACAGGCTTGGATTAATCATAGGATCTAAAAAACGAGTGCACTCATAATTCAGACGGCAGACAGCCGAAATGCGAAACCAGAAACTTTGTATGGAGCGTAGCCTACACACACTGCCTCCAAAACCACTCCGGAATTTCGCATATTCTGTCTGCTTGTTAACTTTTTATTATTGTTTAAAGTGTCTATTGTTTGCTGGTCCAATATTGATTATTGTCCCCTCCCTTAAACCATACAGTCTGTAGAATTTATGGAAACTCGTTGGATCAGTTTCTATCCACAGTGTGTTGCCGTTAAATCAGCGATCTCCGCTGTGTTCTCGTCACTCCTCCACCGTCATGTTCGGAGTTCATTCCGCGGACATCTGAGTGTGCTGGTTTCCGTCAAATCAACCGGGCACTAGCTGAATAATATATGTGGCCTTCCTGAAAAATGTATTAATATCAACCTCTTTCCTTGCCAATGATACAGGCCTGAATGAGGCGGTTCAGGGAAGCTGAGTGATTTCGCTGGAACAATCACTGATCTTGGTAGTGTCAGAAGATAAAACCTGTCCGCACCCGGTGCCATCCTGTTAAACCCTTCTCTTTTATTGAGGAAAAAGTTAGAGGGCTTAGTTTCACCCGCAGTTCAATTCCGAAGCGAATACTCCCCATGCAGCGCAACTGGACGTTTTTCAATTTTCCACTAAGAAATCTAAGGGAAGTGACCTTTTTAAGAGGGCAGTTGCACCTGTCAGAAAGAAACACCCAAATTGGGGGCATCCTGACGAAGAAAACTTTATCCAACTTCTAAAGTCTCCTTAGAAAGAAGGGCTTTTTCACAAGATGAAACTTTTTTGTTGGTGTTACCATCGTCTGCTCCACCTCGTGTACTTGATCACTGTGATGATCAGCATGCAAGTTGATCGCCTACTTAACACACCGCGCTTCAAACCGGTTGGTTTTGTCTCTACTAGGGCTAGCCGGTTGTTTCGGGAGAAGTTTGCTTCAGACACAGTGTTTACGGGTATGTATGAGACAGTATTAAAATGTGAGGTTTTTGTAATTACTTTCGTCCGCCAAGTCACGATCCCACTTGACCTTCGCTACCAAAGATGTCGAATAATAAGCTTGTACCTATAAAATTTCTTATTCATGTTTCCACTATTCACAGGTAGATTGGCAGAATGATATAAATGATACGGATGTAAAGTGATATACATTGGTATAGGCTGATATTTAGAATCACAAAGGATTTCAACAGTGGGTCGAAAAATTAATTAACTCTTAAATTTATCGATGCGTTCCTCGGGTGAGACACCCATGAACAGAAACACAAGTGAGGTGGAACTGAAATACTTAACCTGGTTTCATATACAACAAGCATTAAATGGATACCATGAACAAGATAAAAATTTTAATGCGTCTGAATTTACATCAAGTTGGAAGGAGCCAGACGTGATATACTACTCATGAGGTTGCTGAAAACCTCCGGAATGCTAGCGATTTGTGCGCCCAGTTGAACACAGGTTAAGTGCTGCCTCCTTCTCAAACAAAGTGCTAGGAGGCAAGGTCTGTAGAGAATGTGCGTCCATATGCAACGACTACTGATATAAAGACTCTCCCGGGGCAAAAGCAACTATATGGCTTACATAATAGAGTTTTAGGCAGCCAAACTCTAGCTGGTGAGACAACGTCTAACAATCATTGGTATTTAGGTTTAAATTCTTGTCAAAAAGGAACACTCGAAAAGTAATGACATTCTATTCCTTGTACGGGAATTCATTATTAGGGGTTTCCAAAGCTTCACATAGGGACCAGACTACCGTAATCGTAAATGTCACTAGATACATGGTGAAACCATGGAGCTTTCCAAAAAACATCAGTAACATGTTTCCTGCCCCTTACAATCGGTTGTCATAGTTACAAGCCAAAACCATCTCCGATGCAACAACCTCTCCTGATCTTTTGCGATGCTTATCTTTCCTTACGCACTTATCTACACAACCGTTTGTTGTTCATTTTTAGTGTGTGCGAGCACATTTTTGACTGACTGGGTGGAGCTCTGCAAGAGGACGCGAATCTATCCAACAATCGTCCAATAAATAGCATTCACCGCAAAACTGATGTCAACTGATCTTCTCTGAAGGGATCTCTCAGACGAGCTCAAAAGGAGTCAGTCCCCTTCTAGAAGATCCTTCGCAGAAATGTACACAATAACTCGGTCTCTCGGGGTAATCTCTCAGAGCAATTTGGAAAATCCCTAGTTCCTTTGTACAGTTCATATTACTCCTGAGTATGAGTCGTGATAACAAATTCATCCAAGAAACACGGGCATGATGGTTAAAAACCGAAAATAATTAAACAGGCCAATGGCCAATTTGTGTCTTTTGCCTTCCCAGCAAATTTCTGGAGGATATTTTTTGTCAAAAATGCACATTACAAATAGGAACGACCGGCGAAAGTTCGCAACAGCCATTCGTTGACAAAGCTTGCGCAACTATACTATACTATACTCTACTATACTATACTAACCAATAAGAGCAGTGGCAAATCTCGCTGACAGTACACCTACCTACCTACCTATCTATCTATATATCTATCTATCTATATATCTATCTATCTATATATCTATCTATCTATATATCTATCTATCTATATATCTATCTATCTATTTATCTATCTATCTATTTATCTATCTATCTATATATCTATCTATCTATATATCTATCTATCTATATATCTATCTATCTATCTATCTATCCGGACATTATTGAGCGTTCGGACTACAAGACAACTAGAGCTGACTTTCTGTGACATTGCAATATGGACCAGGCTAATACAAGTTGGTCGTATGTTGGCGCTCTGGTCGCGGGCCACTAGACCATTTTATGCGTTCAGTTGTCCCCACTTGGTTTTGAATACTGTGGACAACTAGTTGGGTTTTAGAAGTGTCCATTCTCATTTCTCGGAGTTACGTTGGCGCATTTCCGTATGACAGGTTAATACAAAAAAAGGATTCCAGCCCAACAGGCCGTTGCAATCTACTTACGCGCGTCTGACCACGGTGTTGAAAATATCGTGCAAACAGTGAACGTAAGCAAACGGCGGTATATTGTTGTGTACCATTTAGTCAGAACGGTCAGAGTGATGACGAGTAGAGTCGGCACAACCCGGTCTGAAACTTTATCTAGATGGAACACACTACTCACAGGGATACTGGAAATTCTTCGATAGCATACGACCGGTTCCGTCCTTCTTCGAGTTCGTCAGGTAGGCACAGCTCTTATGTCCGACTCGAACTAATTTAGTTTTAGCGAGAGGGGAATCTAATCAATCCCAGCTGAATCTCTGGTGTATGATGTTTTTTTAGAAAGATGTGCTGCACAAAGGTCGTCTCATGTTTCAATTGGTAGTGTATATGAGATATTAAGAATCTGCACCTACCTGATAAGCCCTAGGATGATCAAGACCGGTCACTGGCTGTCGGAGAGTTTTCAGCCGCGTAGTATGTTCGGTCTCGAATATCTTCCCAAGGGAAGCATGAGGTGGCCTTTGTGCAGCGTATTCAGTTGAAGAACATCATACCCGAGAGATTCAGCTGAAATTCAATTGAGTCTCCTTAAAATGAAAACAGTCTGAAACTTCTTTTCTGTCCGACAGACCTGACCTGATTCATTATCAGGAACAGTAAAACAAATGCGCAGAAACTTTTTATCGGTTTATCATTCATTTGCTTGAGTTACGCGTGACTTGTTTCCGCCCACACGCAGACAGCAATTTGTGTCGGAGTTGATTTCACACAATCTCCCATCGTGATTGGTTAGACGAGTTGACCGTCGATTTTTCAGATCACTCAGCCATACTGAATATTGACAAATTGGTGGTGAAACACAGCAGTGACAGCTTGGCCAATGTTCCGGAGATATTTCGCCGTCACATCAGGCTCTTATAATAGAGTTAAATAGTACACAGAGATAAAAAGAAAAACTTACTACAGCAGTTGCAAAGCAACTCCGCTTTTAGTTAGTACTGCCGTAGTAGCCGCCATTTTCCTACTGTATTTATTATTGCAATGTGTAGTACACCGAAGTAATTTCGGAGTATCGTACAAAACTGTGCTACTGTGTTCCACTTTCAAAGCTGCTACGGGAAAAACCCGTTTTACTTTTAATTTGGAAGTGCGGCCTTCTTTCGATTCATATCGCTATGACCGTCCAGAGAGAAGAAGATTTTCTGCCTTAGGATGATTTCACTCGTCCACGATTCCTTTGAATGAACTGGTATCGTTGGAAACACAGCTTTCATCTACAGTTGAGGTTGATGAAAGACAGGGACTATCTCTTGTTTTGAGCTGCAAGGTGACTCATGGCCTTATAGAAGCTGTAATCATAAGCTTGTGGAGAGTGATGGGACTATCCCAGCTGCGTTGTGTTGTGAAGACTTGACAACCATCATTCAAACACCCCGAAGTTAACTGACTGACTCTCCCACTGCATTCTTCGCCATGCTAGTCACTTTGGACCGTATGTTTATGTGAGTAAAGTGGAGAAGCTACCGCCATGGAAACGTGGAAAGGGAACAGAATACCGATTGGCTAGTCTAGTCTGTAACGTTTCATTGGACAGCTCGTGACTCCATCTCACCCGGTTGCTTGGATGGGCGGCAACGGATAATTGTACACTTTCATTTTTATGTCTATTTTTTGTTTGCTAACGGGTGTGCCGCTCGACTCTGTCTTGGCTAACGTTCAACGGGCCTGTGAGGATGTAGCTTCCAGGCCCCGTGAACGGTAATGAAATGGATCCTGCAACACTTACCCAGGAAATCCGTACCAAGAAACTTTTCTCCCTAATAGAAGGTAGGTTGCCCAAAGTTGAAAATACGGCTGGCTTTCAGACAGCGAATCTGAGTTGAGCCAAGACGAAGAGGCAGACGTGGTAACGGAAGACAGAACATTCGACTTTGACGAAGTGGATGAGAAGTCCTTGGCAGTTCAACCCACTGCAGCCAACAAAACCCCACAACACAGGTGAGCACTCCTATTAGTGTGAGAAATACCTGTCAATGGATTATATCCATTGTTACTGAAATACAAACGACCCTGCCATCGGTTTTTTTACCCAGTAAATTCATCGATTTGTCCAACCATTATCCATCATAGAAAAAGCTTACAACAACCACATCAGAGACAAATATTTGCTTGGTTTGCTTAATTCAGTATCTGTTGCCATTTGGTGTACCAACCTTCAGTATGTTGCAATTCCCTGTAGGAAAACTACACACAAGTACGACCACCCCTATAAGAAACCATCTTACATGATCGTTTGATTTGGCATCTTTTCTGGTCATGGTACTCCCACCATAACAAACACCTTTTAAAGACACCACAATATTCATCTTTAGGAGCGTTCTCGTGGAAGAGGAATCTGACCTCCGTGGTGTTATACAAAAAGACTTTATTTGCGTGTTCTTTGAGATGGTGAAATGGAGAATGTCGTAGCACTCCACTTTGTCAAAAGGCCTATAAAATCGGGCGTCTTTTGTTCCCACCCAGCAGCGACTTTGGAGGTGAATTGCAGAACTAACTTGTACCCTTAGCCTCTTCAGATGTTAAGTGTTGGATTTCGTGCTAAAAATATTTTTGTGGTCTGGTTACCAGTCTCACAGTTTGTCCACTTCAGAATAAATTCATTTATAAAACTGCATTCTTTGCACTCCACAAACAATATACTTTGCTCAGGATTTTGCAAGGCTTCCAATGTTGAACGTTTTGGTTGATATGTAAGGTTTGATAACTCTGTGGTTCCCCAGTAGAAGTTTCAATCCAAAGAAAAGCCATCTCCCAGGAAAGACCGCGGCAGGTGTTCCTCCTCTCATTCTCTCATTTATTCTCATTCTCTTCCGTATGTAACTATATACTATAAGTTGAAACCGACTGTATCTCTCCGGCGTCTTCCATGCAAAAGTCCTGCGACCACCACAGTCAGTAGTGAAAAAAGCCTGATTGTGTTGTTTGTTCGTATAGACTGCAGAGTACTATAGGACACTAATCAGTGTACAAAATTACCGGGCAATAAGATATGGCGCCAGTGTACTATGATCCAGGCTGACCTTTTTTTGAATAACCTTCAACGGTGAATATTATACTTGTTCCACCAGACAGGTCTGTGGCGACTCAGCCGGAAAGTTTAGGTGCATAAGCTTGACGCAGAGCGAATGCCATTGGTAGGCGGTGCATCAGTCCGCTGGGGAGGAGGTCGGCGGTTCATGTCCTGTGTGCTTGGACTTCTCAGTTCGAAATCTATCAAGTTCCCTTAGGTCCATCCAATGAAAGTATTGTTGACGGAATTGTCGTGCTTACTCAAGGAAGATCCTCATGATTGCGGTAAAATAAAGCCACAAGACCACCTAGGGGACTGAGAAAAAGTAAACAGTTATAATCAGCGAAAAAAGCCTCACTAAACCAAACAAAAGTGCTCTCTTTTGAAATTCATTCCGGAGGTAGGGATGTTTTCATAGCGTTGTAGAATCACTGCTTAGTTAATATCCGTTTGCTCTGATATCTGAGGTGCATTTTAGTTGGTAAAACCTTCACGTTAACAATAATTTAGAGGTAAATAAAGATTGTGAATAAACTAGTCTCGGAAAGGGAAGGAAGAAAGAAAAAGAAGGGCAGAAAATGATATCATGGGACTCCCTTGAAACTCTAGCTGTTCGTCTTCATACAAACTGTACATAACTGCAGTTTTAGCCTAGCAACACCGTCTGGATATTTTCATGAGTAAATAAGGTAATTTTTGAAAAAAAAACGCACAACCTTTGTGCTTGACACACTAGAAGGTGAACACCAGCATCATTCCAAAGAGAAGCTAATGTCACAGGAGAAGAAAGTCTTTTTTTCTCTGCGACGGACAATATGCTTTGATATGGCAGAAATCCAAAATAAGGTAAAACACAAACTGCAACGCTTTGGCGTGCTCCGTAAACAAGCCGTCGACGAGCTTATGGACTCCTACCTCAGCGTGGTTCTTACAGCCAAATATGATGAGATTTCAAACTGGTCATTGCCCATTCACACACCGAGAAAAATGATGTATCCGTGAGTAGAAAACGTAAAACGAAGCGCTCCAATAAATAAATTAATGGATAATGCAACGGTCGTTTATCAATCCTTTTTATTGCCGCCTCAGTTTTCATAACCCTGGCTTCCCGAAAGTTGGTAAGACACTTACGTGATTTGCAAACCATGCGGGAGGATACACTGGAAAAAATCAAGGACATCTTTGTGCCCGATCCTATCGTATCCATATTTGTCTTAACGATGGCCTAATTTGAACTAAATGAATGCTGCTTGTAAGAGCCCTTCCTCCTCTCAACTTACAACCGCTTACCGTAATTCAATATCATCTCGGTGTGCTGTTGATTGTACAAGAGTTAGTCTCATAAAGTCTTTGCAATATTTATCGGAAAGTACAAAGTCATTTGGTTGACCTTCAAATTAGGAGTCTGGATACACATAGCCTGCACAAAAAGACAAGTCCCGAGACGGACTCGAACCACCGACCTACTGTTCACCGGATGGGTGTTCTTCTAAGTGAGCTACCGAGGCCGGTCGCTCTCCAACATGATCATGCATCTGGGATTCGCACCTGATTTGCCGTATCCTTGCTTAATGTGTTGACCCATATATCTGTGCCGTACAAACTGAATCACTAGGCGGCCCGAACTACGTCCGGTGGTGTCTAACGTTGTAACTGTTATGAACTTTTGAGGGCCGTTTTGTAACAATCCCAAAAGCTCCTCCGCACACAAACCTTTGAAAGGCAGGTTTGGTGGATCATTTGTTCGGAAGCAGGGTCAAGAACATCACAAACGAGATATTTAGCTAAATTCCAGGTGAGTCTCTTATCAAAACCAAATTGATATGCAAACGAATGTTCTTGTCGAAAACCGAAAACTCCAATATCCGGGTACTTTGACTACTAAAACACCACCGTACCTCCCATGTAACAGGCTGTTATCCCAAAGCGCACAATGAAAAGCCATACTCAGGGCATTTTATCACAATACTTCACGGATTATGAGTTGCTTGTCAGTTTTCAAGGTGAAAGTTCTGAGCTTCGATAAGGAAGTGTAATTGAACAAGTTAAACTCTGTTGAGCTGTATTCATGCGTATGTTTTTTGAAAGCAGTTGGATTTATGGGAGCTGAAGTTCAGTGTGTAGTCAATAGAGTTAAGGTGGAAAAAAACCTGGAGGTGATGCTTCAGGTGAGCATGGCTTCCTTGTTTTACTTCTCAGACTGCCCTCAAGCCGTGACCGCACAACATACAGCATACAAACAAAGCAGTAGAGGAATACTTTTAACCCACTCCACACCACGGTTTTTGGTACACTCCGTGTTCCCTCTTATTCTAAGAATCCAATCTACACACATTTCCCGAGTTTGTGATTTGCTGTCAGATCTCACGGATGGGTTATCCCCACAAAATTTTATAAGGCTTTCGCCAGCCACCAGATAAGGGCCATTGTCTTCAAAGGGTTTGGAGAGCGAAGGGTCTGAAAAGCAAAACAGGTCATTTTGTCTCGTGGGCGCTTGAAAAACCAATTAACTGCTTCATAATTTTCTTGACCCGACTTAACTTATAAGGTTGCTGAATAGCTCTTTAGCCTGAGACTCAAGCGAATTTCAGCCGAAGATGTCGTTCACAACAATGTTTAACTGAGTATGCCAAAAAAGGTTGCTTCATGCTTTATTTGGAGCGACGTCCAAGGTATCCGAGTGTTTTTCTTGATGTGATACTACTTATAAGATGAACGAAAATTCTAGACCACCGGTTTTGGCCTTCTCGGAAATAATCAGCTGGACCTAGTTTCCGGCTGTTCACCAGTCTAATTCTATGCGTGAACACAAATTTGAGCGGGTGTATACATACAAATTTACAGGCAAATTACGTTGGTGTTGTCAAGATGTCTCAGTTTAAAGTCATCAGCATCTGAAGATCATCTTAAAAGAGGGATTAAGCTGAATTTCCGTTCAGCCCCTTGTTGTCACACAACGAATTTGCAAATAAGTGTTCTTCTCCACACACCTTTTTGTAAGTTCTATCTAACTCAATACACTAATTAAGGGCCGCCTCATATTTTGATCATAACTTACCGTTGTTAATCTACGTCCGGTACGTACACGTTTAAGATGATCTTATACAGTTCCCAGAAGCCAAGGTTTAGTGAGGGGCCCTTCAATGTCTAATGTGTTCACCAGTTAAGTCACCTTTACTGCTCTCTCACTTCAGTTAGTCACCTTGGCATATTTATCCAGATAGTGTTGCCATAACCACTTGTGAGTTTTTTCACGAGGACTTCTTTTACCTCGAATCACGTAGAGCAATTTTCCATCAAAATCCCGCGAATAACGAGTTTTTTCTATAACACAGAGATACCAACAGCAGTTAGCTATACAAACACAGTAGAGTTCAACTTGTTCTTGAAAAGTCTGTCTAACATCCGCTGTCGAATCTAGGTCCATATCCATGAAACAGGGACCTGTAAAGTAACTTGATTTGGCTACAAACAGCAGACAGCGTGATAATTTGCAAAGACAATATCAGACATTGGTTTGCTGATGGAGGTCAGGATACACCCGACAATACGTAGAGACCAGTTACACTGAATTGGAATGGAATGTACCGCTCAGTCTGGATAGGATAACATCCTATCCAGGGTCCAGATAAAAGCTTGTGTCAATCTAAGCAGTAGCAACCATGCCGCCTTAAACTTATTCCTTTCCTCTTCCGGTGAAATAGTCCATTGGTACGGCAATTCACGGGAACTGTGACATACTTCCAGCTAATATTTACCGATACCAAAGCTCTGGTAACGGTAAAACGAACAGCAATACGACCCTACTAAACATCGGCGCAGACAGATTTGTTAGTGAATTCACTGAGATAGATTTTTATCAAGGAAATCACATGAACTTCTATCCACATCTGCCTCGGCCATACTCAGCTGTACGGAAAGGCACGAAGATATAGTAGGTGGAATCATTCTTGTCTTTCCGGCAACATATTCCATGTTACAGGATGTCGCTGACCGTTCAAATACTGTTAAAGATTCTTCCTTCTGAGACTGAAGAATGCAAAGCTTGTTCCCCAAATTAGGGGTGGTGATTTTATTTTAGGGTAGAAATACAACATTATCCTGTAGATTGTTTCTTTTTGATTGTGGACATTGCCGCGAATATCACGCGTGACGCTTGGGCATCCTTAATCACGTTGATTCTTACTAAGTCCGTTTGTCCTTCAATCTCTTTAGTATGCGACCAAAAAGTTCTACTGCTTAACGTTGTCCATGTGTGTGAAACAAAGCATCTTTCGAGTTTTTTTAACCACTTTGATGGTAAATGTTGATGAGAGGTGGATAAATAGGTCAACTGCAGTTGTTTTGTTTTGAAAAGTCATTGGTTTTACAAGGTTGACGTAAATGAGGGTGTACTTTAATGAACGTAAAATTTGAACATAGCAATAAAACGCTATAGTGAATATTTTTATCTTGCCAAGGATAGTCTTTAATGCCACCCCGGTATAATACGCAACCTTGAAGACGGAAAAGATTAGAAGTGCATAAGTTACTCGTCAATTAATTGGGGTTTTATCCAACGAGTCACGAGGAAAAGCTAGTAGAAAGTGAAAACCATTCAGCTGAAAAGTTCGATAATAGCGGAACGCCCTACATTGGCTTCATGGCCAAATCACATGACCAAGAAAAGGAGGGTTACGTTGACAGATATGGACACACATATCATGGCTGTTGCTTACGAGAAGAAGACATTAATTGTAGCCACTTAGTGAAGAAAGCAAAACTTCACCCAATATGCTATTCTAGTGCAGCAATTCTTAACCTACTTCATACCGTGCATTTTTTCAGTATATTGCGAAAACTCCTCCCTCGGTACATTCTATTGACCCCAAACATAAATATTTCAGGTGGAATACTCAAAACGACAGAGCAGGTGTCAGTTTCAACCTCAGACTCACTTCGTTTTCGTTTCACTCCGTAACCAACTCATACAATCTGATACAACTAAACGAATTGCACGGATGGCCTTCGCTGATTTTAAGTGAGATGACAAGAGAAGAACTTCCAAATTTTGTTATTCAAAACCCACACTTAAGGAAAATGGTGGTGTGCGAACAAACGGAGTCGAATTTTTTTGGAGATGGTAAGACAGCTAGAACTGCTGCACCACTCATATGCTGTCTACTGAATATTCTCAACTGAGTGGAAATGACGCATGTTTTTGAATAACCGTACTCACCTGAGTCCCACCAGACGACTACGAAATAGAAACTGAAGTTAAAACACTGAAAGTATGATCTCACGGTTGCCGTAAAACAGGGAGATATGTGACTGATGGGCCAAGACTATGATAAGGCCTTTAAGGTCTCTTTTTTGGTGGTACGATGAGGGGAGGGGACGCGGATTGGAGTTTCAAACGCCTCAGCTGCCTGCACAAATCTCTTGTGAACGTCAACATCAGATTGGAGATGAAGTTTGGAGTGGCTCGAAATAATGTTTCTGTTAGTTCATTAGTTCCGCCCAGCTGACCACCATCACCGAATGAAAACGAGATAAACCAGTGAACTAATAAACAGATAAATCCCAAACATGACTTGAGTAAGATGAACCGAACCATGTGCGCCCTATGTTTACTGGAGGGACTCCTAGGCTGGATAAATGTAGTAGACTGGCTTAGGAAAAGTGGGACACTCGTGGATGGCATCTACAAAGTTGTAACAAGACGGTTCCCTTCAAAGGTTATGCTAGAATTTTCGGACAAGACTCCACTAGCTGGATCAGGGCTGATAGGTGAGCTTGGGCGAGCCGTTTCAGGTCTGAGACTAAAACAAACTCCAGTAGATCTGCCCAATCAGCCGGCTGTTTAAAGATGGTCCCTTCTCAGGATTTAATCTAGTACCATTCAAAAGATAGCGCACTGAGTTCCGTTTCATGTGCCAAACACGGAACAATACTGAAAAACTCAGGGCCAGCGTATGATCAGTTCAGCTTGGGACTATACACTTCTAACAGAGTAACCGTGTTACTATCACGCATAATGGGAATCTCGGCAAAAGTCAGTCAATCACACCTTGGACTTTTGATTAAACATTTCTGATGCAGGAGTTGGGGGCCGTTTTGTCTACGTCTGCCGCAATAGGTTACCAGGTTGATCTCCTACCGAAACGAAGCCAGATGTGGATAAAGACATTTTCTTATTGCAAACACTACCTGAAGAGGTGTTTTAAAGCCAAAACAATTTTAGGTACTTTATTTGTCGTATCTTGAGATGGCCATCGCCTCACAACAAACACGAGACATTTCCTGAAAAGGTTCTCTAGGACAAAATTGGGCCAGGAAAGACTACCCTGAAATAATTATGAGTGTTCGTTTTGTAAGTGATGCCATTGTGAGTTAACCACACTGCTGATCATCCACTTGTTGTAGAATCGTTTAATTTTCAGCTACTAACCGGGAGTTTGCAGGTTCAGAACTTCACGGAGTTTGTAAGGATGCGTACTGTTGATGATTTCTGATAGGGACGAAACCCGTTTACAGTTCTTGTCAGCATTTCACAATAGATTGGCTTCACTTACTGGACGAAATCTAGACTAGAACCCACAAGATTTTCTTATAATACCAACAGTTATGATGGTGCCACCCTATCTTGTATCAGTTCACTTCTATGCATCTTTGTTTGTAATCCAGCTGTTGACTACATCTGTCAAGCTGATGAGGTCCTGATGATTTCGCTGTCACAACTTTCCACATGAATATTTTCCAAAAGTCCTACAGAATCCTGTGTTCTACTGTTTTTCCAGAAGTACTGGCACTCTTTTGTTCAAAAAATACGAACGGCTGGGCAAAATTGGAGAAGGAGCCTATGGCGTTGTATTCAAGTGCAGAGATATCACTACAGGACGTCTTGTCGCCATCAAGCAGTTCACGGCAACGGAAGATGACCCTGTCATACGTAAGATTGCAATGAGAGAAATTAGAATGCTAAAAGTGAGTCATTTCGCCCCGGTGTACTGAATACTTTTTTACAAAGAAATGGCCTTCACCTAAAAATCAGAACGGCGATCCCCTACATCATCTAGGTTCTTACTAGAATACGTAAGCGTCTGCTATTGAGGAGAATATCGGTAGATTAGGTAACGTAGATGGCCCTTGGTTTGTTCAGTGAGCTGGGCGATTAAGCTGCAAACGCTTCACCCCAGATCAAGGTGACATCATCAGTACACTATTTTGAAGCGGAGCGCAGCTAAAGGCTAAAGGTTGTGCGTCTATTAGTGGTGCTATTTTGTTAGTCATTGGGTCGGTAGCTTGACGTGACTCTCGATGGTGCTGGAGTGAACTTCAGCACTGATCACTTTGGGTTCTACGGTGTGAAAATTTCTGCAGCCACTGTAGAGGTGTTCTGTTTCTTGGTATCTTGGTCTTATAAATGCTAGCACGTGAACCACTTGTCATCGCTTAACCAACGGCAGAATGCTACGCAATGCTTCAAGACGGCGCAGTGATGAGGTGACGAAACTTCAGCAAACAAATTGCCGAGCTCGGTAAACGCAACCACGGATATCTGCCGTGGATTTCGCGATGGCACGCAGTGAAGAGTGATCCGTATTTGCGCGCAGCGCGGGATTCCGAGCAATTTGCTAGGTGATGAAAATTAGCGGACAAAGTCACAGAAAAAAAATTTGCTCAGCTTTTCATTTTGATTCCCCCGTAGAATCTTGGAGGAACTTGTCTGTTATTTGAGCTATCTGAATTATACGATTCGGGACGACTTAACGACAAAGGCCTGACCGACTAAAAGTATTGTCCACCAAATTTATGAGGATGCATTACTTGAGTGACTGACTGGTGATTTTGCGTGTTAAACGGTTTAATAAAACACATTATTCCGTTTGTCGGACGTCTCTTCATAAGCTTGCCCCCTCCCGTCCAGGGCAATCGCATCGCCGCAGTTTTGAGGAGCCCTTGAAGGGCACAGCAAGTTTATTTAAGGCAATATAGTCTCCTAGTCGATTTGAACAGAGCAGTAAGAAGAACAAAGTTTCCATAGCGTTTTTTGTCTTTTCAAAATCTACAGGTAAGTAAAATGTTCTAGAGGAGTGCAGAAAAAAACAAATGTAAAGTGTTTAGTTTGTCCCTTGCCGTCCGGTGTACGTAAAATATTATATGAATATCATTGAGGGTAGTTATTTCATGTACGTTTACGCGAATTACTCGGTTTTGGCCACAAAAGTGTCAGTCAGGGTTGCTAGAAAAGGATCTGCATAACAATGCCGTCAACATCCTAAAATGAAGTCACTAGGAACGCGGATGGGAAGTTTAACAAGACTTACCCGCGATTACAAATAATCGCCGAAATAACAATAATAATACTACAGTTTCAATGACAGCAAATCAGACCATCGCACGATTTTCTACAAGATATCGATGCGTTTTGCGTAGGGTGAAATTTCATAGGCACTTTTCATGGAGTTTTTGGTGAGGATGGTTCTGCCATTAATTTGGATAGTTGTTGATGGGGTGGACGAACAGGCACATTGTATTTATTAGTTTGGGAATCCTCAAAGATGAGATGTATGAGAATCGACAGGTTTAAAGATGGAACTCAGCCAAGGGGATAAAAATACAATATAAAAATTTTCGCCTGACAAATAATCACTTTCTCCACTACTAGCATTTCGTGTCATTGTTTATCGGGCAAACCTTTCGGACATATTAGTCAAAACTTGG
The DNA here is from genome assembly GCA_003604175.2 of Clonorchis sinensis. Taxonomy (NCBI): domain Eukaryota; kingdom Metazoa; phylum Platyhelminthes; class Trematoda; order Opisthorchiida; family Opisthorchiidae; genus Clonorchis; species Clonorchis sinensis. Next base: position 191,369,577 of record CM030369.1, on the reverse strand, counting down.
CTGATGTTGAACAAGTCACCCGCTTTGTTTGGAATAAAGGTCCAGGATTCCTTGTCCCGCTTCAGTATAATGAAGTTCTTGATCAACCTGGACTTCTGTAAAGCTTCTACGTGTTCTTTCGATAGAGTATGTTCCTGATGTATCAGAGAGAAACATCAGCGGTTCTTCAGATCAGCCAGTTTTTCTTTGAACACTTTACATTCTCAGGAGACGTGGTCCGAAGTAAGCTGAATTGGGTGGACAGCATTTGTAACAATATGGTCAACTTTTGTGGGCGAAATTTTAAAAGCAAGCCCTGGTACCAATACCTCCTAATGAAGTCGCCCTGGATTAACATGGTTCTTCAGGCCTGCCGGAACGTCATTCTTGGGTTCAGCTTCCCCCGGAGTTTTCCGAAATTTTCCTAACACCGCGTCAGTGTACTGTTCGTTATACTGCGGTTGTGATTGGTAAACTCAATCCGCTGCACAAATAATAGGTCATTAGAAATTCACGTTCCTTGTCAAGCATACGTGTAAATCAGGAGAACAGGGCTACAAGTAAGAATGGCTATAAGCATACATTTATCGGCATTTATAAACCACTCCGCCTTCCCAGACAACCAAGCAAGACTAAACCACGGACCTTCCTCATTTTGGACGCAAAACATTCAGTCATTCGATGCAGAAAGTACGGACGTTTGACGATAAGTGTATGTAATGACACCATGAAACTGAAATAGCACCCTTTTTGTTTTCGAAAATTGTCCAAATCCACCCGTAGCTTCTCCATCACATATTGTTAGTAGTAAATAGCATTGTTGATTTTCCTCAGTGACATAGGGGGATGATTCCGCCGAGGATATGTTAGGCTTCCGCATAGGAAAACTAAAGAACTGCTATAGAATGTAACAACCTTTATTGGGCGAGTAAACAAAGGTAGACTCCCGCAGATTTGTTGAATACCAAGAAAAAACGTATTTCTTTAACAGCTTTCTGACAATGTGGGAACCTTATCGTCATGCAGATTCTTCAGGTACAAACTGTTTAGAATCTTTGGCTAACAGCAGAGGCATTTCCAATTGCTTTCACCGACGATTTTTATGCAGGGATGTGCCAGTGTTCAGAACCACTATCGCCGTTCACACTGTTCACTGTAAGGGTGTCACAACCACCGTTTATCTGACTCCAGTCGCAGTTAGTTTTCTTCCATTTTGGTCACAAGCCCCACAGTGTTCATTTCGGCTAGTTTTCAAACTTACTTAACAAATGGCATGTGCATTTGTAGTGCCTGCCCTCAGAGCATGACGATGAGAACAGTTAACCCTAATCCCAGTTTACTAAGGCAGGTGAACGTGAGGAGGTCATACGCCGTTGGGACAACGCCCCAACCAAGCTCATTATTTTATTGCTTTATTGCGACAGTACACACCTTCCCGTTGTCTAACTAGGCAAAATCAAATACCCACTACCGGGTACACTCACCTTAGGCTTTATCCCCTGTCTGAAGAAATTACGAGATTCTGAAGACCATAATAAACGCATGGGATTCACTGAATGCAAAGGACACAGGTTGTCATTTTAATGCGCAGAGGGTCAGGAAACCATGAAATAGGCGAACATTTCCACTTTTGGGAACGAGCTAGCACAGCTTAAAACTGGATAATTTTACTGTCCGTAAAAGCAGTTGCTCCAAGTAGTGAAATCGCCTCATGTTTAAGTAGAGTGCCTATCAGGGGAACCGTCTGAATAATTTGAGCACTCTCCTCATATGACTCAGAACGCAGTGTTTTTTAAACAGGTGTTTTCAGCACATATCTTTTCTTAGTTCATAAACCAGTTTCTGACGTGCCCTTGAAGGTAACGGTTAAATGAAGTGACTTTCTAGTTTTTCGTCTGTCCATATTACCTTGAGCGCAATCGAGTGGCCCTCGGGTCAACTACGAAGCGTACAACAACCGTGCTTGTAGAGGCTTAGATCAATAAACAGGACCGTTTTGAACGTAGCAGCTTGTAACTCTGAGATGTTTTCAATGATTTGGTTTGCAGCACCAAACCAACTTTGAGAACCACGTGTTGATAAACCATATGATTAGGATCTTTCACACGATTACTACTTGGTTGGGGCGCGTGCACCGTTTTATTCAGTTGTCCTGCAACATCTCAGTTGTATCCTTCCTAAGGCTTGTCTGAGACTTTCTACTCGTATTCCTCAGAATATAGTCTCACATACCAAGACGCTGAGGTCAAAAATGCTTTTGATGCTCCTCATATTGGGAACAAATCAAAATTTTGGGGATTCTATGTTTGAGTATTAATTCTGCGTTCCATGTCAGAGATAAACTCTTTCGTCTTTTGACTTTTACAGCGACTGAAGCATCCCAACTTGGTCAACCTGATTGAGGTTTTTCGAAAGAAAAAGCGTCTAAATCTGGTCTTCCAGTATATCGATAATACACTGCTAAATGAGATGGAACAACGGCCTAGAAGGTAAGTACATGTATGTAAATCTATAAATTTTTAAATATCGTGTTATTATATTGGTAATATTATCAATCGGGATACCACAAACAGGATACCGTCAAACTGCAACCACAATGGAATCCTAACACAATGAAGGACAACCTACACAATATCGGGGGAAACGAAATGGATATTTTTTGGAAATACCGTCTTGGATATCGCAATCCAAGCTGTCTTATACATTTGAGATGATCTTATGCCTGCGCCAAAAACTGAGTTTGATTTTGTGTTTGCCGGGTTAAACACATAACTGCCTGAGAGGTTCATTTTTGTCGCAAATCAACGTGATGTTTACTTTTGACTTGATGTTTACTCTGATGTTTACCCTGACTGATTTTTACTCTTGATTCGTAAAAAAGCTTCCCTGTAACCGCGAAAAATTGGTGGACAATTTTGCGAACTCTCTGTGGCTTCAGGTGTTCAAAATAATCCTCTTAAATTTCCCGGAGAAAAGACTGATTGCACGAGGATTGGACAGCAGTTGAACCTTAAAAACGCCGAAAACACTGGCTCCGGCCTATCCTTAGTGGCGGGGGTTAACCAAATAAGATTATGGCCAATGAAACAAATCTAGTGGTTCATATATGTATATATATGTATATGTATGAGTAGATATATAGAGTTCAGTGTCCCTCAATAAGTCAGGTGTGTCCGTCTTGTTCCTTGCCTTTCCCTTTTAATAGCGTTAACGAATACTATAACTGCTGTGGATTGAGCACTGCTACCAATCATTTCTCATAGTTTGACTCAGTGTTCTTTGACTTGCTTTTCGCGAGATACGTTCCACGATTTTAGTTTAGAGGCAAATTAGACCATTTAATAGTTGTGGTGATTAACTTAGACCACCTGAAGGTCGATAGATAGAAGTACAAATTCACCTAGAAGAAGACGAAGCTGTAAAAACAATCCATGTGGACACACGTTTCAGTCCTGTGAACTTCAGTTCTCTGAAGATACATTTTTGCTTAGCTACCGAATAACCACAAAGTTCCGAAAAGATCCATATGAAAAACTATATCTGCAAGCAGCTCAAACGTTACTTGATCCCATACTTTGAATTCAACCGGGAATATTCAGGACAAATCAGTGGGGCACGAATGAGGCCTCCTCTTCAGGAGATCTCACGGAGATTGTAACGCACAAGACGAGGCAGATTGTGTTTCAACACATACATCCAAAAATATGGATCCGTTACGCAAAGGATACTTTAGTCATCGTCAAAACATTTCTCTCCCCCTTAACACTCATGCCCAGCAACGAAAGCCTCGGAAGTTTGTGAACATAATAAGTTCACAGACTTTCAGGCGCGAGAGTATTAGTGAGCTTTCCAATGGCTTCCGTACACAAAGTGGTGTCTGTCAGGGATGCCCATTCCTTCCATTTGTAGGTAATTTCGTGATCGGCGAGATAATGAGAGGAAAGCTGAAAGGTCCTCAAAACCCCGGTGTTCAAATAGCTGCTGACGAAGACCTTATCGGTCTGCAATATGCAGACGACATCGTTCTCATCTTCTAAGGGGATGGGAAGGCGCAGGTGTTTTCGGATGAACTGACCAACGTCACCCCGTCCTTCGGCATGCGCTTTACGCCCATAAAGTGTAAGGTCATGCTCCTGGACATGCAGTCACTCAATACGACACTCAATCCAGGGAGAGGCACTAGAAGTTGTAAAGCGTTTTACCTATCTTGAAAGTTGTATTAGTTCTGGTTGTAGTGTGACAGATGAATCTGCAAGGCTCGGGTCGCATGTTCTAATTTGAGACGCCCATGGCGTCAAAGCGGTACAGCTCTGAATCTCAAGAGACGTGTGGAGCAGGTACAGTGCGGTCTGTTTTTTGTATGGCTGTGAGACTCCCCTGTTCGAGAAGCGAAAGTGAGACATCTTCAGGTCTTCGACACCGTTGTTTCAGAACCCCAGTTCATGTAGGTCAGCGCTTGCGAATTCATAACAAGGCAATTAGAAAGCGAGTGTTCGGTTGTGTGACTGGGGCTTCCACTGAAGAATGTGCCCAGTCAACTAGCACGTAAGTCACGGGTTCGAGACTCCCGTGGTTTTTCGTAAGATGCCCACTGTTGACGATTCCCAAGAAGGATTAAACAGTTATAGGCGCTTTTCAGCCTTCCAGCATAGATTGGCTTCGCTTACAGGATGAAAGTTTCATCCGAAAGAGGTTTCCATTCTGCTGTCCAGTGCCCAGAAAAGTAAATGTCATGCAGATTGCAATATTGTATACGTTTTACGAGTGCTTGAATGAAAGTTTGTGTTGCTGAAAATCGTTTGCCACCGCCACATCCTACTCCCCAGTCAACGGCTAGGATTTGGCGTTAACGGAGGGGAGAAGTATCTGCCAATCACATTTACAAGTCCCACCATGCCAGTTGGAACTTGTTTATACTAATTTTGAGCCATAGTAGTGCATATTTCAGATAGGGGTGCTTGGCGTTACTGGAGTGAGACAAGCCTCTCATCATTGCTGTATTCCCATATATATATATATATATATATACCATCTAATTGATTGTGTCTGTGTGAACGCAGTGCACAGTTTTGTGGATTCTTTTACTTGACGCGGCATACTCAATTGTGATTAGGCGGTTTCGTGATAGGGTGGTCATTAAACCTCACACATTGGTGCGTGTCCCCCCATCCCGGCTGATTTATTGGTGGATCTGGTGGCCGGGTGTAAATAAGATGCCTAGTATTTAATGTAACTTCCAGACGTCAGTCACATGTAAATGCCATTAATAACTCATACAAATACTTCGAAGAAAAATACTACTGAAAAATTCAGCATTTCGGGAGGCCGCAGCTGACTTGCCGAGATAACCCCACAAAACATTGTTTGGGACAAAGTGGTTCCAAATTATGTCACCAATTGCTGGGCACACTACGCTAGGTACAATACAAGACCCAAAACATGCATAAGACTATCGCAACGACGCTCATACAGGCGGACTTGTGGATATTTTCCTTTATTTCTGCACGTTTCTCAAGATCCATACTCATCATAAATTGATTCAATTTTACCAAATAAATAAAAGTAAACATGACTGACGTGATACTTTAAAAATCCGGTCGCTGACTGTATTGAAGAGGGCCTTACATTAAATAATGTAGTCCGGACCTCGTTTAATGTTTTGCGCAAATAAGAGTGGTTGCTTTCACTTTCTCCGAAGAAGGTAAGGTGACGGTATAACCACAAAGATGGAGATGAGTTAACGGTGGAAATTTGTTCCTTTGAAGCGAAAAATTACTGCTGTAAGGGACTAAAGGTTTGGTTGTTGGTCTGTTCGCCGAGCTTGGCAGTGGATTGCAAAAGTTTCCTCGCCAATTGTGGTGACATCGTCCGTGTCAGTCTCGGCGAAAAGACCAACAACCAAGCAGCGCATCCGAGCTACCTGTATTCCAGAATGTTGCCAGACTAAAGGATTATCGGTCTACCGAATCTCAGTTTTCGATTTTTGGCTTATTAGCTTTCAACTGGCAGTGAACTAAGTAGTCCGGGAAATGTTATCGTTGTTTCTTTCATTGAGCTAGGCCAGCTGATCGCAAAAGTTTTATCATCAGTTGGGATGATATCACCATTACGTCTGCGTGAAACGGAGCGTAGCGGTGCGTCAGTGACGCCCCACTAAAGTCCCGGCGATTTTTACGTTTTGTGACAGCACTGATTATTCACTACCATGTATGTTGCTTTTATAAATTTCAGATTGGATCGAAACAAAATCAGAAAAATTACCTGGCAACTCCTTCTGGCTACTGACTTTTGTCATCAGTCCAACGTGAGTCTTGGGCTTTTGAAAATTTAGCTACAGAAACCAAGTCTTCCAAATAGTCCGCTGAAAATCAGGTATTCATGAAACAGCCACTGTCCAGTGGCGCATTGCCACGGATGACAAGAAACTTCCACATGTTCAAGTCCAAAATGATCATGCAAATTTGGGCGAGAATGGCTGATGGACCGTGTGATTAGCTTGCGTGTAGAAAATAACATCATTGTCAAACTCCAGTCGCGTTGCTCAGGTTACGTGACTCATCGTTGGCTTGGCTCTTAAGTGATCGGTTCTAGTGGCCCATCCAAGACGTGCTACAAGCAGTCTATGAGCCTTATAACATTTTCATGCAATCTTCCACATCGGATATCGGCACAAATCCATTTCGCCGTAGAGTTTGGCCCATTGTCACTCAGTAGTGGAAGGTTACCCGTCCTAATCAATTAGTGAGCACATTGATGAGATGCTTATATGCTAGCATTACTCTGATACTGGACAAGTATTGGTCGAAGTTCTTCCTCACTCAAACCTGAGCTCGGGAAGGAGATGTTGCGAACAACATTAGTCACGGTAAACAATGATTCGGCTTGCGTGGTACATGGCTAAACTACCAAAGTTGCTTGCACGGCTGAATTACTTACTGCGCAACAAACTACCCGTTTCCTAACCACCTAGTTACGAATTTGTTGACACCATGCAGCACTAACAACACTTTTGAGGCATCGGTGTTAAAAAAAACCTGAAGACGACTCACGTCATCTGTCCACAGAGGCGATGTTTCGCAACCATACAACAATAAAACTCTTACTGTATCCTGGTATGAGCAACCCTTAAAATTCAGTGATATGCCGTTTTGATGCCGAATGAGCAAACGTGAGCCAGGTTTTTGAGATTTGTGCACTGATTTCATCAGACACACTTCCATCAGAGGTAATAAAACTGTCGAAGTATGCACACTTCTCCACAGTTTCCAACTACTCCTTATCTTGCAAAGAAAGATTGCATGTTTTGAAATGTAATGTAGCACTTTGAAGGTGCATGGCGCATACCTCGAGATGGTACTGTGCTAGTCAGTTTATCCAACAGACCTGGTGCCTCATGCTCGCCTTCCAAGGTGACGACAACGTCATCTGCATACTCCAGATCAGGAAGGTTCTTACGAACAACGATTTAACCCCCCGGTGTTCATCAATGACGAGGTTCAACTTGAATAAATAGAGCGGATATTGTTGCCGGACACCAATTCTTGTGGGCAGCCTTGTAGAGGGCTCACCACACACTCTCACACACCAAAAGTTATGTGAAGCTAGTGACCGGATTATGTTCACAAACTTCTGAGGCATCCTCTGTTGAGCAAGTGTAGTTAGAAGCACTGACCGACGGTCAGATTCGAAAGCACACGTGAAGTCAAGAAACACCAAAATTGTGGATTTTGTTTACATTTGTAGTTGCTCTGATACCTGGCAGATTGTGAAGAGGTGGTCTATGCATCCTCTATCCGGTCGGAAATACGATGGTTGATGCCCATGAGTCGTCGACATCGACTGTTGTCTTGGGTATCTGTATTTGGTGATGATTGACACCGGACATCGGGCAACCACGCAAAAGTCGGTTCGGATAGCTCTGTTTGATTTACGCGTCCGCAAGCTTGTCGATGGCCTGGTGGGGTTTGCGCATTTATAATAGACGTAAAAAGAAGTAACGAACAAGTGTATTATCTAAGTCGACGCAAGCACTTTAGAAGGAACGGCAGGCGGTGATCGACCCTCATCACCGTATGTGATAGCAGTGCGGTCCATTTGGGTTCAGAGCTAATTCATTGGTGGGCATCCAGTGATCAGACAATTTTCAATGCTCCAGTGATTGACACTGCGACGAAACATACCGCAGCAGGCTCTCCCTGTTGTCTGTGCATCACATGTCTAGCCCAAGACAGTCGCCCAGTTCAGCCTCAGCAACACCAAGCCTGCTCACCTGTGCGTCAGTGCTAGCAGTTACTAAAACTATGTCTAAGTTTTTAGTCCGTCGTAAAAGAACAACTATGGCGTATCTGGCAGGCTCAAACCTACGGTGATTCGGGACATAAATAGATGAACCAAAGACAGAGCGACGGACTTCACTTTCTCAAGATCATTTCACACACGTTTCCAAATGAAACCGTTCCTAGACTATTATGAAAGGGGATTCAGTCAAATGGATACGCCACCGCTGGAAAGTTCAACACAATACCCACCCCCAGCATATCCAGATGCAGTGGCCTCCGCGTCACCGGAGGTTCGCACTCGGCAGAAGGAAGAGAGCGAAGGGACAATTATTTCACTTACAGTACTGACTGCCGATGAGGGTCATAAGGATCCATTGCCAGTGGATGAAACTCTTCGGGAATCTACTGTGCATTTTTCAGTGAAGACCAGCGAAACACTTTATTATCATTGTGGAAACAGAAAACTATTACTCCGGTATCCGGGGCAAGCCACAAGGCAGACTCAATCAATTGCTAACCAGGGAGGGCTAAAACCAAAAGGTCATAATAGCTGAAAAGTTCATAAATTACCTTGAAGAATGCTACTTCCGGCAGTGGCACTTCTTCCTATCCTGATGATAACCGGAGGTGAGTGGACCGCATGGCAAATGCTAATACTCCATTCGAACATTTTCAGACAAGGTCCCAGCGGTTTGTTTCCCGGATGGCCGAAAGCGTTCTTTGTGACGGAGTTTAATGGGTATGAGTTCGTTTTGGATCATGGACTGTTCTTAACCTTGACTGACGATATGGTCTTCCTTTTTTCTCCATAATTTGAAGACCGACTGTCTCATCATGTTCTTCACACAGACATTAATTCCGCATTTACTTGTTCAGAGAACATGAACTCTACGTTCATTCCGTAGAAATGGGAAAATTTCGATGTGCTCCATCCAGGAAATATTTAACGCTATCACACTGGCCACCCTTAGTTGCTCAGCCTAATGCAAAAAGGCATCCACTGTATGTACTCGACATCCTGAGCTTTTTGTCGAGAGTTTTTGAAACTTGCACCAGAAAACAGTCCAAAGCTAATGATAGCATAAATTCAACCCAAGGGTGATCAGATTATCTGTTATCCAAAAGGTAACTAAATAGGACACGAATCTTCTGAAAGATAAGCAAACGAGCTATCAGTGAGTATTAGATGTTAAAACTCCATAACAGTTGATGACTTTGAGCATTGCTTGACTCGCTTCTATCAGATACTGAATCAGCCGCACTGAAAAATCTTTGCATAACTCTGATGTTTGGGGTCACGCCTGAAGGTGTTCTGACATTTTACCAGATTGAACTGTCCAAGAAACTTTTTGTTCCAGGTAGTTCCCCTGGGAATACCTCACTTCCTTTGGTTTTTCAACGTTCGCATTTGCCGTTGTCGGCCAAATATACACACACGTTTCCAAATCAAGTTTGTGTTAACGGTCAATTCAGCTGAATCCCGGATGATATTCTTCAACTAAACCTACTTACAAAGGCCGCCTCAAGTTTCTGTTAATACGATGTTCGAGACGTCGCAGTATATTTTCCTGAAGGGGCCCACTACTCATAACATGAAACAGATTTCGCCAACCTTATGAGTGTTGCTTTCGTATTTGCTTTGATTCATCGCTATACATTACGAAGCACGTATAGTAAAGACGTTCGTGAGTTACTTTAATTGTGACTCCTTTTATCCGCTTGCCTGCACGTTACTGTGACAATCATATAGGCACCTGCTTCTTTCACATCAATTTGCAAGCAAAACCGTTTGTGATAAATTATCTAGGGTCACAATCAGTTGGGATGTGGAACAAAGTACTAAGTGCTTCGGAACGATTTCATCTTCATTGCTTGCTCTTAGCTCGAAAATGGCACAAAAGCTGACAGCTGATGTACTGATGTGCATTCCGGATGCCGGCGCGTCGCCTCCACCGGAAGACTACTGCACACGATTTAAGGACCTTAGTTGCTTGCCTCAAATAGCAACAAAGTTTATTCTCAATACACAGGAAGTTATTTTAATAAGCAGTCTTTATTTCCGCTCATGTGACATATTTCTGGAGCAGCGTAGTTCTTCCCCACTTCACTTCACTCTCTCAGGAAGGTTGACCTTCAGAAACATTGTCCTTTCCGAGACTGGTTCTTTTCTCGTTGTCATGTTTGCAAAAATGTTTGAAAAGCCAATCTACCTAGTGAGGCGAAAACTAATCCAAACAGATGAAAAGTCCGCGGCTGGTCGACTTTAGCGTCTCTGCTAATAGTTCGAACAATTGCTTTGCACGTTTTTTCACCCTAACTGAATGGTGAACAGCCCCTGCTTGCGCAAATTATAACCCGTGTAGCAAGGTCATCAACAAAACGATGACGTTACTCCCGTCGTTGTCATGGGGATAGAAAATGGGTGTGAGTGGATAAGGTTTCGGCTTACAGTTACTACCGACATCTACGTCAGCCTCCATTACATGCTAAGTTTACCACGTCGTAGACCGGTTCCAAACCATGGAGAAACTCCTTTTGAGCATAAATTTTCGTATTTCAAGGCGATCAGCAATGCGTCCAGAAAGTGGCGTATACTCTACTATCCGGGACTAATTCATAGACAACTTGCATTTCAGATTCAGGTGTTTGCAATACCAGGAAGGGAAAGTATTCACTCCAAAGGACAACTCTAGTTCGACTCAAAACTTAGAAGAGTTTTGAACAAACAAACAGCTCCTTCCATCAATTCAGAAGCATAGGGGATTACCATAGGGATATAAAAAATCGACATACGGGTAGGAAGATTGCTAAACGTCGCGAATTCGAGGACGGGCTGGTAACAGAGTTTAAAAAAACAACTCCGAAACGTTCGCTTTCCTACCTTTATTGTGTATCTGCAGCAAGGCTGTTATCGGTGCCTTCCTCTGCAATGTAATGCTTCTAAGGTTATCGCAGCGGAAGAGAGACCTTAAACTTTTGGTGATGGATGCCCTCCAGACAACGGCCTAAACAAATTGAACCTGTGGATCTATCTGAATTATGCTATCCTGCATATGTAGTCAACTGGTTGGGCCTATGCCGGTCAGGTTTCAGTCTTTCGTGCCAGACGTGCGCACCGGGACATCAGAGATATGATAGAAGGCAGAGAGTACAGGAAGCTGCAACAATTCTGGTAGATGGGTTATAGAATCTGTAGTATGAAGACAGACCGAAATTTTCCTACCTATCTCATCAACATGGCCGCCGAACTAGAGGTGACCTGAGTATCCTCCGACGACTAGTACCAGAGACTTCGGAACCGACCGGTTAGTTGACTTGCCGCCATGATGGTCAACGAAGGGACAATGTTTCACTTGTTGAAATCAAAGCGGTACCAAGCTCTTCCTCTCAAGTTATAACACATGGTTGTAGCATACGTAAAGGCTCAAATCTGCCGTGGGAAAGACGGTGAAGATAGTATGTTCCAACAATCAGGATAAACACGGCAGCGACCATACCACCGGTTCTCGTCTGATCACCCAAGTTAAGCACCATTGAGTCCGGTTAGTACTTGAATGGATGACCAGCTGGGAATACAGGACGTTGCGGCCTATCCTCCTTCTCCTACCTGAAGCTGTTACCTTGGTGGTGATCGGGCTCGAATACTGCAATGACCCCGCAGGCTACACTGTCTGAAACTTCGTTCCACAAGTTGCAACCTTATCGGGAAGGTCAAATGTGAGCAGTCAAACCAACAGCAGTGAGTCTCATATTTGGAATAATCGTGCTACAAGGCCGTCTGGAGGTAACTTCTTATTTTCCTCTTCGATGAGAGTGTAAATGTAGTGGAGGGTTTTCCCCAGGCAACCAGTATGTCTGTGGTCATGGAAACAGCGATGACACTTTCTCCGAGGAAGGACGAGTTAGAACAGGTCAGCCCCAAAAACTACACTCTCTGATCGCCCAACGATTGACCGTGACCAGCGGCGTACTATTCAATACTTTTAAGACCAATGAGTCTGGTGCTGCTCAAAAGGCACCTGCTGTGCGTAGCCGCGTCAGGAGTCAGCCCTCGGGTTAAGCCATCCACCTGCAGCAGAGCAGATCAGACCATTGAGTCGTTCAATCCTGGTAGGGTTCCCAAATCACACTACTGTCGGAATTTTGAGTCAAAGGCTTAAGGTTGGGTACCTCAACCAAACCCCATTTCTCGGCCTGGGCAACCAGAAAGTATCATTTTTCCATACATTTTCCTGTCCACCGATGTCCCTCTCCAGCCTTTTCCCACCACATAAGCAAAAGTTGTTGGGTCATTTGTTTGACAGTTATCTGACCGATGTGCCATATGCGCTCAGCTGTCTATTGGCAATAAACAAAATAACACCTTGCTAAGTCCACGAGATCCGTACACTATGTCAAATTGTTAATCAGGCTACGTTCACCGAGGTTTTATACTTGCTTAAAATTAAAGTATGATGTATTTCTGAAACACATACAACACTCAAGTGCGGTCATGTCTCTCAAAACGCTAAGGAAGGACTCAACTCTTTCACATTTCACACTCCGTGTATCCGGTGCGCCGGAAGTGAGGACCCGTGGAATCCATGTTGTGGGATTTGCACTCAGCCCCAGAGCTAAAGGCGCTTTACTAAATTGGATCCCAGTAAATAGTCGGTTATCTGGCTCAATCAAGCTGAATGCTACCCTATGTAAAAATTGGTGCATGATTGTAGTGCCGGCATATGCTCCAACGAACTGTCGTTATGACACTGGGAAGAATACTTTCTATCGAGAGTTATCTTTGAGGGCGATATGAATACTCAAAGAATTTATTTAAGAGATCGACTCGGAGTTGATATTCTCGCACAGATAATAAGGAGCGACTCCTCCACTTGTGTGCCCCTCGTCAGCTTTTTATAACCAGCACGAACTTTCAAAGTAAATGGTCTCCCATTGCGCAACCTGGTGACAACGAAATACAAGTCAACTAAAGATGGATCGTACACTTAGTCGCAAAATCGTCAACTGGAAATGTGGGCCTAACAATCCAAGGAAGAGTTCAGCTGGCCTCCTATAACACAACCTATAAGGATAGTGCATATGGGGGAACAGGATGCAAACCTTAATCACCCGTTGGAAGACGAAATAAAGTACTGAAACTTAAGAAGACAGCAGGACCGGATGGTCTGTATTCAATTTTTATCAAAGAAGGCTGTGAATCCCTAGTGACTCATCTGACAAGGCCTATTGGTTCGATATGGAACAAAGAGAAAGTGTCTGCAGAATGGGGTATGTCAACAGTTATTCCTGTTTTCGAAAAGGGTACAAGGATGCTGCATGAAAACCACCATGTTATTAGCCTGGTAACTGTGGCGTCAAAAGTGCGCTCCAGTCTTATCCTTCGAAGGTAGACTGAACACATAGAACGACAGATCCGTGAAAAACCAAGCTGGGTTCCGTCCTGCAAGAGGATTCACCGATCACACTCCGACAGATTCTGGAACAACGACACTGCTTCCATAAACCAACGACGATTGTCTTCCTTGACTTAAATGCCGCCTTTGGTACTGTTGACCGTCAAGCAATATGGCAGTGTCTATGGATCATAGATTCTTGGCCCTCCTTAGGGAGCTATGCTGCAACGGGAAGGAAGCTTTCGCCTGAATTCACTACATCAAGTTGTGTCAGGCTTTCCACTTCATATTGGTCATTGGTATGAAGACTCAATCCCAGTCCCTAAGGCCTGTGGGGTCGAAATGTTCCCAGGACATTTGCTCACAGATATCGAGAACGCGGAGTTTATAGCTCTTCCATGATAGAGATATTAAATAATCTAAATAATTCTGCCTCACAGTGTGGCATGCAATTCACACCTTCAAAGTGTGAATTGCTGCTGCAAGACTGGGTGGGCTCGGACCTTAACCTCATGCTCGCAGATGGGCCGATTAAGGTAGTAGACAAGTTTGTCTACCTGGGTAGCTGTATCAGTCCCGGTGGACTCGCGAAAGATGATATTTTCACCCGGATTGGGAAGGTCATAGAAGCATTCATAAACTTGCATCACCTGTGGCGTGGGCGTGATGTCAGCTTACCTGTCAAGGGTCGAGTTTACAATGCTGTGGTGCGCTCCACATTGTTGACTTGTTAACTTTGCCGCTGTGCGTTAAAGAAGTGAAAAGCTTTCAGCGTTTGAGTATCGATGTTTTCGGAGAATTTCTCCGAGTTTGGAGGGAACCGCGGATCAGTAATTTTGAAGTGCGTCGAAAGGCCTTCGGAAGAGGTAACTCACCCACAATAGATGGACTGATCCCACTCCGCAGGTTGAGCTTGCTTGGTCACGTGCTCCGTATGCTAGTCGACCGGATTCCTTGAAGTGTCCCGTTTGCACGACCACACGAAAAGTGGAAAAGTGCTAGGGGAAGTTAAAGAATGACTTGGCAACGAATTATGAAAGCCATTACTAGCGAACTCAGCTGCGCTTGTCATTGCATTCTTCTTGGATAGGGATCCCGTGAGGCTGTCAGCTATGACACAGTCGTGCACTCAGTGGCGTCCAAACTGTAGCTTTCAACGCATAGGTTTTCTCCGGATCTCCCTAATGAAAAGCCGTTGACACACTTATATAAGCCACTGCCTCCAGTGTGTGGCTATCCACTAGTGTCGCTCCAAATCAACGGCAAAACAACCTAGGGGAGGCAAATGAGGTTTTTTTTCCGTGTTTTGTTAAATATTTAACCCTATACTTACCAAAAATCTATAAAGACAAAGTGCCTGATTCCGTTATTTCGTCCACAAATACCAACCTACTTTTAGCCAGGTGGCTAGACGCTAGATTGCCACTGTAAAACGACTTTTCCCGACCATGACAAGCTAATATTCAATTGAATTGGCAGGTAATTTCAAAAGACTAACTTGATACAAGCCCTAGAAAAGATTCAGTGATGTAGAGCTCATCAACTCTGAAGGTGAAATGCTTGTCTTTCGTCTCTTTTGAGGAGTTTCTCTTTTAACCCACTCAATTCAACAGAACAACTAACAGTTATTGTGGCCATTCCATTCTCCAGCAAAGTATTCCTTGGTTAACAGGACAATAACTGTCCTGCTAAAAACGTAACCTCATAGCATTCAAAGGAGCAGTCCATTAGGTGCTTTGCGTATTTACTGTTATCTGCGCAAAATAATCTGACAGAAGGCTATGGTGCTTATAGAAAACATATCTTTATGACAACGGATTTTACGACCCACCATATGGCAATTTAGTTCAATGAATGCGGGAAAATGCTATGCGAGCAGGTTCGCGGAGCCGTTAGTCTGAGTCTTAAGTACCTCATTTTGGATAATTCGTTCTCGCTGCGCTTCGTGACATGGAGGTCGTCACTAGAAATGGGTTCAGACGTATCGATCAGTCAAATCTTGCGCTAATTTAGCAGTGCCACGCCCTAGTCCTAGTCACCTGCCGGAAAACTCTAGCCTATACTGGCCAACGTTAATGCTCACCGTTATGCATGGTTGAAAGCTAGGTAAATTGGTATATCATCAATCCGTAATGTGATTCTTCGCACAGAGTGCGAAAAGAGTTTCGACGCCGCATTAGATTCTATCTGTATCAGTTTTTCTCAGAAAAATTCCGTTTTGTTTTCTCAACTGACTGACACGTAGCCTTAAAAGCGTAGGCAATCGCAGCGGATATTCTGTTCTTCATCCTCCGTGAAGATCAGTCTCCTCTACTTCTGATATGTTTTTCCATGCTTTGCTTATCCCCGGGATAGGACTTCTTCCTGTTACGAACTGCGCACTCTGAAAAGCAAAGCGTTTAGCAACGTCCACAACAAAGCTCTGTCATTTTGACTATGAATAGGTGGCTCACAAAATAGCGACCATAAGCTTTGGGAAGCGCGCGCACCAAGCAAAGAACGATCACGCGCATTAATATGTGAAAGTGGATTCCTGGTCCTAGCACCGCTCTTTTCAAATTTAAACCAGATTCGGCCACACCACAGAGATGACAGTCATTCACTGAGAATAAGCCTTAGGACAGTAACAAGTTATATTATTTTGCCCCGAATCATTTCATAAAAAAGGATGTCACCGAAGAGTAAATCACCTGAACCATAGTTTATATTTCGCACTGGTTATCCGAGTCAGGTTTCAAGTCTAACCCTCGACTTAAGGCTGATCTGCCTGCCCGAGCAATACAGTGATTTGATGCATCTGTATCTCAACTACTTTGACCATATTTGATAAGTTGGAGTCGTTTGTCAATTTCGGTGATGGGGGTATGATCTATACACTCCCAAAGAGAAACCAATTAGTGTCAAATCGTTTAGGTACTTGCAGTTTTGTTGCGTGGGCCACAGAGATACTTTGGGATTTCGTTTAGGATTTACAAGGAGATGCACTGTTACTTAGCACTGATTAGAGTGCAACTAGAGTGTAGTGCTTTCGAAATTTGGTGTGGACTCACCAGAAAGATTGCGCCAGGACAAGTTGGGACTGTCCAAACATCAATGATGTAAACATGAATTAGTTAGAAGCTTTAATGCTCTTATAAATCGTCTTCAAAAAGACAGGTTAGCGCCAAACGGTTCGTGAAGTCCTCTTTTGCAATTAGTCTGTTTCCGAAATTTTTTGCCGGCAGTTAGCGCGGTTGACCAGGATACAAGTGCAGCTCGTCATTCGGTCACACAGTTTACGTCATTTTACCCGATATCGACGGGCTCCTCGAGTGCCAACTTCCTAAACAAAAGGCGCATTCAACTTCTTGGGCGTTTTTCCTGAGTAATCAGCGCCGAATAGAAAGGATCCTTCATGTTACATTGGCCATTCATCTTAAAGGTCGTCACTTGAGGAGCCAATCAAGACTTGGTGACCTATCGTCAACTTCGTCAGTAAAGGATGGGTGAAGGTGTATCTTAAGTGTGGGCTAGTCGCACTCCTGATCAACCAACCACTCCTGATCGATCAACAAAGGATAATGGGTTCGAACCTTCTTAGGTGTTCGTCAGCGAAATGGGGATAAGAATTTCAAACAAAAATTTAGCAGGTATCTCGTACTTTATGGCTTAAACTGTAGGATGACATACCGGGCAAGATAATATCCCGGTTGTAATTCGTTAGAGGGTTGTAGCATTGTTTCTTCGGTAGAGATACCATTAAACACTGGAAAGTAGACACACAATTTAACAGTATAAAGCATTACAGTGCATACAGTCCCAGTCGAATTTACCTTTTGAGTAAGACAGGGCTTTTGATGAGACCGGATTTCAGGACCTTGGAGAAAGAAAGCTCCAAACTTGAAGGAGACCTTCGGTATTTAAATAAGTGAAGGAAAGGGTACTGGCTGTAGTGGGAACGCTTGGGTCCATCATATAAGGCAAAAAATCTTATCCACCTAAGAAAGTATGGTGTGGTGCATGGCGCAAAAATTAGTAAGCTATTGTAAGTTACTTTCCACCCCTTTCTAAAGCAGCGGGTTTGCGTAACAGTCAGAGAATGCGGTAATACCTTACAAAATACTACTCAACCATGCAATGCTCATCGTGATTTTTTCAAACTCAAAAAATACTTGGAATTCAAATGTTTCGAAATGGGAGCAACCAATGGCTAAATACACATACTTGCAAATTACTCTGGTGCTAATGAGAGACTCCATCGTTTTCCGGAAACCACTGTCTACTTGTTGAGCAACAGTAGTGACCTAGCAGCAAATCCTCCACCCACCTGTTTTATGATTGTGTTTTGAAAAATTCTATGATACATAACTGGATGATGTTCGCTTCTCAAGTGCTCTTTTCGTATTCGGTTTGAAGCAATCACGTCTGTTTCTGTTCATTTTTTTGCAGTGCATTCACCGTGACATAAAACCGGAAAATATTCTTATCAGCAGAACCAACGAAGTGAAGCTTTGTGACTTCGGGTTCGCTAGATTTTTGAGTAAGTTACGACTAATTGCTATTTGCCGGACGTGTCGTTTAGATTCTTTTCACCGGCTCACAGCAGTGAAACACCCGTGTTATGTGTTGGTTAACCTGCAAAACGTCAGAGAAATTTTCAATGGCTTTCATCAAAGTGTGAGGTCAACCACATTCACCTCACTCCCTAGCCAACGAATCAGTGCTGTCGCAAAATTTTGAAGAACTCATAAAATCTTTCATCAAAGCACACAAACTGAAGATGTTCCCCATAGATTGTCTCAAGATGTAGAAAAAACAATTGAAAAATCGGTAGCCTTTCAGAATGAATTCAATGACAAATTTAGTGGGGGAGTTTCCAGCAGCATGCCTAATCCACCTATACAGCCAACTACTGGCATGCACGTTTAAGTTAACCTAATACTTTGTTCCAACCTCAGTTACTCTTGCCTCGAATGTTTTCATCATAGATTATATGAGTTATCATAGAAAGCATAATTTTAAGGCAAATATATGTCCTTTCGATAGACTGAGCAGATATTTCCTTGAGCTCGAAAAAAACTCGGAATTCGATGGGTGGGGCGATGACTGAAAACCTCATAATTTCGATCGACCCATGGTCATTCGATGGTATCATTTCATCTGGTGTTGATTCGCACGGGAGGAATGCCATACCTAAGCGATTTAAGTTGGGATGTTATATGCTGTATACAATTTACAGCTGGTGACTGTAAAAAGGTAATGTTAACTTAGTGGAGAATGTCCTTTGTGAACACCTCACCTGCATGATTATATCAGGTAGAATCCTGAAATATTGACAGAACTCACTTCTGCGTAGTAAATAAATCGATTAATTTCAAATCGCCGCTATTCATTAAACAACCATGAGATATGTAAATCTGTCGAAGAGCTTACGAGTTCCGTTATCACTCTTGGTTCTTTCGCCCTTCCACTTCTGTAGCCGGTTCAGAAGGACAGTACACAGATTACGTGGCCACACGGTGGTATCGAGCTCCGGAGTTGCTTGTTGGTGACACTCAGTATGGTCCGCCAGTAGATGTCTGGGCTATTGGTTGCGTATTTGCCGAACTCGTAACGGGCGCTCCCCTGTGGCCGGGATCGTCTGATTTGGATCAGATATTTCTAATCACAAAAAATCTCGGTAGGTCTCTGAATGCCAATCTCAGTTGGGAAGTCCCAGGTGTAAGACGTTTTTGGAATTGTTTTGCTTTTTATTGTCACTTCACACCCCATCTTCCGGTTTTTTACACGGGTAACATGCAACAATTTTTACACCTTTTTTGGGACTCAGACTGAAACAAAGATGGTTTGGCGTGGGTAACAAATTTTGACTCTAATTATGCCCATAGTCGTGACTAGTAACTCACTCGAAGTACAGACAACCACCCCAAGTCGTCGGTGGTATAGTGTGTAAAATGCTCTACTGCAAAGGATCACGAAGTGCCTGGTTACAGAGACGAACAGCAATGCTGAAAGAATTGTGCTTACTCTTTGAGCCCATATCGGGTTGTGCTACGTTTCAGTAAGAATCCCTACGGAGAAATCTGCGGTCTGTGAAATCTAATGGAAAACAATGTTTCCGGGACGGCAATTCAAATAACGGAGGCGTTGACTTGTGCAACATCCTCAAACCTGTCATCAAGAGTGTTAATCTGCAAGACACACATTGAGTCTACGAATCCTACGGCGCCTAGAACTACACAGATGCGCACATTAAAAAAACTGAAAGCCGGAGAACATAATTTCATCCAGGTCTGCTTAAGGCAACCAAGCAAAGAGAAGCAAGAATCGCTTTATAACTTTCATCAGACAGAACCAACTATTGTTGTACTTTGTGCCGCATATTCTGTCTCAGATAAGTGAGATCTCTTTTAAAATTATTCAGTCACATGACTTGTTTGGCGTCCAAAATAAGTTTAGACTGGGACGAGTGTGTAAAACACTGTTTGACATGACCGTGGTTTCAGTACGTTGCCCTCAAATATGCACTACTTAACAGCGCAATAGGTTGGTGAGGAATAAACACAAACTGGTGACATTTTTCTTGATATAATACGATCCTCGTTGACCGATCAGGTCAGATTCTCATCAGTCTTTGTGCACATGACACTGCTCATAGACCTGATGAAACTTTGGACAGCCCACTACTAGTCTTGCACATCTTGGGTCAAGTCTCCGAAGTTCCTTCGTAGTCACATCGGCACGCTGCATTATGTCACTACTAACACTACGTAGCAGGCAATACCAGTACTCACCAAGGACTCAGCTGAAATTTACACGGATCTCTCGTTTACGACAGTCTTTAAGTGAATATGCTGCACGAAGGCCACCCCACGTTTCACTTGGAATGATATTCAAGAGATAAAACTGTACTTTAATACTACTCACAGGGTCGTCAGAAACTATGGAAAGCCTACTACCGGTTTCATCCTTTTGTGACGTTCTAATCCCCAAAGTCCCATCGGTTCTATGTAGTACTTGACCAACGAATCGAGCTGAACCCCAAATTGAGCAACTATGAATTTGAAAACTTAAAACGTGTTTAAAAAATAAACTGGCACTGGCAATGGACTGGAATAAACCCCTATTTATCAGAAGCGCAGCCCAAATTTCCCTAGGATAGATGTTCAAATATATGCATCTATCTTTTCTTGATAGAATACTTACTACCTCGGACGAGCTCAGTTTTGAAGCCAGTGTTTTATTACGTCTTTCTGATTAAAGTTGTGAGTGTAGGGAAAGACGACAGTATCGTGGAACGTTTCAAGGTCCAAAAGAAGTAGGCTAGAAGTAGCAATTACAGCATAAAAACCAGACAAGAAGACTTCTCTTCTCGTCAACACCGTTGCATTTCCAAAGGAGAGTTCTAACGGGTTTGTTTCTACTTACAAGCATGTACAAAATACTTAAAAAGAGGCATGTGACTTGACTACCGGCCATCGTTCCAGACAGTGTTGTGCCTGAACGCGTTGGATGTAGATGGGTGTGTTCGATGATTTCAGTCGCCGTGGGCAGATGTGAGTGCACGGCTGCGTCTAAGAGACACAGATAATGGACAAAAAATTCTCCACTACCAGCTGTCTGATAACTGTATTTCTCGGACGCTCAGCTACGTGACATTACCAGAAACGAACGCCACTTTCCTTCGTTAGCTTGGCTTGACCAACCTGGATAGCACGATCCCCTTCCACCAGGAAGTAGGTCATCTGAGGGGGAGCTATTGTACAACTTCCAACCACACACCATGGTTCTACAAGATACATTTTCCAAAACTAGAACTGCTCGTTTTCATAGCCGAGGAAAATTACCATAAAAACCGTGTCGTTTGTCGCTAACCCAGACTGACCGATCAACCATCATTTAAGTGAGACAAAGCAACAAACTACTTATAGAGTTTCTGGAAACCTTTTAACAGCTGACCACCGGTGAAAGGCCTTCGCTGCGGAATTATTTATTAGAAAACACCAACTGAACAGTTACAGACTATCGGACAGGAAAGCAAGACTCTCATATGCATCTTGTTAATAAAAACTGAATATCCGTCTTCTTCTTGAACGCGCCTTCCTGAACTTCCTGGATATTCACTGACTATCACTCAAATATAAACGAATGCTGCAAAGCAATTTCACAGATTCCGTGATAAATCTCACTTTCCAATAGATGAAAAAGCGGAGTTAAGAGAAAACATATTACTCGCACATCACATCAGTAGTATCCACCGTTAAATCGATATCGTCCTTCTAGGAGTCGTACCGTTTACAGGCTCCCTTTAATTGAGTTGCTTAATCTAGATATGATCTACACATACTCTTAATGAAATACTCACCCTAGTCTCACTGTGACTAAATGATAACGAAGCCCAAAAATGAAATGAAGTAACTCACGAAATCTTTGTACCTAACTTTTTCGTTTTCGTCTGAAAGTACAAACCAAAGTTTCCTGACCCTTGAAAATTGGTTTTAAACAACGAAGCGATTCTGATTGCACAAGATATTGGACGGAATAAATCCTAAACCGACTGTAGTGTAGCACGAGTATTCAAGAAGTTCACTTGAGGCTGCAAAACGTTTCTGGTGGATACAAAACTTGAGGAACGGTACAATAGGTCTTGGTTGTAGATTAGGTGGTTGTCCATCTGTTGTTCTCTGTTCCACCAGAGAACTCATCACTCGAGGAGCCAGCCAACACGTGTGATGGATCTACGTGATGTGGATTTCGTGAGTGAAGAATGAGCCGCCCTATATCCTGTCTGAGCGTGAGCTAATCACGCTGCTGTTCAGCTGATCGAGGACAGACTGTTAGGTGTTCAAGCACTGGCCAGAAGGCCACGTGTCCGAAACTGTCTGAGTTTCGTGAGGTGCTCAGTGCTGATGATTTCTAATAGCGATGGAACAGCTTTTCATCACAGATTGACTTTACGTACAGGAGGAAACCTCGCCTGAAAATTGCATTACAGTACTCACTGTACTCACAGTACTTTGGTGGAATTACCGTGAAAGTTCTGGACGATATGTGCATGGAATTCATGATACGCTGTGGATAACACAACGCCGTTTTCGATGTTCATGGTTTGGTAACATTAAACTAGCTGTTTATCAGCCGAGATCCAAAACAGGCTGTAACTTAAATTAAGTGGGACATTTCGTGACCTTTGGTCATTTATCCCGTTATTATTTTTCTTCCTGTCATAAGGTCCGAGCCAGTTTCACGCAGGTGAAGTTAATTACGGCAACCTCATAGTATTTACTAATACTCATTTATCGACTACAGTAGAATTTGTTCCGTGCAAAAGAGACAACTCGTTACTCTTCTCATAGTTACCGGGATAGATGGAGTGTATTACACTGGCATGCTTTTTCAGCCCAGAATAATCCGGAAAACAGTCGCCACGACAATCTGACCAACCACTGAGTTCGTATATCCTTCACTCGCCCAACGCTGGGTTAATCTGAAAATTTTTTTAAAATGTCTTTTGTACCTTCTTACCAGGTAACGGTACGTCGATTCATAGTTTTGATGCCTGAAGTCTTAGGCGCATCAGGGTTTTTAGAGATCTAGTCCAGATGCTGAATACCTCACAGTAAGCTATTCGTATGTGGAAGTACACTCATGTCAGACAAATACATTTATGACATGAGAAAGAGAGGACTCATCTTTACAACGGACAAAAGAGACAAGCAAGAAAGTCATCCTGCTGGCAGATCAAAGCGCTGGTCTGTGCAATTTTGCAGGTGGACAGACCAGGCTGGTCTTACAAGACTGTGTGTATGGAAGAACAAGTTATCGACGAGCGTTGACGGAATTTGACATCTTGCGTGGGCCTGAAGGCCATCCTAGTTTGTCCTCCTTCTCAGAAGCACAATTTCCCCAACCTACTGTAAAGAAATTTCATAAAAATCCAAACACTCACTTTCGGGCAGAAAAAAAGTCAAAAGTCCAGAGAAAACAGAGAAGGTAGTTCAGGAGCTTCAGTACAAGGATGAGAGGAAAATCTTCGCTGGACCGGAGTTCCAACTATACACGCTATTCACTCTTGTGAAGTGGTTATCCTCTCCCAACTGCACTTAAACACCACTCATAAAAACGGAAAACGTGTCCCCTACCAGAATTGTTTTTCTCCTAGCAAAGCATTTTGATACTTTTGTGTGTTTCACATTTATTGTTGTCCATTTCCGTTTTTATGTGTCATGGTAACGCTATGACTATTGAACCGGGTGCGCATGTGTGTGTGTGTGTATGTGTGCTCTTATCAACACACATCAATCTGCCTCAATATAATGCGCTTGGTGAGTCCTGACAGCGCGATGAATTCAGTTAGGAATAACTAGACCTTTGTTTCGTCAAACACAATAATAAATCATCTCAACAAATTTGAATAGACGGCTTTTTGTTTCATATGTACGCCATTCATGTGGTAAAGGAGAATGCCCGCTTCATTCGACACAAAGTGGTATTGAATAAAACGTAGGAAATAAGTTATGGAGAGGATGAGCCTTTTTGAAATTCACTCCTCCACTTTATGTTGGATACTCACCGATTCCGCTGGAGTGATCAGTGGTTTAGTTCAATCAGAGTCGGTTGAACAGAACAACTCTCCGGTCTTGTAAAAACTACCTTGGGCAGTCCAACAAAGAAATCGCTTTTATAGACAGAATCTTGATCCGACGCAATGTAAACAGTGCAGTGAGAGGGAAATATTGATGAATTTTATGGAGCACATCTCACAGTGCAAGCTGTCTCATTCGCTAAGAGTTTCCATTGATGTTAATTGTTTTACAAACTTGACCAAATTGAAACCAGCCGTGCCCACTCTGCCTCTAATTAAGGACGTTTTTCTCAATTTCCTTTCAATAACTAGAACAATCCGATATAGAATGCCTCGGATTTCTTGTTGTGACAGTAACGCTAGTTGACTGTAAAGAAAATCGTTGAAAATCTTATTTGCACCGATATTCTAAAAGGCCCCCGAACGAGTTAACCAACTTTCGAAACCACACATCTTTCGGTCTATGTATAAGTAAACCTAAACCAAATTCCACATTTATAAGTAGGTTATTAAGATTTATGCTCCACTGTTTTCGTCAACTATAGAAGCATTACAGCTGACTTCCATATATTACAATTAACCATCTAGTGCCTGATTGCGCTCTCCTAAACAGATTCGGATAACCGGTAGTTTGTTGTCCTGAGAACCGTCGCCATCGGGACCGGAATATAGGGTTTTACGTAACCATAATGTGATGCAAAACCCCGAAAAATTCTGGCGAGAAATATGCCAGATAATGTTCTGTCGTTGGCTTGATGGAACGGTGTTGTGGTAGATTTAACTGGCTGGTCTTCGCAAGTGTATTTTTGCATCAAAATTTGCCTACTTCTTTTCCCAATAGTAGACAAATTACAGTGTTGCATCCGAAATGCTGTTTGACAGTAGGGGTGATCGTTCACCGAGTGCAGGTATGCAGGTTGGAAAGCATCTTTATTAAAAAGCCTGTCAGAAATCAATTCGATAACAGTTTTTGTCCATAAGGAATCCCGTGATTACTTACACCGTATGCGAAATCGAAAACGTTGTTATCACTGCTACCCTTCCACGTATCCCACTGGCCGAACACTGGCGTGTCCAAAGTCACGTTCCACAAGGTGGCCAGTTATTCAGGGGCGGCAAACTAGGGTTATTGCAGGATACACTGCTAAGCAATGTTTTTTTTCTTTTCACCTGATGAGCCCTGTCTCCGGTTTAGTTGTGGCGATATAACCTGTATGAATATGGATAAATACTGTCCATGTGACGAGTCCTAAGTCCTCCAAATGATGAAAACCCTCACTCTATTTGTCTGCCGTCAGCAAACAATTTTTTCTTCCTAATAAACAAATGATGGTTATGTACAAGCTCACAGTTAAAAAGGTCAAGTTCAGACGACAGTTTGTTTCATAATTCGAAAGAAAGTGTTTCAAAAAGCGACCACCTCCCTACACTAACTAGTCGTGCCAGTAATAGCTTCTCCGTAAGACCATATTTTCTAACGCCGGCTGCTTTCCTCTGGAGAGCAGCAATTTGAAAAGGCCGAGAAAGAAGTTTTCTTTGTCAAAAACGGACTGGGTGCAAGCATAATAAAACTGGTAGAACCGTATTTTGTGAAAACAGAAACCGGGGGATCTGTGTAATAAACCCTTTTGTATGCATTATAATGTGTTAGATTTTGAACAGAAGTCGCATTCGTTTACGTAAAAATGGCATGGGAATATTCAGCGCCGATTAGTCATACCACAGTCAGAATGAGTAGGCTATTCCAAAAGGGGACTGAGACGGGACGAGAAGGTAGTTAAAATGTGAACTCGATCTACCAGCTTAAGGATAATTCTCGGTCTGTTGGCTATCAAGAGATTTTCGACTGGGTTCTCAGAGGAAGAACAAATGCTGCTTGACAAGCACTAGCAGCTTAGGCACCCATGAATCGAGCGCTTGTAGTCAACGGTCCCAGGAATCAATCGATTCTTCGATCGTCTTGCGGTACCTCCGAAAATTTTTTCTGATCTTTGAAGGATTAAATCTCCGTGCAGGATTTGTTTCCGTATTCCTTTCCTGTACGAGCTTCTGGCGCGATAGTGTTGACGACGTTTCTTTACGTGTACACAGTTCTCCTTTCTGCTGCTGACTGACAGTTACACATAAGTGACATGATGTCAGCTGGAAATTTGCCAACCCGGGCGCTCTCCTCAAAGTACTACCAACCTATACCGCATTGTAGACGAATAATAAGATGGTCGTCTTCGAGCCCTTCTTCACCTAGTAGTTCACTAACAACTGTTCTGTTGTATCAAGCTGGTAAAAACAGCTTCCATGTTGTTGAGCAAATGAATCTGTACCGTTAATAGAACGACCACGCTGCCAGGAAGCTTCACCTATTTCCATTAGAGTGTTGTGCATGGTAACACTGTAACCCCCACGCTGCAGCGTCATCAAATCACACGATCCTCTGCTACAGATTGTTTAAATCTGGTTTACAATATGCAACTGCTGCAAAGAGACTTTGTTCTACTGTCAAAAATCCTCCGAAATTCCGTCCCTTATTTGTGGGGTTTTGATGGCATGAAGATCATTGGACGGCATCCACCTGTTCATCACCTTTGAGGGAACGTTCACGGCAATAAACTTCTTAACAGTTTGCCGTATAAACGTCAGATACATCCAGCGGGAAGGCAAACAGGTCAGCGTTCAGAAGTTCTGATCGAGTTTCTATCTGGCACATAAACATGTGTGCTGTCCTAATTCCCAAAGGCTGATGGGTTGCATACCTGACTCATTAGAACTTTAATGGGACAATTGCTCATGAAATTTCATCGAACTTACTGTGTTCCGACAAACTGTCCCACATCTAATAGCACAGGATACGTCTTGAACTGTGCACTTTCCAGTATGAGCTGTAACACAACGCTGCCTATAAACAAGTTTCATGCAAAGATTGCAGACATGGTATCTTTGATGTAGATATTCTTTTGTTCAGTACATACTATACTGTTCCTATTCAGGGCGCCCGTTTCTCGGTCGCCAAAACTTGTCCATAGGAGTTATTAGAAATGAAACACTAACTCAATGGTGAGATGAAAGCCGAGGGCCTCCCTGGGACTTCAAATGAGAAAGAAAATCCCTCCCGAACACTCAAGCTAGGGCTCTGTTGTCCCAAAAACAGTATCCGTTCAACACCACAGTTCGTTCACTTAGTATCCCCTCACTTCAACAGAGTAGTGAATAAGCCCCTGGTTGCTTTTTAGCTTTTCCAAAACCTATGTGGACAATATCAGTCTTATTCAATTCTTGCATTCCTCCATTCCAGGAAATTTGTATCCAAGGCATCGGAAAATATTTGAGGAGAGTAAATATTTTGCCGGGATTCAGATACCTGCCGTCACGAATGTGGTAAGTGGAGAAGAAGTCTAGAAATAGGACTTAAAATCGTAATTGCTGAATGAGTGAGAAATGCTACATAATTTTGCCGTAAAATTGATCTTCAGGTAGTGTACAACGTTTCATACTTTGCTGGTGTTTCTGGCCTATTTCAACCTAGAAGGAAAGCGCTTACATCCCCCCGTCATTGGACATGATATCCAAAAAAGTACACACATTTCTGGTGGGAAGTGTTTTAGCTGTGTTGAATAAACTGCCCAGTTTTTGCCCACCTTTTACGTTTCAGGACAACTTACTTCAGCTTCTCCCATCTAGCTCGCTTGCAAGCTTGAAATGTAACTCCTCCCCCGTGAAGAAAAAATGGTGGGACAACCTATTTGGCTCTGATTCCGACTGACTGTTCACCATAACATCAATATTCTTCCCCACGACGCGGAAAAATCGACTTTTTGACACAAGGTTGGAATAATCACGCAAGCAGCTTTACCACTTTTACAAGGTAGCTGTCGATCTGCTCGCACAGCTGCGTCAAATCTGGTTGCATAGGGCTTGTGTCGGAAAGCAGATGGTAGGGGTCGACGAGGCGGAGTAGGTAAGAGTCGCATACAAGCGCGTCAAATAGTCATATTGCAGCTGCTTCCTCTCTGATAAAAGCCTTATACTAACAGCAAGACAGCGAGCTGAAAGTTTGGGTGACAAAAGTAGGACTTCAATGACCAACTAACGACTTGACACGCCTTGATATGTAGCTACAGACAGTTTGTGAAATATACGTTTGCCGTTTCCATCACTGAACGATCGAGAGCGTGCAGACGTTTTCGCCGTCTAGCAAATCCAGTTCAGGCGTTGCTCATTGTCTGCTGTGTGGGAGCCGAGTTGCTCTGAGCTGTGCATTATGCTGCTGTATAGCTTGCTTTCAGTGACAATGTTCCGAAACTGGGTATAGTCTAAAGAAAATAAAAGACCCTCCACATTTTGCTAACCCATCAACTTATTAATTATCCAGCACAAGTTAAACAAACGATTACTTTGCGTATAATTAAGAACCACAGTAATCCAACAGCTTTCGTTAAATTCCATTTGTAATTCAAATGAAGGGAAGGTGAAGCCCATCGGGAGCAACGACGTAAATAAATCACCCTGGGCCATTTTAATTCGCCTGAAACTTAGCCAATTGCGTTTCTTCAAAACTACCAGTTTGAAATACCTTTAAAAATTTAATAGAATGACCATCCTAGCGCGGGGACTCCTATAAATACTGACATACTGATTAGACGGCGTCGCTATATTCAGCTGAAACAAGTGGGATATTTCGAACAATAGCAATTAAAAGTTTGTAATCTTACACGCGAAATAAATCATCCTCTGTAAAGGAATAAGTGCCCTTTGTAGCATCTTTTGTCGGTCTTAGCGTCGTCATACGAAAACGAAAGTGCAGACATTTAACTGTGACCTTCCCATCAGCTGGAACGCCACGAAGTCAAGCCCACAAAACAATAAACCGAGGCAAGTCGTCAGTTTGTGAAGAAGTCTGTACCCTCAAAATATATCAACCTAAGACAAAGACCACTGTTGGCATTCCTCAAAGAAGGTCCGCTTAAGAGGTGGCCGACCGCAGCTGCATAAAAACGAACGTGACCTGCATAGGTCGTACATCCAAGCTGAAATGTCGTTTCTTCCATCTGAGCGATTGATGCGTGCTACTGAAAACAGCAAAGCAGTCAGAAAGCAGTAGAGTAAAAGAGCGAACACTGATCAGGCGATTCATTTGTGATCAACTAACTGATCAATTAATCCAACAAACTGGGAACTGAGCAGTAAAACGACAAAGTAACACCCTAGTATGCACAACCTTGCTTGAGATTGAGTTGTGTGATTCTGCTGTTCCCTGGAGTTTCGGGCTTTTGATGCGTCTGCTATGAATTTCGTTTCATTTGACTGGTTCACTCACAGATCGTGGGTCGGTGGATGTTATCAGGAAGTTGTTCATTTTTTACCAGCACAGTGAACATCGTAGGACATCTGTGAAGTTATCGGCTGTCATAGGCTGGGCATATCACGTGAATAATAACGTGGGGTTCATGAAAAAAATTCGGTTCACACATAGGTTATACGGCCGCCTGGGGCGAAGTAACTTCAAGTGAAAAATCACGTTTGCTCATCAGTCGAGTTATCATTTTCACATAGTCACAAGGAATACGGGATGATTTGGTATGTCCGCATCATCAGATATCAACTTTGAATGATCTGTTGTATTTCTAGGTGAACCGAAACCCATAGGCCCATAAAAGTAGATAGTAAACCTCAGCGCTGTCATGTAGGTTCTGCGTTGGTGCCTCCGTTCTCTCTCTCTCTCTCTCTCTCTCTCGTGCTCTCCGTTCTCGATGGCGTAGCGTTGTTTACACAAGCTTACAGACCAGCAGTCGGTGCAGGTGATGGGAGCGTGCGTGCTAACACGGTGCACGTGACAGCTAACATTTTTGTGAAATCGCCACTGCAAAGTCTAACCCAGACGTAAACGATAGAAATACCTGAAGGTCATTCTGTCCTAAATAGGAGCTTAAATTTTTTCGATGGGCAACACACGATTTTGAAGACACAGAGGTTGCACCGAACCTCGTACCGTGATCCGAATGGTGAGATATTAGGTGGAGAAAATTCTGTAATTCAACCAAACTGTATAAAAAGTGTACAAGGCTGTCGGGGCCTTCCACCCTTAATGGTCCTCCAATCCCTTAGCATCTGCCAGGCAGAAAGATGAATCGGCGCGGGATATCAGAGCCAGTGTACGGTGTTCTTTGTACAATACATCACAGTGTGGATTGTACTGTTAGGTATGTCTACAAAAAAGAAGTGTACAATTATCGTTTATTTTTGAAGAGCATGGTCACAGACATAAAAAGTGAATGCAAGCGATGAATGCGAAAGGGTTACAGGAGAATATGAGATAAAAGAAAGAAATGTCTCATTCGAAGTCATGCAACCAACAGTTCCAGTCAGATAGGATGAATCCCAACGTACGTAAGAATTTTGGTAAGGAAACATGCGTGTAAAGTCTAACAACCGAAGAAAGGACAAACAATGCTGAGTGCTCTTCAAGGCGCGGTAAGCGCTAGCACAGTCAAGACTCGCACATCAGGCACAAAGTGTCCGTCATACTGGGTCTGGTGTGAGATTCAATGGCAAGAATGTACATTCAACGCCATGTGCCACGCATAAAAGTGTCGTACGTACGCAGAGAACCCACAATGGCGAGCAAACACAAGTCACTGACTGTGACTTTAGAAAGTCCCAGTCCGATAACAGCTTTGGCGGATTGAGGAAAGCAGATCCCTCGATAAGAGATGATCATCGGTTGGTGGACCAAAAAGTCCACATCACAACCAATAGCACGTAGAGCTGAGATTATGGCGAGGGAAAATTCATCAGCACCATACTTCTGCTTTTTCTCATTCCACACAGTCACTCCGCGCCCATCCGAGACTATGCTGACGTCTATTACAGTCGCTCGGCGCTCCCGAACGGCGATCAGGTCAGGCTTGATGAAGGACGTCGAAGTTGGTGCTCTCAACTCCTCAAAGACGGTGTATCCCAGGCGACGGAGGCGTTTTGCGAGTTCCCTTGCAACCCGATTATGACGAGCACATCTGGCGTCATGCGTGATCCAGCAGGACTGCAAAATATGCACCAAACTCTCTGGTTGGCCACAGTTTCCACGACATAAGATCGTCTGGCCACCGTGACCATGTCGAGCGCTTCTAACTCTTGTCCTGAGCAGGTTGCATCGGAGCTGGATACCGCGGATAAATATCCGAGGAAACACTCTTTCTGGAAATACGAGCCATCGATTAGAAAGAGACGAAGCGACCAACTCTCGTAAACCGCGACCGTCAACGCTGTTGTGCAGGCTATCACCCCAAGCAGCCACCAGTTCTTCCTTGGTGTTTACGCATGAACCATGGACACGGATCGGAAGGCTGAGATCCCGAACAACCTTGCCAAATGCGGAATCGTTGACCACATTGCGTAGTACACGGCACTGAGTAGAAAGCAGCTTTTCCATACGCACTCTCCGCTGCATCGGGATTGTTGCACTCAGACTTGGGATACCAAGTCCCCCATGTTGTTTACCGGCATGGATGTAGCTGATCGGGGTATCCTTCGGTAGACGTAGCCAGCCGCGAATAGATTGCCTGATGTAGTTGTCCAACCTTTTGAGCGTGTTTCGGTGGACTTGGCCAAGCACGAGCGAATATGTCAGCCTCGGTATCAGGTAGTTCCTTGTGATCTCCATTCTTTGATGCGGCTTCAACGGGGCACGCGTCACCTCGTCGAGCAGTTTGAGCAGATGCTGTCGATGGTTGAAGACTCCTTTCCCCTTGAAAGTAAAGGGGATGCCCAAATATGTTACTGTGTCTGTCGGACCCAGAGGAGTGATGAGTTCCTCGGCGAAGCAAAATGGTTCGACTGAGACTGCTGTCGCCCGATGTTTCCTGTCCCCACAGATCACCATCGCTTTCGTCTTCCGGGCGTTTATCTTCATACCAGCTCTTCCCAACTCAACCGCGGCAGCTTCAAGCTTCTCTTTGAGGCGAGCTTGACTTTCTGCACACACGACCCAGTCGTCAGCGAAGGCAAAACCATCTACTAGGGTGTCATGGAACTGGTATCCCAGTTGCGGCATCGACAATCCAAGAACCTCATCCATTGCCATGATGAACAATAATGGGGAGAGTGGATCTCCTTGCCTCACACCTCTGTGGCAGTGAACCTCGGAACTGGGGAAAACTGCTACAGCATTCTCATAGGACTGTGCGATGTATCGAACTAGAGGTGACGGTGCTCCAAACGCCTCGGCAGATCTGACGATTGTGTCATGCGAAACCGAATCAAATGCTTTCGAGATATCGACGAACGCCAAGCTGAGGTTAGAAGCAGTCGCTGAAGAGTGACGAAGCAGGGCATGTAACAGCGATGTAGCTTCCAAACAGCCGTCCCGATGTAGAAATGCAAACTGGAGTGAAGGCAGTTGCAATCTACGACTCCAGCGATCAGCAAGCACCTTGTGAAAGCATCGGACAAGAATGGATGATACGGAGATCGGTCTCAGTTGATCCGGTGAAGTCGGATTAGGGACCTTCGGAACTAGAGTAATACGAGCACGACACAGGTGTGGGGGACAACCCCCAGCTAGTAAGAGTAAGTTGAAGTACCCAGCAAGTACGTTCGCATTGAACCGGCGGAGCATCCTGGGTGTGAGCTTGTCCAGGCCTGGGGACGAATTGCCCATTGAACGGACCGTACGGCCGACTTCCTCTCCTGTGATGGGCTCGATCAAGCTCCAATCGGATGGTACTATTACGCGACTGGGCCGGCTGTCCACGTGTTTTGGGGCTGAGAGCACCTGTTTCCAGTACTGCTCGGCGTCTGGAGGTAGGCCGCAGTTGCCTTTGTACAGATCTTTCCATGACCCATCGAGCACAGCAGACGCTGCATCTTTCCGTCTTTGGTGGTATAGGGTCTGGATGGCGGCGTAGTTGGCTCGGCGGATCTGCTTTCGGTTGACCGGCATCCGATAGACTAACTGACGGCGTCGGGATACGGTTTTCCAGGTGTGTGGAAATGTCCTGGAGGCGTGGAGGTCCAGAAGCGAGAGGACTTGTTCCGGTGTCATGATGCCAGACTGCAACCCTCGGGCAAATGCCAGAAGGTCAACACTAGCAAGTGAACTGTCAGCATGGGATTCTAAGAGTGACATGGCGCAATCCACGGTTTGTTTAAACCAGACGCTATAGTCATCGGCTTCTGACGAGTAGGCCGCTATTTTACCGATGGTTTGGTCAGGTCCACCAGATGATGATTCGTCCTGTTGTGCTTGCCAGTTAAGCACCCGTAACCTGGTTTTGGTGCTGATAGCCGATCGACCAGGAAAATACTGCTCCAGTCTCGCGAACAGCGCGGTTTGCGTTTCACAAGACGGATATAGGTTATTAGCCGGGCCAAGAGCGATTGTGACTCTTGTTGGGACCAGCGGGCACCGGAATGCTTCACTCGGCTGAGCTTATCTGCATTATGCTGGGTGGGGTGTGCGTGCCGGCGATGTTGACTCAGGCCAATCTTCGTCGGAAAAAGGCGGGAACAATCAGCACAGGCCAATTGGGCGACCATGTTCGTACCAACACTATCATTGTCGTGAACACGATGGTGGGCTACCAAGCCAGCTTTTGATTTACACCACTTGCCACATTCCTCACACGTGAGCCCCACGAGATTCTCCTGTGTACTGGTTAGAACTGGTGCGGAGGCGCCAGATGATTTGTAGTGTACATTGTCGAAAGTAACCAGCACATTGAAACCAAACAGGGTGGTTAGCCCTGTCTGGAGTTGCTGAACTCTTAGCTCACCACGAGAAGGTGGTTCAGCTCGCCGAACACACTACTCATGAGGTTGCTTAAAACTCCTCGGCAGCTCACGGGGGGTTTCGCCTTAATTAGGACTCATCAGGTAGGCTCAGTCCGTCATTTCCCCCCAATCTTATGTCCTACTTAAACCCAAGCCGGAGGTCCTTCGTGGAATACACTCAGTTACAGACTAAGTTGGTTTGGGCTCATTTTTTGGACCAACGCCCCTCCCCCTGATTCTATTGCGTGTAATGCCTCCTTACCTAATTCAGACGGATATATATCAGATACCAAGGCTGCAGAACATGCACTAACATGTAATAGAAGCTCTATCTTACGCAACCCAGTATGAACATCGATTGGTCAATATACAGCTTGGATGCGACCTCTCAGTGGCCGAGTAAATAGGATTGTGGACTACCACTATGAGGATTGGGTTCGGGGCTAACGTTGGTTCTTTCGGATTTCTTACCCTCCATATCCCCAGTTTGTACTTATGTGGCTTCGAAACTGAAGATGCGAACATTTTTGATAGGTAAGCTAGCGTTGACGAGTTCAACAAAAGGCACTAGGGCTCGGCCAAAATAGGAAAAAATTTTCCTATAAAACTTTCGATAAAGTCATTCCGCAAGTATTGTAGCTGATGCCTAACTCAGATGTTCCTCCTGTAGTATAATGTTCATCTGATGCATTACAATCACCCATTAGTGTCCACTGAAGTGATCGACCATAGCAGATAATGATCAAACAATATATGTTTTCTGTATTCTATACAAAACATATTCTATATAAAATCTATAAGGCTGATGAAAACTCTTCGGTAACCCACTGCGGGTTTCATCCTTCCTGGGGCAACTCAGGTGAAGTTCCCGGGTTTTCGTCAGTCTTATTTTTTAATTAAGCATCAAAAAGCACGAGGGTCTAGGCGCTAGGACAAATGCTGTGTAGCGATATATTCTGACGGCTGGTTACCACGATGTGCCCATTCTAGATAGTGGTACCAGACCATCGGGTTACTTCTGCGAGCCCTTTTTGGACGCTACAGAGGAGCATCTTAAAAAATCTAGCCTATTAACTGGTTGTTCTCCCGTAGAACAGTCTTTTATCCATCCATGAAATGCTTCATGAGGAAACGACAGTAGTGATTGGACAAAAGCAATGAGCATCTCATACATCCCCGCCAAGTCAGACTTCACATCACGCGTCATTTCCTGCTAATCGGGATAAAGTCCACAGTCATCTGCAGCTGAAACGACATGTACTTAGTTAGATCAAGAATGCCATTATTCGCCAAAAGGGATATCCGATCCAAAGCAAGTATGAGTCTATTCCATTCAGATTCTACGTTTGGGCGCGCCAAAAACGGTTGCAGCCCAGTAGACGCAAGTGGGTGTTTATGGATGTCATCTTCGTTGGAACTGTTTGATAGATTCAATAAGGATTTAGCTAGCAGAAACGTTCTGGCGCAAAGGATGATCATGATCGATTAGCCCGGACAGGCAGCACATTCACAGCGGGTAAATCCAAAAAGTACAATTATTAGGGGAATGGCCAAGCTAAGAGGTTTTGAATAATTTGTGCTCAGACCACGCAGGAGACTCAAAAGCACCTTGGCTTGGATCATCTTTATTGTGTACTGGTGAAGGCGTCTCTGATACCAACATACACCCTAGTTTTCTACTGAGCACGTTTAACCTCGACTATCTTTCTCACCTGACTTCTCCAAAGCACAAGATATGATGCATGACATTTCGCGTGAGTTGACCAAAGCTACTGAGACTTTTTATTTTCATCGTAATCGGGATTTGTTATTACATTTCAAAGATTGTCGGTGTGTGTGGTCTTCATAAAGGAAACTACTCACAAGGTTACTGAAAACTCTTTGACAGCCCAAGACCGGTCCCGTCTTTCTTCGACAGAGATTCAGCTGAGTCTCCCGTGAAAACCAAATTAGTTTGCAAATGAGTGTATCTGTCGAATTGTCAGCGTGGCTTTAAATCTTTTCGAAAAATGGGAAAAGACCATGACATTATTTTGCAGTTAGTCAGCTTGAATAGTTTAATTGTGTACTATTTAGCTCCTCTACGACAGGGAGAACCCAATGATTACAGTATTAGGAAAGACTAGCCTTGCGGTGCCAAAATGATCCGGAGCGTCTTCGTTAAGCTGACCACTTTTACCTATCTCCATAAAATTTCACCGTCACACTGACGTGGATTCAGCAGACATTTGGAGTTAAATGTAGCATGACATTCTGCCTAGTGAGGAATTTTATCTGTTAGCTAGCTCGATAGCACTAATCATTGGAATTATTATTTCATTATTTCCTCACCTACACAGGAGCCTTTGGAAAAGAGGTTTGAGAAAACCAACGGAAATGGCCTGAATAGCAAGGAAATGGATTTCCTTCAGGTCAGTTTATTGTATTACTGATTTTGAAGTGTAAGGCGAATATTTTGAATTAATTCTTCTGAATATAGGAAGTGAACTTCCCCAGAAAGCTTTAAATATATTGTTTAATTTTACTAATCGGAAGTGACAGGAAAATGAATGTAGTAAGACAGTTTGCTATAGAGGAGAATGTTGGTAGCTCAGGTAGTATAGATGGTCGTTGGTTTGTTCGCTGAGCTGGGCAATTTGATTGCAAACGTTTCATCACCAATCGAGGTGACATCATCAGTGCGTTGGTAGAGAGCGTGGTGGAGCATACTGATGGGTTGGTGTTTGTGCGTTGAGTAGTCTCAGTACCCTCCACCACGCTCCCTACCAACGCACTGATGATGTCACCTCTATTGGTGATGAAACGTTTGCAATCAAATTGCCCAGCTCAGCGAACAAACCAGCGTCCATGTAATAAGACAGTGCTTAAGAATTGAAAAAACAGCGTAGTTTCGCGGTGAACTTCGGCGATTTACTGAGCAAAAACCCAGACCGACAGTCACAAAAAGCTCCGTCCTGGTTTGGTCGCTATTTACTTTCTCATTTTCAACCATGCTTAAAAGCACAATGTGCATTTCTGACAGCTCACCGCATCTAGGTGATCAAGTAACTAGAGAATTTCGCATATTCTTACGAACCAGATATGTGGATTCAGAATAAGACTAGGCAAGCAATTTGCGATAAATAGGTTGCTGGTGAGATATAGCCGATATAACTCCACTGTCGTGCTGACATACTTTTATTTGCACTTTGGCCAGCTAAACTGCGACCGTCGCAATCAGGATTTCTAACTGACTTTGTGCAAGGTGCTCCAATATTGTATTCAAAATCGTTCCTGCTCTTAGCTTGTATGCCTTGAAACCCTCCTGTCCTCCAGTTATGTTTTGGAAGCAACCGGTGGGGCTTCGGGTTCATTTCAACCTATTCTGTTTGGTTAAAGTGAACGTCAGTTCTATTGACCAAATGTACCGGTATCGATGTACAGGCCAAAATAGTCGAATGGGCAAACACTGTGGAAATTAAAAAGCGAAACAAGTTCTTACTTGTGAAATGAAATAGCTTCGGAATGGTAAGATAAATATTTTAGTAATCAGAGAGTATGCCGGGAAGTGCAAGTAATCTCAGAAGACGGATACGTCAGTCGCGACCCATTTTTGCTTGAGTCCGCTAGTTGTGAACAGGTGATCTACAATCCTACCGGAAATGCAACTTTCAATGCATCTTATGTATTTCGGCAACCAAAAACGATACTCCTATCCAGTGCCTTACATTTGAGAGTGTGCAATCTCTTGGTTACCTATTAGTTCCGACCATCTGTCAAGTCTAGTCATTGTGACAGCAACCGGGGGCAAACCACCCATATATTTTCAACCAGTTCAGCAACTTTTCTCATTTGAGCACGATCCATAATGTCAGTCTACATGTCAGAAAATCTGCGGGAATTCCTGAGGCAAACTCTAAATGAAAACTGGCGTAGTTTTTTTTGTTTTTCCGTCTTATCTGTATTGTGGGCTCTTGATGTGTGCGCAGTGCGGCCAGTCGCGATTAAACAATAGGAAACCCCCACAATCTTCAAAGAAATGCTATCCTGGAGAGCTTCGCTCAAGCTCCACTCCTTCACTGCTGCTGTACAACTAGGAAAACTTGATAAGTAACGCACTATTTGTCGTAAACAACCGACTGGAGCTCACTTTCTTTCTACCTGATTTCTCCAGAAACACAACCATCAGCTGACGATTTGGTGTCAGTGGCTTTAGTATTTCCCCACCCGTTGAGTACTAGCCAAGTCAACGTACAATCACTCCGTTTACTTTTGAACCACCAAACACACCCTCAGTTGAACAGTTCTTGAATGTTTCAAACACTTTCCGCCCAGTCAGAGGGAAGATCGCTTTCTATTCTACAGAGACGTAATCAAAAAAGCATTGACCAAAGGTCCCGGGGCAAAAACATATAGAATTTCGTAGAGATTTCACAGGTGGATTTCTTCCCGAGAAGTATCTTTGCACGGTTCAGGCTCACAAACTGTTAGGCAGCACCACAATGGAGTACTTGGGTACGGCTGATGAGTTAGTTACACGAATCAAGTACGGACAAAATGTGCTGAGAGCATCCCAACTTATGTTCAGAGATTCTAAAGTTAATAATATGCTTCAAAGGTGACACATGCATTCTCCGAGCTTCAATACAGAGTCGGCTGATTTGTAATGGGGGCGACCATTCAATCATTTTATCATCAAGCCAAAGATGCCGCGGAGCTTGATTTAAAATAAACGCTAACAGGAAGTGCACTCATAAGGAGTTTTCCTGTGAAGACCCGTGTGGCAAGTATGACAGTAAGTGTCCAGTATGCCATGTTTTCGGTGTGAATACCACTATGACTTGTCATTCAAAAAGTAGGCGGAACGGAATAACGCCCGACTGCACTTCAATTACCTATGTCCTCGTTCGATTTTTGAACGAACCTTCCAGTTTACTTGAGTTAATCTTACGACCCTGGGTTTCCCCCATTTTGTGTGATCCACAGTGCTGTGTTCGGATGGATCCGTCCGAAAGATGGACTTGTTCGGATTTGCTCAAGCATCCCTATTTTATTTCGACTGGCTCCACGGAAAAGCTCAGCCGGGTTCCTTGCAGAGTTCAAGGTTTGTCTGATTTTCTCTCGGTTCAAACCTTTGGTCTGAAGTATATGATGTCGTCTTGCTCCTTGTCATTTTCTCTACTTCACTAAATGTGCGTAATAACAGATAAATTGAAGCATTACTGGGTAATAATGACCTTGAGTTACCCGTCTTACCATATTAGAATCACCTGAGTAAAAGGATCAAATCTTCAGTTTTTAAACTGATGATGATGCAGCTCGATACGACTGCGGTATGGTATGTCCGAAATCTTACCGAATTCATGGACGATGATGAATTGGAGCATAACGTTCATAAAATATTATTCCAATGAACAGTCTTTGTGATTATGAAGATGAAAAAGGCATCCTCCAATGTATAAGCAAGTCTTAAAAAGATGAATAGTGCTCAGTAAATGGACCTGCGGTGACAAACGAAGGTGGTTGGCGTAAGTGATAGGTTAGAGCACGCAAATTTGTCAGAAGCTATGGTTATTCCTAAAGATAAATCCATCATGACTTTCCGCATCAAGCAAAACTAGAGGGACCAAAAGAAGATAGACCCATCGGTAAGGGCTGAATACAAAATTTAAAAGAAGTGGTATTTCTTGGTGGCAACATAATCTCAAAACGCATCAACATAGAAAGGTTGAATGATTTCTTAAAACGTAGGTGAATGGATCTGTGTAGATAACTTCGTAACTTTTTAGAGAGAAAAAAAAAACAGTTGCAGCGCTAAGTTTTCGCCAAAAATGTGCACTTTTAAAGGTTGGATGAATGGACCTCAAGATGTGGTCGAATGCTTTAGTCCTCCTTCTTTATTAACTAGATGCGTCACCTTCGCAGCTCTAAACCGAAGTCCACTAAAAAAGGGTACAAACGCATTTCCTGAAAAGTGTGTTTGCTCTGGCGCTGAATAACTATGGATAACTAAAAATAATTGAATATTTTCCCAACGAAGCATGCAGCAAATCAGTAACAAGATTTCATAATTTGCAAGATAAGGGAATAAAACATCTGGTGATCACAAGTAATGCCATCGACCCATGACAAACATGCGCTGTCCCACCATGCAGTCAAATATCCTGGATATTAGCATCCAGCGAGGCAGTAATAACTAACCTCAGTTTTGCACGCGTATTCACTCAAAACAGCTGTACACCATGGCACTAACCTCAAACGAAGCCTCAAAACACTGAATGTTTCCACCTGCTTTCCATGTTGTCACCGTGTTCTGGATCTAAAAACGCACGCTTAATGTGGAAGGCTGATGAAGATGAGAGAAATCTTAAGAATTCGTAAATAACTCCTATTATGGCTCCAATTAAGAGTAATTTAACTTTCAGAATTTTTGCTCACGTCACTCTCATTCGAGGCGCTGTCCGCTCGATCTGGTGCGATAATTCCAGAAGATGCAACAGAGTCGAGTCTCGTTCATGTTCACACACATCATTATTGATGCTGTTGGCAGTCTCGGGAAAAGACCTTCAAGCGTTTGAAATACGAAGCGCGCGTGGTGGTACTACCCCAGGAGTAAACTCTGGGTGCGCTTCAAAAGTCTCTTCTCAACAGGCTATAATCTTCCTCTAGTAAACGGTGCCTATGATAAGCCCTGTGTGCCTATCAGAGACCCGGTGACCCCCCTGGCTACTTCGACTGGCTAACCGGCCTGTCAGGACCTCCGGCTTAAGAATGTTTGTTTGGTTACTCGTGAGTAATTGAGGACTTGCAAAATTATTATCAATCTTACACTTAAGAGCAGCCCTTCTCACAACCAATTATCCCAGCTACTTTACAGAACTTCATAGCCCTAACCAATGTTGCTTTTCAGGACAACAAAGATCCCACATCAAAAGCACCGAGAATGCTATGAACGAAATAAATGCATAAATTCGGAGTTCAGATGGCTAGCACCCAAAAGGGATCTTTCCGCCAAAAAGTAGTTGTTCTGCCCTCTGCCTACGCAGAGTAGATTAGAAGGGAACGAATAGTGGGGGACCGAATGTGGTGCTAGGTTCAGGCTGCTTTGAGATACATCTACTTTGAAATGGTAATCTCACTTAAAAGACCGTGTACAACTTGCAAGCCTCCACACCTTTTCCGTGTCGATATGCTTCATTTAAATTCTTGAGATGTCTTCACGGCATTCCTGGGGTATTTGTGGCGCAAAAACGATGATCTATTGTGAAGATGTGGTAGGCTAGAGGATTTTCAACTTCTGGCATGGAACCTCAAGTAGTGCACATTTCCCAACAGGACATCTCGAGATGACAGAGCTTCGTCGTTGACTTTCAGTGTCTCAGTTTCTTGTCAAGTCACCTTGTGATTTTCATAGATACATCTTACGGAAAACACCATTGCGTGCCAGCATGAAATTAATGTCGCTTTGAAGGTTGTTCTGGAATTGAAGGCTTGATGAATGGAAAGATTTCGATGTACCGGTCATTTCTGGATGATCTTGAGAAGTGAAAATGAGCCCATTTATGCTGGGTTTTCTTTTCTAGTAACAAACAACCGTTTAACTGACGAATGAAACTCTGTTAAGCATGGTATGATGATAGATTTTTTAAGGATGCAACACTGCCGAAAATTCTTCATCAACTGACATGGGAGTGATACTTGTTCTGGGCTCTGCATCTGTTCATCGGAAAAGCAGTCATAAATCCGCAGTTGCATACGAATGTTCTTCAGGTCGCAAAATAGTCAGTAAGAAGTTTTCGTTTGTTGCTGACATGCATCAAACCAAATTAGGCATAGCTGGTTTGGTTTTTGGGTCACAAAATGCACTTACGGCTACATTCTTATCAAATTGGTGAAATCATTTTAAGGCCGAATAGCCACGCGGACTAATAGGCTATCGATCGTCAGTAATATAAATATCGTTTCTCTATGGATCCATCAACTGAAAAATTGACCCTAGTGGCCTCTTCGAAAAGGTGTTTGCCATGTAAATGGGAACAAATAGCTTCTAGCAATGTGCTCCAAAAGAAATGAAAATTTTTCACAATAAGCACAGAATGATAAACGAATTACGTGTTTAAAATTCAGAATATTATGAAAATAAGGACAAAATACAACGTTGCGTAGTACTGAAATACTGATATACTGGGTTACTACGTACATCATCTGTAATATCGTTCCAATCATCAGCTTCTGATGTAATCATTTGCGTCTTCTTTCATAAAAACAAGGAATAACCCTCTAGTTTTTGCGTCCCACAGGCGATGATCCATTACAAAAATGTTACACTGACTGGCTGAAAGCGAACATATGTTCCCGAACAACCGCTACTCTTTGCAATCCACATTCTGTAAGATAAATGTTACAGTACTTTGGTTGAGGAACACAAATTTTAAACGATTCTCCGCAATTCCCAGTCAACCAAAATGGCCCGTGAAGCGAGCGTCAGATGGTAACATTTGCGTACACTAAGAGGACGGATTGTCGTCTTTTTTGTCTGATTGCGTGTGATGGGTTTTAGCAAGAATTTCGTGAATGTTCCGCGTCTAGCAGTTGACGTTTTATACTAACATTTTGAAGAAAATAAAATTGTGCTTTTCAAGCAAATTCGCAATCAGCTGCTGATCACTAGTGTGTCTGTGTCACGGATCTTGCCTTGGTTAATTCTTTTTTTATCACGGTTCTTGGCTCTCGATCACGCTTCACCCCACAGAACTCAGCAGTTCATTACTATGCGATTCAAACACAACCACCGGACAGTCTTCTCAACACGCCAAGACGGAACGAAATCAACCGGCCTCCGATTCGCTCTGTGCTGTGAGAACGGATCCAAAAGTCTCAACCAATACACAGCTTGCGAGCATTTCCTATCCGTTCAAGACAACTCTAAATCCCAGAATGCGGTTTGGTATTTTTAATCAGAAAAACGCTATTCAGTGGGATCAAAATTGCCGCCGGGTATGTGACCGTATACGAACTGACAAGTCAACTATTTTTCTATTCTATTAAATTTAGCCAACCACTGAAACACACACTAAACACACACTACAGACACCCAGAACATGACTCTATCGAGAGCGCAAAAGATGGAAAACGGCGTTTCTGATCACCCACCACCTAAAGTGAGATACTCACATAGGAGATTCTCTTCCCGAGCGACAAAAGACGCCCACTCTCTCTGCAATGTTTGCTCTCGGAAGGATTATTGTTTAGTTAAATTCACCTCACTTCAGTCTATTTCAGGTGATCACCCATAAGTGAAATAACACCCATGAGGGTGTTATTTCTAGTTACCACAGAGTTCTATTCCTTAAAATCTAAAAGAACATGAAAGTAATCACCGTGCATTGGAGCTGGT
The DNA here is from genome assembly GCA_003604175.2 of Clonorchis sinensis. NCBI lineage: Eukaryota > Metazoa > Platyhelminthes > Trematoda > Opisthorchiida > Opisthorchiidae > Clonorchis > Clonorchis sinensis. The sequence continues at coordinate 191,326,224 of CM030369.1, read as the reverse complement.
CTGAGCGGTTAACTGATGTGGGCTGTTTCTAACTGTTCAATAAAGTGAGAAACTAGGTAACATGCTCTAAAGGTAATGATATGGATGCTTACGCGTCATTCACCGGTTGACTGGGCCGAGTCTGTCAAGGGCATTGAACATCGACGTCTTGAGTCACGTGGGTTTCATTCAGCGACGCAGGCTTTGGTAACCGGACTGATTTTACGGGTCACAGTGCTCAATCTATGTTGATATCTAGTTGCCTTTCGGTCGTCTCCACTCAGCATGGAGCCGAACAAAAACTGCCTTCTAATGGTGACAGTTCTCTGACAAGCACACGAGTGTCAGATACATGTCAGCCAATGGGGTGATTCACTTGTACATCGGTTAAGCTTCTCCTTCCCAAAACCAATTAGTTTACTCAGCGTTCTCACCAGTCTCAGGCGGTGCTTCGGAGAGACTGTCGGTCAAAGACCAACAGCTATGGTGGGGCTCCTGCGTCTCCGACCCACAAAACAATATGGATTACACTGCTACTGAAACACTGCTTTAAGCCAATAACTCAACACACAGACGAACTCTTACTTTTTTACGTCGCATATTCATCGACTCTATATTTCCGAGTGACGTGGTTATTTCACAGGGCTTCTGTTAGTTTGCTTCGGTGACTTTCTGCATAATCAGTGGTGACTCTTTCCGCAATTGCCGGCGTTTCAATATCACATAGTTTCAAAGCCCGAATGGTCTTTTTCTGCAGGAACAACCATCCGTTACAGTACGCTCTATAGACACCATCATTTTAGGAGAAACAATTTCGACGATACCCTCAGTGCGCTTCTTTCAGGGGTCCTTATTTCCAAAAACCCTATCTAGAGCAAAATAGTGCCTCTTCTTTGAAGGTGTTTTAGCGATGTTGTAGATGTAAGAAAAACTTCTACAGCATTACTGCGAACCATACAAAGTTGATGGCAAATATTTTTCATAGATCTCAGAAACAGCATAAAACATGTACAGTATTTCATTCAAGGAACACTTTCTCTGTAATGAAAGTTATCCTCTAGAATGTCCAGGACGACAATTTTTGTCAGCCTTTCCCTTGCTCCAACACACAGGACCATCCCCGGGAGATCAACAGGTTTCCCTCCGGAGGGTTGCTGTGCACATCTATCCCTCTCTTCAGAGGGGCCTTCATAAAAAACCGATTAATAGTAACCTCTCTGTGGAGGTGGTTCTTTATTGGGGAGCATTGCTGCCGATATATATTCTAAAGACCGACCAAACCGCAGCACACTCTTCCATTTGAACTACGGACAACAAACATTACTCAAAGGCTACGAAAGGATCCTGGTCCAAATTTAAACCAGTCAATTTAGCGAAGCCCCTTCAGAATGCGTCCCCCGTATCTGGTGGTCAATCGGCTGGAAGTACCGAGCACCAAGTCAGCTGTGCGGCTTGAAGAAGACCCACCTGTGTATCAGACGCAGAAGCAAGCTTCTAGTCCGTCAGGAATGTACAGGATTTCGTGATTCACTGGAAAGTTAATGTATTCTCACTGTTTTCCAATTATGCTATCTCAAGTAGTTGTGCGTCCTCTGATAGTTTTGAGCATGACAACAGGTCTAGGACCAATGTAAGAACCGATTGTTTATAAGGCCCTGAAAAAGAAGGACTTGCAATTGGGAGCACTGCTAAGCGCCTCATGGATTATCAATGGGACGTCCATTGGTCAGTAAAACACAAGACATCAAGCTAAGTCTCATGGAGAGAAAGAATATCACTAACAGACAGATGGACATCGGTACTTCAAAGTATTCACGGACTGCTCCGCTTCGTGAACTTCTTAACAGATAGGTTTAACTGTTATTAGGCTGATGATTTTGCCACTCTATGACAAGCAATTTTGAAAACAGGACTCCTTAAAATGCAAGTTAGTCTTCAAACCAATACATTCTGTTCCTGATGGTTACTGGTGAGCAATTACACTAAAACTTAGTTCCTTGGTATAGGATCACTTAAATAGAAGTATGTTGGGCAAAAATGTACGGCACATGAGAAATCGGCTCTTACATTTACTTTAGCCGTTGTTCGCGGGTATAAATTGGTGAAATTGTGTTTTTCCACTCTTTTGCATACCGCAGATTCGGCTCAATGTAATATGGAGGTGCACAAACCAAAACTTAATTAGATCATGCGTTTAGAGTAGTTCTGAGCCGTATACAGTGGGACCCAATACTAGAGGATGCAGATTTTAAACAAGATACTCCTCACCTCACTTTGGTCTGACAGATCTTTGATGGGCTTGTTGACGCCAGCAAAACTGAAGTTCGTCACATTTTTACCTTTCTGTCAAATGATATGATTACCTGTTACCAAAAAAATGGGAAAAGCTACTCAAAAATACTAAAACCTAGAAGTATGTGACTAAACTGGTTACGTTAGGTTGACTTTGAAGGCCCACAAGATAGCTTTACCAACTTGAAAATGTCTTCATGTTTTCACCACAGAATTAGCTCACTAATGAAAACATGTTCTTAAATGACGCAAGTTTTGGGAAAAGGCTCGATGCAAAAGTTGAGTCGTGATGAAATCAGCCTGTTACTGAGTAAAAAATGACAAGTGTACAGTTTGGATGGTCAGACTGTTTATAAAACCAGCGGTTGGATAACCTTCTAGCAATGAGCTTTGATTTGGTCGGATCCCAGCGAGCTCAGCCACTTGGGGCCTTCCGTCCTCGACCGATCATATCCTCACTAAAAAGGTAGGAAGGTATGCTAAACTGTGAACGCCACCTGTTGAGTGCGTTTATTATTAGGGTCGTTAGTGAATTGTCTTGTTCTGGTAAGACGACCTGCATAATGGCCTAGATACAACAACATAGCTAAGAAATGCACCTCGTGAAAGAGGTTATTTCTTTGAAGCGAGTCTAAAATGATGCTTACGATCGGGTCTAATGCAGAATAACCTCCCTTTCAAAGAGAAGGTAACTCAAAAGATGCTGATGAGCTTCACTTTGGTCATCTACCACTCTCCAGGGAGAGCTATTCCACAGTGGCTCTGGATCATGTTCGTAAACATTAACAGCGGAGCCAGCTTAAAATACTGGTACTTCGCGCCACTGATGAAATAATGAGGCGAACACTGGAAGGTCTTCCAAACCCCGGTGTTCAAATTGTTGCTGGTGAGAGCCTTGCCGATCTGGAGTACGCAGATGACGCAGATCTGACGTCCGATGAAGTCAGTGCAAGAACCACAAAGGTTTTGTGGCATCAAAAAGGCATACCACTAGATCTTAAGGGTCGCGTGCACCAGGCTACAGTAAGGACTGTGTTGTTCTGTGGGTGCGAGAAATGGCCTCTGCGGGCAGATGATGTGAGATGTCTTCAGATATTTGACCACCGATACCTCAGAAGCGTGGCTGATTTCGGATGGCATCAGCGTGTTAGTAACGAGGTGATTAAAAAATGGGTATTTGGTTGTGCGGCAGGTACTTCGATCGGGGAAAACATCCAGCACCATCGACTACCATGGCTCGGTCATGTGCTACGCATGCCAAAACACCATCTACCGAGACGAGTGTTGTTCTCCGTGTCCCCTTCAGAATGGCGCAAGCCGCAGAAGGGCGTGAAAGAGATCACGAAGAGTTTGGGTGTTGTTGGTGTTGTACGCCTTCCAGGATGCGGTCCCCGTGACCCCACCTGTGCTTGGCTGGAGACGCACAAGAAATGGCGGCTAATTGACGTCAGTGTTGCTCGTGCTGTCAGTTTCTTTCCAGATTGTCTGATTGAGCGCTTGGAAGTGTAGGCACCCCAGAATACTTGGCATAGGTCAGCACTAGGCCCCCTCCCTCATCCACCCTTTTTCTCTTCTTCTCACTCTAGGGCTTTAAATATAATAAGACGAAACTTATGGTTGTACGGCAGTAAAGCATCAGTATCAACACTGAGGTTGCTGTCTTTGATGGTGCTGATGATGATTTGGTGCCCCGCCACTGTATAGGAACATACTTTTTAGCAAGTCTACATAAATTGTCTCAGATATTCTACAACGCTGGTGAAAATTTTTCCCTTTCCAAACAGCCTGGTCAAAATGTCGGAACGCATCATACATTTTATCGTGTCGCCACAAACAATTTGCACACTACTCAAGCCCACCTCGGCACGTCACATCCAACTGGTCCAGTGATCCGTCCGGTACACATGGGTCATGCGCAAGTGGCTGTGAATAACACTCAAGCAGTTCCGTTTGGATTACCATTGGCTAATGCAAATCAGCTATCTTCCTCACACGCACTGACCAGCACACTTGTTGGTGCGGTAGCTGGGCGTTCCATTGCACCAACGCACGCTGGTAGTTATTCAAACCAAACGGGTTCGGGAATCCTTCAGGCAACTGGGACAAAATCTACAAATTCGCGGTCCCCGATTCATGGGACCAAACGCCAGCAGACAGAAGAAACTCTATCCCTTCATCATGGAATGCCTGCCATACCCCACCGGTCGAAAGGTTCCACAACAAACTTACCAAATGCATAGTTTTGCAAGATTGTCTCTTATCTGATCAATCACTGGGTTCTTTAAATGGGGCAGCTAGAATATTTAGTCTGCCAAAAAACGCTTTAGAGCCAACCAAAACCGAGGAATTGAGCTTTAACCTTGGATCAGAATTACCGTTTCGGGTTTAAAAAGATCACAGATTGGTAAATTTTAATACTATTGCTGCAATATCAGAGAGGTGATACATAAATTGGTCACCACAACCCACTTGTAGACTCTTCATCATAACATCAGTCAAATGGAACATTCTATCTAATTCAATCATTCATGCGCACACTGACAGAAAACATATTTGCAATCAGGTCAAATCCAGACAGCTGCATGCTGAAGAAACCGAACAAACACAAGAGAACAATGTTTGCTATCATACAGTTGTTCTAAATGCATCACGGGCGAATCGGTGGCTGTAATGGTGCTTATCTAGCTAGACGTGATAACTTGAGTATATAGATGGATTTTTTTCGGTTGTGAAGACCACGGCCGTTCCGAGAATCACAAACAAAGTTTGTCTGAACAACACAAGAACAGCTGGTCAGAATATGACTTCTATTGTCTACACGATCAAATCCTATATTTCTGCTTATCTATACTTAGTTTTTTTTACAAACTCCTGGATAGATTTCGCAAGCTTTTTCATCCAGTACACCCGACATGAAACGAGTACTGGGAAAGCTGCGCGTGGTCGCGAACATTCAAGGCAGTCTACTCTAGAGCGTTTAAACAAATCAGGCCATTTTTCTGTAAAAAAAAACTCAGAAGCAAGAGATGACATATCGTTGCCACCTGATTAGTTTAGTTATCATATTGCTTCCCATATTCATTGGGTAAAAAAATTTTCTTCTCGTTAACTGTCACGGCAGAATGGGAAACCTGTTAAAACATCATTCAGGACAAGCATTCTTTCGCTGCTAATTCTGCTGACGTGACCTCAAAAACCAAAGACGAGCCCATACACAATCGAAAAGACCTGCTAATCTCTATGATACAGAATAAATAAGGGGTTGATTCAGCAGGATAACAAACAGAACGCATACAGGGGATCCAAAATGGTGCACCCGAGTTTGTTATGTTCTTAAAACCAGTGTCAGTGCGAAATTCGAATATCTGTTTGTATCTGCTTCATGACACCATTTGGAAAAAAACAGGATTGCAACACATGTTCCATACTATGCTGGATGTATAGTTTTTGTACTAGCTTGACGACCGTGCCTTAAATAGTTAGGACTTGTTGTTCGAAACAAACATGTGGGAACCCTATTCTGGGGTGCAAACGTCTTCATTTGTAGCGTGTGCAAAGCACAGACAATTTTTTTTCCACGCGAGTAACTTTCCTATATGAAATTGTCAATGCTAATAGCGAACAGATATTTTTCCACGTTTTTCGACAACGAAGTCTGGCAGTAGTCACCTGGCCAGTTCATTGTTAACGCAAATCTTCATGCTAGACGGTAAAGATGAGTGAGCCCCAGTGTGAAGGTTAGCTAACTTCGAGATGCGATTTATGATAACCTATAGGTCATAAAAAGTGTTAACGTCGAAAACGCAAAAGCATTCTTGCTTAGGCTGAAATATGTTGCAACTTGGCAAAACACGGGCACGACTAAGTGGAGATATACTTCTGATTTTGGCCCAACACTACCCTAATTATTTCACAGAAATTATATTTAGCATGGCAAGGAACTGATCAATAAATCGATATGCAATGAAACTGGGCACACCAAAGTTCTTTCAGTCGGGAACTAAGTTGAACCAAGTTGATTTATTTACTTCGGATCCCAACTGGTTGTCCTAATTAGGCGAAGATTCAATCAAATGTTTTAGATATTGAATCCTTTCTATACGTAAATGCTAGGTAACGTGACAATCACGAAAGATGAGCAGGTCACGTTGGTTGCGCCTGGGCAAAAGATTTCAAATCGTCACGGGGTGTATTGTGACCAGGGTCCCTGGGATAGAAGGGCAAACGGCTGAACCGTCTTAAACTCGGTCGTTTTCAGTTTGGTAGCTGTTTCTACGTGCACATGTCAAACTCATATCTTTTTTTGTTCGTCAGAAAACGGATAAAAGGATTGTGTCCTTTTATTGATATTGAGCGTCACTCATGGATAATGGTACACAAAAGTTGATCTACCAACCACTGATATCATACCGTAATGGAACCTAACCTTAGTCGTGTGCAACATAACTCGATGAGGTAGACACCTTTGGGGAAACTTTTGACACTAGAAATCAATCTAACCAAGACCCATTTGCTAACCGTAAGTCTCATCTGGAAGTATCCGCGGTGGAAATAACAAACCTTACGCAGTATTTGAACTGGAAAGTCAAGTGAAAATTACGAACCATGAACCGATAAGCAGCTCACAGGAAGGATACTTTCACTTGATGTGTGAAACTTTCTTCTGAGAAGTTGTCACTCGTGGAACCAGTCAATACTTGATCACGTGAAATGTCACTGTTCACATGATTGTGCCTTGCTTACGGTAAAATAGAGACAATCTTCACAAATTTGTCACGATGAACCAGAAATAGGAAAAAATAAGATTTCCCATTCGCGTGCTTTATGCAACCTTCATTGCCCACTTTACTCACTCGGAGTTTGTGTGATTGTGTTGTTTTGCGGAACAAATTGAACATACTTCACATAAAAGAAAGATGAACACAATGTAAAACTACTGACTGTGTTCTGAATACCAAGGTTACCGAATACAGGCCATGAATAAGTGTCAAAAACCAAGAGTAAGCGACGCACTGTCACTGAGTGACATTTAGTTTACAAACACTTTGGAGCTTTATCAAGCGTTTATTTGAAAACGTAACACAGTCAGACGACGTCCGACGGTTATTCTTGCGTTGATGGACTACTTTGTGGTCTACTGTGTGGTTTTGAAGGGGGGATTAACAAATAAATTAGTTTCAAGGAGTTTCCAAACCTAACTATTTATCGGCCGTGGATGCTCTCAAGTTGATGGTTGATCATACTCATATTGATGTGAGTATTCGATTCTATCACCAAAGATATCCCAACAACCAGAAGCTAGCTCTTAAGTTATATGAGAGACAGATAACTCTGATAATTACGTTCAAGCGAGGTTAGGGGGTTCACACTGGTAGTCTGGATTACCGCAGCCTCTTAGTACATCGAATTCACTTCAAGACCGGATTCATCAGCCCAAAATCGAACTGGATAACAGGGCAGTATGTGCGACTCAAATGAGTCTAATTTCTTGTCAAAATACCAGCATATTTTTCGGGTTTATTAGAATCCCATACAATGTTCCACAATATTCCTCGCAAAATCGCAGAAAACGTACTTTGTGAGGTCCGAACGTCCAGATTTTTTATGCAGGTTTGAAGCGAAACGATGTAGTCGTCCTGCGGTTAGTAGTCGTTGTGGCTGTCCACAGACTGGAAGGATTGATGTCTTTCAGGCATCAAAGTCCAAGTTATGGTCTTGCAAGTTAAGATTAGTGTGCGTCTAAAACAAAGTAGCCAGCGAAAGGTTCATTCCAACAGATGAACAAAAAACAAGGGACATTACCTCAAAGAACGCGTCCGTTGATTTTAACCACAAAATCTCCTCGCTAAATAACTGCATGAATACCAGCGGACAGTAGTTGCCTTGTCAGCCCGAAGACAACATTGCGCCACACGCTTCATCGCCTCAACGTTCTTTACCCAAGTATTTCACGACCTTATAATTTAAATTTGTTTCTCAATTTTTGCCATCGGCCTATGGGAAAAAACCTAGGGAACATCGAAATGTTTTGTATCTTAAGGATAGCTTACCAAACGGTATCATGTACTACAGCCTTTTTCGAAATAAGCCCAGAAAAAAGAAGAGGTGTACAAAGAAGGAATTAATGCATAGACGTAATGCACTACTCATAAGGTTGCTGAAAATTCTTCGACAGCCCACGACCGGTTTCGCCCTTCTTGGGGCTCATCAGGTAGGCGCAGTCCCCGAGTTTCCGTCAACGTTATGTTCTACTTGAACCCAAATTGGACTGTTTTCGAGAAATACACTCATTTGCATATCAATTTGGTTTTTGCGAGAGACTCACCTGGAACCCAGCTGAATCTCCCGTTTGTGATGTTTTCAGGCAACTGAATGTGCTGCACCAGGCCGCCTCATGTTCCGGTCGTGGGCCGTCGAAGAATTTTCAGCAACCTTATGAGTAGTCCATTACGAATATACATGTATCGCGATATCTCGAATATCGTAGCAACTGGAACATGAGGCGGCCTGGTGCAGCACATTCAGTTGCCTGAAAATATCACAAACGGGAGATTCAGCTGGGTTCCAGGTGAGTCTCTCGCAAAAACCAAATTGATATGCAAATGAGTGTATTTCTCGAAGGAATTAATGCGTTTAAGTTCCGCGGGATTCAAGTGGTGCACAGATTCCACCTTCAATCCCCTCCTTCTATGCCATCCGTAGATTGGTCGCTCAGTCTAAAATAGAGATCCAGTAAGGAAAACTTTGTTTTCATAAGTTTACTGGTGTTATTGTAGTCATTTATGAGACTTCTTAGCTAAAGATTTAGTGTAGGTTTCGCAGACATTAGCTACAGTTTGCAAACAGTTCATAATTGGAGGAAGCGATAGCTTTTCACGCGTTCATTGCTTATCAAAACACCGAACAACATCAATAGAAACTTAAAGCATTTCATCACACGTTTGTTTTCTCGTTGTTAGGGCCAGAATGAACAAACATTGGTTTACTTCCTGAATCTCCCATTAAGTCGAACCGTTTACCGAATCGGCATGCTTCTCCACTTCACTCCATGATCAATAACGCTGCTCATACCTAAATTTTCAACCCCAGATCCAAACGCTTTTAGAGAGTTTCATTGCTTTCTAGTCTTTAAGGTTGAACAAGTGGCAATGTTTTAAGCGACTGACGAAACACTGATGTAATGATGAAGCCTAATCTAAGGGAATCGTGGTCCAAAGTGCAAGTAGAGTTGCCTTTATCGCACGAGGGAAACACTTCAGCATCACATAAGCCTCGGTTCTCTCCAGTAAAACTGGATTATTCTGTAAACTATTTAGATATATCACTGTTTTCAAGAAAAATCAGACGCGCAGCTGTTTATAGCAACCGAGAACTCCGCTTGTTGGTGCAAAAATCTAGTCAGCGGCTTTCTTAAAGTCGTCGTACTGGGAGGATATCACTTCTCGCAGGACTGAAACCAGCTACAGAGAGGCACTTGTGACGGGCTACCCTGGCCAACTGTTATCCATGTGATCCAATCGTTCATGCTCCATCTTGCTTGTTCACAAACGAGGGTCAATGATCATTACGATTGTCGTTCCAGTTGTCGTTTCGTTGACTCATTGAAGTCGTACAGCGAGTTAAATCGAGTACTTGCACACTAGCAACAGTTCAAGCCGTCGTGTGTGTGGATGTCAACTTGTCTTCATCCTCAAAAAATTACGTTTTTATGCACACAAAAATCCTCAATGAGCACTTACTTGGCAAGCGAGATCTAACATACTCAGTCCAGTAATTCCTGGAAAAAAGCCTGAATCTGCGCAGAATAACTACGCATGATTTCGTCATTCAGAACGAACGCAATTTCAGTTGGTCACTTTGATGATACCTACCTAAGAACAAAAGAGCTACGGTAATGTGGCGATCCCTCAAACGCCTCACTGGAACGCACTTAAGTGACATGCGTGTAGAAATGGCACAAGGTCGGAAGTCTTACGCAAAAACAGTCTTAACAAAGCAAGCTCAAACCCGATTTAAATGTTAGGCAGCGACATAAACATGCTCAAAGTAATTGCCGTGTATTTTTGTGTTTCATAATAGTTCATATTCGTTCTGATACGGAAATATTCACCTCCGGTGGCACCTTTTGTGGTTCGGGTTGTTCAGGATTTGTCAGCTTGCGTATGCAAGGATAACTACTCACCCTTCTACGACAGAAAGTTTTAGGTCAATTCAACTTTTCTGAATTGCAATTACAAGCTATGCAGGTCTGCATTACGCGTGCGATCACCAGCGAATCTACTGTAGAGGTGGCGATGACAATGATGTCATGGTTTTTTGAATACCCATTTGATGGGTTTTCAAAGTGAAATTATTGGTTTGAGGAAACAGAGCTGAACAAATGACTGCCCATTACACCGTTTTCAATGTTTCTGAACAAATATAGGTAGTCTTTGGAGATTAGGGCCAGCAGGAACCACTCAATCTTGGTCTACATGCCACCTTGTTTTCATCCATGATTTTAACTGTTATTTTCTGGTAGCAGTGGGTGCAGCTGTGTGATTTGTCGGGTCCGTTGAATCTGACTGGAAGACCTTGACATACTCTATCGGTGTGAGTTCAGTACTCTCGGAGTAAACAGTCTTCAGCTCCATCAAGAGATGCTTGGTTTCCAGATTCAAGCTTCGCTTAGAGGAGCTTATTTTACTACCAAAGAAAATTTGCTCAACCACGGGAGTTGTCTAAGGAGGGCAGAGGTAATCATTTCTATCAGCATTCAGAAAAGATTCCTCATCGATTAAGGGTTTGCAACCCAAACGACGACCTGTATTCGTCCAGCTGAGTTAAATTCGACAGAGTAGTGACTGGAATGCATCAATCCGTTTTTTTTTCAAATAAGTCTATAAACACAAATCTTATACAAAAAATCTAATGCACCCAACTATCGCCTTCCTGGGAGAGACTGTGGCAGTCTATCTGAATGTGCAAAGGTCCGCATAATTCTCCACAACAAGACTGTCGAACCTAGGAACAAACTCCATGACTGACTCAATCGGCTATATCACTGGGTGCTTCTACATAAGAGCAAGTCACTCAAGTTAAGAAATAAATTGTCACCAACCTGTTTCATCCAGAATTTTCGGACAGCATAAAGCGTTTGGGTAAATGGGCAGGTCATTAGTGAATGCTAGAAAGTGTGGGGGCCTAGTAATAGGCTCTGGAACACTCCGCAAAGAGTTGCCCTGGTTTCCAACCTGAGCTTACTAACGCAAGCAACCACAGTGCAATGCTTTAGATAACATTTATTCCACTTACGGGAGAGCCAGTGTTGCACTACGCTTCGCTGGGCACTTTCCATAAGTGAAGGTAAATGACATCTCTCTCTCTGCACCATTGTGGGTGTTCCATGTTCAGCTATCTCACGCAAACACACAAGTGGCCAGAAAAGACCGCATAAGTTTGCTGTTAGTACAGTGAGATTCCGGAATTTTATTTAAAGTTACCCCCTGCAACTGTGGTTAATTTTATGCTGAAAAGCAGGACTGCCCAGCGATTCAGTGAACACACAAAAACCACCGGAGCTAAATTAGAAGCGAGAACAAATGCAGCATCGAACTAACCCAGGGTCTTGGGTTGCATGCAGTGTACAGCAGTAAGCCCCGCGTGAACAAAAACTCATTCCCTGATTAGATAGCAGTAAGCATCTCTGAGGCATAGACAGGTTGTTTCGTGACTCGCTTGACACCCTTTGTAAAGAATACCAAGGTAGGTTATTAAATTGTGGAGTCACCTTAACTTGAAAAAGCTATAGATCCCATGGCCGGCTATTACTGAGCAGGCCAGCAACTGACCATTATTTGGGTAGGGACGAGTTTACCGATCCGCCGGCTTGCAGCTCTGGCGTACTCAGGATGTCCTCGATTAGGGGGTGTGAAACGTTTTTGGCCGGATGCCCGTTATCGGTCGTCGCTGCACAAAGGCATAGTTTCGAAGGTGCTCGGTTTTTTTACCGTAACACTGCGTTTCAAGCATTGTTGTACTTAGATAGATCGACATCGAGTCAAACTTTAAGATTCGTGGTCTGCTACTCTCATGGCTAGTGATTATTGTGGGCGTCGGTTGTGTATCTACCAGATGAAACGAACTGTGGACAAAATTTTGTTTGACCTAATCATGCTGAAGGCTGACTCGGTCGCCAGGGTAGCCAAAGTTTGAGAAACCGCAGATAGAAATGAACTTCTATTTCCCTCTTATCTGACGGTAGACGCGTTGGCTTCTTTTCAAGTCACTCTTTGGGTCCGGCAATTGTCGAGATACATCCGTTTGGAACACTTATTCAGAGTTGCTATGCCACAAGTTTTCTGGAAAACCTAATCAGGCATGCTAGTGACTCCTACTGGTGGCTCAATGGTGACATTTCTACTCATTGCATCTCTTCGTCAGTTTTTCATGTGGCTGGGGGCGTTGGAGGTAGCTCAGTCAAGCAACTGGATACGAATAGGGCTAGGAGTCTGGGTTTGGCTGCGGTGTGGACCCATTGGCCACTTGGAGAGCATTTAGTGCCGATACTGCTTAGTTAGGTCCTCGCCAAGGGTCCAGCTGATGAGACTTTGGTAAACTGCTGCGGCTGATTCCGAAATTCTTCATCTAGTGGTTTGGTGGACAACCGGTTAGTGTTTAATCCAAGGCCGTTTCACCTCTCTGTCTCAGAGTCACAACTGTGCCACGCCTGAGTAAATCAACAACTGCTTATCCCAGGTGGCCTCGTGTTTTCCTGTTCGATGATTAACCGATTATCCCACGTACTATGAAATTATCGTTGGAACGTTTCTCAATGGCGAGCTGTTCAAACAAATGCTGCAAAGAATTTCTTGGAATTTTTGGTGCATTCGAGAGAACTGGTGAGATTCAGGTCGGCACTTACCGAAATAAACTAGGCCCCAGGATGGAAGCACTCAATATCAGTCTGAATTGTCTTTCTGCAGAGAGTCTGTATGTAATTCTGCTTTGATGTGGCTATGGCAATGTTACTAGACATTCTTGCGCCTGAACGCACACGGGAACTTGACATTCGCCTTGTGGGCACCAACAGATGAACAAGGAAGAGTTTGCGTCAGAGCTGATATCCCCGGACATTTTGACTGCTACATCCTATGATTATGACTGCTGTGTTCTTTGAAACTCTTAAACATACATTAAAAAGCTTTGACTGCGCGCCGTTAGAAGAGTCTAGGCAATCGCTTAGAGTTAGTAGTATTCACTTGTTGAAACGACGAAGTAGCCTGGAGATATCTTGAGATGTTGTCCACTTGAGTTCCAATTCAAATCTCGCCACCGGAAAAGATGGTCCCAAAAAACGCGTCTGCTTGACAACATGGTTAAACTACATCTTGTTTGATAGGCGTGTAATAAAAACAATTGGTGCCAAAAATTTCCCATCAACTAAGCGTCGCTCATGCTCAACTTCGTTGGCAATGTTGCGTTGCTCACGTGCCAGATATTCTACCTCCGGTAACAGTAGTCCAATTTTACAATCGTCAACTGCTTGCAGCTTACTATCCACAAAGAATATACACAGACCTTTTGCAAGTCAAGAGCCAAATTATTGGTTGACCCTGATTTTATCTTGGAACCAGCCTTCTACACAGATCAAAGTTCACTTAGGCTGCGTTGATCAACTGATTCAGGCTTTTACTGAGTGCTCAGAAAGACCTGGCAGTCACTCTGAGACTACCTTGGTTTTATTGATTATTCATGTTGCAGTTTAGTTCCACACAAACGATGCAAATAGCTCAGCATTGTGTTTCGGTTTATCCAGTAGTGCGACAGACGAGATTGTGCAAAATAAACTCATTCCGCAACACAGCAAATTCAAATTGTTCCGTACCGATTTAGAAGTCTGGGCTTTATTCTAGACCTTAAAAGCTTGGGGTTTTTAAGAAAGAACACTTTAAGAAGGAAAACCATTTTGTCTGTTAATCTCTCTAAGATTTCAGCTAGGGCAAATTCCGGACTAGAATATGATATGGACCTGTAAAAGCGGGAAGCAAGGCTTACGAGCTTTCGAGCTCAATATCTGGATGTTTTTGCTACGAAATAATTGGCGACAAAGAGAGAGAAAGAAACTTATTTGCCCTGCGCCGGTTTTTAGAGCTCAAACATGAGCTTGTGCATTGCTGATTACCTCCCATTCCACTGAATACAGTGGGTGAAACTTGACCCTCATGTGAAATAAAAAACAGACCAGCTGGAATATAAGCCAACCAGGAAGACACGGTTAGGCGTTGGTCTAAAAGCAACCAAGGACATATGAAAATTACGATTGCACTCAACTGTGGTACTTGTTACATCTAACTGCTGTTCCCATTCCAGTGCCTGATGCCAGAAAGAACTCACCGACAAGCGTACACAACAGCTTTATTCCAAACAAGCGAATGCGTGCGAGTGCAGAAGTTACAGCGGTTCCGCGCTATTTAAGGGGCACTTTCCGACATTCATCCAGGCTATCTGGTAGGCGTTTAGTGAACACCCATCAACATCGATCATGCTTCTATGAAATGCCTGAAAGTTGATCACATTCGGTCGTGCTTCTGTGGCGTGTCCGAACAGCCATCGGTTTTTGCTGAATTGATTAAATGATTGACTGGTCTGGATGCTTGCTGGCTTTCCTATTGAGATTTATGTGGAGTTTTGGAGTCTCAGTAGGTTCTGGGCGTCCTGGGTTACTTACAGGAATCTGGCCTTCCTGATGGTACTCTTGTGGCTTTACACATGCAAGCTTCCATGTCATGACTTATTTGGAGACCAGGTGGGATGTCCGCCTTGCTAATATATATATATATATATATATACCAGTTTTCCCATCCTTTTTTTCTTCCAGGCTGATAATCATTCTCTTGTTTTATCTCAAAATATTGAGGATGACAGTATGCAGTTTAACCATATCCGTCAAGTAAAAACCTCTTGAAACCATCCACTCTACTCAGGTAATTTACCCATCATCAATGGATCTGTCCTCAGTTTGGAGAAGGCACTACATGTCCAACTGCACAGAAAATCTTCCTTAAGTAAAGTGAGACGTTTCATTCCTTTTAGGCTAATGGGACAACAACCGATCGTCCGCTCACATAGCAAGCGTCGCCATAATCAAGAAAACTCGAAGCAATGTTGATCCGATCTTACATAGAAACTTTCTTCTTTTCATTCAAAACACACAATAAATCTAAGAAGTAAAACCGAGTACGCTTCCTAAGTGCATCTAAAAGCCCTTGAGCCAGGTGTTCCTTTTTTCTACCCGACCAAGGACTTGGCTGTAACGTGCACATCATCCATCAAGCAAAACGAACAGATTGCCTATCAAAAAATCACTGAGGCAAACACAACTTGATTACAAGAACGATGGATGGAATAATTCCACCGCACACCGTGCCATTAATCCTCCTCACGCGAGATTATCTCATTTTGTGTTGTATGTTCATCCGATGGAATTGGACGGGAAATCCAGGGATCTAGAAACCTGGATTCCGGTGAGTAAGGACACACATTTCTTACTAGTGGCATGGACCAATAAATTAGAATACAACAAACTTCCGAAAAAGCGTTGTACCTAAACCCGGACTTTTCAGTCAGCGGGCCGAACCAAACATGCGTCTCATTCGTCATGTTGTACAGGTCAAACAGTTAAGGTGTAGACTACCTGCCGTATTCTGGAATGTTAAACTGAGTGACGCGTGAATTTACAAACCAAAAATTGGAAAGTCTTGAGATTTATCAACAAAATGCAATAATACATGTACAGAAACACGTATATAAAAGGGATACGGACCTCAAATTATAGAAATTTTTGTCTAACTTTTTGCACAAATTGGTGCAAGTCCAAAGAAAGCCTTAGCATGTAGTAAAAACGTCGCAGTAACAGCACACTCACAGAGAACGGCAAATCGATCTGAATTTGGTGACAGCACAGCACGTGGCAATGCAAGTAATAAAAAACGCTTAAAAAGTTCGTCAAAATTGGTTTTATGTGCCAAGAGTCAAAGGTTTTTTAGAGATTAGGGTTGCGCGTCGAACCTATGAGGTAGACGTAGACAGTGAGTTCAGGCAAGAAGAGGGTTTGACCCAATGGCTTCACTGGGCCCCCTTCGAAAGATTCGGTCCAAAGGTGATTCCGTCCCCATATTTTATGAGTTTGGCGATCAGCCAATAAGCTGATCAATAGTTTGCACGATCGACACAACTTCGACTCGTTTTCACTTTTAGTGCGGACAACGGAAATTTTGAAAAACCCATGTTCTCCTATTATTCAACTGTTATATAATGTCGTCCATCATTTACAAGCGGTTAGTGAAGTCCAGTCTGAGAGTGATTCCACTGTTTTCCTTTCAGATGAAATTTTTGTCGTGTAATGCACACGGATAATTTCTTTCCTAATTATACGTGCGCACATAAGTTTGGTGGAAACTCGGCGCCTACCTGTGGAGCCCCAAGAAGGGCAAAACCTGTTATGGTCTGTCGAAGAATTTTCAGCAACCTAATAAGTAGTGTATTACATCTATACCTCGTCTATACTTTAAAAGCCACAGAGACTATAATACAGAGTGGTATCAGAAATTCAGATTAAAACCAATCAATGCTGAAAATCCGAGATGCGTTGCTATTTGATTGTTTTCCAGTGACATCAGTAGTATCTTACTGCATTTTGGGGAGATTCGAACCCACAGTGCCATGGGTGGTTGATTATAACCAGAAGCTTTTATTTCCTGCCGAGTATTCTGAAGTTTGGTGGTTCTCTGCCGAATTAGATTTAAAAAAATCACGTTTTGTTTCATCGAAAAGAAAACACTTTGGTGAGAAAAAATACAATCCAGGTTGTTTGAATGAGGATTATCTTAAAGTCAGTTTTAACAAGCGGTACTCTATCCCGCCAGGTCATTGGGCTGATAAGTCAACCTAAAATACACAGCCACGAAAGGTACTGAGAATAATGAAGTTGATTAGAAGAATAGATTTTGTACAAAAATTTGGTTTTAACTGAGTTTTCAATAATGGTGTTTTCTTTTTCGCCTCGTTAGAATTTGGGGTTTGTAACGACAGGATTTGACAGACACCATACTGGTTCAACGCATCGCACTACTAAGTCAGTACCGAGTCACTGGCTTACGGAGATGTTGAATGACCAGATCATTTGCTACATAACTGCGGAACAACACATACACTGGCAACCCATGAATACAAACAAGGTTTGCTTGCCTGTTACAGGAGACCGCCATCCGTCTTTTTCTGTGGTTATTCAACTAGGAAACGGCCAGTGAGGAAAAGCTATGGTTTTCCAAAGAGTGTACCCTCGAGGATTGAGTCTTGCAGTAAAATTGGCATGCTTCTAAAAAGACGACTATTGTGTTTTCCAGCAAAGTTGCCGATGACATGTGAATTATGACTCTACAAGTCGACCCTGTCATCCTCACTAATGGTTGGTTGTCCCCCATCCCCAAAACGCACCGTGACATCTTTGTTACGGTGGCTTGACAACCAGATAGCTGAGTGTTGAGTGATTGTTGCTCCACACCTTTCACACACTTTGATATGAGAATCGTGAAACTGGCAGATTTTACAAACTTCAAGTGGTTCTGGGTGGGCGAGGAAGCAACTGTTGTACTGTAACAAACTAGGATTGCTGATCTTACTCGACAATGACACTCGACACAGTGACACTGCAATATTGGGGGAAATTTTGTCAGGACAACTTGACAGTTTCCTAAGAGAAGTATGGGCTTTTCGAAGTTTTTCCGGTAGAACTGGTTCAGAACTAGGACGTTTTGTAGTCAACCTTCAAACCAACCATCGTTTGCAAAAGGTATTTCATTCACGATGGTGTCTGCCAAATGAACTTGGAAATGCTTTATGATATGGGGTTTTATGTGATTTACTTTATGTCTCATGTCTAATACTACGCAAAGTGAACCAAAACCTGATGAATGGTTATAAATATAAACATGAACAACTGAAACTTTTGTTCTTTACGGCGTGATGTGAGAAGAATACCATCAGACTAGTGCACCCGACTGCATCAGTCAAATGCTTGGCAGTAACGGAAAACTGAGAGCCCTTAGTAGCCAATGGAAGTGGATGAAGGTTATGAAGATGAACGTGGATCAATTCAATGCTGCGCACGGTTGTTCACGTTTAAATTCCTCAGCACCTGAAACCAGCCTTCAAAATGCTCATTCAGATTCACTATATTTTGGAGATATTAGAGGAGATGAAAGTAGTTCTTCTGATGGCTGTCCTCTTCCGGTAACGAGTACTGGAACAATCATTTCCACAGCCTACGCAATATCAGTTGCTTATCGTTCTATTTTTTATTTTTCCTCCCGGCCTCGGTTTTCTTATTTCTTTACAATTGTTTCTTAACGGTTTTCCTCATTGTAGGCATTGAACATATGTGAAAAGCATGATAATTCTCCCCTTTTATTCACCTGTTCCCTGTGGTTTTACTCTTTTTTGCTCACCATTCACCTTATCGCAGTACAGTCCCGTCCATCACAATAACCACTTACTCAGCTCGGTCTGCTTTGACTTGTCCTGTCGTGACTTCCGTGTGATCGCGTAAAGTAAATCGGAATGAGACTGATTTAAGAAAGTACAACAACAATCGACAACAATGAGGCACCACTCCACTCGTCGTTTTCCGGAGCACAGACTTTAGCACCCTATTGTGCCGACCATTTTGAGATTCGCGCACTTGTTGGCTCCATGAGGGTGAACAAATGAGGTTTGTTGTATACGTTCGCTCACTTGTGTTCTCATATAGTGCAGTAAACTTTTAAACTCAATTCTTCCTGGATATTCAAGCCATTGTGTAATTCAAACTTCTGTGTCGGAATGCTAACAATGGATTAGGTTACCGGATTTTAACTTTACTTGTTCCGCAAAAGTGTGGCTTGAATTGAGCTAGCAGACGGCCGCCAAATGGGGAGAGGTGTTACACAGTGAGAAGCGCGTCGTCTTGGATACTGGTTCAGTCATCTGCAATTTCGAAAATAAGAATTCCTTCGCGGAGTACACTAATTTGCATAAAAAACGGTTTCAACGGGAAACCGAGCATAAATAACTGCAATAGCTTTAGCACAAGCAGTGTATTTGGTAAATGATGCGCTCAAACAACCTTGCCTTTGTTATTCGATCTAAAATATACAAATACATTTGGTCTGATGTCCTCTGGGGTCCTCCGCAATTCTGACTGTGATTCAACGGAGGCAAAATTCACCATTCTACTATGACTAACTCCGGTCGATACTGACCACAAAATATTTGAGCACTTAACCTGTGGCATCACGAGAACAATACGTCATCCGAGAAAGGATTTCACATAGAAAAACCATTACCATTCAATTAGTTTTTTAGTCTGCGTCTTAACAAGCCCATACTCAACAATTTATGCTAAATATCTACAAGCTCTTGGTTTATCTCCACAAAAACATTAGAAAAACGTCGAAACTACATAAGTCTGAGAGAGGAAACTGTAAGGAATGTAGTAACACCAATTTGTTGCCATGTACCTGCTTTCACGCCCTGGCTCAAAGTTTAGAGTGTAGCCACAATATGAATAAAAGTTAGTTTCTCATCGTGGCCGTAAGATAGACGCAAATTGCATTGTCAGTAGTATATTTGCGTGTTAAACTGTTATGTCTGCGGGATACACTTTTAGCATACTTATAGTCTCGTAGTTACCAATGAAGAGGTTTGTGTGAAGGTCGGAAACGGTTTCACGTGCGACTAAAATGCGATACTCATGGGTATTGAAAAAAATCTATTTGTTTAAAATAGTACAAACACTAAAGGATACATAGAGATAATTCTGGCCATTTACACGCAGAACGCACAAGTTAGTTCCTCATTTATCAAACTATAAAACAGCAGTAGCGAAAAAGCATTTGTAGCACAATAGACACAAAACGAACAACAACAAACGAATTTTGGTTCTGTCGCCTTTGCTTTCAAATTCCAGACTCATTAAAAAAATTTATTCCTGATTTGTTCGAAATTTCTCTTTAATTTTTTGGAAAAATTCACAAAACTGTACAAGAAATATACAAAGCTTTTCAAACAACTGTAAAGTTCATTAAAGTTATTCCAAAAATTTGACTTACATGATATCCTCACCAATTGCCCTAAGTTTGAATGGGGAACACAATGAGTGGTCAGGAGACAGGCCCCTAATTGACCAAGCTACACCATGAACCTATTGCTTAGTAGAACAGCTTTGTTGCATATGCTTCAGTGGGCAAACTCAATAAGCACACAGCAGCTGTCCACGTGCAGATGATGGTCCGCATTTTCTGCGATAGCTTGCGCCGCAAAATCTTCACACCAGGCTAATCAATCAGACACTTGAACACACACAGAAGGTGCAACTTAACCATTTTGGGTCCGCATGGTAAATTACGCTCTGTAAATTACTGCTCTGTCTATAGATGGACACAAGACCGACATTTGTATATTCACAGGCTACTAGAGCTTGAGACTGGGGAGGGGGAACTTTCTCGTTGGATAGATGGGTCAGACTTTAGTCCATTCTGGAGGCGCAATTGCGGGCATCGGCTTCGTCGCGTGGTCAACCAGAGTTTGAAGCTGTGTACGTTAAGAGCTGCTGGCGAGGAGGGGATTAGCGATGAGCAGAGTGAAGAGTGTTACCAACCACACAGTTCACTTGTGTGAACACTGTGACAGTGAATCACATTCGTCCAAATTAAAAAGTATACGTGTATATTACAAAGGTGTCACAGTATAGAGATTTAGTTCATGTTTGCATATGTTAAGACTGACGGAATGTAAAGGCAATTTGTGGAGTCACGTGTGAGGCTTCTTATATGGCAGAACTTTGATGTGCTGTTGGCGGGAAGCCTGAATGGTCATATGTGTCACATGCGGGCCCTGGCGGTTGCTGATTTCATTTTTGTCCATAGTAATTTTCAGTTCAGCACGTTCGAGTGCATTTTTCAAACTGTTTGAATAAAATAGTTAC
Source organism: Clonorchis sinensis (assembly GCA_003604175.2). Classification (NCBI taxonomy): domain Eukaryota; kingdom Metazoa; phylum Platyhelminthes; class Trematoda; order Opisthorchiida; family Opisthorchiidae; genus Clonorchis; species Clonorchis sinensis. The sequence goes on along the minus strand of CM030369.1, from coordinate 191,304,950 downwards.
TTTTAGTGCACTTGTCTTTCGGCTTCATTTGACTTGATATCGAGCGTCTTCTGGTGAAAACGAGTTAGAGTCGTACACAAGCGTAACCGTAATAGAATGTGAATTCACCCAGGTGTATCAGCCGTCACGTTGCCCTTAATGAACCCGCTAACAACTGCGGCTGATAAGTGGTGAGACTAATGGGCAGTCTGTGTCACTAAGCATTTTTTGCAGCTTTTTTTAACTTGGAACCATATTCAGAGCAACCCAATCCATCTTCAACAGAGTATTGGGTTTGATAAACACGCTTCAGCTGTCCGCCATTTCGGCCGATTGTTGTGTTTACGAAGAGATGGGTAGAGCCTCATTAGCCGCGCATGCTTGGAGGCTGCGATTGCCAACTTTAAATGTGCCGAAAGAATTCCTCGATTCTCTTATTTATGCAAAATGTAGCCTTCCACTTTAACAACTAGTGGAAATCCCTCAGGTTGCGTTGCATTCGAACTCCACAAGCAAGCACTCCGCACGTTTTGGGGAAAATGAATTGACGCCAGGTTGTACTAAAACTGGTTTGAAGTTCAGTCTGTACTCGGTCACCTACCATCCGGTTTACAGAATGCGTCGCAATCTAATTATCCACTGAGCTAAACACCGTTGGTTGTTGAAATTCCATGAAGTCAATAGTGGGTTATATAAATAACCGGCGAGAACGGGAAGAAAGTGAGTCTCCGCTGCGGCATGAGTGGCCACCTTTCATCGTAACAGGATGCCTCCTCAGACTTTGAGATTGAGCAGATGATTTTGGCTAGTCCTATCGAACTTTAGTAAAGCTGTGTTTGGTAATTGCTAAATACGCAGACTCTGAGATTATGAGAAACGCAATGTCTATCGGACTCCTTTCCGGTCAGTCCACGGACTCACCGGCCCATATGACCCCGGACAAAAAATTACCAATGGAACTTTCAAGTGTTTTGGGTCAAACTTTTAGCTGAGTTAAGCAGCAGCGACCTCAGACCAGTAACAGTTCATCTTAACTTCCACTCACTTGATCATGGGCGTAAGACATTTTGGGGTAAAATGGCTGTGCAAGGTTTAATTGCCCACTATTTTAGTCCCCATTGCGTAATCAAATGACTAACCTACTCTCCATTGTGCATTCCCTCTTTTCAGGCAATGGCAACAATTCTTGAGAAGATAAACGATGATGTAGAGCTGTTCCAGCTGCAAATCCTATCTCAAGAACTCCCGAGGAGGATTTGAACTTACAGTCTCCCATCAAAAGCAGAAATACTTAAAAAGCAGCAACTTGAGCCCTTTTCAAACGCTAAGAGTAAGAAAGAGATAAGTGGTCTAGTTCGCTGGAAATTTCTATACACTCATCCGACAGGATAAATCAATGGACGAAGCGAGGTCGAAGAAGTGCATTGTCCTCCAACATGAATAGTGCACGCACTTTTCTCCAGTTTTAGAGTCACTAAAATAGCATTTCACGGATTTTTGGGGGCTTGAGACTGTTGGTTTCCACACAAAAAAGCGTAGTGCTGAAGCGACGCTGGTGAAACATCCAACTTACCAGAATTATCCCTTCTTTTTCCGAGAAAATGCTGAACCAAACAGCAAATTGCAAACTGAAGTATAGCAGTATCCGGCGCAGGTTGATTTTTGAGCTTCCCAAATTCACAGCCTTAAGTAGCGTAATCAAACTTTAATGACGGTCGTTTTCTTAGCTCTATGAGCCATTTTTTCATCTACTGTGTCTTGAGGCTGTCCTCTTATTCATTTTAGACGACAGGCCTCTTTGCATATACATGGGCACGCGTGAGAAAGTCCCAAGTTAGCGTAAGCACTCGCTGAAGAAATATGCGAACAGGAAAAAGCATCTGGTCTAGTTATCGGCACACTGGTCTGCAGCATGGAAGAATCTAGAATAAAATAATGTGGGCCACAAAATTACCCACTTGCAGATAGAGCAGATGATGTCTTATCAGTAAAACGCAAAATTATCAGCTTTTGTGGACCAGCTTTTATTCCGATGAGAAAGTGCAATCATAGCGGTCTTATCAGGGCCTTCCCTGAGCAAACAATCAAGTCTGTCCAATAAATCGAAGTCGCTCCAAAAGCGTGGTTGCATTCATGAAACAGTTATCAAGCATTACAGGTCTGTTGATGGTGAACGAGCTAAAGCGCTCCCGATTAGTTTGCAGACACTGCAATCCTTCGGGATAAGCGGGGCTGAATGTAATTAAAAATCGGTTATCTAGAGCGTTTACGCCTGACACCTTGAATCATTTCATCCATAACCGAAGTAAATATGCCGGTCGGCTATAAACACTGGTGATCGGTGGAAACTTTCCGACGCCTCTTATCGACCTCTTTGTCAAACTTCAGTCATTCTCCTTCATCCCCCGAGTATACAATACCAACCCATGAGAAACTCCGGCCCCCAATATTATGGTGTGGTCATCACTATTCACGGAATAAGTCCGCATACATAGATACTTTCCGTACCAGTGCTAAAAAAGTAGTTTATTATGGTCTGCTCAACTGAGCTGAGGCGTCCGGACTAAGTTAGTTACTAAGCGTAGCAAAAAGGCGCCCGTGTAACGCGGTTAAACGTGTGCGAGTCCACAGGAGTTTTACGAATAACGGGAAGAAAAAATTCAAGCTGTCCTTATTTCTCGCATCAGGTTAACTTCTGGCCGACCAAAACATTAATTTGTACACTGATGATATCCATCCCATTAGGAACAGACGATAAGACGTGAGAGGCCAAAAAGGCTTTAAAAGTGTGTTGTGGTCCAGTGTTTCACCAAGTTATTCGCTCTTACACGGCCCTATCAGTTTGGGGATGGTCAATTTTCTGTTGTGGTTTTTTTTTCTGTAGATAGGTATAAATACTGCAGAGTATCACGGATGTTAAAACGTTTATTGAGAAACCAAGGCAACATGCCTAAAAAACAGACTGGGAAACGAAAGATTACAAACAACCTAACAAAATGCCAAATGGAATACCGTACCATATACAAGAAATGCTAAAAAACAATTAATTGGAAATCAAGTACAGGCTGCTCCCAACAAAAAGACCGATCTGACGTGCTACCAAACGCAATAGGTCGTATCCAGAATAACCCTACGAAATTATGGCATTGAAGTATACAGCTGATAAGACGCAGGTAACATATTGGATGAAGTACCATATACATTCTACTTAAATAACGTATCTATCACATACAGCATATGAAAACAAGTTTCGAGGAAGCGATCTACACTACCAACAGCCCACTAATGACGTCTCCTCATTTGATGTTGAAAAGTTTGTAAAACAGGTGCGAAACACGGAAATTGAACAAACGAGCAACGGAAATTATCCGACCATCAAATTGCCAGATATCTCCCTGCTGTCCAACACTGCAAGATCTGCTGCTCGGTTTCATTCAATTTCGAAAGCACAAAAAGTTGTCTATCGCAATGCATTTGGATCGAATACAAGATACTTTTGTAACAGGTGTTCTGTAAGTCATGTATTCAGAGCAGGTGTTGTCTGATAAAATGACGTTTTATATGGCGATTAAACTGTGTGTCGAATAAGGCTTACACACGCATCCATAGCGTTTCGTTGCAATGTCCAGCCCCATCACAGATTAGATTATTCCATGAATGTTCATTTAAAAAGTGCATTTTGGAGCAAACGAATGCACCTCAATTGATTCTCCAAGAAACAGCTGTTTCAATGTCCGGATTTCTAGTGATTTTCTGCAAGACAAGGGATAGAAATCAGATCATCTTAGGTGGTAGAGTTTTTTGTGTCATGGGATTTGTCTAGTTTGATTCGATCAGGCAACCTCCAGGTGAGATACCTGATGACGTGATTTCCCGAAGCATCTGAGGTGACGAAACGAAACAAAGGCTGCTCCCGCAACGTAATTTCTTGCTCTCTGAATTCTGTTCAATTTCTTGTGTGCACAGGAAAGACATCCTGAGGAAAAGAGCTAACAGACTCAACAGTACTTCGGTTGAATGGACCTAATGGTTTGGTCGGTTAGCAAGAAAGGTTTGTCGGTAAAGCCTAGAAAGCCATTAAATTACTGAGGCTCAGTGATGACGCAGCGGTAAGCTACTCTGTCTAATCCAACCGAAGAGTTTGAAGCAAACATCATCGTCATCGACAGGATGAAATCAGTGTTCAACATTGATGCTTCGCTGCCTTATTTAAAGGCCTTACTGTGAAGCAAAGAATAAAGGGGGATCCGAAAGGGGCTTAGTGCGAGTATCAGCAACAGCACCCAAACGGTTCGTAATCTTTTTCGTATCCCTCTGCCAGGTCAAGGAGTGGCCACCTCTCTGCTTCCGCCACTCTGAATTAGGTACGCAACACAGCATTCTCCTCGGTAAACCACAGTTCGGCATACGCAATACATGACCTAACCAGTGTGGCTTCTGGCGCTGGACACATTCCTAAATGGAAGTCCCCGTCGCTCAAGCGAAAGCTCGTTTTCTAACTGCCTCGTTGCGGATTCACCGACACCAACCCAAACGAGCTAGGGTTCTGAAACAAGAATTCTCAAACACCCGAAGACTTCTCGGTTCCGCTGCTCAAACAGGCCAAGTCTCAACCATACAATAAAACCGTCCGTACTGTAATTTGATACACAGGTCCCTTGAGATTCAGGGACATAGGTGTCTCAAATTAACAGACGCGACCCGAGCCCTGCAGATTCGTGCACTGACTTCATCTGTCACACTACAATCAGAACTAATACAACTTCCAAAATACGTAAAACGTACGAGTGTCTCTCCCGGGATTTTAAATCGCGTGTTTGGTGACTGCATACCCAGGAGCACAACCTTATACTTTGTAGGTGAAAAGTGCATGCCAAAGGATGAGATGACTTTGGTTTTTTCATCCAAAAACACCTGCGCCTTCGAAGACGGACACGATGTCGTCTGCATATTCCAGTTCGACAGGGTTTTTGTCAGAGGCTATTTGAACACCGGGGTTTTGAAGACCTTCCAGTGTTCGTCTCATTATTTCATTGATCACGAAATTGCATACGAATGGAGAAAGTGGGCACCCCCTGACGGACACTGCTTTGTCTACGGAAGCTTTTGGAGAGCCTTCCGTATACTCTCACACATCCGGAAGTCTGAGAATACAAAGAACGCATTATGTTCACAAACATTCCTTGATAGGCAAGTGTGCTAATGAGAACAGACCGGTCAACCGAGTCGAATGCACCTTGGAAATCCAGAATTACTACTAGTACAAACATACCTCTGAATATATAACACTACCAGGACAAAACAAAAGAAGGGTTCCTCTTAATCTAGGTGAATAGTGAGAGTTTTGATTACCGCAAAATGTTTCATAAATCTCCTAGCTTACCGAGCAGATTTTGTGATTATGTGAATGATACTTGCGGTGTGTTTGGACTGAAAGCTTCTGAAACGTGGTAGCTCAAAGTGTAGTAATGTCATACCCTGCAGCCTAGGTCAGTACGAACGAGTAATGTAGACGCAATCCAGCGAATACAAATGAGGACCGCCAGGCATGATTGCTTTTTACAGAGATGTACTACAATTTGAATGGGTAAAACAACAGTCTTCACCTTCAGTCGGCATCGCACATGTGACGCTTCCCAAGTAATGCTGTTTTAAACGCATCTTCGATGTTCTAGGCAACTTGAGTCCGGTTCAAAAAGGACCCCCTGACATAATCTTGAGTTTCATTGAAAGTCAATCCTGATGACCATTTTTGCACTTCAACTGCTAAGGCGAGTCATTATATTTTTATAAACTTACGACCGGTGCATCTGCTAGTGGCTGACGATCGATATTTTAAGTAATCCCTTGATGTGAATATTTTGTTCTGTCCCTGGATTCAGTTTATAGCTGACGGCACAATCATGAGGAGTGGCACTGTGTCTTTAGACCTGTGCGGCGAGGCATCATACTCGTGACACGAACTCCGAATGTTTGTGCTTAGGCATTCCCATTTAGCCCATTTTGAACAATACCACAAGGGTAACTAACGAGTTGCGATCAGGACGTCTCAGCTAAGTATGTTCTATCTAGTTATCTCGAATTTCTTTGTCTGATTCTCGGTGATGCGTTGTAGTCGCTGCTTTCCAAGTAAATTATCTCGTTTAACACTGGAACAGCAATGTGCCGAATTCTGACCATAGACTTATTTCGTTAGTGAAATCTTCAAAACCGTTAGATTAAAAACAAAAAACTGGGTAACTTGAAGATGCAGTCTGCGCTGGTAATGGAAATCAACGATTACGAAGAAAAAACAAAAATGACTAGGACGAGAGGACTTTGCAACCCGCTTCTGGCCTAGAACTAATGTATGTGCGAGACAAACCGAGCTGGTGGTCACTAAAGTGATATAGGGAAGGGTGAAGCAAAGCGAAATTTAAAAAAAGGTAGAGAAAAAGAAAGGTGTCGTGCTGCGTAGCTGAAAAGCTTTAAGTTTTCGGACAAAAAGTCACCGCAGCTATTGTTGCTGAACAAAGGAGCTAACAAAAGCTAGACTATCAGCTGGGGAGATAGTACCAGTGCCCCACTGGATGGTTCATTCCAAATAACAAGCATTTTTGACAAATTAGTCCCTATCCAAAGTCTACGATAACATTTTTGACGGTGTGAGCCAAGCGTAGACATGTCTGACTGCAAGCACACAGCATTCAGGGATGGTTATGATTAATATGTCTAGCGGCACGTCGACCAGTCGAAAGTTCAACACCTCGGTCGTAGTTTTTATTAAGTTCTTCTGATGATAATTTCTAAGGTGCAACACACTTATCGACCTTTGTTTAGTGTTGATTTCTTACCATTCCTTGTCGCTTGGAGTAACGTAGAAAACCAGAACTTGACAGAAAAGAATGGACCTTCACGGAAAAGACACTAGTCGTAAAGTTTGCATACATACAAAACGGCGGAAGTGCGCAAATTTGATGTTGTGGTTAAATTAGTTACCTGAGGTTTTGACGTTCAAGTAAGGCCAAGTCAGCTCGATCGTTTTAGTCACTGCAGCTAACCAAATCCTCTAATCAACGGTTTCCAGAAGGCATTTAAAAATGAATGCTTGATTCCTCTTTACTCGAATCCAGGAGGCTGCAGTTGGCTCATAATTAGCTCAAAATCTCCATGGCAATTTTTTGTTCACCGATCTTGTCTCCATTGAAGAACTGCCCCCGAACTTAACCGAGAGCAAATGGTCCGGTAAAACTAGCACTTTATTGATGGGTCACTAAAAATGTCCCAAACATTTGGACAAATACATTCATTTGCATACCAATTAGGTTTTCACGGGAGACTTGCCTAAATCCCAGATGAACCCCTTGCTTATGATGTTCTTCCAAGGTTAGGACTTCTGGCCGATAAAAAGGTTTCAGATTAGTCTGAATCTCAGATGAATCTGATATTCTAAGAGTGAATGCGTCCCGTCAGAACCACCTCATTTTTTAGATATGACGACATTCGAGAAATCGCAGTATACTGTCCACACTACTCGGCTGGAAGTTCTTTGACCAGTTTTGCCCTTCTTGGCACCAACAGTTAGGTGCAGTCGCTGAATATCTCGGATAACGTACTAACAAAACATGGAGCCGATTTTATGCAGCACATTTAGTTGAATATTATAAACGACAGATTCGGTCTGGATTTAGATGCATCCCCGTTAAAACTAAATTGTGCATATTCGTGTATTTCTCAAAATCCACCGGTCGTCCTACAGACCTCTCTGAAAATATGACTTCTCAATTGATCCCAAACATTTTCCAATTGATTTTAAACTTTAGAGAGTAAATTAAGGATTGTGTTTAACCAACGGAGGACTGATAGGATCACCTTGACCACTGGCGCGCAACAATTGCGAGTGGTTTTGTCTAAACATCAGTCGATCTTTGCAGGTGAATTGGTAACTGTCATGTCATGGATTCGAATTTCAGACTGATTTTGTTGGATAGTTATGGCTAAGTCCCAGTTTTCCTATGCTAAACTAACTTACAGACGACAGAAGAAAATAAACTCCTGCGTGTTAGGAATATGATTGAGTGGTTGTCAAAAAGCTAGGTGCAGGACTTCAGCTTCTCAACTTTGAACCTCTTATGGGGCCATAAAATGGTCACTGCTGCGAGCCACCGTAACTACCCTCGTTTGGATCATAATTCTGATGTCGTATAGAGAAGAAGAACAAAATTCTGCAGCGTTACTAACCAACTTTGTGCAAAAAACAGTATTTGATTCAACGGGTATTTCAAAAAGCAACTTAACCCATGCTTAATAGTAAGAAAACAACTTATCTCAAGGTTTTTAAGGCTTCTGTTACCTGAAAGTGACCAGGTCTAGGGTTACATCTTATTGTGTGTGAATAACAAACGGCAGTCTTTTGCCCCTGAAACAAGAAACCGCGCCAAGCCATGCGTGAATGTATTCACATTAAAATAACCATTTCACCGTTAGTTTAAATCTACAAAACATTCACTGAACAACGACATCCCACAAAACTGCCCCTGAGTTTGCGACTAAGCTAAAAAAAAAAGAATTTTTTAATCAGAAGATCACATCTGCTTAACACGTCGACCAAACGTAGCTTACTTCTGAAGCAAAATTATATTCACGTTTGTCCTAACCGTGCCATGTTAGGAAGGAGGACACTATGAAGCCAAAGGGAAAAATAAGTTCTAGACATTCTGAAAACTAAAATTTTACAGGACCAGGTATCATGAATACAGCCTTAGGGTCCAGTAGTTACATTGCGCCTTAGTTAGGGATCTAAACTACTTGATGGATCAGAAAGAAAACGGAGAACTTTTGTCAAAAGCCACAGAAACATTTGTTGGTATAGCTTGCGTAAAAGCAGATCTCACAAGCGTGTTTAATGCCGGTAAAGACCACAAAGAAACACTGGCTATTGGTCATCGCAATGAAAAATGTGTCAATCTCTGGGTTCAAAACTGTTTCTTCTCTAGTAGTGTTTGGTACGCATTATTGAGTAAATAATACGGTTAGGCTAGGTTTCCACTGCTGCAGTCTCTTTTGTGTTTTTTTGGGGGGGGAATCCAAAGTGACATGGAATCCTTGTGTAGCGGTGCGGTGAGGTACGTCAACGGTTGTACGGTGCAACCAGTATAATCAGCGACCGTTCTGTTTAATCATCAGGGGAGCGGCTGTTATCACTTTGCAGGTCCTGGGGAGTAACGAAATTCGCAACCCACATAAAACCTATCACTTATCTGTGACCGTTTACTAAGCATGGAACTGTTTAAGTGCCTTACGCTGTAGTTCAAGACTAAATGGGTGCCCAAGAATCTGATTTGGTTGAGGTATGACTTTGCTTCTCTGTATGCTAAGTTCGTCTTTTGCGCGTTCCAAGCTCTTGAAAGAAAGGCTGCTGTTAGTCATTTGAATAGTTTCTGCGGAATGTTTGCGTCCTTTTTCTAGATAAACACAGCATCCAAACAGTGAAGACATTAAAAATAACGCCATTTAAATTAAAAATTTAACGGCTTTTTCGCAGTTTGTTTTTCGAGCAGAGAAACATCGTGCTAATAGCAAATCTCATTAGCTCTGACCATTGGGAGGCCTTCCACCTACACGAGCTAAAAGCAACCGCTAGAACTAAGACATTGGTGTGGAGGCACCTAATTGTACTCATTAGAAAAAGATGTCAGAGTGCAAGACGGATAGACCTCTCGGGTATTTAAAAATAGGAATTACCATTTGTTTCAGTGCGAATTTGAATGGGTTTCGCTAAACCTGATTAACACCATTATCAGCTTTTGCCATTTCTTTGTTAGTGAGTAGTTCGGCCTCAAAACGCAAAATCCTTAGGCTAAAGAGAATCTGTTGAGACCAGATGTAGCAGACCTTGGAGGTAAGTTACTAAAAAGAACTCGGGCTTTAAGCAACGCTCCATTTTAGTCAGCGAATCAATGGTTAAAAGATCATCCTATTCTGACAAGTGTGCATTCTGTGAAGTTACACCCAGAAAGTTCAATTTTTTCACCTCGGACCACTCGGAGGCCAAACAAGAAAAGTACTTGCTTGCGAATTTTATGACATTCCTTGTTTAGGGTACCTTTATCAAACGAGCTTATTTCTGAGAGAAGTGCCTTTTGAGGAATGTTTAACTAGGTAACATAGGCCACCGATATGAACAATCACCTCATTAAGTTTACAAGAACTATTTGCCTGTAGATGTTATCCCCTTCCCTTAATATAAATCCATACAATATCAGTGTAAACATGTGCAACTCATCCTGTCTATTGGTAGTAAATGCAATAACCTGACGAACAAACTAGTAGAGTTACCCCTCATTCCTACTTTTTAAAACCTTGGCGAAAGTTGAAAATCCTCATTATTGAAGTGCAAGTCTCCGATGGCTTGTTTAGAGTTTAATCTAGCCAGCGGACTCAAATTTTCCAAGCACACTCTGGATACCAATAAACACAAAAAGCATTTTCAAGCATGTGTCTGGGTTAATTTTCATAGACCCCATAAAAATATCCCAGTCATATGTATAATCAGTAAAAAAAACCTCGAGTATTTGAGTATGAGATTTGAGTGAATTTGGTGGTGGCGAATCGGCCGTACTTTGCTACACGATGAAGGTGAAGATGATTGCGGGTTTATTTGCACCACGCAGCAAAACACAGCTTTCTGAAACAACTCACCGCGTTGCATCTTCGTGAACAGCGCTAATTATTCCGGTTTGCTTGCTTAAACACGATAAGTCCTTAAACTCCGACATAGGTGTGCTGTCATTTAGCTGGACTTAAATTGGATTTTGTTAGTAGTGCCTCAACGACTTGTCGTGTATGGAACTTTTTGAGTAGTAACATTTACACGCCCTCTTACTGCTTATAGAAGAGCACTTTGATGCACCCCGTGAGATAACTGCCCGCATATGACCGCGATCTAGTGCCAGACTTGTGCGTCCGTCATAAACGCCCACAATGCCTCGTTTTCAACTGAATCTTCATCGGTAGTTACAGCCTCCATACTCCAAATAAAAACCTAACTTGACCTTAAAGCGCCCCCAGAACATCTTAGTACTTAACCAAGGCTTTCCTTTATGATTTTACAAACACAGCTGGAATCAAAAACCCAAGTTATTCCATCGGATCGCCATGTATTGGCTTGTTCTGAAGCCTAATGGAAGATATCCCTGTGCATCTAATGCTGGGGTACATCCCTCTTAGATTATCACATCCACATCTGCGTGGTAGTACAAGGTCGTCCGAAACTTTAACGACAGTAAAGATTGACAGGTCTTCAAGTTCAATGTCTCTAGCTTTGCAGGCAACCGGTGCCTCCTTGAAGTTGTTTTCTCATACCAAAGATTGTGTGGTACAAGGTACTGGTGCTGGTGCTGCAGTCAGATCAGTCAAATTTTCCTGGTCAGCTTGACAAGTTTACCGGAATGAAGTCGAAATTTTCTACTAGAAGGCCGACATACAAACTTGCGAAAATCTAGACGGAAGCTACCGGCGATACATCGGTTCATCGTGTAGGCTATTATGTAAAGTGGCTTCATTAAAAACGTCTGCGTCGCACCCCCAGAACCATCGTAATGACGAATCGTCGCCCTTGTGTAGGTTGGGATACACCTCAAAGTCTGCTTTAGTTCTTAATCTTTTGATGGTCCTAGAAACGCTATTATGAGGCTTGAAATAGCGAAACGCATATGCCATCAGAAACCCATTTGAAATGAATAAAGGCACACTCTAAGCCACCCAGTGTTAAGCTGCGGGAACGTGACGATCAGTGTTGTTGCTCACTTCTGACCCGTCCGTTGAGAAGTCATAGTAGCAATGCAATATCGATCGAGAAACTGAACGGACAAGTCACTTTTAGGTCATGAGCCTATCACGTACTTTCCAGCAAATTATTAGTCGTACAACTATTCTACTCCATCTTACTCTTACATTCCATAAGTAATAAGTTGTTTTTTATTAAAATTGTTTTTTTAGCCTGTGTCTATGAGAACAACTTATCCGTTTTTCGGATGTTGCTGTAGACCAGAGAAACCTGTGCAAAAAGCCGTATTCTGAATAACTAGGCTCCAAATGACGGCAAATAAAATTATCTGTCAACATGGGGTCCTTTTAAATATAAGATGAATATCTTGTGATCAGAATGCTGCCAAATTTAAAAGCCATTTACAACAAATGGTATCGGGGCGGGGAGAAAGTAAACGTCAAGAAATTAAGCCTGGGGTGAAATGATGCTTGCGCAGATATAAAACGAGAGATGAACAACATACAATATATGGAAACACAAGATCTGTACTAACAAATACAGACGGCAGATGTCTCAAGCCAAGTTTTTAACACATATTCTGTACTTTTGACTGAGGTCTAATCTATCTGTCTAATTATGTCTAATTCATTGCCTAGGATGGGTCAAATCAGCAATAGTCCAATAATTTTACGCAGTATAATTGAAGCGTTACTCTTGAATTCAGCTTTCTCTTGTCTGAATGCCACATGGTAAGTTTGGGACAACTACAGAGGGCGTCTCTATGGCCATTTTTCTTCCCAATGGCACATCGACAGTTCTTTAGAGCAGAACGTTTTTATTATATCTCCAACAGGTTACTCTCTCAAAGGTATTATCAATGACAAGAGATTTTTTTACCACATTTCATCTATCAAGGCGGAAAAAGTTCGTTTTCCCTTTTAACGACAAAGTACTGTGTGAGTTCGGTCCACGCATCAATGCTGTCAACTCTCAGGGAGTTGATACACTTTATAATCTGCAAAAGAATCGTGACCTTGTCCATGTAGATTATTTGCTCAAATCTCGACATCAACAGGAGATCTAGCCTGCATGACAGAGAACCACACCGGCCCGTTCACCACAATTCATCTGAGTCACTAATTCTGGGCCAACTTGAACAGCACTTATCTGTTCCAGTACATTCAATGCCAAAGTCTTGACAAGTTACAGGAAAAATAATATTTTCCCTAAAATTCTTGCAGTCTGTGTTTTGCCTTCCAAAAGAGCTAAGCAGTTGCTTAACTCCTTTTCAAATATATTGAAATTCAGGTTGAAGAGCCTTTTATTACTTCATCCGTGATAGCTAGATTGTACTTGAAGTATTCCTTACTAACTTAGCGCCTCAATAACAGGTCTCTTTGTATCTGCTCGGAATGATGCTTTATTAACGAAAAATTACCAACAGCCACCAGATAAAAAACTGGCGAAAAAGGAACGAATAAAAGCAACAAAACAAAATTTTGTCGGTTAAATTAGCAACCAATGGAATTTTTGTTATTTGAAGATGTGAGTAAACTTGTGACGTAGTGACAGTTTTGGCGGGTTTTCCAGCAAGCGTCGGTCATAAATACCCATGGTGGGGGCTAGCGCTGAACGGACCTGGATGAAAAGGATACACGAGGAAAACTCGCGTATTGGTTTGATATCAGAAATACGGAACAAGTGCTCACATCCCCTAGGAAGCCCAATATCGTTTTCCCTCCCTTTGGGGTCCCTAAGGTCACGGGAATTACGTCGGCCTGAGAAGCAACAAGCAAAATTATTGGTAGTGACGGGATTGCTCCAAACTACCTATTGTCTAAAAATAATGAAGTTAATTAAATATCTTTAAAACGAAATATTTAGACAGCCTGTTACTCAAAAGACTCAGAGTGTTATTGGAAACGTAATCCAGTCTACAGCCGGTTCAATATGAACTGAGCTCACAATTTGTGCATTCTTTATAACCCTGTCCTAGTCAGTCGCGAAAGTCAAGGACAAACTGTGTTGTGCTATCGGCGTCCACATGTCCTCTGTGAAAACAATCTCAGCAAGTCTAACACCCAACTCAGGCCTTCTGATGGTAGAAGTTGCAAAAACCTTCGAACTAATGATGCGCAAACTTATCTCCTAACAGTGCGCTGTCCGGAATTTCTTCCTTCAACAGATGTGGCTCTTGTTGTCCATGATGTAACTTATCACCGCGCAAATGGTATCTCCTTATTCACACGCGGAAACAGACGGGTGTGAATGTGAGGTAGAAATCTGGACGCTGAATTTGACAACCTGGGCCGTTTGAGCGGGAATATAGTGCAAAAATTGTACACAACCTACACCTAAGTACGTACAATAAAAAGATGCCAGATAAAAAGAGTAAGGGACAATTTGACAGATGTGTCAAAAGTCAAATGAAAAGACAATCTGAAGACGCGATCGCAGGAACCTTGAGTAAAGGAAAGTCAAGCGACGACCAAGTGAGGTTTGCTTCTCCTGATTACAAAACAACGTTGAAGGTGCGTCCCCAGGAATTAGTTCGTGAGCTTCTTATCTCTGTCCTAATCATTGAAGGTTTCTTTCCTATCAAAGTAGCTGAGTTTTTGCGTATTATTCGCGGCGAGTTCATCAGGATTTTTTTGTGGTCTGTCTGAAACATTCTTTGTCTGCTTTTCTGCATTTTTTTAGTGAGTAGTAGGTCAAGTGGGACTGTGGGGTCGAAAAAACACTAATTGGGACCGTACTACACTACTCACAAGGTTGCTGCAATTCTTCGACAGCACACCACCGGTTTCGCCCTTCTTGGGCTCATCAGATATCCGCGTTAAACTCCAACTTGGTTGACAACTTGAAATCTATTGATGTAAAAATTGTCACTCACCGTGCATATTTTTCTCCCTCCCGAGTCTTAGTAACGCATTAAGGTTTATTTTTCCAAATTATTGCTCTGGTCAAGAGCACGAAATTCATGACAACTAACAGCCTCTCGGCTTCGCTTCACCAAAACGGTCGTTCGCTGGTTTAGTACTTTGAGAAGGACGATTCTGTATACGTCAAGGTGGGTGATAAATAGTCATTAGACCACAGTGCGTTGTAATTTTGTGCTCTTCTGAATGCACTTGTCTTGATATTTCCTCCTCAAAATAGTGAGCGATGCTCGTTTTAGCTTAAGCGAAGAAAACTGAAGATTTAACGCATTAGGAAACTGGATAAGACACCATACCCAACTGAGGTTAGCTCAGTCAAAATGTGGTTTCCTGAAGAGACTGCAGTAGGTCAAAGGACTGGACGGCAGGACTAAAACAGTTTGGTTACACAGAATGAAACGTGCTGCCTGGAAGAAAAATCATCCATTCCTAATCAAACATATCTTGCGCGGTTGGCAACGAAAAGGTTTCAAGCGCTCTTATTTGTGGTGTGAACCTGGAAAACTACCACAAGCCGACAACTGGGACTTCGTTCAGAGGATATGGTGTTCGGTCCGAGTAAAACACAAACCACTCGCGTTTTTCTTCAAGAATATTTTTTCCCAAAAAGATTTTCTTACCATGGTCATAAATTCAAGTTAGATGGGTTTGTCACTGATTTTTGCCCATACAACCTGTGAACTTAGTAAAAGTACCTATTTTATTGAATGTTAGATATGCCTGTTCTGGTGTAAGCTGTAGTTTACTGGCTGAACATAGTTTAATATCATTTTTAACTTAAAGTAGTTTATGAGAGAGTGTAAACCATATAATCGATGCACCTGTTCGTATATATTACAGTAACAAAGCTTGACGTCTGCAGAAAAACATGGACTGTTTGGACTGAGAAACCCATCGAACACCTGGAGGGGGCAGGAGTGTTTCCCCCCAAATTTGCGCTACTTTCGTTAGTGCATTTTTCCACATGGTATATTTACAGAATAAGGCAATATCAACATATTGCAGAAAACCTAGTGTCAGAACAAACCTTAGTGGAACAGTATGTCTTAATCGGGCGTTTCGGGGAAACCTGCTTGAATACAAGCCAAGTAAGCCAAGTAAGCAGCTGCAGCCGAACAATCGCTGTAATGCGCTACTCATAAGGTTGCTGAAAATTCTTCGACAGCCCACGACCGGTTTCGCCCTTCTTGGGGCTCATCAGGTAGGCGCAGTCCCATCACATCACAAACGGGAGATTCGGCTGGGTTCCAGGTGAGTCTCTTGCAAAATCAATTTGCTTTGCAAATGAGTGTATTTATCGAAATCGCTGTTTCATTCCAAGTGTTCACGCGTTCACAAATAGCTAGTGTTTTGCACATTAGGTTCAGTTCAGGTCATAGGCACACCAATTTTCACAGCCTTGCGTATTACGATATCCAAGACACCGAATGGTCCCCATGATACGTTCGGGCCACAGTGGAACAAGTTTCTGTTTTGGTGATTCTCCAGTCGACTGGACAACACTAGAAGCACGTTTCGGTCAAGAAACCTCGCCACCATAGTGAGACACACATGAATGGCTACGAACTAAAAAACATTATCCCAGAGACCGGAGTATGCAAAGGGATGTTCAGTTGATCACGCGCTTTTTCAAACTGCTCGCTGCGTAAATTTCAGCCCCATAAACAGCATTTTAGGTTTTCTAAAAAAACACTGTCACTTATCTCCCCGAGCATGTGGTGTGAATCGCAGGTGAGAGGTCCGGCTGAAGTTCAGTCGAGAGTATCCTTAACATCAACTAATTTGCAACTAGGTTTATTTCGCCAAGTGCGAACAACCTGATGTCCCAATAAAACACGTCTTAACAAGAGAGAAACTGATGTTACACTGTGGAGGAGCGTCGACTAACCTTGTAAGTAATGCCTTGACGACATGTGTTTCAGTGTCGGTCGGGTAAAAACGCCCTGTTCGTCTGTTTTCACTATTGAACAAAATGGAAAGTTTCCAAACGAAATCACATTTAGCTCCAGGCACCTTTGTTTTATACACATTCAGTAGTCATGCCTGGCCTTTCTGAAACACATATTTTGCCTGTCTTTGTCGCACGAACAGGCCTTGGTGGCTATGTATTTTCTTGGACCGTCCTACAACACACATGTAGATGATAGTCCAAGAACACATTCAAAGTCAGTTCTGGTGACCACCGCTAGACAAAAAATCTGTGTTCATGTTGCGTGAGGTCTGTGGTGTATGATTAATACTCAGAGCTTGTACCAAATTTACAGTCTTGAGGAACTGTTGGCACGTCCTTGGCGGAGGATGTCAAACAAAAATTCCGGAAAAATCGATTTAATGTAAATACTGTCTTCATGTTCACTGTTAGGTCCTTTTTTCTCTATTGCCTATCGATTGTGGCGTTTTTAGGGTAACTCTGTATTTGCGGAAAGCAGGCTCCGCATAAATGACCGTAAGTGCTCTAAGTCATCGTTCGAATCTTTTCCCGCCTGGAATCAAAATCAAACAGATGTTCTATACAACAGGATTCGTTGTTGCACCATCATCGCAAACGGTAACGTCTGCGACAGAAGTTGCATCTCGTTGCAACGCAGCAACGAAGTTCATCCTAAAATAGTCCAAGACGGAAAGAAGAAAAGGGCATAAGAGCCGAGCCGGCCTTCGTCAGCAACAGTGACCCTACCTCCAACCTGTGGACTGGGCTTTCCATCATCGCTGGTTTATTTACCTAAGAAAACCTATAGGAACGTGATGGGCTGTTGAACGGGCACAGTTCGGATCATGCATCATGCACGCATTCTATACTCAGGCTCACGTTTGGGTCATGTTAGTAACGTAGGCATCATACTGTCAACAGACTTCTCTCACTCAATCTTTTGAGTATGTATGACCCTTCAAATTCCCATCGTACTATCTGTCGTTAGTTTTTAAATTGAAATTTGAATGGGCCACATTTCTAACTTTGACCGTCAGCAGTAGTTTCAAATACTTGTTTGAAACCATTTATCAAACGATGAATAATATTCAGTACTTCCCAAGCGATGTTGTCAGACGGTCAGCCTGACCAGAGGTTAGCCGTAGTGCGGAAGTTCGGTCGAGTCTGGCCCGCTAACCGTGAACCGTGTAGTAGGTACAGTGACTAGAATAGCTTCGGCATAAGACAGCATGTCTCCTCCTCAGTATAGACACATTCGAACAGCAGGCGAGGTCACATCAAAAGTCCTTCGTGAAAGGGACGTAATGAGATGTGCTCTGTGAACCCCCCTAAGGGTGACCCCTCCTTGATGGTTACTTCATATTAACCCTCGAATGAAGCAAAACACATTTATGGCATCTTTAAAAAAGCATCCTTCTTTTAAAAATGTTTATTTTTTAGTGATAAATCCGTAGGGTTCTGAAAAGTTTAAGGCTTAGAATAAATGAAAACGATTCTTTCTGAATGTATAGCTGCTTTATCAGAGCCTGTCAAGCCTTACTGATTCGGGCAGGAGTGCCCAGTTGCTGTGCGGATCGACGAACTAATAGCCAAAGTAATTCGTAAACACAATGTATGAAGTATAAGTGTTTCACTCAAAGCCTGTCATAAGATTCGAAATAAGTCCTACAATTTTAGTAGAAAAAACTCGTAAGTCTGTTTCAGTCATAATTGAGGGCAGCTGCTCTGCTGGATTCAGTATTCAGCAACCGGAAATTAAAAACTCTTTGTGAAAAAGGATGATAATTGACGCTAACTAATGGTCATACAAGGTTATCATGGGATTAATCGTTTCAATTAATTCGACAGGCGTAAACCCTGACCCATGAATTATCGATTATCAGCCCTTTTGGCGACTAGCTATTGCGCTTCAAAAGCAAAGACCAAATCAAGTGGGCTGCTGGGATTTTCAGTGTTCGCAATTTTAGCAAGTAGGACATCGCAGCGAAAAGCTGCATTTTCAGTATCAGGGCTTAAGATGGGTTACAAAGATAAAAGTGAAGTGCATGTACCACGGCAAGCTGTTGGTAACAAAAAAGAACGCTGAGGTGGTAAACATAATGGTACATCGGTCAGCAAAGACGGAAGCCAATCCCTCGCTTAACATCACAACAGCAGATAATTCTACAGCTTGACGCGAGACTACGTGGGAGCTGATAAGAACTGCTTGACAACCCATCAACCTTGCAGATAGTGTTGTGTCAGGAAGGATGTTTTGATATCTTGAAAAGCCTCCCAACCGAAATTTGAGGCAGCATTTCTGCGAAACATTTGGCTAAATACTAGCACAAATGAAAAATAGCGTTGAGTCTCCCTTCAAAACCCTATTTTTTTGCAAACGAACATCTGACTTCAAATAAAGTTCAATTTGGTACTCAAATGCAAGATAGCGTAGTTGGAACTTCAGATATTGCACCCATCTAAAGAACAGTTGAAGAGTTTTCATCAACGTTATGAGTAGTGTCATATAAAGGAAAACGCCTCACTATAATTGATTTGGTTCCAAATGAGCCTATTTGTGTGCATCACATTTAGGTGAAATATACTGTGATCGAGAGATTCGGTTTTGGACAAGCACTTTAAGAACAATCAAACCAGTGGATGAAGAATAAATACTTTCTCAAAGGATTTATTTAGAACTCCATCAAGCAGGTTTCAAGAGCTGATTCGCTGGCATAATTTCTCATTCGACTGCGACTAGATCGAACAAAATTCAATCACCGACTTCGTGGGTACACCACGTTGTGCGTTTCCATAAATCAATAAACAAAGTGATGTTGAGTAAAAACCAAACAGTAATTGTGAACTGAAAAGTTTCACAGTTACAAAATGTTACAGCACTCCTGACTAGTGCCTGATCAAAAGTTCTGACTAATGCTTTCGGGCACAAGCGTTGGGATGGACTATCCGGTAAATCGTTTTGTAAATCGGACGAAACAAGGACATTCTAGTGCTGACCTATTGCGTGCCCAAAGTACTTTGACATTGAATCAGGGCTGAACATTAATAGCAGTCTGTTTCAATTTAGTCCATTTGATTTTTGTCCCATTTAACAACCTTACCGAAGTTGTTCGTATGTCGCACCCCGTTCAACCACAACAACAAGCAAACCCACCAATTTTCTCGACCACCAACGTACTTGGAAGTGGAAAGTCTGATGGGAAAATGTGGTTTTATGGAAAGCTGTTGGCCATATTTGCTTCTGATATGACAATTTTGTCCACCTTAAGTGCACGTGTAACAGGTAAACGGAGGGCAAAGTGTTTTGTTTCCGTTGGAAGTAACGGAATGCTGATTTAGCGCGACGCGGTGACAGATGAAAATAGGCAGACTGTCAGGTTGTCAGTTCAGCACAAGCTTACTTTTACATCAGTGGCGGATATAGAACGGTAAAAAACGCATCGATATGGTCACAAGGCAAAACGAAATGACTGGTAACCTTGACAGGGGTATTTTCATCTGTATCGCTCCTTCGTCATGTACGTCGTATTGTTTTAGGCTGAATTCTATGTTTTATTGTATTGTATTTTGTGCGTTCCGCGCAGGGTGTACACATAGTATATATGCAACTGACTCACCTTAACATTTTCAACTTTCCAGGATGTTGAGGTATTCGCGTTTTTGATCCGTGTTTCCTATAGATGGCACAAATAAATGCGGGGAGAATGTAGCGTTCGAACAAGAGCAGCTGGCTTTAGAAGACGAACATTAAATGCAGCTAAATAGACTGGCTTTCTTAGTTTGCTAATTAACTTGGAGGTGTTAATGGTTGTTACGGGTGTTTGTATCGCAAGTTATGTGTGATGCAAAGCAAACGAATCCTCAGTCCAAATGCTTGGACCTCCCAAGACAGTATTGAAAATGGCGCGAGTTGAGAAAGCATTCTTTCGCTTACTCACCCCGCCGTATCCGGCAAGTAAGGCGTCACGCAACAACCGATGTGGGTTGAGAATAGTTTTGGTCGTAGAGCTTGTGGTTGTACGCGGGTTGTCCTAGTGCCGAAGTGTTCACAGCTAGCCAGGAGGGCCGTTAGGGCTCTAAACAAATGCCTTTGGCTCAAAAGCCTGACCAGATTGTATTCGGTTGGTGTCGACAAAATAGCATAATGGTAGACGTTTTTAAGGGGTAATCTAGCTTGTGGTTCCCAATCCACAATCTAGAAAACGTTCTCATTAGACCTCTATCCGCTAACTAAGCTGGCAGGAGAAACTCTGTGAGTGTCATAGTGTGACTTCTAGGTCATAGCGGTATGCAGACCGTCGTCGATGAAATATCGGCGCGGAAGCTGAAGGACCTTTAAACTTCCAGTATTCAACGCGTTACTGGGAAGGACCTGCCGATCTGGCATGCGCAGACAATAGTGCCCTCTGCACAAACGTGGTTAAATAAACTGACCACCATCACACCACTTTTTAGCATACGTTCTGCACCTTCAGAGTCATACTTTAGAACCTGTGGTCTCTAAAACGTACTTTCCAATTCAGGATGAAGGGGTGCTGTGGGGAATTATACATACCTCGGTAGCTGCATTAGCTCTGACGCAGGTCTGTCCGACGAAATCAGCGGACGAATCTGAAAAGCTGTCAACACTGCTGCCGCTGCTTTTGATGATGAGGATGAGGATGATTTTCTGAGTTACACTGATTACTGGCCAAAGCTAGACAGTGGTACATGTGCATTTTAAGAGTAGTGCGAGCTACCGAGCTTTCTTACACATACACTGTGGGTTTCCGCCGTTAAGTTGTTTCTATATGGCTTGGTAATTATGGGCCGTTAGTTGGGCTGATGGATTTATCACCGCTCCCTTCTGCTCAACCAGTGATCTAATTAACTCGGGTTAATACCAAACACATCGAGTTCAGTCAGTTACACAGAGCCAGCCACATATTCCACTGGCTACCCTGTTCTCCGGTCCATCGGAGTAATTTGATGTGACATACAATTCCAAAATCGGGTGATAGCCAAGGATGGCCTCAGGACATAAATCTGGCCGCCTTACGAACAATGGCGTCTTGTGTGGCGCCCAGTGTTTTCCGGGCAAACGAAAGATAATAATTTGTTTCGCATATACAGCAAAATCCAATAATAAGAGATATTTTTGGATTTCCTATTAGTTTGTAGCTCCGGATCAGGAGAAAAATACATTAAAATCCATCTGATAAGGCCATCATCCCTCTTTTAGAGAGAACACGGCAATTGCACACGGTGAACTTTTTTCACCCGTCCTCAGTCATCGTTCCCTTCACCTCGTAAAGTAATAAATAGGTTCAGGTGGCTGAATAACCGGTTCTCTACGGCCTTTTGGCAACAATTGCGGCGGCGGACCACAATTACTCATGCTCCGCAAAGGTCCACTTTATGCCGGAGAGGTTCTGTTGATTCGTCACAACGTAACTTGTTTTGGTGAAGCAGCTTCTGTTGAAGGGTAAAACTTTGTGTTGCAGGATGGGATATACAAAACAAAAAGCACAATATGGTGAACTTAACAAAATCAGGTATACTATCGCTAGATGCGGTTCAATACTCCAGACAATCGATTGTTTTTTTTTCCTTTAGCTAATTGCAGTGAAAGGCTACGCGTGAATCGGTTCTACAGATAAGTATAACTGTTTCTGCAATAGAACAAAGGGGTGATAAGTCTGATGGGTCCCGAGAAGGACCGAACCGGTAGTGAGGTGTCAAAGAGTTTTTAACAGTCATTTGAGTAGTGTGTTATGTCAAGAAAACGCAAAGCCACTGCCATCACATTCTCATGAGCAATGCATCCCTGAAGCAAGGCTTCAGAATGCGTTACGTCAAACATGTCTTCACAATGTTGACTCGTTCCGATTAGAGACTGAATGGCCAATATAATCCTGGTTGGTCATTCGAGCAAACGATGCTGAAACTGGATAAGGAATATAAAACAGAAGTAAGATATACGATCCATAATAGTTAATATTTGTTGCACAGATGCATGTCATAATTAGAATTTAGGAAATGGAGGTTTGCATCTGTATGACAGCATTCACAAGGGTCATGAAAACTCCTCGACTATCTATCACCGATTTGTCCTGTTCGGGCCTGGTTCCCTGAATGTTCACCCACCTTATTTCCCATTTGAACAGCAGAGCGCAGGCTCTTGGTGACGAGAAATCATTTTGCAATTATTTTGGTTTGAACAGGAGACTCGACCAAATAAATCATATACTCAATTCGCCAACTGCATGTGTCACACACTTGCCGCCTCATGTCTGAATTAGAGCGATATTCTGGACATCAAAGTACTTCATGTGATAATACCATCTTATCCGGATTTATTTAACCGACTGGATTCACTAAGCTGGTTAAAACCTAGACAGACCTGAGTTAACAAACGATGGTCGTTCTTTTCTCTCTCTCCCTCTTCAAAATTCACCAAACTTTGCCCTTCTAAACACTCAACTTTTCAGTGACTAGTCGAATGGATTGTCTTTTTTTATTGCAGGCTGATATTTTTTCGGTCTTAGAAATGCCCATGACTGTTCATGCTTTCTCTGGCGTTAGCTCTTGTGCACCGATCCAATGGTTTTTAGCCAGTACAATGCTTCGGAGGTGCCGACCGTCAAACATACAGTTTTCACAAATCCAAGCGCAATGGACACACCTCTGAGTTAAAAAGTAGGGCAGATGGAACCGCACTAGTGTACACTCTACCACCGATAGCTAAACTGATGTCGCGTCTGCGCCATAAATGTCGGGATATGGAAAGCGTTACAATGACCTTCCCGATTCGAGAAGTGATTTCACCCTTTACCAGTCTCCTGAACTTATGCAACTACCTTGAAAGATTAACTTAGCGATCACATCGATCATTTCGCCTGCAAGAACCGGGCATGCGTTTGATCCTACTCAGTCTTGCTGTAACACTTCACACTTTTCAGGTGTGAAGCACATGCCGAACGATGCAGCAGAATTGTTTAGGTTTGCAGTTCTAAGACGTCTGATCTAATAAAAGCAATATCATCAGAGTACTCAATGTCCGCTCAGCCCTCGTGTTAAACAGGACTCAAGCGGTTTGTCGATCGCGAAGTACAAGGGGGACGGTGACGCGAGCGCCAACCAGTGGATGTGGTGGACTGGGGAGAGAGTCGGTCGTAGACATTCGCGCCCACAGAAAGAGACATATAGAGCCTTCAGTGCCAGGCATGACTCATAGTTTTCGACAATCGACGTGAGTAAAAGCAGCTGTCGAGTTAGGGAAATTGGCAATGTTCAATAACCAGAAGGAGTGGCTCGGCTCCAGCACTTGGCTCAAAGTGGAGATATGACGGATGCGACCTCGGCCAGGTCGAAACCAGGTCGCGCATCTGACTCTCTTGATAATGGACTGACCCGCGTACGATAATATCAACAAGCCTCACCAAGACTACAGCTACTAGGTTGATACCCCGCGAATTTTGGCACGGGGATCACCGTCAGGGCGATTCGTTTTGTAAACATTCTATCTCCAAAACATTCCAATCTGCTGGACAGTTTGAGTGGTCTTTTAAGCGTTATCAAGTTCAAAGCTAACCTCACAGAAGTGGAGAGCAATGGTATTAATGGTCCCATTCTAAGGAACTGCTGTATGTTTGAACTATCCCAACTGAATACCAAGATGGACTTGGTGCTGAATGACGGAGAACGCTACGGTGCCCTCTTGATTCGATTAGCCTCCCCTTGAAGAGATCTGGTTTTTGGAGACCTCAACTACATTGCGAACAAACCTGTTGGTCTTTACTTACTGCTTCAGAATACGAAGGCCCGAAACATCTTTAGGATGGTGTTTATTGTTCTGTGACACAAAAATTGTCACTTCAAGTGACGTAGATGACATTGGCTGACATATGTTGAAAGTTCACCACGCCGCAACAATGTGTCTCATAGGTGTGCAACAGCATTCAACATCTGGCGCATTCAGCGTTGTCGAAGCAAAATTAACCAGCACATAAAAGTTTGTACTTTCGTTTTCATTTGTCATCTTTCCAGCAAGAAAACACCTTCTTCAAAGAGTATTTTACTTGCATCAGCATACTCAAATTAAGTGGTTTGTTGTAACAAGTAAGCAAAGCAAGGAAAGGCGAATTGGTATCTTGTTCTTATGAGCTTCTCAGTAAAGCTGCCCTATTTCCCAAAGGATTAAAACAGTAACTACTGACATATTTTAACTGGCACGCGAAATGTTTTATTTTACTAACATGACGAATGGCACGGGCAAGTCAAAACCAAATAACCCAGCCTCTTTTGGGCTGCAGAAAAATTCCAGCTGCTTCTTTATATCTGAACAAATAATTGAAGAGTCTTTGGGGTGAAACACATAATAAAGTCGTTACAAATAAACTCGGTGAGAATGATGAACCAGACCACCATTTGCACACATCTTGTAAGCCCTTTGGGTTAACATACTTCGCCAAGTTGGATGAAGCACCCGTTGCTGGTGACAAAGGCTCGAATGGAGTCCTCCTTTTCATAGCTCTAGGCTGACACTGAAATTGTGACGCAGTGGTTTCTAAACGAAAAGAGGTCTCAAGGATTCAGGGGGTGGATGCCCCTAGATTTACTGGCTCTAACTGGTGGAAAACTACTCTCCAGATAGATGCATCTGATAACTTTTGTCGTGATTCCTTTGTCCTCCAGTAGCTTCTTCACCTCATATATATAAATATATACATATATATACTGATGGCAATTGCCTAGCCAGGACCTGTGTGGTGGTACTGCAAAATGAATTCAACTCTGTTTGTAACCAGTGGCCCTTAAGGTAGGTGAAAATGCAACATTTTGAGTACACGCACCCATCGTCTTGTCAGTCTTCTCCACTTCAATTGTTTCCACTTGCAGGTGTCGCATGAGCATGAGTCCGAAAACAATTTCAATGCTACGTAAACTTGTCCAAGGGAGCCACCAGTCAGAATCCTTAGAAAAGACTGTCACAGCTCCCTGAGCCCCATCGCGTTATCATTCATCGTAACGGGTAAACTTGACAAACGGACATACGGTTTGATGAAAATCCTCCACATACTTTCACACACTGGTCTGAGGTAAGATGAGTTTGTGCAGCCTAACCGTCTACTCACTCGGTTTTTCGTTTATCTAAATTCTATCTTCCCACTGTGTTGGGTTGTTTTTCCGACCTACGGTTTCCCCTTCATGACCCAACCGTTCGTTGTATTATCCGGCTGACCTATCTTAGCAGTTAGTATCCAAGTCGACCACATTAACTTCCGTAAAAGTGCACCCCTGATTCATCCTATTGACATTTTCTACGGCAAATGCTCCAATATTCCTGAGGTGATTATGGAAAAAGATTAAGCTGCACAACCTTCTTGTCTTGAGGTATGAACTTATCGGTTAAAATATTGCAGGCAAATTACAAACGCTCGAGAGTATTCTGTATTGATGCATCTTGGATTCACTGGGTGGCGCCAGACCTTACAGCCTTTGGGACCGTGAAATCTTTTGATTATGCTAATCGTCATCGACTGTAGACCATTTACAAGCAAGCAACTGACAGTGTGGATTTTCAATGAAAAGTCGGAACGTCCAGGTCTTCGACGTGCGCCGCTGACCTCAAGGCCACAGAGACAGTAGGCCGCATGTTTGTGCTGACGTAATTGTACAAGTTGGGTTTTAAAAAATTAGCCGTAGTTTCAGTTAATGGGACTAGATAGACATCGCTCATTTCCTATCAAATACTCCGCGTTTCCGGAAGTAACCGAAACAGGTTTATTACGAGGATCCCTCTAGCAAAGGCTTTCAACATGAGTAGCATCGTTGCATTCTCATTGCGGTTCGTCCTCTCTGAAACAATCTCAAAACAAGAAAAAACTTTATTCGGAGTGATATTTAGCAGCTGGGTGAGCAACTGTGACTGTCTGCTTATTTTTCAATGAGATCCTAATGCTTAATTTAATTTTCCTTCGATTTCAATCCAGAATCCAAAATGCAACCATTCAGTATCAGATTCAAGTTTTTTTTCGCCCAACGAGGAGACATGTTCATCCTTGCTTGTGCAGGGACAAGGTAGGAGAATTTGGGGTCAACTCTACTGTCGCGTGAACAACAGATCAAGTAACTAGGTAAATAGTTCAATACAGCTTAAAAATTCTATTTTGAAAAATTGGGTGCTGTTGGCTTACATCGGAAACTATGACGAAACTGCTGGAGTTTCTCCTGTCGGGTCAGTAATGACTCGAAATACCACGACTCAAGTTTTAAAAGTCGTCTGGGGGTTAAATTTTTCTGCATCTGCGTACAAAACACCGTCTATAGCGGGCGTGAACTCCCTTGTTAACTTTTTTCTCGACTAAGAAGTTATCGATGTGATTTAGAAGGAAATGATGTAAAAAGATGTTCACAGTTTTCACGTATGCACCCTGCAGTCCAACTTACTTGGCTCATCTTGTCTGCGGTGTCTACATACCACGTGAAAAAAGATTGTGGTTATCAAGATACCATTTTTCTTCCGTCAACCCTTCATTAGTCAATATATTGGGCCCTTTTTAGCTTTCTTCAGGCTTTGAAAACTGCGAATAATTCGTTGAGGCAAGACTGGGCGAGTGAGGTTAATGGTATATGCATTCTGAACCAACATGGATCGAAACTTCCATGGTTGTGTGAGTCATGAGAACGGGAGCGTTGTAATGAAACCCTTTTTCTCAACTTCCCTATTCTTTTTCTTTGAATACCTATATCAGTCAGCACCAGAACTTAAGCACTATTCTGCGTTAGCAATTTAAGAGTCAAAAATTAGCTAGTGATTAAAACACTTTCACGATACACATATTATGTGATCCCTGCATTTCCAGAAAACTTTGTGTCTTGGATTTGTCTAGTCTCAGGATCACGGAAATATAATGGAATGCTTTGCTGAAAGTATTCACTGGAAGTTGTTTCTTGTCAGTACCCGAACATTCTGGCTGTCGGTCTTTGCATATCCTACTGCTCATGGGTTATTAACCTAGCACGTCCTACAGATACCTCCAATTCCTCTACTGGCATTCGATGGTTATGCCATGAATCTCGTCAAAAACTTCCGGAACTGGCATTGTTTGAAGTGCCCGTGACCTTGCTACATGTTTCTGGAAATCTCCGTGCCGAAAGTTGGCATACCATTTTTTATTGACTGAGTATTATGGGAACTTGTCATTCAACATCATTCACACATTCTGCACGACTAGAGATGTTGAGACTGCTTGGAGTTCCGCATCCCGAAAATTCATACATTTTATTGATACGGCTCACCTTCTAACTTAAAAGCTGGCAAAAACAGATTCTGATACTGGAAATCTAAGAATATAATTGGACACTGTATTCAGCTGGAGGCGGTAAATCATTCTTGGATTGCAACACCCAGATTAAACCGAGAACTTTTCAGCAACCGCTTGTTTCATTTACGACTGTATTGCACCAAAACTACCTTAAAAGCTTAAAAACACAATAAATAAGGCTTTTCCGCAGCGCATGCCCATGACACAGACTGCTAGCCATATGTTAACTTTTGTTTGTTAACCTTACCGATTATTTTTTGTGGCATCAACATCTGGGAAGCAGAAAATGGGGAACTGCCCTCGATTGGACGTGCTTGCATTATCATTCGTGACCACGGCAACGTAAACATCGGAGATCTGGAGTGACGACAATACAGGCGCTTGCGCAAAACAGAATTATACACTTTTTCGCCGTACAACAAATGGTTTAGTTAGTTTCGTGAGAATCAGCGGACAGCGTGTAGAGATTGTCACACAAAGCATAAACGGACATAGATTCACTGAGCACACACACCCTCTTGAGTCGTCACTGAGAGAACGTGATCAGACGAATTTGTTAATAAAGGAGACTCAAGTGAATCTCAACTAAACCCCTCGTTTATGATAATCTCCAAATGAACCCACTGCAAAAAGGCCGCCCTGTTTTCAGCCGGAAAGATATTCGAGATGTCGCAGTATATTGTCTAAACCGAACAGATTACTGTAAGGCTAAGGAAAAGTAGTATGCAGCTCACGATGAGTTTGGCACTTCTTGGTGCGTGCCAGATAGGCGCGGCCCCTGAGTTTCCGTCAATCTTATATTCTATTTGAATCTATGTGTAGAGTAAACAGATGATGCAGCTGGGGTTCAGCTTAGTCTACCGCTGAAACTAAAACTGATTCAAGTAGGACATAAGGTTGACGTAAGTTCGCCTACCTGATTAACCCCAAGAAGGGTGTAACCTATCGCGAGCTCTTGGTGAGTTTTCAGCAACCTTATGAGTAGTATGTTCCTTCAAAGATTCCAAGCGGACACTGGAGGTGTTAGAATATGTTTCTAGTGTGCGGACTGATTCAATGCACGACAAGTAGGTTTGCTGAATGTGATTCAGGCAGCAAGCACCACTCAATAGAAAGTTGTTTTCTATCCATTGCATGTTCCAAAAAATTGAATCAAAACGGATGGACCAAAAACGTGTGAATCAAGGTAGATAACGAGCGACCATGTAAGCAAGGGGAAATGGCTAAACCACCAGCCTGGGGGAGGAATGCTATTATATGAAGACAGAAAAGGTATATTTCACACCTATATCGTCAATAAAAAACGCCATTTCGGGTAACCAAATTCGCGAGACCGCCCAGATAAATGAGCCGGACCCCAAGCATCAAACACAGTCGCTGAGAGATTATTTATGGTAATACAGTGGTCTCTGTCACTTTAGAGCTCCTGCTTTTTTATTTGGTTTCCCACGCAACATCAACAACATGGCCTCCGCTTCTATTTGGCGTTACTCTAATATTCATTGCTAAAACAGGCATCACAATCGAAATGGCCGTGGTTGGAATCGAATATAAAGCAAGCGTACTTTTCGGAACCTAACAACTATATAGTATAGTATAGTATATTATAATATAGTATAGCATAGTATAGTATAGTATAGTATAGTATATCACATTGAAGGTGAATCCTCATTTATAAGGAGGAAGGAAGGGGCTGATTAAGAACTCTTTTGAGCAAATCTACCAAAAATCCGTTTTTCTGGCTTATGTAACTCGTGATAATAAGACTGTCAAACAAATCTTTTTTCCTTTGATTCGATAGCTTGAGGCCCTGATTCCCAGCTACATATCCCCTTTCGAACAAGATTTTTATGTCACAGACGTCGCCAATCTAGAAAGCAATAAACGTTGACCGGAAAATGCAAAAGTTTCTTACTCTACTGTAGTGTGAACGGAAACAATTCTGTCACCACTAATGAGCCATAGCCATGTAATCATCGTGTACACGTATAATATTCTTGTTTTGTTATTACAGGTGAATTAAGGTCAAGAGCGTTGTGCGGGTAAACATGTGCCAGCTATCACCAGGAGAGCTCACTAGTTCATCCATCTTTCTGGCTACCTTACACTGGCCGATCTACGGTGTTCATTCCACAACGATGTCGAGGGCTTCAATAGAGCCCACGCTACTCTCCTATAAGAACACCCATGGTATGGGTTCTACCCTTCGCGATTCCCAAGCCACGTGGTCTTCCCCGACCAGAAGTGAGAAGCAAAAAGCCGTCTGACGCGAAGTTACTCATTAGCAAACATGAACCAAGCGGTTACAAGTCATTAGACGCGAAAGTAAACATCTCATCTGCACAGAGTTTTTGAAAAGTGAATATTCCCAAGCGTCCTCTTAAACACTCCTGGAGGTTCTTTGAATATTCAACAAATATGAACGGACACTGCAACTTGGTTCTATAAGTACCGAAGTGACCTTCACGTTGCGTCAGACACGGGAGCGTAACCTACATACAGGGCAATAGGCTACTTGCATGCTTCACCAGTAGTGTACACCGTCATACTAGTACCAGACTTTTTTCAAGCCAAACGTGTATCAGGTGTTGAATCAACGCCAGAACATGTGACCGATGATAGTGCAGGGTTAGTTGCTCTTTTACTTCCAAGATTCAGCCGAGGAAGATCACATTTTCCAAAGATATTTATCGAAAGGCAACAAAGTAGGGAGACAAAGGATATAAACGAAACGTAGATCATACGGTCGTTTTTACAGTACATTTGTTCACTAGGAGTACTCCACTTTGAAAGTATTTCGACACAGTTGTTTCCGCATTTTGTGTTGTTCTTCGAAAATCGTTCGGCGACATTTTGACAAAGTTAGACCCAGTCAACTCTCCTCCAAACGCTCGGTCATCCAGCCAGGTCTGTGTATAGCATGTGTGTTACCTAGGTTTCAAGATTACTGTGGCTCCCAGTAGCTACTGTATCCA
This sequence comes from Clonorchis sinensis, assembly GCA_003604175.2. Lineage (NCBI taxonomy): Eukaryota > Metazoa > Platyhelminthes > Trematoda > Opisthorchiida > Opisthorchiidae > Clonorchis > Clonorchis sinensis. The sequence goes on along the minus strand of CM030369.1, from coordinate 191,274,069 downwards.
TTATCGCCACCATCCTTGGGAGCAACATTATGTGTTATTACTATTATTATCATCATTAACATACATAAGCAGATTATCCCTAATGTAAGGAGATTTCGGAATTTTTAATGGAGATTTCCTCATGTAAGCGAAACCAGTCTGCGCTGGAAAGCCGAACAGCGGTTGCATTCCCATTGGGAATCGCCACCAGTGCGTACCTCACGAAACTCTAGTAGAGGGTTATGAACCCACACCCTCCCGGCCACAATTCGAAGGCTAATGCATTCGGCCACGAGCGGTTGACCAGCAGGGCGACTAACTGTGTGATTAACTGAGATTAACTGGATTAACCACTTATGTGACCTGAATTTACTTGCTGTTCTTACCACACAGAAGAGGCAGCATGGTTGTGCGCCGTTTCCACGGTGAACTTTACGAGGTCGGTAGATAGCAATCGATTCGTGACTGGACAAAAGTTTGACGGACGATGGGGTAAATGAGCAGTAACCAACTAAAATATTCCAGGGAACCATGATTGACGTCTTCAGTGCAATTCGCTTGGAACAGTTAAGGGAGTTCATCATGATAAAAGAAGCTGTAGGTGGTTGAATAAAGGAAGTTATCGAAGTAGTTCTGGAAAGTACGGTAGACGAATGGATATAGTTTGGTGATGGTGTATCCTCAAGTTGAAGCCGAATACACACTTATCCATGAAATGCAACCGCTTGCGTAAAAATATACCTTCTAAACAGGAACCATCACAGGGAAGGAGGCTGTTTGTCTCTCCGCTCTCTGCTGTGGTCTCAGACGTGGTTATTGACGCTGTTATAGTCTCCCTAAAGTACTGTCCTTGTTTCGGATGGGTTCGTCTTTGCGCTAAATGATTGTGGATACATTGCACGTCGTGGATGACGTCATCCTATTTTCGGTTATCCGAGGCCTCTCTTGGCTTATTGACCTAATGTTAACGGTCGCAATGAGGAAACTAAGTTCTTGGTGAATCAAAAAGACCTACATTGTGCAATATGCAGTGTTTTTTATTAATTTCTTTGATTATATTCCAGCCGCTTCTGATTTTTAATTATTCCAGTTGATTTTGCACGCCGTCTTTCCATCCTCTTTCTGTCATCTCAGTACTGTCTGTTAACCGATGGTATCACTGGAAAACATACAAATGGTTTTCAAGCACGAATTAATCATGCTTGTGTGATTTCCTGGTCGAAAAAAACGGAATGAATTACTGAAAACAACTGGACAAGCTATGTTGGCAAAAATGGATTCCACGATCTTCCAGGATTAGCTGATCTGTCATACAGGTTGCTCCTGCTTCCAGCTGGTCAATCGGCACATGCCACCACCGCCTTCCAAATATTTTGCTAAAACATTTCCCCCGACATGTCATCCGGCATTTTGAGTGCCTGGAAGTTGCACTGATCCCAAAACACAGTTCTGTTCGAGGAAATACCCACAGAGGATTCCAAAGCGTTTCTCCACCTGCGAGGTTTCTTTATGAGAGAGTACCTGCTTAGTGCAAGGGAATAATTTAAAATTCACTTGTATTTGCTGCTTTCCAACAGTCTTCCTGAGGTTGAACTGAGTGTTTTAGACATTCAGCAGGCTTGCATATCAGTGGTTCGTACACAATGACTTAGCCTGAGGAGCCTGTAAAATTGTTGTCAAGCTCAGTCATCTTTCAAATAGTAGAAATCAAAAAACAACAGACAAACACGATAAGTTATCACTACGATCCAGTGATATATAAAAACTGGGAAAATGATGAATTTCCGGAACTTGAGAATTATTGAGTTTCTGTGTTTTGTTACGTCCTATTCTTCCGTTGATTATCGTCCACCAACAATTCAGGTGTGAAACGTTCCCGCGAAATATATCCAAGACTAGGCTGTTGGGAAAACCCAGGAGAGGGGTGATTTGCCCTGTTGGCCTGTTGATTGTTTAAGATATAAACTCTTTAAAGTGAATGCCCATGCATAAACCAGAGTTATTGGTGTAGGACATGTTTTTATCGGTGTCTTCTCGTATGGTTGCTGCCTGTTGCCGAGTTGTTGTAACTGAAAATCCCATACCCCTAAAGTTGTCTTCTTGTGGGATCGTCCCATCAGAGTAGTTAATTCTACTTTGGTAATCCGGTGTGACAAGTGGCTAATAGTCTCTGTGTGTCTCTTAACAGGCACAGTGTGCTAGTAGCGAGAGATTGAATCTTATTTTCCATATCCGCATAAGGGATAACCATATTTCCTAAGGTTAAGCGGACTGCTCAAATTTCGACGTGAGATCGAGCACCTGGGAATAAAATTCGGCTCTCTCAGGGTCGTACGGCTGTGTGCATACCATTCAGACCAACTCGGCGGCATCTGTTATGCATATTGTGAGCATGCTTCAATCACAAACCAAAAGGACCGGCTGCATTTCACTCATTCTGCTGGTTTCGTGTATGTGCAACCTACAAGTTCCAGCGGTATTTTCGAATCGCTGATAAGTAAATACGTTGCTAATTTATCAGCACGCATGGAAGACACATCACGAGATGCAAATCCGTTCTATTGTTTTCAACCACGAGACACAAAAAATGCAGATGAGTTTCAGGAATGTGCCAGTAATAGAGGTGAACAGTAGACAGTCACGTCGTGAAAGTAATCACGTGATCAGAACCACGGAAGTCAGACGGATGGGTTCAATGCATTTTGTACATAGCTCATGGACCCTGACAAGAAAGGTCTCACCGACAGACAACAGATTTGGGGTTCGATCATCTAAACAGTACACGAGACAAATGCGCTGGTTCTATTCAGTGATGCACTCCTGACCGTTCATTGTGGGTTCTGATACATTTTTGCGCGTTCTCAGAATGGTTTATTTCGTTCGGCTATAGAGCGTTAAAAAAAATGGCAAAACCTTGTTCTGATTAATTAGACCAAAGTAGACCAGGGGTCTTAATTTGCAACATAAAAGTACCAAATACATTCAATTTGATAGTTCAAGGTTGGAATTCTTCAAAGAAGCATCCGGATATATGAACTATTTTAGTTGATAAACCGTGTAGACACCCGGGACGAGGTAGTCATGTGACCTGCAAGTAATTCACTCTAATCAACTAGACTATCCGTCAACTGAATGTTGAGTGAGCGCAAACGAATGTGGTCATGAGTAAAGGATCAGTCCGAATGCTCAGGTTGTGTACCGCATACGGTCACTGCACGTGAGTCAGGAAGTTTGCGGTCAAGACTTGGAATGTTGATAGCAGGAAATGTGCACCACCTAACCCCCTCCCAGTAAAACGAGTCATTTAAATCAGAAGCTATCCACCTTCGATGGGTTTATGTCAACCTGAACCACTTGACTTTCCTCTTCAGCCTTGTTACCATGACTTGGCCAAAGTATTGGTTCACTCCACACCCCTGTAGTGAAGAGATAGCAAGTGCCCTTGAAAATCATTCAACGCTGGAGTCACTATATACATTTGTCACAGTTTTAAATTACAACATCTCAGATTTCACAAGCAAGCAGTCTGGCCCATGGTGATTAACCGATAAACTCCAAACTCCAAGCTAAGCAACTGTGCTGCTCACCCAGTTGTGACAACTTGTTTGTAACCAATCATCAGTCACTCTTGGTTGATCATTATCGGTCACGTGCTCCTGATTAACCAGTCCATTCCACTGTAATGGAATGAACGGTCTAAAAGCTTCCTGGGCTTCGATTCTTTCTTTGGAAATGGCTGTTTATTCGACGGACAGTGTATGGAATGGTTCTTCATTATTATTACCAATATTCTTGCTAGTAGCAGTGCAATCACCACTACCATTATTATTACTACTGTGTGCTGCAGTACAGGAGACCGCCGCAGAAATAGGGTGAATGTACCGGAACAGTTACGGAGCTCAGCCACTTTTCAACAGATTTTGTAAATATACTTGCTGGACATAAGTGTGGATGGGTTATAGCAAGTAGCGTGTCCAGGTGAACAACACCTGCAGGTGATTTGTGTGATCTGATCGTATCGAATTTGGAGGCACTGCCAAATTCAAGATCCCTGTTAACAAATCGAATAAGATTGAAAGGTTCCCACTGAGTATATGCGTAATACATTACTCCTAAGGTTGCTGAAAATTCTTCGATAGCCCACGACCGGTTTCGCCCTTCTTGGGGCTCATCAGGTAGGCGCAGTCCCCGAGTTCCCGTCAACCTTATGTTCTACTTGAAACCAACTTGCACGAAATTATCGAAATACACTCATTTGCACCTCCAAGATGTAGACCATTGTTGCCTTGTTTTCATCCACCCTTACTCCCAAACACCCGGAAGTTGATTAATGTAGCATTAAATTACTTTCTAAAACTCGGTGACAGTGCAATTTAGCTATAAATAGAGTTGTTCGTCGAATGTAATGACCTCTCTAAGAAAAGTTCCGCAACTAGGTTATTTTCTTAGAGTATCTGTACCCAGAACTGCTACTTGCGGACTGTTCGCGACATTTACTCCCATTTAGCCGAAATTCAAAGACGTATATGTATGCAACCAACGTGTTTGTGTGAAAACTAAAAAAAATGACTTAGTAACCTTAAAGGAGAAATTGAGGGTCCAAGCCGGACGAAAAGACTTCAGGATGGAGAAAAAATCATAGAGGTCCTAAAGTTTTATCTCTGAAGGATAACACCTAGGTCATCAGGCGAGCGAGATGAGGCAACAAAGAATTGTTATATGTGAATGCTCCTGCTTGTAGGTGCACACTTGTGCTACACAATCAACGTTCCCAGAGGTAACCCATCATATCCGAATGTGACGGGTAGGAAATCTCATCACTTACTATCTTAAGAAGAGTTGAACAGGCACTCGAATGTCTATCATTTAGAGAAACCAAAAAGCATGCTACCGGATTGTGATAAAAAACAAATACATCGTTCTTTTTCCAGCGATCGACTAAAAACTAGGAGGTAAGCAGTACAAAATAACCGTCTGGCAAGCACAAATTATCGGATAACCAGATTATCACTACTTGGAGGATAACGTCATCGTATGAAATAACTCAACCTTTGGACTTCAAGGAATACTCTGTCAACGAGTTCATGCCATGTTAGATGAGTTGGTTACATCAAGCTCTTTTATACAGAGGTGGTAGTTAACCGTTGATGATAGTTGGAAACTTAGTGGGTGAAAAACCACTAAGATGCCTGCCTCGTCTCAGTGTGAACATGGTCTTGATGCATTTGGATTGGTTTAACCCTACCACAATATCTAGTTTCTACTGACCGTCAGCTTTGATTTTTCTTTTAGACGAATAGGTGTTTCTTCGTATAGAATATGCTCTACCAAGAGTGTTGTGGTCTGTAGAGTGATTCAAGTTAGTTGTAGAACAGTATTTTGGATATTGGATCGAAATGATGATAAAACACTTCTTTGGAGCAGCCATACCATTTTTAGCAAGAGTCCCACGAAGCTTCCCCTTATCTGAACGTACTGGTTTCGGTCTGTGAAGTGGTCACCCAGGAGCGACGGAAGAGTTCTTCCGGTTTCCGCCTGGAAAGTAGTATGTACCAGGAGATTTCGATTGACCGAATTAGAAACACTTTGGGTTGAGGTCTGAGACTTTCAGAAATACTTAACGGGGACGGGCTAGAACACCCTGCTAGGTCTACGCATGCTGATGTGCATCTTGGAAGATCTCATTAGAGACCTTATAACGCCAAGGAGTAGCTACTCTATCACTTTCAACAGAACGGCGGTCCATAAAATGGGAGGAGGTTTTCAGGGGTCACAGTTCCAATTTCCCGACTGTCGACAATGCAGGATTCTTCTAACACACGACTGACTAACTGGCACACCAGAAGATAAATTTCTAAAACATGGTAATTCAATTTAATTTAACAACTTGTAGAACTTACCAGCAGGAGAGCAATCCAAATCTTCAATTTCCGATCAGCCACGTGTGAATGCCGACGATTTTGATGCCGCTGAAGTCACCTTTTAAAATTCGTACACCGGCCCAACTGTTAGAAAGGCCACGAGCTGCCCACGGCTAATAAACTTAGCAAAGGGACAGTAATTGGTCCTCATTCAGTTCCAGCATTTCCTCTTTCCAAACGCACTGCGCTTCGGTACCCACGCCCATACATGCTGTATTCCTTGAATGGTACTGTGGTGCTGTCAAAGCCTACACAGACAACCTTTCGTTAGCCTGCATGTGCTGTTCTCGCCGGCTGATATAGTGTCCGTGAGTTCGTAAGCTTAAATCTAGACGACAACCACATCCTACAGACCATATCAGCCTCGGGTTGGATTAAACCAAAAGGTATGCCAAAATGTTTTGCGCATCCCTGACTAGACAAACCAAGCTGACGGTCCGATAGGGGAAGTGAATGCGGGGGGTTCAAAAAAGAGTCTTTTCATCCGGTTGATTCATCCATCTTACTGGAATTTTTTCGCATTTGCACTGGGCGTTGGTGGAATAAAGATCCGATCAGGCCCGACTTGTGGTGTTGCAAGTGCACTGACAGGAGCAGGGAAGTGTGCTTAAGAAGGTACAACGGATCTCGCAAGTGAAGATGGAGGTCACTTGATGGATGATGAAGCTAGACTAGCGTGGTCTGCAAATGTACGACCCAATGTTGAGGGTGGAGGGACCTTCGACATTACGTCTCTTGGTTTTGAAGCGCTCATATTTGTCGAGATATTGGAGGAGTCTTTTAGTCACTCCTTCCTTCGTTCTTCATGCACACGCCCTCGCTGTTCTCGTAGCATGGCTTCGCGTTCCAGTTCGGCTTCATAAACCTGCATTACCGCGGACGGCCTCAAACGGTTCCGTTTTATCACATCCTTATTTTTCCGTTTATACAGTTCAATATAGCGTTTCCTCCACATCGATATCATTCATCAAATTATAGACTAGTTCCACGATTTTCTCCAAATACGAATCATGTTGCTCTAGTGAATCAAAAATTGTCCTCGCGCTTATTGAAGTCTATGAGGATTTTCTTTGGTAATTCCATCTTTTTTGAACAACTGGATCTTCAAACAACTGATAACGGAAATTTACTTTCCGAATTTGCGTTTTGCACTAGACGCAGAGGCCCGATCCGCGAACGAATAGAACTTCTACGCAATTTTCACACAGCGAATGCCCACATACGTTTACCATAAGTTTCAACTGTGGGTTACTATATTTGCTCGACCGGCAGCTTGGACATGTTTACGGTAGATCTAACATGATGATCACGGGTTTCTGAGGGGCTTTTTGAGAAGGTACAAGGTCACAGCCGGCGCGGTGGTCCGACACCAATCAAATGGGAATATTCGGCGGATGACATGCGGCCATGCACTGTTTACTGTTTACTGTTTACTTATATTTGCCAACAAAATGTTCAACTTGGAACTGGATGATATATGCCATTTGTGTCAAACTGCAGCTCCTTCTCGTAAATAATATCCACTAAAATATATATATTTCCGTTGACCGTAATGTTCTCTACAGGCAGGCGGGTAAGAGTGCGAACAGAAGCTCTTGTTATTTCAGTATTTCCTTTGGTCAACTAGATCACAGCTACATACAGAATATAGCTATTGTCGTTTACTTTTGAGGAGCATGGTCACAAACATAGAAAGTAAATTCAAGTTGTAGAGGTGGAAGGGTTACAGAAGAATATTAGATGCAACCAGGAAAACGTCGCATCCGAAGTCGTGCCACCAGCAGTTCCAGTCAGACAAGATGAATCCTAACGTAAGTAAGAATGTCTGGTATGGAAACACGCCTGTAAAGATTAACAAGTGAGGAAAGGACAAACAATGCTGAGTGCTCTTCAGGGCGCGGTAAGCGCTAGCACAGTCAAGACTCGCAACTCAGGCACAAACTGTCCGTCATACTGGGTCAGGTGCGAAAGTCAATGGCAGGAATGAACACTCAACGCCATGTACCACGCATAAAAGTGTCGTATGTACGTAGAGAACCCAAAATGGCAAGCGAACACCAGTCGCTGACTTAGGAAATCCCAGTCCAATAACAGCCTCGGCGGATCGAGGAAAGCAGAATCCTGGATAAGAAGCGATCATCGGTTGGTGGACCAAAAAGTCGACATCACAGTCAATTGCACGTAGGGCTAATAAGTATTATCTACACACAGCCCATAAACTAAGAGGGTGGTGAGATGTCCACAACGGGCAACATCCTCCAGTGCCTATTTGTGCGTAATGCATGTCCATTGGATTTCAGGAAAACAAGTTTGGTTTGTTTCATAGAACCGATATTTCCCTAGTCACAGGTACGAGCAAATATTTTGTTCGCCAATACATTGTTAATCTTCACCACTTTGTCACGGGGCACCCGCCACAAACTCAGCTGAGACCGACCTTTTAAGAAGTTGGTTTCTGATGCAGAAACAGTGTGACTGATTTGCCCATTATTATCATTATTATTATTATTATCATCTCATTATGATCATTATTTATTCTGGAAGCTGGTCGTGCACACTCGCTGCTATTGTGAATAGAGATCGACGTGATATCGGTCTAGTAGTTAAGTGCTTCGTTTGGCGTCGTCGATTGACCCAGCCAGTACATGGTTTCTTGTTCTGTTCTGCCTGGAATGGCAACCAGGTATGCTTTCTAAGTTCGTGGCCGACACTTAGGTATTATTCGGTCGCACTGAGATAATGCTGATCGATCGGAGTGATTCTACCGTCATATCTTGGATTTTGGTTCCAGTCGCTTCCCTAGTTTTACGCCGGTGTGTCGTGTGTACCACACTCAGGAAGAAGACACTTGCGCCACATCTCAGTGGTCTGGTCTCAAGTGATGAGAGCCAACTAGTGAGCCACGCGTGACAGCAGCATGATTGACTTTCCCGACCTTCAAGAGATGATTTCTTCTGCTGGTTTTTAAGTGGTATATGGTCGGTCTAGGTAGCGAGATCCACCAAGTGTGATCTCACCAAGTCTGTGTAGAAATGAACCACAAGTACCTGATCAATACACAGTGGTTTTTCATTTTCCACTGCACTCAATATGCGGGTGATCGTTTGGAGGCCGGCCTCTGTATTTCACGTTCAAGTAGTCGGTTTTGCCCCAATGGTTCTGTGATTCTCATAGCATAGCCTCGACGGTGCACTCAAGAATACGAGGGTGAAGTTTGTAGAAATTGTGTCATTTGACACATTCTTAGTGACTTGTTCAAGACCAGATTTGATACAAGTTGTTTGCATGGCAAGTACTTTCTGTCACACCACCAAGAACAGATGAGACTGGCCACCGATTTACCTACCGTCCTCTTTAGAAACCTTTTGGTTCACCGAAGCAATGCTGTTTGGTCAGTCCTTCAACCGATTCGGATTGTTTTCAAGTCATAACCACCATCCATAGCTTATTTTTTTAAAGCTGTCACACTAATGGATATCAAGAAAGGTATGGAAATCGTCAAAGACTACGAAGAGGGATTGTGTGCATCAGTTGACATAAACATTGTGTGTCTTGCATCTGGATACAAACCTCATCTGAGGACTGTTCACAATGCAGTAGCCTTCTGTACCCTCCTTATTATTGGTTTAATTTGAATTATACGATTTTGCAAAAGTTTTGCCTACTTCTCCATGGTTGAAAACGAATTGTTGATTGAAATTTTACAACCTAGGAGAAGCGTGTGTAGTCTACCTGGAAACTATGCACTTTTTAAGCAGGTCCTTTGGACAAAATGAAACCAATACCTGACCCTATGACAAGTTGAGAAGGTGCGATCTAGTAAACTAACTCCGTGCACTGAATGAAGACACACGACGGACCACACAAGTGGATTAAAGAAGTATAACGATATCAGTACATGATATTTTGTAGGCCATTGTTGTCTTTTCTACAAACAGAGTATGTGCGGCTAACCGCAGTCTGAGTGGAACCACTCCTGGTGAAATAAGCAGCATCTTTTTTCCATCGTCACGGGTGTAATCATCGTCATCACAATCTTCAGCAATGACATCATTATCGCGTTAGAACACTAGCGCTTGACTGCCATCATAACAGGGATTCATCAATCCAATAGTGGGCACCAGCCAACCAGTGCGATATATTGGTCACACAAATTGCTCTAAAGTATCCATGCGCCCAAAGTTGTTTACAGTTAAGCTGTAACGGGGGTGTCAAAGGTAGCGGTTTTCAAAGTAGATAAAAATAGGAGGTAAAGGAAGAGGGAGAGCTGCACCACTCATCTAAAGGCCCTCAAGCAGCTTCATGTCTACAAATTATCTTTTCCATGCCCCCTTTTGATCTTGAGCCTACCAGTGCGCATCCTGTTGCTGCATCTATCAGTCCTGTTACCTTAGCAGTGACATCAAAGATGGTAAGACAACGGCAGCATAACAGCAAAAAATGGAGTCATTCTAGTAGAATCGGCAAGACCAGGCTGCACAAAGGTGGAGAAAATTGACGGCCAGAATAAGGTGCTCTTTCAAAACCGAAAGTCTATCATGTAAATGATTTGTAGTGTGCAAGAGATTTGGGGCTCTTGGCGGAGCAGCCAGCCCGAAGAGCAAGTGAACAAATGCGACCGCATGATGTAGATCCCACCGGTGAAGAATTAAATGCGCTAAAGCCTGCAAAGTGTGTGTTAATCACACTATTGACCAACCGGTCGTAGCCAAACGCTCAAGTGTTCAAACTACCAGCCGGGAGATCGCGGGTTCTAGACTCTCTGAAGTTTCGTGAGATGCGCACTGTTGAAGCTTCCCAATGAGGATGAAGCAGCTGTACAGTGCCTCTCGGTTTTCCAACACAGATTAGCTCCGCTTACAGGAGGAAATCTCCACCAAATGACATGGCGATATTCGCAAGGGGAAATTCAAGTCCTAGGATTTGGTCACACATGACTTGGAAGATAAGAAGGTGGTTACTCATTTGGGGTGAAGAAAAGGCCACCAAACTCTAGTTACAAGTGTGACCACCACCAGTACTTCGAAACCACTCCAAAATTTCTTATCCAACGTTATCAGATGAAATTAATTGATGACGACCACAGGACATGCCAATCAAATTTCTTATGAGGATCTAAAGACGGTAACACTTCAGATTATGAACTGCAGATGTATCTCTGGGGTCTGTATATTCCCAGTCGAGTGTGTTATCCATGGATTAGTAAAAAAAAATCTCGTACAAAGTACTCGCGGCCTGGTCACTTCTAAACCGCCTGGCAACTGTACACGAATCCGAAAGGCTTAGAATGAAAGTTCTTTTATGGAACAGGGCATCATTCACTTTGCTCACCCCCTCGTGTGAAACCATCAGTTAGACGCGTGCATGCGTATCGATTGCTCCGGTTGGTCGTGACGTCACTGATGCACGCTGTGCATCGGTAGTGCATCCACTCCATGTTCAGCTTTTTGCTATTTACTCACTAGAACGGGATAACTTCGTTCACATGTCACTAGCCGAGATAATTGCATTAAATGACGGTCGCCATTCACTTGGCCCTCCTTTCTCACGCAGGCCTGACTGCGACAAATCTAGGTTCAGAGAGTTTCTAAAGTGAGAAGATTTCGAAGAGAACAGGTAGAGCAAAGATTGTATGCAGTTTCATTTGGGCCGCTATTCAAGACTAGGAGCACTGGAAACTTTATCCCCTAATTTGCACCCCGGTGGTTTTTATTGGCAACCTAATTGTTTCTTGAACCTTGAGTGGTAAAGCAAATCGCGCTTATCCAGTCTAAGAATCGGTAATGGCCGGTTGTCCGGTTTACACGAACATGGTTATCCATCCAACAGGAGAAAGCATCTGCTGACTATCCGCCTTCAAGTCACCGGTTTAAGTAATGTAATGAAAGATTCTTCATCAGTCTGTGCGCTGTTATTTCGCTTCCGATAGGCTTTAGTATGGTTACAGCTCACTTGACCAGGGAACGGTAGAAAGGATTGAACAATCGAGTTTGTACGCTTTGCAATGATCACAGAGTCTGAGGGCACATAGAACCAGTGGAACAGATGCGTTGATATATGTCATTGCCAACGATGCCTATTCGGATTAAGCGACAAGCAGCTGTTTTTCTACCATCTCATCTTCCGTCGTTTTCCATCTTCTGAACTCCTGATCTGTCATCTTCCTTCAATTTTATTCAATAGTTGTGCTCGCCAGAGAAAACAAACAGAAGGCTAACTATATGTATTACCAAAGGAGTCGTGAGAATATGTATCCTCGCCTGTTTGCAAGATGAATGTAACTGAGGAACGAGCTCCAAATGAAATGGAGACTTCGGAATTCTACGGATTCAGCTTGTAGGATTGTTCTCCTATTTTTGAGTTTCATTTCCAATTCTACCATCAGTTTGCAGGTGGAGGAAATATTGGCAAAATGTACCACCAGTTTTTATGCACAAATAGGCGTATGTTCGTGTCGGATGTAGTATATTGGCCGACCGTTTTACGAGCCCTTCGTCAAAGAGAATAAAGTATAATGAATGGGATGGTCTAAGCCGCGGGTTTAAGAAACTCAGGTCCAGTACGACTACGCCACACGTGGTAGAAACCACGAACAACAATGGCTTCTTACCGAACTCCACAAAATTGAGTATGGGCTGTGCCCTTCCAACCAGTACCGATCACGGGGACCAAGGGAAGCTGACTGAACAATCCGGTGCTCAGAATAAACTCACATTCTTTGAACCTGATGGCCAGCAAGGCCATTTTTTGCGATAAATTAATTGCTTTCACTTTTGGCAAATTTCACTCCCATTCATGGATTTTTTGTAAAATATTACGCTTGTAATGCTTTTGTTTGAAGTCATGCTGCAAAATGCCTTCTGACCAACCGAGGAAAACAAGACCTTTTTGCTACCTTCAGTATTATCAGTCTACTGAATGCTGTAGTCTCCGTCGAGGATTCATTTTCAGCAGCTTGAGCAAGTATTCAGGCTGAAAAATATCACTGTCAGTCATCTTAACTTCAGGCAGTTTCATTAAGTTTTGGAGCCAAAAAGATATGACCAGATCATTTCATGACGCGACAGTGGCCCTCATTGCTCTTGATAGGTAAATGGGCCTGCTCACGTCCAGCACCACGTTCCGCTCGAACTCCTGGTTTATGCGGGATCCACGTGGGCAGGAAATGGAATGTGGATGCTCACACAAACTTCCCTATGACTCATCATCATCATCATCATCATCATCATCATCATCATCATCATCATCATCATCATCAGCGTGACATCAGTGTTCAACACCGATGCGTGATTAAAATATTTTGCGTAAAACACGAAATTGCCTACTTTGTGAACAGCAGATTCGGGAATCAAGACGTAATGCGGCTATCAGGAAACTTGCACACTTGCACACTTGATAGGTACGCGTTATACCTGTGCCAGGCATAGGCTGTCCACCGTAAGTTCATCCCATACTAAAGTGTTGCACCTGAAGTCTCCGTAATAAATGAGGCTCTGTTGGTTGTTGAGCATTCACAGCCTCACTTGACAGGTTCCCAACTTCATTCGGAAGAGTCATGCGAAACTACACATTTTGTGAAACAGAATTACGCTCTACAGGTCTCCACAAGATCTCTCTAGAGAAACTCCTGAAGAATGAGAAGCCTTACAAAGAAGGTTGTAGGTGATGTGAGGACCCAAATCCATCGAAAGCCTCACTCGAGCAGTGACGTCTTGATTTGACTGGAAAAGCCAGTCTGGCATTTCTGAAAAAGATCTTCCTAATAGATCAATGAAGTTGCGCTGGATAGATAGCTAACCTCAGGTGGCAGACTAAGCGGGTGACGCCCATGTGTCTCAACTTCGGTAACTGGCAATCCTGATGCGCATTTGGAAACCCAGGATTTGGAAACCTTGTGGAATTGGTTCGAAAAGCTGAACTTGGAGGTGGGATAATCAGCTCCATATTGATCATTGTGAGTAAATGTTGTACCCCTACGGTTACTCAAATTGATCACATGCTTCCTGCGTTTCGATAAAGTTCTATTATTTGGCTATGGAAGTACTATCTTCAATGTTTCTACGATCATATGACCTTTCCCAGTAGAAGGATGAAAGTGGAAAAACTGAGGTGACGCGTTTTCCAGGTTCTTCTAGGAATTCGTTCAGCTAACTTTTTGAAACACTGGAGGGAGCTGAAGAGGTGGACTGTTGGGGTGTTCAACATTTCTACCCCTTTCACTCACTGACGTATTCCTAAGGTTCTCCGATAGAAAGTATAACTTGTCTTTACAAAAACTAAGGACGACGCAGTGTTACGCTGACATGGGAAAGTGATGAACTTCGACCCCATGGAATACCGCAGCTTCCGTTTAATTAATACCTATATTTCTGTTAATAGGTTTAGCCCCCACCCACGAGTCATCCTGAGATTTTTAATAAAATATTTCGCGGGAAACACTAAGTTCATGGGACGTATAGTTCCCACGTCCCATGAGCATATCGACAACCACGGTGTGGCTACAGTTTGCCAAGGCGATTACCCGCTCGTTTATTACTCTACTGAAGTGAAATGCTTTCGAAAACTTTGTATATTGAGTTGGAAATTTTGTTTCCATGATTTTGAAATCTCATCACAGAAAACCACACTGCAGCCTTATCACCTGTTCAGAGGAGCGTTAAAACACTCACTCATTCAAACACGATTGGTGAACACATTTTGGATGAGTTGCATAGGCCCCAACCCATGCCAACTGACTGTTGATTATCTATCCGCCTACCAACCTATTGATCTCGTCCGGACGTCCTTTCGCAACTGATTGGCTGTCCGGAGCAACCCATATTGTCCTGACTGAAAATACGAACGTCTGCAGCGCGTAACCTGACTGGATGCACGCGAAACCAATCAACTGACTGGATTAAGTAATAAGAAAAATCCAGGACAGAGAATATGCATGCACATGTGGAACCCTGAGCGCACCAGAGGACGTGCATGAATGTGGGACGGTGGGACAAAACCGTTGGAGGACAGACGAACAAAGTGGTGTGTTGATTTGACGCCACCCGACGGCCATAACACCATATCCCACCTGGTGGTAGATTAATTAAACCGGTAACTCCGCGGTGTGCATTCGGTTTGTTACGTGTAACGCGTGAGGTCATTGCGGAATCAGTCGAATCAAACCTTCTCTCTACTCTTCAACCGTTCGTGCCATACGCTCTGTTTGGATTGGATAACATTAACTTATATTGCTGAGAAATGACCAACCAGATCATCACATGGCAGGGCTGATAAATTTCTCCGAAGGAACTCCCTGACACAGCTCTAATTCGTCTATTTTGTCTCTCCTACATTCACCAATTGAAAGCCATCACTGAATAGCCTGGGCCGTAAACCGACCAATGTTGTCACGTTCAACAAAACATGGCTGAGTGGAGCACTGTAGACAGCCCGAAGAAAGCGCCAATGACCAGCTCGAACGATGGCAATTGTGTGAGTGATGATTACATCCCGTTCAGCGATATAGGTTCCGGTACGAATCAGGAACGTAACCTGTTGGATGACACGATGGATAAGGGTAACGGTCGAACTCCGCGTGTGTGGACAACAACGCGTCTATATCCTGTATGGTGTGGAAGGTCCGCGAAATTCTGGTTCGCACTTCTACTCGTTTGCCTATTAATTATCTTCCTGCTATTTGTGACATTCCTCGGGCTATGGGTATCCCAAAACAGGAAACTATCGAGTGAGTCTTTGGCACCCGTTTTTTGAGAAGACAATTTCGTGCACGAATTCCGATTGGAATATTTTAGTGGACGGATGTAGACTGGACACTTTTTTTATGAAGTCGTTCGGAAACTAAAGTGACATTTGTTTCCCAAACCAAATAAAAAAGGTGTCTCAAAGTTGGAAATAGAAAGCGGTTGGGATTTGCACAGAAAACATGCGTTTTTTGAAAATGACACTTACAAAGGAGGTTTCTGTGCATATGACTGCTTGCTTCACTTCACATAGACATTCGAGGTCACCAGGGCAGAAAGCCAGACCCACCTGTCTGTACTTGGAGTTTTTGTTGACTAAACGCAGCTCCACACCTTTTAATCGCATGACTAACCAGCCCAATATGTCAGTAAATCCCTGGACTTGACTAGAATGGGTTGCTAAATCATTTTCCAACTGTTATTTGACTACCTGAAGCTGTATTAGTCCCAGTTACTTCCTACTTGCTTATTTCTCATTTGGTTTTGCAAGAATCCTCACGATTTCCGCTCTAGCTCGGCCGGGTTTTCCGAACTCGCCTACTCATAACTGGTTGTCTGTCGTTAGGTGCTTTCGACTTTTCTGCAGGTTGTCCGATTTTCTCGTCACTTTATTGAAAAATATACTAACATCAAAAATAGGACAGGATGAATGCAGCCCATGCAGTCTAATTTGCCTTCGAACGTATAAAACGGAATGAAATGAAACAAACTAGAGAGCTAGTTGCACCGCGAATATGGAGCCAGAAAGTAACGTGACCAGTCAACAAAAGCAGGGTAGTTCCAGAGTAACGTTCAATGCTCTGTGAGTGCACGGTACTGCTTTGAATCGGCTCATCCACATTGCTTCAAGGTTATTAAATCTGTACAATTGTTTGCTCCGTGCAAATAACGGAATGTGTCGTGTGCCTAGATTTTGTTCTCGGTTAAAGTATTTCCAGCCGACAGTGTGCGAAGTTGTTTGTTCAGGCACGCTTTTGCTAACATTGCTAATGCCTGGTAAGTTCTACCAATATAATATGTGTTCTTCCGCAGCTGCAGGTGAACTGATGAACGTAATGATTGCGTGGTAAAACTGACGTTTGCGCTGCCATTAGCAGCAATGACATCGCCCTTGTTTTGCCTTACTATTGAGCTGTGCTACAGTGCATGTTCGGGAAACTTTTAAATCCTGCTTGGACTAACTAAAGGCATAGCCATCGTGGTAGCAAATCCCTGATGATACAGGCTTCTTTGATACCTGCTTCTTCTCCTCAACCGCCCTCGCTCCCTTTGGTCGTTCCTTGAAACAGCAAGGCTAATTTTTTGGCCTCAGCACTTTCTTGGGTAACTGAATCATCGAGTCCACTTGGAATGTGTATCAGTCTTTCTCTACGGGCTGAAGCCTTGAACAAGCCATGATTGTGCTGTATGGTCAGTTTGCTGAAAAGTTAAGATAATGTCTGGTCCAAACAGGCTTCGAGCAGACGGAGTGAGACGTAGTATCCCTGGTGACCTAAGCGTTCACTAAAGGAAGTCTGTCTTTTATTACGGGGCCACACTTAAGCTGTGCGTTCTGATGGAGCGTACATAGGAGCAAGAGCACACAATGAGCTGGTTCCTTCGTCACAAACTATCACCCATCTTTCATGCAAAGGTAGTTGTTGGATATCATTTCCTTTCGGAACGCTCAATTTTAACCAGGAAAAAAAATATTTGCCAAGTTTCGTCTCGAAGCAATCTCCATAAGAACATCATCCACTTGCTTGTGGCTGATGTCTTGAACTAAATACGGATATTCTTGGTAAACAGTAAAACGAGGTCCTTAAGAATAGGAGTTGGTAGATCAGTCAAAAAATCCTAGTGAGTCCTTAGGTAACCACCTGGAAATGTCACAGTTTATGTCGGGGGAAGCATCGGTGCAAAGCGACTCTGTATCAGAAGAAGGTATTATCGAAAGAAGGCTTTCAAACTGTAGTTGGCTGTAGCCTTCTGAACGTCTACCAACTAACTGACTTACTGGCGATAAGGCAAAGTTTTCATTGCTAAAATAGGATGAGTAGGTTTGCTGGTTTCATTAGTCTCAGAAGGCCATGAAACTGAGTGATAGAGTAAAACTGACAGGTCCAGGCCCATTGAATCCGTTCTGAGAAGAAAATCTTGCAGTGGGAGAACATGCAGTTCACAGATAACTAGCTTCTTAACTGACAACTGTCTCTGACAATGCCTGGTAATAAGTTAGGCATATCGGGCCATCGAGTTGGACACAAAATATTTTTCCTAGAATAACAGCTACGGATCCTTTCGTGACTTCACTACGACAACCTCATTCCTTTTCGTTCTTTTTTCTCAGCTAAAGTATCCGTTCCGTAAGACACACATTTAACATGTTACTGATGAGCACAGTTGGTTCTCGGAAGAATCAGAGCTGAGCCCTCCGAGTTGATTAAAAAGTCTTTGAACTCCAAGAACATGGTACTGCTATCAATGTTCGTGGGTCGGATTTTGAAACTGAGCACAACTGATGATCTTTCTAGTTTAAGCCGACTGAGGTTAACGAGGGGAAGTGCTATTTACCAGCTTCCTCACTTCTACCGAAAATCCACCAATGGGTTGCACATTTCCCAGGGTTTACCATCGGGACCTTGTGCGACTGACCATGACACGACAGTGGTTCTTCAGTTCAATTTGGAAAACTACGACGTAGCTCCTTAAAAACGATGCAACTAGCCCTGTTTCACCTTGTTCCACACATACTGCAACTCTGTTCTAAGTGAGTTCATCCTGCAACACTGCTTTTCTGAATCTCATGTCAACACCGTTCCTTGTCTTTATTCACTGCTTCCCAACCTGCCTGACAGATGCGAAATGACAAGTCCTCTTCTGATTACCGTTCATCTTGTATAGTCCATTCGCAACGTGAATACGCCACATTCGTTCTCAGTAATAGCCACTATCTACTGACACAGTTCTTCTTGTCCATTAGTTGTTGACTTTGTTAAACTTATTCATTTCTGAGTCTCCTATAACAAAGTTTGCCACAGCTGCTGACGAAGTTGAAGCCAAAAAGCGATCCAGATGAGGCGCAACTCTTTCTCCGACGACCCCCATTGTCGTTGTTTCCGTTTTAACTCGATTCTAGACAAGCTGTGCCGTAGCACGCACCATCAGTCTGATCTTTTTTCTCCGTCCGTAAGTGCGAACGTTAACACTCTTCTGACAGTAGTGGACCAAAATCGAATTCCAAAGGCAGTGAAATTCATTACACTTTCAAATTCCCACCGAGTTAACTATAACAGTAAAAAAAAGTAATTTTCCAACGGCGCATGTGAGATTGTCTACAACCCCAAAGGGGGGTTATTCACTTCATTTACATCCCTCATGCATTCTCTGTGTGAATACGATGCATTCTAGGAATCAAAAACCACCTCTTTCTTCCACAGCCATGAAGTTCTCTCAGAGTGGAAACTAGTTGTCCGAACAACATCCCAATGGCTGAAGGGTTAACAGAAACAGAGGACATAAGTGACGGTTTTGGAGATCGATCGATGACTAATCCGTGTTTTCTTTGTTCGGTCACTGAAGGACTGCGTTTGTATTAGATTGAAACAGCCTGTACTTACTACCGTGACACTACACTTTAATTTATCGTAATGGTTGGGTCAATTCAACAGTTATCTTTGTGCTTCGCTCCGTCTTAATATGGCCTTATTGCAATTGGATCGATGGCGGAAAGGTTTGTTAGTTTACTCATCAAGTCTCACATTACTTTATTGCTCCTTTGAACGCAGAAGATAGGATAGGAAGATAACCTATACCAATCAATAACCTGACGGAGAGGGTAAAACCAAAACTGGTGTTGTACCGGGAATATGCACTGTCTCTCATTATGTTCTCTAAGCAAATGTGTAGCTTAAAAATTACTCGGAATAGGGTTGGGACTACTTTCTATCGCCGAAGTATTAGATAGAATATACTATTCCTAACGTTGGTGCAAAATATTCGACAGCCCAGGGCCAGTTTTTCTATGCTTATCTTCCGCCGAGTAGGTATGATTCTAGAAACCCCATCGGACCTTTCTTGCCGGTCTCATACATAGCATATTACATTAAAGAAGACAAAAATACACCTTGATGTGAAGTGGGTGGCTCACTCTGTGCCAATGAAAGAAAACTGCTTCGATCAGTTTTCTCATTCTTTCTGTTCACAGCTGTAATAATAATAATAATAATAATAACGATAACCGTTCAGCTGTAAAACCCTTTCGGTGCCCAGCTGCCATGCCACCCGGAGGAAGCACCAGGGCTGGGATACTGCCAGGTTGCCCAAGCCTAGACAGGGGAAGTCGAGATGCGGAAGTCGGGTTCAAACCACGGATCTTCCGGTCGGTAAATTCGCGCTCTAACTACTGAGCCATCTCTCCCATAGCTGCGACACAAAGTCAACACGAAAGCTAGGACAACTTAAGCTAGCACAAACCCGGACCTGGATAAACGAAAAGCCAACGTCGGATTCGAACCAAGGACGCCTCGATCAGTCCCTCACACATTACTTTCCGGACTATCATAACACTGCCTTATGCGACAATTTATTTGCGGCCCATCTTTCTGTGCATCCAGGAATGCGAGTAGAATCAACTGAAACCTCGAGTTGTACTTGGTTTACTTTTCACGTCCAAAACCTTTGATAGCGATGGTGCAAACGCAACTGATTGGTGCTAGCGATCACATTCAGACGCAAAATACAGACAACAATGATCTCGAGATAATTCACAGTTGTTTGTTCTGCTTGCGAATCCAGACAGAAAAATTTGGTAACCCACCTGACGGAATTGGATTTTTTCCGCTGAAACGCGAATTGCAAAAGTTATCTCACAATTTCTGTATAATCAACGAAATCAGCAAATTATTGTGCTGTTTGTTCTCAGTTGGCACGTCTACCGTATGACTGGTTAGAATATTATATTGGTCACGAATATCAACTTATTCTGCCACTGCAAAACGAACTGTAAAACTTCCGCAACAGCTTGATGCTTGAGAAGATTTTCTCAAAACTGAACGGGTCGTGGCCAGAGATGAAGTACCACATACACCTAGGGGCTATCACAGTAATCGTCCCATGTGTGTGACACAAAAGATCGCCTGTTAGTAACTCCTAAATACAACTACCCATCGACTTCGAAATCATTTCTAGTGTGGATCTTAAAATGTCAAAAATGGAAATTTTTCGAATACATTCCCCATGATTTTCAACTCACTTATCCTTTTGAGGAATTACCTTGCAAGCGTGATTAGTACGTCTGTGACTTCCACCAGTCATTCAGGAAACCACTCAGATAGATTTCTCGGCGTCTTTGATTCACGCATGAATAACTCACAGTCACGCTGCATCGATATTTTCATATTCACCAGTGTTCCCACAGTGGGTGAAACGCAAGAACGAGTAAATAAGATGTAATTAGGCTCACACGCCATGTGCCCTACTGTAAAAATAAAATAAGTAAAGTTCTAAAGCTCTTGAACGTGTTGCACCATACACGATAGATTCAGCTGGGTTCCAGGTGAATCTCCTGTCAGAATTAAATTGATACGCAAGTGAGTGTATTTATCGAAATCAGTCCAATTTGGGTTCAAGCAGAACATAAGGTTGACGGAAACTGGGGAACTGCGCCTACCTGATGAGCCCCAAGAAGGGCAAAACCGATCATGCACTGTCGAAAGTTTTCAGCAATCTTATGAGTAGTGCATCACGTCTATGCTGCGCTTTCTTACATCGAGTAGTTTACTTGAAAACGTAGATTGGGAGTGCTATCTTGTACATATCAACATACTGTAAATAGCATGGAAGAGAGTGCAATCCACACGAAGTGTGGAACTTCCAGCTGGCTAGTCGTTACTCAAAGAGCCAGTTAGCATGTAAACATGTGGTGTAACTTTCTTGACCGAAGATGAGTGGCGCTATATCCTGTGTAAGTGCGAATTCATCGCACTGTTGATCGGCTGTTCACGGCAGAACGGTTAGTTGTTCAAACTACTAGCTGGAAGGTAGCGGGCTTGAACCTCCCTGGAAATTCGTGGGTTGCGAATTGCTGATGATTCCCAATAAGGATAAAAAATGAACAGCGCTTCTCGGCTATTCAGCATAGATTGACTTCACTTGGAGGACGAAATGGCAACTGGGAAATGTGTCTTTTATCGGGTCCAAACGTAGATTTGTCCCTTCTAAACAGATTACTTCAAAGGACCAACCGAAAACAAGCTCCTCTTGCTTCCCTCGAGGGAAAGTAAACTACTGAAATACGCTTCAAAGACCAAATAATGTGGACGACTTTGACGGCCGGTCTTCCATGACAGTGGTCACCCAAAGGACAGATGAAATCACACAACTATGACTTCAGCTGGAAAACCCTAAGCCAGAACATCACTTGTTGAGGTTACTTTACTGTCACCCCATGTCTAACTTTTAAAATGTGTGTAGAATTAACACAGCTCTGGATGATGTCAATGCTGACGTTGTCACCCTATGAACAGAAGTTCCAGAGCAGACTCGCACACAACCGCAGTGCAACCGC
Organism: Clonorchis sinensis; assembly: GCA_003604175.2. Taxonomy (NCBI): domain Eukaryota; kingdom Metazoa; phylum Platyhelminthes; class Trematoda; order Opisthorchiida; family Opisthorchiidae; genus Clonorchis; species Clonorchis sinensis. The sequence continues at coordinate 191,251,882 of CM030369.1, read as the reverse complement.
AGTTGGCTTTCTAACATGACCTTTTTATTTTCAAAGTACATTTTGAAGAAGTTTTCCTTGGTCGATACGGATGATGTCTATAAAAGCGGATGCTTGTCCTGTTGCAGGTATCATGACAAGGGAAAGCAGTATTGGTGCAAGAGCCTCAGGGTATGATTGTACTGTTATCAAAATTTGCGGTGCTTACATTATCACTTGCTGGTACGATCGATGTTGCATTTCACCCCCAAAAAGCCACCCCCTCCTAACTAGATAGGATTAAGCCGTTCCTCGTGGGTTGCTCTACTAAGGAGTCTTCTGTACACAACCTAGCTTACAAGAAACCGAGTGAAACAAGAGCACAGAAGCTACTGGCTTCAAACAGTTTTTGGGTGTGTGCAAATATTAACTATTACGATCTCTTTGTGAAGTTATTTTGATTCTTTTACTTCAAAGTGGACGATAATTTAGCGGAAACAATCAGTCCGCTCTGTACAGTCCACATCTGTTAATCGAGAGCTCAAAGTGAAAACGGCTGATAACTATATGGAAATGAGATCTGTTATCCATGACGTATGAGCTGAATAGATATCGTCTTCTTGTAAGCGGCCTCATTCCTGATGTTCGTATGACTTACATGACTCGACAAAACTACCCTACAATTTTAAAGACAGTACGTCTCACGGAGAATCCATCCCGACAACCTACATTCTGAAAGTAAATTAACCCCAGACACCACATACCGAAACGCGTCACCTCAGAACAAGGCGAAACTATGCTAAACAGTCATGCATTCCGCCCTTTTTTCGTCTAAAGTTGCACCCGAAGAAAACTCTGTGCGCACTCGTGCATATGTGAGTGTTTGTATGAAACATCACGAATCGCACATTATCATATCATCACTTTTGACGTCGGAGTTTTCGGAAATGTGAGTTGAAGAAGAACGTAAAATATGGTGTAGAGTATTTGCGTTCACAGTTTTCAATTCCCATCTGATCAGGTTGCCCGATCGTATTCATCACGCATAAAACCAATCATGCCTGGATGAAAGCTCAAACGTGTTTTCAGACATTCAAAAAAGCAAATAGACCCTGAATTTTATTGTGATGCAGTATCTTCTGAATTCTTCCAGATGTACTCGTGCTCTATGGTAAATGATTGATCGCGCGAGAGATTCAAAGAAAGCGGTTTAGATTTTTTTTCGAGTTGTTTTCAGAAGCGTGTTGTGCAACAGACTGTTCCCGATATGACCTTTTTTGTGTAGTTCATCGGTAGTTCCTACTCCTTGCACCCATCTTCAGATGGACAGTTCTGTGCAACCCGCGTGGTCGAGCCTGTAACATTGTCCTGAGTGATACAGTGAATAGATTGAGTTTCTAGACGCAAAGTATATAATCCATAATCGTATTTCCAGACCGTTTATTAGTACCTCGGGGAACGTCAGGTTTTCGCACTTAGTTGACGATCAGTAGTAGGAACTTGGTGGATGAAGCACAAACACTTGGTGACTGGTGGAGAACGATGCAGCATAAAAGCCATGTAAAAGTTAGAATTTTTCCGAATCACTTGTGCGCCGGACTAAAACCCTCATAGCATTTTCAGTTTAGTGTTAAGATATTCCACTAGCTTGTGAGTGGTACAAGCATTAAAGTCTGTAATTGGTCGAAAAGAGACGTCGGGCTTGTACATTTTTGGCTTTCCGTAAGCACATGCTGCGTCTTTAGTTTTTTGGGGGGAGCGAGTTGAACCACAGAGACTGTCGCTGCCTTGGTTAGACACGTTGAGGTTTTACTGAACTGTAGGGAACCCTAAGTACAGCGTTCCTCAGCTGTGGTGTAGGGCATCCAGATTGATCTTTTCGGAACAGGAGCAGTATTGTTGAAATGATTGTCATGAACGCTGCATCGCCGTGGTTGGAAACAGTCCCTCCTAAAATTGTTATGGGCTTAACACCTTAGAATGTCCAAAGTGGCAAGATGGGTTAGTTGTGCACACAATTAGCAGCTGAGCCCAATGGTGTCTGCTTTAACTATGCTCGTGGCACGCGTTACTGAGTAGCAGAACTCGGACCACACCCATGTCTACTGTGACGAAGCATGACTCGGCCGTTTTCGATCCACATGACGATGGTCACAGAAAGTCGCCTCTAGCATCATGGCGAGTTTAGCACTTTGATGGCTTAACCCGTGGGCGTTTCACCAATGGGTCGCTGTGTGTTCCCCGAGGTCAATCAGTTCAAGGGTACGAGTGTTTTCCATTTCACGAGACCCAACCTGGTATGGACTCGGTATGAGACTTTCTACTAGAGTGCCCAGATTATTCATTTCTGGTCGCCGGGACTGTTTTTTTCTAGTATTCAGTTTTGTTTTCTTCGCTTCGACAGACACATCCCGTCAACTAAGAGCAACTTTATCACCCTGGCATCTATCGCTTCACACAGCGCTGATGCCAGGTGTGTGCACTTGGAAGCCGCTCAACAGACACGCAGTCCGATCTCCAACAGCAAACTCTGGTTTTAACACAATCGTCTCTCGTGCTTCCCAGTGGCCAGTGGATCTCAGGTCACGTGAGCAGTGCAGCCAACAGACAGTGTACTCCAGGGGTAACGGAATTCTTTGTAGTAGTCAACCCATTCTGTCCCAGCCTTGAGTGGAGCGGGAAAATCGGATGGTCTACCCGATGCAGATTGGCACATGAATCAAATCTCCTCAGCGTTGTAAAGTAGAAGCCATTAGGTGCCATGGTTATTTATTTTTGGTCTACAATCAACCGCAAATTCGGAGCGTAGTTCAACGAAGCACATACCTTGCGGCAAAGCGTCTAACTTTGAACGGAGGTCTGTCTGGCTGATAATTAAACGTTATCATTCACTGAAGCTGCTTCCGCGGCGGTCACAAGATACGAATAAAAAACGGCGTCAGTGAGAAGCCCCTCTCTATGCTTGAGATTTACTAAAAACCGTCTAAAGGAGATCCACAGGTTTGTACTGTACCACTGTTCGTCAGGTAGACCTCGAATAGGCATCACAAAGTTTTGTGGACAGTCATGGTTAGCAAGACCTGTGTACAGTACTACTAGGTTGCCAGGGTTGGAAGCCGTCGTGGAGGCTATGGAGTGAGATATAGGATGGGTATTTTCACGGGACTTGTTGTGATGCGACCAGCACAGAAGCCATATTCTTCTTTTTGGATTCTTTGACAGACGTTTAAGGGACGCGCATCAAATCTGATTCGAGAATGAAGGTGTTTGTTGTCTGTTTGATTGTCGTGTTTTCTGTCCGTAAGTCGATCCGGTATTTTTGGAAAAGTGTTTTCGAACCCAAAGAGGCAAGTGCTCTCGCATTCTAGTGGTAAAACACCCGTCGGTTCTGCTACTCTGACTTGCCGTTACCTATACATTGCTGTACGCAATGCGATATGGCTCCAATAGCCAGGTCTGCTATGCTTGATGGTAGTGGCAACGTCTGAGTCCGGTTGAGGTGGTATAGTTAGGATGTCCGCTTTAGTGCCACCGCTAGGCGCTGTTACTGTGTTCACCGTGCTGTTTCCCTTGAAAACGAGCTTTGTTTAGGTTAACGCCTTGGGTGGACTATCACGTTTACTGTATTTAACTTCCACACTAGGACACTGGCATGTGTCCTAGTGAAATATGAAAGATACCCGTTTTGCCACACTGGTGCAACCAGCTGAGCACCGCGTAGCTAAATTTATCGTGAAACCGTCCGAATATTGCGACTTGCCGTTTTAGTCATCCCTGATGTGGGCAGCTTACTGCGCACTCAAATTTTCGCAAAATCGGCTCCATAGTTTCGATTCACCGGAGAGAATCAATAGGTGTGTTGTAATCAACCGGAGAGATTACAATCGCATAATTTGAAGCACAGGCGCCTGGTGCTGTGACTTCTTAATTAATTCTCAGAAGACATCGTGAGATGACATCGTGAATTTGTGCTTAGAACTCAGTAAATAGTGATTTATATCGGACAAAGTAACAAGAGGTATTCAAAAATTTAACTTAATTCTTATCTTTAAACCTGCGAACTATAAAAGACGAAAACCACATGGAAAACGGCCGCTTTATCTTTCGAACAGCAGCAGCTCTCAAATAACCGAACCTCTGAAGCTACAGGTTTGGATCATGCCTGAATCCTGACCAATAGTCGCACACTAAGGAACATCAAGCTCACGACTAACAGCAGACTGTCTCAGTCCACTAGGTACATTACAGATGCTATCAACCATTACAACGTTGCCGCTCCGATGTTCAGGGGACTTAAACAGAACTTAAACAGTCATAGCAATTACACGGTTTGGAAAAACAACCTACAAGAATTAGGTGTGTAATAAAACTAGCAAGCCCCTGGTTTTGGAAGTTTCAATGCATCACATCATTAAGCGCACACCAGTTTATCTGGCGGGCGGAGTCAATTGTGATGTTGGTTTGAGAGAGGGATCTTTCCCTGCATGATGTAACCCCAGCTGACGACCGAACCTGCAGCTTGGATGAATACCCTGGTGAAAAAGGTGCCTTTTCCATGACACCAAAATTCTTCCTAAATATGGACTATAACCAATAGATGCGATTACACCTTTTGTCAATAGTAACCAAGAGAACCCCGTGGGCGTTTAACAGCTACCAAGTTAACATTCAGACCACAACAGCATTCGATATTTCACCTTACAATGAAGTAGCTCTACTTTGAAAAGGCGAGGAGTATTCGACCATGAGTAGATTTCCAGCGTAGAAGCAGCGCAGAAATCTTGATTCAGACTGAAAAATCTCCCCGCTATCCAATGAAGTAATCGGAGTGAATCAACTAGTTAGAATTTGGATAAATGTGACTGGTGATGAACAGTCATATTTTTTGCACCTTGATTCATATTTGATGCTCATGCCTCCTCACACCCCGCTTGCCGTTTGGCGTGGTTTGTGGTTCTCCGAATCGCATGAAATATGATGTTATTCTAAAAAAAAATCCGACTGATCTACCCTTGAAATCCAAATAATGCATTTTTTATTGTTACAAAGGTTTACAAGAAAGTGACTTTCTCGGTTCGCGAAATGCATTCATTTGCATGCCAGTCTGGTTTCTAGCAACCTTATGAGTAGTATCCGTTCAAGAAAATAACTTCCTTGGTATTTCGATTCCACTCATATCATCCAATTCAATCGAACGGAAAAGTTTGTTTCCTTGGATCAACCTCTTAGGAGAGCCGTACATATGAAGACAAAATAGCATGCTTTCAGCCAAACGAAGTTTTTGATGTGACATTTGGAACTCACATTAGGTTATTGGTTGTTGTCTTTATTAAAATTTCAAAAAATTCATGAAAATTCATCCGTGCTTGGGACATCCGGGCTGACACAGACAAGCAGTAGATTGGAATGCAGATAAGACAAGGCTCTGTCAGAAGAAATTCAGTTCACCTATATTGAAACTATTGACATTTTATCGATTACCGCCAACTGTGGCTAGCAGAGGGCCCGTAGAGCCCAGTAACTAGCAGTCGAAGGAGCATTCCTCTTTTTTTGGAACGGGGTAGTCGAATTTTTGGAGCAAGCGAGCAGGTATACAGGACGGAAAAGTACCAAGAGGTCCTTCACAGGGTCAGTCGCTGGAAAGACAATCCATATTTATTTGACTAGTTGAAGATGGCTTGGTTTCTGTTGTGTCGGTCGGATGGCTCCGTGCTTATCTGAGCGAATCGAGGAGCAATTATCGACTGCCGAAGCGTTATTGCAAGTCACCTGATAGCTATGGACCACTGAACCAGACCGACCGAGGCATTCAGCGCAATCTCTCGAATGCTACACAATCAGTTAAGGTTATTAGCCGACGGATGCTCGAAACAACTGAAGGGACACTCGTTCAGTTGATGATTTCTCCTTTTCCTACTAAAGATAAAACTTAGAGCTTTGACGCTGCCGTGGTCGATCAGTCATACCATTTCAACACTGAATGGATAATGCCCTTGCTTTTACACCAAAAGGTGAGCAAAGTCACATGGTTCTCTTTACCTAATTTCCTACTTTACTGTTGTATGTGTTCATTGAAGCAAGACTGAAATCGCTCATCCAAAAGCTTGTTTTTCCTGATAATTTTCGGAAAGAAAAATAGTTGTTAATTAAATCACAGTGAAAATACTGAGCGATAACAGACAAAGGAAGATCAGCAGGCGGCGCCCAGCACGCCGCTTGATGTCTTTGTTCCATTATAGAATGGTTGTGTCAGCAAGCCTATCATATCCCTTGGACAATTTCTGAACGTCGAGATGATACCGGTCTGCGGCAGATTTTGTGCTATATTTGTACCACGCTGGTCAGAAAAATGGCCACGTTTTTACCCAAGAACGACCGTTTAACACATCGCCTAATAGGTTGGTGCAGCACACATCTAATATAATGTCCTGTATTTTTCCATTTTGCTAGTTAATAATTACGCCTGTTATGCGCGGTACTTTAAGATATATAAGTAGACACTTGTCCAAAAGCTTTTCGGAACACCACCTAGGTTCTACGTACACAGGTACAGTATATCCCTTAACTGTGTAATTCAAAGTGACTACCAAGTGGTCTGCTCGAACGTTTCTCTCGTAGTTTGCTAAACGAGCAAATCGTACTTCAAAGGACTGGTAGAATGGCTTTTGTCAACAGTCCAGGCCTTTGCAGTCAAAGCTTTTCGAATTGAGTTGTGTTCCTCCTTGGTAAGGAGGGGAGAAGAAACAGTCCAGTCACCGTTTTTGACTAATAGCTATAGTTCAATTGATTGCCGATGCTGCGACCCTCCTGTTTGACATTTGTGGTGACTTTATTAACTGATGATTTGTGAGGGCTTCAATCCAGCCCAATTGGGTATTTATTTCCCGTCAACACGTCTGGCTCACATAGCTGACTTACCTACAATCATTCATCCGAATAAGCACCCGAGAGAAACTAATCCCCAAGTAAGGACAGCCCTTCTCTGTGGGAGTTGACTGAGTTTTGATAACTTTTGGAAGACCACTCTCAACTCTCAGGAAAAAAAAGCCACTCTCTGTGCTCCAGGATGAACAATTTTCTCTTCTAATTTGGACCAGAATGCAAAATCTGTAGTACGAATCATCCGACATCAGGGAACCAAGTAGATCCATGACTAAACGCAATCCGCACAATTTTGTTTCAAACGCGGTTAGGCATGACATCCAGCTACGTGGACCCTAACTACTACAATAAGCCCTAAACAATGAACCAAAAAAGACCCCTCAAAAAGTCGCAGTAGCATTACACGTTATTCGCGATTTAGTAGACATACATAAATCCGTCTCGGTAGTCTAGTGCAACGTGGAAACTGGATAATGCCACATGTCGACAGAAAATCGAACCTGGATATAAGAAACACAGTAAGCCCTGAAGATCATTTGTGTAGCACGTCCAATCCATTCACAGGATAATGTCTGGACTTTATGGGAAGATGAACACGGGGAAGATGAACAGGCAAAAATCGGACAATAAGCAAACATTCCCCAATCAAGTCCGGCTTCATGGCAGACTGCTTCAAAGGTTACCAGTAGATACGGAAAACTAAGAGAATCTGAGAAAGTCACCCGAAACAGTACTGAAAGTTCATTTAAAAACTACTCACCAGGTTGCTGGAATTCCCTTAGCTCAATGTTTCACCCTGCTTCAACAGACGAAAGCTAACTAACTGCTGAGAAAACGCTTGCCTGTTCAGTCGCGATGGTTTAGGTGCAAATTGCTCGCAGGCACATCAGATTGCGCAGTCCAAATACCGACAAGGCGGTGTGCATGCACTGCTGATACGTTCCATCAAAACCGACCGACCAACAAAACCAAGTTCATCGCTTTGATGTGGGCTAACCAGAATGATCGTTTCAAAACAGGATGAAGACTGTTCAAAGGAGGGACGTAAAGTCCACGAACGTCGCAACGCTCTACGACTCAGAATGAGCAAACCTGTAGTGCATGGTTGTGACGTTTATAGCACGAGTGATTCCCCCCGGTAATGACGGTCCAGAAAACTTCCTTAAAACATGTCTAAACCGGTTTGGATCTTGCTGGATGTCCTGTTTTGCTCTAGACCAGATGGACACCCGTCTTTGCTACAACTCGGACTGATGCAAAGTAGGCAAACTGTGTTGTTTTCACTTGCTCGTTTACAAGAACATTCGTTTATGCTTCACAGTAAACAGAAAGATGTTTCAATACAGGTCCGGAAGACAAAAATCTCATTGCATGACGGAGAAGCATAGTTGTCACCGAATCTCTTGCAGTATCCTTCTTATCCAGAATTCTAACCGCTTGCGGCTATTCTGATATCTCCGTAACCCAACATCGTCAAGTCAGTTACGTTAGTCCAAATCGCTTGCAGATCATTTCTTCGAAGGCGCCAACTCAAGAAATCAATGTCTGCATTGTTACCATATTAGTGCGGTGCACCCAGTTGTACGTGATCTGGGTATGTGGGGCTAACATGTGGTCCGACTCTGAGCAGTGAGTAACAAAGTAGAGTATGCTGTCACCGCGTGTTGCACAACACCATCAAGTCAAGAGTCGACTGACTGACTGAGTGCATCTACGCTCAATCCTGAGCCATGACTTTCCACCGAAAGTGCTCGAAACTGGCAGCCGATCAGGTGGCTTGGCAATAGGAAGTGATCAAAAGTGAAATTTAGCTACATTTCTCGTCCAGTGCTAATTATCATGGAATCATGAAATCAAGTCGCTTGATCAAAGTCGGTCGCCCTTGATGACCACCGGGTGTGTGGTGTAGTGTACTGCACTTTATTCGGCGTGGAACTCCGGCCCGAAGTCTCCATATCACTGGAATCGAGCCAAAAAAATCAAAACGTCCGGTCTGTAGACATTGTGTTAGTCAAAAAAAATTCACATGAACCGATTCACAACGTACAGATAAGTCATCAACGGCTTATCATCGAAATGAACTGCATGTCTATTGAAAACGTCATGGAATATATTTCCAGTAAGTAAGTGATTGGGCGATTGTAAAGTACGCTATCTTGCCAGCGAAATCAACCTACTCTGAGCAACCGAGGAGCTGTTTCATCCTCTAATTGAGATTTTGTTCTGTAAATGAATCTAATTTATGTTGAGGAGCCGAGAAGCACTGCACAACTGTTTCATCTACAGTACGCATCTCACCAAACTCCATGAAGTCCCGAACTCGCGACCTCCCAGCCAGTAATGTGAACCTAACCGTTCGGCCAGAAGAGCGGCTGATTAGTAGTGTGATTCACTCGCACCTAGGAGATATATAATGCCATTCCTCCTTTAATCACGAATTCCACATCACGTGGTCAGGCGTTCAGTGACTCCTCAAGTGACAACTTCCCAAATGGAATTTTCGCTCATGTGAAATTATTCTTCCTCTAAGCTACTTATTGATTGTTGGTAGTGTAAGGAGATTAGGGACTTTTTTCTCTTGCTAAAAATCAGTGCTGACATGCTTATGATGAAGCTCTGATGGGAATCAAACCCGCAACCTTCGAGATGTTGGTTGATTATTGTACCATTTAGACGCAAACAGCTGACCAGCAATATGAATAAATTATTTTAATACGGTTAAAGCCACCATTCTTCAGCTCTAGTTTAGTTCACACCAGGTGACCTGGTTCTGAAATCTTCGAGTGACGAGGTATCACCCGTACATGCGCAAGGATGTCGATTCGTGGGTCCACGGAACTTTTGGGAAATTTCCTTTGATTTAAGCGACAACCAGCAAGGTAACCCAAGCCGCAGTCCCTTGCGCCCCCGAGACACATCACTTTCATTATCGTTGTTCGGTCTAAAAAATAAGTGTACTTTATTCGACTAAACAAATGTTTTGATTTGCTAAATAAACGCACAATTACTAAAAAAATTTCCCTCTAATTCAAGTGAAGTATCAGTCTTCTGAGGTTCACCAGAAATTACCATTGCGTCGTCCTTTTTGAAACTTGGTCTTGTGTTCTTTCAATGGTTTTCAATGAAGAAAACCATGCACATTCTACCAGCAGGCGATCCACTTTGTTTGTGAGCCACCACCCCTTACAAAAGATGGACAGCGGTAACATTTGACGGTCGCAGTTTCAGCGTCCAACGAATGCGCAAATTCCGTGTTTACTCGTGTGGTTTTTCGTGATTTCTTGTTTATAGTTCGCTGAGCGGAACCCGGTTCGGTCTTACTGAATGCAGAGGTGATGAGTCAGAAGTGTGGAAGCACAAGTCGTTCACCTGATTGTTTTTGGTTGATGACCAGAAAGGATGGTATCCCTCATCTTCGTTCAATCGCTTTGTTTAATTTATTGGGTTCAGTTCAGTGAATAGTACTCTCTCTGTCTTGCCCAATTATCGGAAATAGCACTATACCAACATATACAATGGCGAAAAGTACGTTTTTGAGCCCCATTCATATGCTTGTAAAACACGAGGAAAAGTTAGAAAGATCTTTCGACCTTTAACCGAGAAGTACATCAAATGATGAAATTCTGGCTTGGTTTCAGGCACTGCGTGAGTACACAAGATTCCCATCCCTTGGCATCTAGGCCTCTAGAAAACCACCCTTACTGGCCCACTTCTTCCGACTTTTTCCGGAGTACATAGCGGGTCATTTCGAGAAAAACACCGATGTCGAGTAAACATCCTATCCGGCAACCGGCCCTGCTAGCAAGACTTAGTTGGGAGATACTATCCAAAAAGGATCAACCGTTTAAGTATTTCACACAATTGTTCATTCAAACATAGGCCAGTGCTTACAGCTGAACGATTGTCCTGCACAGATCAGAAGCTATTTCTCGGAATAAAATGCTGAGACTTATAGGAATTTAGGCGGTAGCCTGTTTACAAACGAACACTTTTGTAACTCGGCCACTAATCACATGTGGTCTTTCAAAAGCCTCCATTCTGTCCAATTCTAGAATTTTCTTCCAAAATTCCCAGTTGGCTCGCCGGCCCACGATTTTTACGAGTTTTCATTTCTAACGGATACGATTTCGGCTTTCCGTAGGGAATCCGGTGCAAAATTCGATGGTCTTTTAAGTTAAAATATTTTCCCGTAAGAATAAAAAACTAGGGATGTTCCGGATACAGATGCTGTGGTAGCGTTAGCGCAAAGGACATTTTTCAACTACTCGCAAATATCGTAGAAACTGCGGGCTATTTGATAAACCTTTAACAAACGTAATCTCATATTGTTGACTTTGCCTATTCTTAAGCGTGAATACCAGTAAGCTTAGCGTTCAGTGTACGGGTTGCATGAACGCTGTCATACCCGAGCCGAGATGACGCGGAGAAGAATACGCTTTAGAAAGGGAAAATGTTTCATCTGCAAAAGCATGAATGCAATTAGAAACAGAAGACAGGATATCACTAATAAATAGGAGAAACAGTGTGAATCTTACAGCCGCGCTGACCTTGTGGATCCGAAAGAAAGCAGCCTCAGGACATACCCGATTCCAGCGTTTAACTTGGGAATTTCCAACCCAGTTCACCAAGATGAGTTTCATTTTCTCCCATCCGAAAAACTGCGAATTCCTTAATTCTGAAATACCCTACGGAATTACAAAGCCTGTCAGCTACCGATGCGGTGCAGTGGTTGCAACACACTGACAGGCATCTTCCTTGATTTTCACGTTTGATGAAGCGGTCGGGGCATCCACTGGCACACTGAAGATGAGTGCGGTGAACCAGCTAAGGGATACAATTTTCTCGATAGGATGGGTCTGCATACCCACTTTGATAAGGCCCCTAACGTGTAACAGGCCGACATGTCCGCCCTTGAGAGGCTTGTGTGGTTTCGCCCAGTGGCTCCAACGGCAACCTAGTAGCTGTCACGGGTTGCTGAGACGACTGACGCCCTCAAGGGCGAACAACTGGATGCAGGCCCCCCACTAACCGGCGAAACCTGTCTTTTTACTGTAACGGACACGGGTCGATCTCGGGGGAATAACCTGCTGATGGTACCACTAGTGGTCTTAGATTGCGCCCTCATAGTCAACAAGACGATTTACAATCTGCAAAATGGCTAATGCTCATCACTACGCTTATTTCAATAATTTCCCAACCTACCTAAATGTACCCGAGGGAATATCTCTTGCACTCACAACGAAAGCTAATGGCTTGCACCCTGTCATGCGTCAAAAGCTTTGGTACTTTAAGTAGTACATTGATTATTACTACCAACTAACCAAGTACCGTTCAGTGTGAAGGAGGTCAACAGATGAAATTACTATCGAATGTTGATTATCATTAAGATGCAATAACGTTGGTGAAACAGTACTCCATATAGCCATGACTCGCTAAGTGAACATACTATGGAAGTCACTGAGCAACCTGGCTAATCATTGGCAGTGCTGAATTCGTTAACGGTTGGACGCGTGGCACACAATCAGTCCGCCTGTCGATCAGTGACTCCTCATCGATCAACGGGTGTAACCTATCCTAGGTGCAAACACCTCACTTAATACCACTGTTTGTCTTTCTATAATCTATGAGTTCATTTGCTTTCTCCATGCGAACACAATGAATTCTATTCATAACGGAACACTTGAAGGATGGTCATTGTTTAAAGGCTCACTGCTGCATGCGTCTTGGAGGTTCTACAAGTGGACTGGACTTATCCTGTGTTTCACACTATTGCCTACCCTATTCTTGTTTTGTTCAGATACACCCTGCTTGACGCTGGAGTGTTTGAAAACGTCTTCCTCCATATTGTCCAGCTTGGATCGTTCATTATCGCCGTGTGACAATTTTTACGAATTCGCTTGTAATGGGTGGATAAAAAGCAATCAGATACCACCAGGGCAAAACCAGTGGTCCCTGCTGAAGCTACTTGGAAGAAGTACGGACTACTTCATAAAAGATTTACTGGGTAAGTGTCAGCTTGTAAAACATAAGTATACATTTCGAACTCATTCATACTTGACTGAAACTCTAGGTCATTTAGCAAGTAGTTCTGAGTGGATGTGAAACTTGGTTTAACCAGCTGCAGCTCTTTTCGGACAGTCTGACTGTTGGTAAATACTCCTATCATTCTACCCGAATAGTTGCTAATCCCTGCAAGGGCCTGATTACTATTAAGCTGTTGGTTTGCCATCTGAAGAGTTAGTTAGGTTTTGAAAGAAAGCATCGAATAGATGCAAAGGGATAGGACGCAGTTCCACGCGACGAACAGTCTGAAGATGCTAATCAAAAGGTCAACTGTTTCATATTTCTTAGCCTGCCCGATTTGTCTCAACAAGGGCAGGAGGCCTCATGTGACTGTAGGAACCTGGCCAGTGGCAGGCTTCAGAGTGACCATTACTAAGTTTTGTCAATCAAAGTACACTCAGTGAGCTATTCGAAGGAATATTGGTGACAAAAAGTGACAAAAGTCATCAAACGAGGTGGCCACCATTCTAGCGATCTGTTTTATCTAACTGCTGTCCTCGTTCCAGTACCTTGATGTCAGAGAAAGACTCACCAACAAGGAACACAACAGCTTCATTGTGAACAAGCGAGTGCAAAAGTTACAAAGAACCTCGCGGTACTAAAAAGGTACCTTTTACATTGATCCAAGCTGTTTGGCCGGTGTTTGATGAACACTCATCATCATCTGTCGTGTTACCGTGGCACGCCTGAACCTTCGTCGGTCGTTGTTGAATTGACTGACAGCTTGAGTGTTTGATCGGAAGCTGCCTTTTCTGGCTTGGATGCTGGATGGCCTCCCTACAGCAGTTTTGGTGGATTAGAGTGTCTTGGCAAGTTTCGGGCATTTTGAGACAGTTTTACGAATCTTACTTTCCTGACAAGATCGAGAGAGACTTGTGAACACCTCATTGGTCTGGTAACCACACAACACAAAGTGGCACGGGGTCCACGTATAGTACGAATACAAACTAAAGTAGTAGTTGTCTCTTATATACCATGAGATTGTTTGAGAGAAGGAAGGCAATGTGGAAAATTTTACCCATGCGTCAGCCCAGTTTCTCAAACTGTCAGAACGAATACAGGTTTGAAATAATATGCCCTCATTATCAGGTATCGGCTGTGAACTATTTTTGGTCATTCCAGTTGTTACGTCTTCGTCAGATGTTGGACGTGATGGTGTATGTAGTGGTTACAGGCGTATGCCAAAAGAGTGATTACCCCGCTCCTGTGGTATAAGGGTGTGGAAGCACAAGCATACAATGAGTCTGGCCCAAATGGTGTCAGTGTGTCATTACGCGGTGCACGCCTCTGAAATCGAAAATGCTGCGCCTGCCCGAAGGTGTGATCGGCAAAAAAATTCCCAGACTATTCTGTCTCAAATAAACCGTTTATGTATTTTTTTTTAACAGACAACAGGTGATTGACTTAGGATACCAGACTACGGAGGCTCAGTGCACTGTGCTATGATTTGATCCGTGAAACATACACTGCAAAAGTTCTCTGATCTGAACAAATTGCACAAATTTTATGGCTACCCCTACGGACTGGTTTTCCGTCCTAACTGAACATTCGACGAACTGATTTGACGGGTAAAATAATCAATCCATTTGGGATATCGGTCTGTTGCAAAAAAATCACGATTTTGTTCATTTTGCACAGCATATCGATTGTGTGGATTCTGCTCTCCACACCACCAACGTCATCAAGATGAATAGTAATACACCAGTACTAGAAACGTAGTTGCTATAACGCCATGAAGGAAGAAGGCGTTTTTAAAAAGTAGAGAGAAGCGAAACAGAGGCTTGGTATAAAGACCCCCCAATGTCACTAGAGGGAACGGCCCAAAGCGAGGTGCCTAAATATCCCACTCCACTGAAATAAGAATTTCTGAGAAGCATAATGAAACAAGACGCGAGAGGGATCCAATGTTTATTGCAAAAACGCACCAAACAGCAACAGACTAGCGTTAGCTAGGTAGTCCGGTTATGAAGTTATAACAAGTTCGCTCCAGAAATCGGCTGAGTGTTATATCCTGTAGAGTTCGCTACCCCGCGCAAAAAGAATCTCATAAACCACACACAGGAGGACCCAACGATCCCAAGGTATTCAACCTTAGAGCGACTGCCTCATCACCCCATGACCTGTCCTTCACGGGCCTCTCGCTAATAAGAGTATAGAGTGAGAAAAGGGTTTCTTTGGTTGAACATACGTTCTACATACCCTAATCATCCCAACCTGACAAGCATTATCTGCTGCTCGGGTAATTTCAATTCATTCCACGGCGGCAGCTTACGGACCGTTTGATTGCCTACATGCTGCGGCCAGTTAGCCACATCACTACCACGGAGACGTCGGTGATCAAGTATCCGAAACACTTTCAAAGTCTTCGGACTGGAGTGCCCAAGTTTCACAACCACAGAGTATGATTGCTCTCATGGATGTTTTGTAAACAAGTCCTTTCAAGCTTACTGATATTCTTTTCCGACGCCAAAGGTGGAGCAAGTTGGCCAACAATGCTCATGCCTTGGTGACGCGTACGCTGACTTCATTTGTCACGGTGCAATCACGGCCTATGCAGTTGCCAAGATAAGTAAACCTATCAACACACCCAAGCTCCTATTCCTGAAGTTTCGGAAAGGTAAGTGGAAGTGGAAAATCCTAAAGTAAGACCATTGAAAGCTCAACCTGTACGCCGAAACAGTGGACCATCTCCATTCAAAATGGTTTGTGGGGCCACATGATCAGCAAATAACGGAACAATGTAATCTACATAATCTCCTATCTTTCTTTGGATGTGGTTCTGGAACCCAGAGCCACGATCCCTTCAAGAGTAAATTCCTTGATATTATCAATGAAGAAATCAGGGAAGAAGGCGTTACTGGCGAAGCCCACTGGTTGTGAGGAGGCTTTCGGATAGCTCCGTGCCAACCTCTCGGCCAGGCCCATACAGATTCAACCTACACACGTGGTCGAAAACTTCTTTGAATTCAACAGAAACCGCGCACAGCTGGTCAGCTGTAGGCGTGAACCTGCTGAAGTACTTGGAGTAATACGAAGACGCACCTCCTAGCTGGTCGAACTCCTAACTCGTGCATTCCGACTTCCCTCTGGCGTGATGAGGCCAAAAGTCACAGTATTACTGAAACCAGCAGAGGCGTTACAACATAAATGGAGCCTATACTTTTACGACTGAAGCAGTTACTGCCGGCATCCCTCTTGAATGGTTGATTGGTCTCAGATCGTTGGAATGCATTCTTGTCACCAACTTATTTTAACTAACCTGGTCAAGGCGAAACACAAAGGCTTGTCGCCTTCTTTGAATAGCACTGGTGAGAGTTCATCAGACCCTGCGGCCTTATGGTTCTGCAAAGCAGAAAAACGAGTCCGTACTTCAGAAACTGAAGAAGGACTTAAACTCAGTCCACGGCTCCAATTAAAAGAAACAAACGAAGACATGAGTAGATCGGCAGACAGCCAACCAAACCTTTGTCCGAAATATCCGGCCGAGCGGCCAAGATGCTGGTTCTTGTTGCATATTAGATTTCCAATATGGTCTTGGATGGCCTGATTAAAAGCCGTTTGTTGGTTCCGTTTCTGGCACCAGGTAAAAAGTTTTCGGGTATTCCTTTCGACGCTAACCACCTCCATTTCCCGGACCTTATGTTTCTACCGCGTTTCTCAGACTATCCTTGAGTTGATGTCCAACAAGCTCTTCTGGCCGACTTACGCCAGGTCTTCAAGGGAATGTGAAATCTGGTATCGAGAAACAACAGTGGCCGTCCTGAAATCCAGTGCTTATTTGATAAGCCTTCAGGAACAGCACATTTCGGGTTTTTTATGGAATGAATGGTGGTGCTTATCTTGTTCCATTTACCACTGAAGTCTTTTGGGGATGTGGCATTCAAAGATTCGCTCAAGCTAGCTTCATAAGATTGCTTAACTTGTGGGTGATAAAGTGTTCGACGCCTAGACGATGAGTTTGTTTCCTGGATGTCCCATGGGAACTTACCGAAAAATTACACCGGATGAAAGCGTGATCTGAATCCACGTGAAGGGTTTACAAAGAATGGCAATCAAGAATAGGGCGTCGTCACCAGGGCCTGCAGTTGTGCGTTCTACCTGCCTCCGTCATCAGTTGTGGGAAATCAAGTAGCGTAACGGTATCCACTGCGCCTGAATTAGGTACTGCAATTTGTGATTAAATTGTGGTCAGTTAGTCAGATCGCGCCTCTGATGAACTGAGACTTCTCACTTGTGCCCTGAAATCTCCGGTGGCTAGGACAATAGTTGCACCCGTCATATTGGATAGGACAGTGGGTTAGTTTCCCACCACCATCATTCGGCAGGCGCATACGCAGCACCGGTTATAGGTTGTAGACGAGCTAAGCTATCGTCAGGGCACCAGAAGCTAAACAAGAGAATGATTAGAGCCCCAAACCATAGGCTCAAAAGCCTGACCTCAGGCCAGCGGCGTTTGGCGGGGAATACCAACGCATTACGGTTTTGAAAGAACAGATATCCACATGTTCCTGTTCCAAAACTGGAGGACCAGGAGATTGTGTTAGTCTGACCTTTATCCATTGACCAATCTGCGAATGTTATACGAAAAACCACCAGTGTATCTCAGTGGGTCAAAGAATTGTACTGACAATCGGACCACGGTAAGGTCTAGTCTCTTCCGCCCTGTCTGTATACCTAGAATTCCTTGTGCTTACCGAATTTTTTTAAATTCAGTCTATATGAAATTTCCACTCACCTATAGTTTTGCTTCAGACTTTCATATTTTTGTACTAGTTAGTGGATAGTCAGTTCTTGCCCAGTATAACCGTGCACGGTTATACTTTGCTACCACAGGTAAAGTTTTCCGTATTGCACGTAAGCAGATTCAATAAATTTTGGGATGATGACTATGGCGGAAAAATCCTAGCCAGTTGTGAATTGGCCTACTATTTTAGGGAGTTTCAAAAACCTTGTCTGTATAACAGTTTCGACACTAGTGCTCTAAATGAAACCACTGTTGATGTGAATGGATGTTGGTTTGTGTCCTGGCAATGTGACCTTATGAAGACATCCACATCTGTTTCTATATATCACTGTGTGTCACAGCCAACGAGCAGTGAATATTTCGTCCTTGTGAAGGCCACTTTTCTTGTTGTTCTACAACATAGACAAGAGATATCGGACATGGTCACGTGGGTATTACCGTCTCTTTGAGATAGCCGGACTGTTTCCCAACCAAAAGGCGACAAGCTTCGCAAATGTGGCGACCTCCATGGAAAGAGCACATATGCCTGGTCTGTATACCACATGGTTACATAGAGTTTCGGCTCAAAACACGATACTTGGAAACAACGACTAGCCAGGAGAATGAAGAACTACTATGTGAGCTTGCATTAGCAGTTCAGAAAAGTGGTCAGGACACAACTGATTCATTGTGAATGGGTGTGAAGCTGGCTTTCGAAATCAGTTCTATTCAACCATTTTATCAGACCCAATTTCAAGCTACCTGAAAGATTTGAGTTGGCATAAACTGCTTTTATTCAAAATAAGAATGTCAAATAAATTATGATTGTACGGTAGCGAAGCATCAGTACTGAACACTGATATTGCGTTTTCGATGATTGTTTGAATGATCGAAACTTCTGTGGGGTAACACTTGTATGTGATTGTCCGATCGATATTGGAGACATTTTCACACATCTGGTCTATGGTTCGGCCTTCAAAAGTCTCCTAAGCCGTAACAATCATAGAGAGAGTATAGTGACTATGCGTGGTAGCCAGAACACACAATCTCATTCGTCCCGTTTGCGTGGTCTTCGTTTTTTGTCCGCTCATCCGCTGATGATCCAGGTTTTAGGGAATCAATAATTGTCACGTGACATACCACTCTTCTCTGTTCGACATCCTCTGACAGACTGAAAATGATTTAGTTCGCCATTCATAGATCAATAAGTAAGCTAACTCGGCTCATACTCGCAGCTACTGGGATGAATTGAGCTCAGATGATTTTAGAAGTCCTGTGATGAAGTTTTTCCATCCGAACAAGTGCCAAGTAGTTTATTCGGACCCATGTCCATGTAGAATGCAGAAAGTGCAGCTTGTAATGGACGAATTTTTGAATGTAGTTCTACTGTTCTATCCTAACCTTTAACCAGTAACACTAACTGCTAGTTTTAACCGTAACTAGATCATTGATTTGACTAATTACTCAGTAGTGTAACGACAAATACAACCCAGTTGCGCTTTTTCTTGACCGTTAGCATTAAAAATCCTGCATGACATGCACGCCTGAGTAATATATGTTAATGTGTCTTCCATTGGCAGTAATGTTGGGTGATAAGTTTATCGTAATTCATGGTCACGTTTTTATCACGAAGAGAACGGGGCAGGTTGCTTTGAAAAGGCAACAACAGCCCGTTGAAGTTCACGTGTTTTTTGCTTCAAATGATCAGCGAATGCGTCAGTTTGGTTTCTTAAACTCAAGCTGTTCAGTCCACCGTACGACCGTCTATGACTCCGAAAAATAATGCATCAACCCTTGATATTTGCCGATTTGGTAATGTGATCATAAATTGCCGTTTTTGTTCTGCGTGCAATCCCCCAGGAATATAATGAATCTGACTTTACTGTGTTTACTGTTTTTCCCAGAGAACCAGAGCATCCCAAACCCCAGCCCCGGACTGGTCATGGCACAGGCTTTTTACAACGCTTGCATGAACGAGTCGCTGATACAAGAACGAAAATTCGCCCCTCTGTTTACCTGGATCTCACATTTGTTTGGAGGCTGGTCACTGCTGCCCAGCGGGAGTCAAGGTGCACGAACTGACAACGGGGAATTCCTGACAAAGGACCATTTTAATCTTACCGAAATGTATCTTTTCCACTTCAAAATCTACGGCTACAACCCATTATTCCAAATTGAAATCGGACAAGACCTGAAAAACTCGTCACATTTTGTCATTGAGGTATGTTTTAGGGTAAAAATAAAATGATAGAGGTAGAATCTACCCTTATTAACCAGTTTAGAAATGTGCTTTCTGCAGACCTGACACCTCTTGTTAAGACTAATACTTCAAACTAACTCTTCAGAAAAGCTTCACGGTTTTCGGAAGGGAAAACCGAATCGACGTCGTCATATTTATACGAATTTGATTTAGGATGTGATACCACGTATGCCTTTATTCTGTTCAGGGACTTTGTAAAGCTGCATCTGTTTAAGTCTACTCGTTCAAGGAAAATGCCCGAACGAAACTAAACTAGGTGTTATGGCAACTACGCTAATGCAGAAATACCGTTTTTTCCATTGTCTGCAGATTGCCCAAGGTCATCTTTGTCTTCAAAGGGAAAATTACCTAAACGAGACCTCACCGACTTACGAAAAGGTAGGTAAATTTGGCGTACTGTTTTGTTGTTCTGTCCACCCTAAGTGTGACGGGTAACTAGGAGTCGGATTCACGTCACTCCATTTGGGACAGTCTTCCTCTCATCTTCTGGTCAGTCCATCTTCCATCTGTATCTTCTCCCTCTGTCACTTCTCTCTCATTGTCCCTTTGGTGTGGGCTAACCAAGACAGGCAGAGACGTTTTTGGAAGATAGTGATGTGGACGAAATTCTGAATTTCCCCATGGCTTTTCTCAAAGAATGCAATAAGTTTTGTAATCGAACGCATCAGGTCCTGTTGCAATGAACCGATTAACCCGTTTGATTCGATCAAACAGTATGTGCATACTACTGCCTTTTTTCATTTGCGGACTGTGTGTTATATTATCTTACGTTCAACTCATATGGCGAAATCATATCATATACTGATAAGTGGCAAAGGATGTGCGCCCTTTTGTCGTGGGGTTGCTGAAAAATCCCCAGCAGCCCACGACCGCTTTCACCCATATTCGGACTCACCAGGTAGACGCAATTCCCAGGTTTCCGTTAACCTTTTTCTGTGGTTGAAACCATATTGGACGGAATTCACCAAATACTTTCATTTGCACACGAATTTACCTTTAACTGAATTCAGCTTGGTCTCTACCGTTAAAACCAATTTAGTATGTAAATGAGCGTGTCGAATAAACATGAAAGTCCTTAAAAATGGCTAGCAGTAGCCAATTCAAAAGCATCCACTAAATTTCAAAAGCAGTACGCAAGAATCCACGACGCAAGCAGAAATACACATTGTTACTTGTGAAACCAAGCCGTTCTCAATTGTGGGTTCAGGCCTTCACCTAACCTCGTAAGGCTACGTGAACTCTGGCAGTCCCTTTGGCCAACCTAATGACGAATAAATGAAGAGATACATATATATCAGTGAGTGGCCCGGAAGCTCCTTAGAATATCAAGGATCCTCATATGTGCAGCAAGATATATTTAAAGTATTGTTCATTTTGCAGCCCCATCCTTATGAGGGCGGATTTCCCAAAAATGCACTCTTTCTCAAGCACGACCAATAGCAATACTGACCACAACAAGTGTGTTCGGCCGACCAGGATGGTAAGAACTCTCTTACTGACCTAATGGCCGTGAGTTCGACAGTGGCATGTATACGTCTGAAATACGTCTGACAATACACTAGCCTATCTTGATCAACCTCTCACAATCTGCGTGAGTGATCACCAAGGGCTTCGCAAATATATACTTTAGTTTGTACATGAAAAGAGATTATTGTATGAGAAATGTGAGTTTGATACTGCAAACATAATGGCATTTTTTGACTCCCTGCTCCCTGGCATGAACCAGGCAAAAATTGTTCATAAAGTGCAATACATCAAATATGGACATTATTCAGTCGCACGGCGCTAGTCACATGACCACTGCCACAGTTTCTGAATCAAAACCTTTCTGCGTAAAAAACGCTGGTCGGTAGGTCCTAATCAGGATAACCTCGGCAATCGGCTAAAGATTGAGGAATCGATATTTTTTGGCAACATACGAAAGCAATTTACATGAGTCAAGGTAGCGACCGGTTTTGTTTGTTTTTTTTGTATTCGGACTTTTCGGAAAATTCCAGACGTACCGATGAAACTCATGAGATGGCCAGGCAGGAATTTCAAAGCGCTTACATAGAAATATAAAGATGACTGGATATCAGGACAATACGTCCTAAGAGGTTCGTAACTCTGTGGGATGACCCAGGACGAAGATGGAGATAACCATACCTCAGCACAGGATGCCCTAACACGGATTTTTACCAGAATCTGAACACTTCCTGGGACACAATAACTTGGAATCAACTCAGCTTTAGATACTTATCAATATACCTTGAAATTCCCGCTGAGATACCCTAAAGTTTTTATTGATGTAACTCAAGAGGAATACCGGAATACCTCCCCGTGTAAAACGCATGTTAAAATGGGACGTTTGGGTTGAGTAGTTTTTAGTAAGTTACTAGGTCCCTACAATTGTAATCGCTTTTTTTAGGGTAAACTGTTTATTCTTGGGACTCGAGAACGATTTCTGCTTAGCTGGGAAAGGGGGTTCAACGGGAGATTTCGTGCTACAAGGTGATTCTCTCTCCGGAAGGCATTTCCCGTCCTAGGAGTTCCCTTGGTATTCAGATTGATATATTCTACCAAAACACAATGAATTCCCATCAGACATCAGTCACTCAAGTCCGTTGGCTATAAGATTTCGCGAAGAATTTTCGGTTTCCGTGTTTTTTTCGGTTGTTCTTGTTCTACTCCCAAACACGCGCCCACCTTTGTATTCTATCGCCCCTGTTTCAACAGGACGTAAGTTTGACTCCCATTTTGCCCGAAAGCATCATGCAATTTAACGCTGATTATTTTGCCCAAAAGCATCTTCACCCTTTGACGAAATTCCTTGCAGTCTAAAGTCTAAAGTGAACAAATAACCCATCCCCGTATTCAGGATGAACAAGGAATAATTGCCGAACTTTAAAACTCTTCAATGCAGAACACTCACGGATAGCACCAAAACACAAGAAGAGGTTATAACAAGGAATTTACTGATCTTTCAAGTAGTCCAGCAGCGATGTGTGTTTGTTGAACAACCGGTTATCGTTTAATATCCAAAAACAAATATTCCCCCTGAAAACATAAGTGGTAGCTTCAACAATGAAGGACTCCAAAAACACTTTTTCCCCTTACCATTCAACGCAAGGATTTGGCCTTGTTTCAGATTGTTTTTTCCATGTTCTGCAAACCACAAGGTAAGACATCTAAATAAATGAAATATAGCCGTTTTTCCTAGAAAATTATTCTGCCAGTGGATATACTATTCACTCCATCTCATAGGGTTTGACCGAAAATCGCAGAATGAAATTGAATAACCACGGGCCAGTCATTGGTGGCGATCAACTAGATGTACGTCGTTCCACGCAGCAATTACTCCGCATTCTCCTTCAGGGCTGCGACAGAAATAGGTGCATTCCTGGTATGATCACAGAGAAATAGCTGCATTCACCATCTTGTGTTGCGAAGGTCCTTCAGTCCTAACGATCTCCACTTTGCCGAAGATACACGACAATGGGTCTGAGCTTCATTGATTCGTCCTGCAGTTATCCTCAGTCTGTTAGGCTTTAGCCCGTATGACAACACGTTCGAAGAAGTGACCTTCTGCATCGTGACACAGGCAAGTATTCAGACCGTTACGGCCTGTATTCGCGGAGTCATAAAAAGTAACCTAACAGCTGAACTCTATGGTGTTTGCTTGAATGAACCGATGAGCTGAGGTAACGCTCTAGGTTCACTGACGGCTATTCAGTCTGGAGCGACCAGCGTAACTGCGAGTACGTTCACCTCAAAGCCAGACTGTTCTTTCACCGGTCAAATGGCTTTGAGGATGCCGTTGCGTTTGCACACTTTAACTCGTTGATTTGGAGCCTTAAGCAGCACAGACTGGTTTGAGACGTGAATGGTGTTCATCCGTGGTCAGCCCTCAGAATTTTGTTTTAGAATACTACACCAAACCAAGAAGTCAGTAACCTAAACTCATCCACTTGAACGTTCATCAGTTGGAATCAATAACGCCGAGATACTAGGCAAAAAAATTTCCGTTACATGGAAATGCACTGCCTTTTAGAGAGGAGTGGACGTTTATTTAGTTTTTTTCATGTTTGCGTCACTAGGGTGTCTTAAACCTTTAATGCAGTTGTGCGAGAAAACCAGGAAGAATTCAAAAGGTTACCAAACGCCAGGTTTCGTTTAATAGGAGTTCGTTTACCAAGCTGTTTCAATATGCAATGAATGCGTTTTCTGAACGCATCAGACACGTCCAACTAGGTAGCGTGCTCAGTAGGTCAGTTGTGAAATAGCAAACACATGGCTTGTTGCATTTCATACCTACTCAGTTTATTGGGTGAACGCATTATCACAGCAAACACAAATGCATGACGAATGAAATGAGAAAACATTTCCCTGCTCCGTTCATTCAGTGATTTTGGTGAATGGCTATTGCATGGTCCTTGAGGTTGGACAATCTTCAGCTGGCAGTTGTTCATTGTGATGTTGCCCCAGAAAAAAAAACAACCTAATGGGAACTAAAACGGACCTAATGTGATTTATGTAGAAGTTGAAGACACAAAACCCGAGTATGCATGCAAAAATGATCCATTGATTAGAGTCACCAGAGTCTACATTTCTACACGAACCATAGTCCTCTAGAGAGGATTAAGTTTTGCGTGATATCCAGTACATTTTGTAGTGCGGGAGGAGAAACGCTCTTCTAGCCTCTCCGGTAAGGGAATTTGATGACACAGTCCTACTTTAAACCCAACTGTAAAAAACGCTTCTTCAAAAAACTCAGCTTACCTCCATCACACCAAGAACTCTGATTCACTTTATGCGCTTTAGTTTTTATCTCGAATTTTCCATTTCTAATCAAAATTAGCCAGTGACGGCCTACAAATCGTTTATGCGCAATTACTCCAAACTTCTGGGAGTTCCGTTGGATAAACTGGACGAGTTGAATGCTATCTACGATTTTGAGAAAAAGCTTGCACAGGTAAGAATTTCCGGAAGAGAGTATTGGTCTTTACTGTTTGAGTTTGTCTCTGTGTAGATTTTGCACGAGTAGCAAACCAGAGCACTACTGTATTACTGCTGTGCCGCCAATATACTACTACCATAGTTTTTACCCCAATCTCCAGATAACTGTAATTTCTGGTGAAAAAAACAATAGTTCGAATCCGTTGGACGTCTGGTCTGTCGCGAAGAATTCCAGACAAGTGGTGATGGTTTTAATCTGTAATGCAGCACCTCTCACTGAGATGCGCCATCCTTTCCAGTGTGAAAGTCAGAAAGTGTCATGCAAACAACTGAGGCAAAGTGGAGATCCAGTCATTGCGTTAGTTTCCAGATGAGGGCAATTTTAGATTGGAGAATGGATGTCGATGGACTCAAGTTGGAAGCCATTTTCCAAAGAGGCACAGCTTAAGCGGGAAATATGAATCTAGTGAACAGAATGAGGGTTGTCCCCTAAGGCGTAAAGCAACAGAATCAAAATGTTGAATTTGTTGCCTTATGGTTAATGTTGACGCCTTTCAACTTAAAATTTCATCTTGATTTTATTCTGTCAGCCAGCTAGGAGAGTGGCCTCTTCATGGCTAACAGCTAGCAGTCGGCAGAGAACGTGACCAGTCTGGCGAGAACACGGATCACGTTGTACGGGCGAGCGAACATGATTGTTGAACGCATCTAGAGAACCGTTCTATCCATAGCTCTCCTCTGAACTGCGTGGTAATCGTGATAAAGAGATTCTTCTGTGCTTTATAAGGCTTCTTTGCCTGGGTTGGTTAATCTGTACATGAATGACAACATAGTACAACTGATTGTCGTCATGTTCGCAGATGACTTCCAGTTACACATCAAATTCAGCCCACACCAGGAGGCATGTCTTAGGAATATTCTCGATTTACGAAGTTTCCGGCCTCCGCTTCTCAATGTAAACTTCCAGACGAGTAGATATAACCAATTCGAGTCTACCGCTGGGTGAGACGTTTTGTTGGCTAGCAATACAACACATGGCTGAATCGGTATTTGAAGGGGTATGTTGCGGTGACATTCAAGTTTATGCCATGAGTTGCTGCAAATTCCCTTTGCTTCCGATATCAGGCCTACAATGGAGTACAGGCAACCTATTAGATCACCGGAATAAAGCACTGTCAGAACTGTTCTCTGAACTCTGTTCACACTACTGCACCAGTGGACGTCAACTCGCACTGGAACAAGGTTGCCACATCTTTGCATGATATCTGAAGCTTCGCCTGCAGCACAGTACAGCCAGTTTCACTCAGACGTGAATTACTTGAATTCCGAAGAAATGTTCCCGCCGGTCCAGAACAGAATTCAGCTCAGCAAGTCATCAGACACCAAATGAAAAGTAGGGTGCATGCCGACCGAGCCTGAATTCTGGTGGACAAAGAAGACCAAGGAAAAGGAAGAGGCAATTTGGAGTGTCCCCACGAGTGGTCACCGGAAACATCTTGTGAGCAACACCATCAATCAACACCATTGGGGTGCAGTCATCTTCAACAAGGAAGGACGCCACGATCGTTGTACTGAGTACTTTAGACAACTAGTTGCTGCTGCTATTCCGTCGGATTCTCTAATTGCAGTAGAACCCTGGACGATAAGCCTGGATTTACCTACGTCTTCGGAGGTTAATGACTTTATTTAATCAACCTCCACTGAGTTCATGCTCCGGGTGACCTCCCAACCAAATTGTTTAAGGATGAGAGTAAAATCTTCAATCAGCGTTGCTCTGATCTCCTAGCCTTTATTTGGAAATAAGAGAATCTTCAAGGCAACTCAAGTAAATCGATAATATTATATTCTCAAAAAGGAGGCCCGTTGATGATATAGCAGATACGTGAACATCAGCCTGATTCTGGTTGTGACGAATCGCTCGGCGTCACCTTATGGTGGCCCGTTAAGCGGTGCTTCGAAAGCAGTAAGTGGGATTTCAGTCTGGTAGGAATTGCGCCGACCACAGCATTAAACTCCATCGTATGCTAGAACAACGCCGTACACGTAAGCGATCCACAATTTCGTTAATCCCGGATTCGCAAGGCGCATCTGACTCTGCGGACCGATCAGTTCTCTTTAGCACGAATTCACAGCAAGAAATACCCTTGAAGTTTGTATTCTCAGACCTGCGGGTGTGTGGCGATGTATTGGTAGCTCTCAAGAAGCTTTCCAACAAAAGTGGTTTCCAACATGAGGTACCCACTCTTTCCATTCCTATCCAAGTTCGAGATCAACGAATTACTAGAATAAACTCTAGGATGTCTTCAAAAGCTGGCGGTTCAAACAGTTGCTGATGTAAACTTTATTAATCTGGAATATACGGATGACGTGGTTCTCGTCTTCGAAGCGGAAAAGAAAGTACTCTTGTTTTCGAATGAACTGACAGGAGTCATCCCATATTCTGCTGTGTGCTCTGCGCCCAGAAAGTGTTTCTGGACAGGCGTCATTGGACAGGCCACTTACACTCCAAGGAGAGGCACTAGAGTTGATGGAACGTCCACTGTAACTTTGGGACTGTATAGACTCCGGCTGTATTGTGACAATTATTGTCAATGCACGAATCTCTAAAGTTCAGGTAGAGTGTCCTGAATTGGATACCGGTGACCACAAAGTGGAATACCTGAGTCTCAAGACTTGGATGAGTCAGGCTGCAGGACAGGCTGTTTTGAAGTACTTTTGTGAGACGTGACCTCTGTGAACAGCGGTCTTCGAAAGGGTTGGTACTATCGAACCACAACGAGATAATTAGAGAAAGAGTATTTATTTGCCCAAAAAAGGCTTCAGGGGCAGGATGTATCCAGTACCAAAATCCGCACACGCCAAATCGTCGCCTGCCGAAAAGAATACTTGTTCTATGCGTAATTTTGAATGGCTCAATTAGAAAGGTACATAATTTCCAACTAAGGTGGTGGTGCGTGTAAGCAACTACTAAAGATCTGGTTACTATCGGTGTGACCGAAATTCTGAGGTGAGATCTGCATGCTCCCGTATGGCTGGAGACGCTGAAAGAGAATGCTAATCGATGTTAATGAAGTTCTTGTTATCAGGTTCTATCCAGATTTTCTAAAAAGGGTGTCAGGAGTTGTAAACATCTTGTCCGTTCCCTGTCCTCTTTCCATCTACTTTTCTTCATAACGAGTATCTCAGATAAATTATGGTTTTACGGCAGCGAAGTACCAGCACAGGGCTGTGGATGATAATGTTGGTGAGGGTATTTTGCGGCGCCCAACTTCAACTAACCAGATTCTTATTCACATTCACTATAGAACATGGAAGATCGCAGTGAACGAGATCCTGAGAAGTATTTCCTTCTCACAACACTGAAGAATTTGTCTGACATATGCCCGGTGGTAAGTGCATTTGAGTAGTTCAAATATGTTCCGATTGTCCTAACAGGCTACTTGGTTATTGAGATTTGGCTGAACTTTCTTTTCTAACCGTGCCTCTGGTTTAGACGTTGGGCAGTAAACTTTCCTGGCAACGAGCCGTCCATTGCATCGCTGTAAAAAACATCAAAATGGACACGACTGACTTTTTCATGCCAAGGTAGCTAATTCTACTAAAACAGATGTGCTAATCCTAGACACATCGAATGCAGGATGCACACTTAGGCTGGAAGTAACCGGCCAGCGTACTGCCTCAACTCGTATTGGTATGTGCGTTTATTGGATGAGGGAATCGTAGAGATCCAAAACTTAGTTACTGAAAGCCGTCTATGAGCTAAATGTTAGCATTCATAGACGACAGAGACTCTTTCACGTATTCCTGCACAGCGAAGGATCCATAGAGCTGTCATTCCCGGGTAGAATGTAGCGGACGAGACATTTGTAGAAGGCGACTACGAAGAATTCTGAGGACGAAGAGTTTTCTGTTGTAGACCGACTGTATACTGTAGCGGTTGTTATAGCGAATACCAAAGTGGATCAGAAGTTGTCTTGGCATCAAGTGGAAACAAAAATCGACGAAACACCGCCGATATTTCCCAACCTAATGGTAAAGTTTTAATTGCACGTGATGATGATACTCGATCACACATCCATAGAATTTAGCCACTCGCTAACCGTAGCAACTGCAACCCAGTTTACTGTAGGAACGCGGCGCTCTGATTATTACATCTGGTGGCTGAGTTGGGCGGCAGTTACTGAAATCGCCGAACTCTCGTACAGGAACTTCGATACACAAGGTTTAGAGGTACAGTATTCTCTATACACTGGGACCACAAAAACAACAAATCTGGTAGTGATAAGGAATAGGTAGAAGCAGGGATGAAAGAAATTCCAAGGCTCTCCTCACCAGTCATTAAGCGGCAAGCGCCCAAGCCATTTAGGCAACTGTTTGAGTCGTTTCTATCCAGAGTCAAGTGTCCCCAACAAACTTCCACAGTGTGAGGATTCAGAAGTACTTTCACACCCTCTCGCGAAATAACAGCTTTGGCGTCCAGTCATTCAACAGCGAATTTCAGAAACAGTGGTACAATACAAAGAAGTTCGATCCAAATGGACGTGAGTTTGCAGTGTTAGCTGAAAGTTGGTAATACGTTTGTTGAGTATCGTTCATCAGCTTTGCTCACCTTGCTTCAGCGAGGGCCTAGAGATGGAGAATGGAGATTGTCTAAAAGGTCTAGTTGACTGCACCTCCATAAAATTTCGGTGTTTTGAAACGTCTAACATCATTACCGCGGGCGCAACCGCTGATTAACTGTAACTCATGTGAATCAACCGACCAGAATGCAAACCCACTCGGTCCGACAGGCAAGAGCATACGTATGAACAAGTTAGTGGCCTGAGGACCAGCCTGAAGCGTGAGTTCGAAAGACGTTCTTCCCTACCGACGACTGACCCCACTATGACCTCATTTCAGGTACGATTACATACTCCCACGATTACATACCCACACTACATACTCACACATACTGATACCCACACTCACGATTACATACTCACTACTATGTGATACTTTTTAAATACTACTTATAAGCGTAATAAAGACGTTCCAGCAGCCAACTACCGTTGCCGTCGGAACTGTAGAAGTGAAACTCGTATCTCATAATTTTTTATACATAGTTTATATAGCCCACATTTGCAAAGCGTGTTTACTGTTTGAGTGTGCAAGGCGTGGTCAATCAAACCACTGTTTGAACACTACCCTGGAAATCTTAACAGCCCATTTATCAATTCCGTGATAGAATTTTGCCTGACCTGTTGAAAATCCTGAGATTTTTATACGGCATGTCGGTTTTTAGATTAAATCGATCGTGCTCAGTAACTGTTTTCAGAAACAGTTACTTCACTACTATATGTTCATTAATTTCGAATTTACGATCGTTCCCTAAAAATGTTAGTGGAGTCCGGCCTTCTGATGCTGTAGGAGTCAAAACCGATCGATTAAAAATGGGTATTCCTCACAGCTGATGAACTGACAAACTAGGAATGTATCAGCAATTCTTTGTCAGACCACAAAATATTAGTCCACCGAAACACGTTCGAGGATATCTGTTACTGGATGTTAAATTTTCTGTTATTCTCTTCAGCTGTGAAACAGTAAACGCCCAGAACACATACAAGAATGCATTAGCAGCAATGCTGAACAAACAGGCAAGACCATGTGATCAGAAACACGGAGGCCAGACAAACCGGTCTAGACAAAACTCTGCTTTACAAAGCAAGACGTATCTGTATTTTGTACACATTAAAGGACAGAGTGAATTCATGACGGAGGCCCACTCATCAAAAAGCTCTCCTTGCTGTTTCATTGAACTTCGCAGTACTATTGGCCCTTAAAAGCTATCAGATCATGAAGCTAGTAAAAAAAACTGTCTATCGTTTACTGCGGCGCAGAAGGGACGAGTTGGCTAATAACAGCGAAAGAGGGAATTCGAAATGTATACGTCTACAATGGAGTACTAGTACTCCGGATTCAGACTGAGGTGACGTTCTGCGAAAGAGCAGGCACACTGCATCCGATTCATCTGCTGTTCCTATGTTCTATCAGTTATCTTTCAGTTGTAGAAATGACAACATCTGCGAACCAGAGCAAGATCTACTAGAATGCATGGCTGAACATACAGCGAGGCACCTTCTCACAGCAATGACGCAGCTGGGGCCAAAGGTCAGGGGTCAGACCCTGACTGAGCTTCTCCAGTCTCCAGGTTCCTCCTATAAATACTTCACCAGATATATCCAGACGGTTACTTTCATGTGCTGCCTATCGGTGAAGCCCTACCCACTTCAGCTCCACACATACAAAAGTTATCGAAGCAGTCCATCTAGCTTTTGCCGTACTGATCACATGGCCCTGTTTGTTCCTTCAACATTACTGCTAATGCATTCTTGTATCTGTTCTCCATGTTTTACTTTTCACGGTTGAAGGGAGTAAAAGAAACTTTAACAGCACTTGACATTTATCTTCTGCCGACAATTGACAAAAGAATTCCCACATTTTTTAGCACATCTGCTTTACAAATCGCCCTATAGTTTTTGTTTTCTCTTCTAACGTTCCCTTTAGTTCGAGTGGAAGCTACTACTCAGTCGGCTTTTCGAACCCTTGAACTACACCATTTCGGACAATCAAGCAATTGCTTTGACAGAAACCAAATACTTCAAAGCTCGGTGTCAGGTTTACATGGATTATATGAAGAACGATACGGGTATAAGGTGAGCTCCCGTTTCCGAGCTAGTGGATATTGAGACTCATTGAATTGTGTAAGACTGCCAAGGTTGTTAGAGCTTTCAGGCTTCACTAAATTCTGACTTTGGAAAGAATTTTCATTTGTTTATTTATTATTACTTACTGCATCATGTCTTGCTCAAATGGGTGTTCGTTTATGGTTAGCGAAATTTCGTCCTATAAATGAAGTCAAACTAACCTGAAAAACTGAAGGGCACTGAGAGTTTCGAACTGAACTCGTGACCTTCTGGTTCGTAGTCTGAACCTTTCATCCGAGAAGCCGTCTTTCTAGCAACCAGTCAACACCTGAACAGGTGACCTGAATTCCATGGTTGAAGGACAGATGGCGCAATATCCGGTCTTAATGGAATTTAGTCACACTACTGATCGGCAGCTCGTGACCCGTTTAGTGTTGAAACCACTAGCCGGGAGGTCGCGAGTTCGTGTCGTCCTTGCGTCATAGTCAAGACTATGTCTCAATGCCTCATCCAATAAATCTTTCTGGATAACCGTTTGTTGGATGTTCCTCAATTTTCTGGGCCTG
This sequence comes from Clonorchis sinensis, assembly GCA_003604175.2. Classification (NCBI taxonomy): domain Eukaryota; kingdom Metazoa; phylum Platyhelminthes; class Trematoda; order Opisthorchiida; family Opisthorchiidae; genus Clonorchis; species Clonorchis sinensis. Next base: position 191,219,812 of record CM030369.1, on the reverse strand, counting down.
GTCGTTTGCCTATTGCATTTTACTAAATTTTTTGAAGTGTTACTTAGGAGCTACATCATATTCTTGTCCAATAACATTGCTGCTGCTCCTTTAGTGGATTTCGTTAGCAGTATAACGTCTCTTATTCTTGGGGATTATGTGCGCAGTGTATGGGGCTGACTGCATGTGCATCGCTTTGGTGAAATGCAATCGTGTCGGATACGGCAAGTGTTTCGACCATTTTTTCACGCATTAACTTATTTCGATGCATCTCTCGGGGAATCCGATGAACGCGTCCGTCTCTGTAGCCTGGTTGTAAATCCTATGTGATTTTTTGCCTTGTCGCAATCGTTTGAATATTACCAAAGTTTCAAAGGAAACAGGATGACGAACATTGATGTTTTCGGAGTCTTATCTTATTCTGGCGGTCTTCTGATTTCTGGTTCACTAGAAAACAGACACTCCTCGGCACTTTTTTCAATGTTCACTCTCCCCGCGAAAGTGCTTCACACAAATGATGCATTGTATCTTATATCTTCCGGTCGTTCTACAAACAAGTGCATTTTGACTGCTATTCAACAATCCTCATCCAATCTTGCAGAATTTTGCACAATTTGGCCGTCTGGCAATTCATTTGGACCACCAGACATCTTATGCCCAATGAGGTCGATCGTTTACAGAAAGAGTATATGGAAGCAGAGACAGGTCAGTTGTGAACCAAAATCTCCACTGTACTTTTCAGCCCATCATTCAGGCCGAGTTGTGTGTGAACTGCAGATGTTCCAGAGTACATTTTGGTCTTGTGGTGCGGGCATTTTCGTGCAAGAACATACATCTTGGTGAATTAGGTCTTTTCTCGACCCCCTTCTTCCTAAAAAATGAATATCACTCATTTACTGACTGAACACATTGAACCGTGATCTGTCGAATATGACCTTGACGGAAAACATTAAGGCATAATAATTAAATTTAGGTATGAAAGTACTTATAGTGCAATCAGTGAGCTTGATACCACTCAAAACTGAAATCAATATTCAGTTTCTGTGCTCAGACGGCATTAACTTCTACCGTCCAAAATTACCAAGGTAATTTCCCCGAAGAGGGACCACTCACCTACAGAGACCGGAACAACCTTCCCCTCAGTTACGATGAATGTGAACGTCTAAAATTCCATTGCCCTGTAGTTTCAATGAATCGCTTATAGTTTTGTTACAAATACATTCATTTATTACTTACATTCGAAGCCTTGTGAAGCTCGTTTCTCGACATGACAGCAGCACTTCGCTATTACCAACACAACAAATAATTCGGACCCCCTAAATGAACACCAAATGTTTATCTACAGTATACTTGTGGGAAAAAGTTTTCCATCCCATTCTCAATTGAAGATGGACCACTGATAGAAACAAAGGCAGTGGGCCAATTTTGTGAGAGTCCATCCTTGAAAAAACCTGGGTACTAGGCCATGGCTAACTAGAAACGTCGTTGTAGCCTATCTGTCAAAGTGACCTTACTCCAAGTCGCCCAGAAATACGGAAATTAAAACATTTTGTATGAAACTTGGGTTGATTTCTGTTATTATTCCCTACAGTCTCCGGGGAAAACAAGTGGTTTTCCCAAGTTTGTTAGAGCTAATAACTGCAGACATCTTCCAACGCTGTACTTGAAGACATACTGGTTATCGCCCTTGGTTGTTCCTTTCTGATGGATCTTGTTGTATACTTACTGTTCGTAATGTCCACCCGTGTAGGTCTAAACAACTATCCAGAACGTTGGTTGACGTGTGTGGCAGAAACGCAAGAGGCCTTTGGCTGGATACTTGGCTATCTGTTTGCAAATGAGAAGTTTGACCAAAAGAGTAACGATGCGGTAAGTTTGATTGCAGTGTTTGTGCACTATTATTTAAGAGTTAAAGAACTTTTGGGAAAGTTCAAGTGGACGCATGAGGACGATCGCGTCTCAAAAGCTCCGTGCAGATTAGATATTTACTTTCGTGTCCAATGGGTTGTAACCGCTTTGTTCGTGTTCGCTAATAAGCTACCCTGCATTCAAATGCGCTTGTCCTCTCACTGATATCGCAACCTTATGCGGTTTGGTTGCTGTCTAGTCACCCCAGTGGCCGGCTGGATAAGGTGAACAACCAAGGTTCGGTTCCGTACGGACGTCCTCAAATTGGCTGCCGTGTCCGCTCTAACTAACCGGTGCACCTGTAGATTGAACAATGAAAACCTAAAAGTAGCATCGTTTATTTTTTTGAAGAATCGTCTGGGTTGAGACATAATTTACTGCACAAGTGGGTGACATCGGAACAAAAATGAGAAGTTTTTCAGGATGATTGGAGAAGTGACTGAAATGGTGACATCCGAACAAAAATGAGAAATTTTCAGGATGATTGGAGAAGTGACTGAAAGCAGTACCGGGAAGAGTTTATGCGATGTTGTTTTGTGGCTTTGGTTCTATGCAGTTTAGGTTCTGTTTGGAGAGTCACTGTAGATTGCCCAGCGGTCGTGCTCCAAGGGACCACGTAATCAATTACTGTGCTTCACTCGTTTGGCTACGCTAGAAAGCTTAAAAATCAATTTTAGCTGTGTGTGTTACGAATCCCGCGCACTTGTTTGTGAGTGCCGTTTGCCAGTTATGTGCGCAAGTGAATCTTGTTTACTCGCCTAGCTGAGCGTTTTATTGGTGACGCCGAGTCTTTGTTGTTACAGTAACCAGGCTACACCAGTCCCTTCACCTACTGACTGCCGCCATAACGACTTTAACATAACCATGTGGCTGTGAACAACAGTGGCAAATATCAAGGCCATTCGCCCTCTGTGATGTGACCTATCTTCTAATAAAGACAGATTCACTTAGTCTTTTTGATGGAGCGATAAACAGCTCCTATTGACTAAAACAGCCTCCATTTGAAAGGAAGGAATCCACCAAAGCTGGTCTACTCTGCATGACAAGCTTTTTTGGGATCGTTCATCAATGCAGTACTGGTCTGTTTTGAGGAGCGAACACCCCATATGGCAGCGTTTTGTTTTCTGGCCACTTTTACCTACTTTGCTGTACGATCAGTGTCCACAATTGCAGCCATTGTATAGGATATGACAAAACAGCCACTCAGTTTGGTAATAACCCTAGGAAATCGATATCTCTGGACCTCAAGTTTCTGTATGGGAATATTTGCCTGTGACAAACAGTATTCTGCCACTCTAACGTTTTCACTAGTGTTAGAAATTTATTATCCAAACACCGTTTAGGCCACTGTTTTCACTTACGCAGCAAACCTTCCGAGCAGCGAAGACATCGGAGAACGAAGCTCTTTGACGTTACCTTTGCGTGACCTCTTCGATGGGGAAGTAGTGTTTCTCCCGAGAATATTTTCTGAAGGCATCTTGTTCTGACAATGAGGAATCTTCAAATGATTTCATGCCCTGCTCCCAAGTGGCTTAACCCTTGACAGTTTAAGCTACAAGCTCACTCTATTCTTCCATAACTCATAGCTCACTACTTAGTGAGTACTTTGGAAAATGATGGATTGATTTACTAGCTGCCTAATTACATGACGGACTGTTTGACTGATTAGTAGATTGGATGAGTGATGGATTGACTGACTGGTTGACTGATTACTTCACTGATTGATTGAGTGATCGACCGATCGATTGACTGACTGACTGACTAACTGACTGATTGATTGATTGATTGATTGATTGATTGATTGATTGATTGATTGATTGATTGATTGATTGATTGATTGATTGATTGATTGATTGATTGATTGATTGATTGATTGATTGATTGATTGATTGATTGATTGATTGATTGATTGATTGATTGATTGAATAACTGACTGAATAAGCAACTAACTAACTCAGTGACTGGTCTACTGGCGGACCGTTCTTTCTGCTGGTTAGTTTGTTGACTGATTCATGGATTCTTGGGTGCCTGTATAAATTCGTTCGTCTGACAACTGTGGCCGCCCTCAATGAAACCTTCTCATGCTATTGACTTCCCATTATTAGCTACACAAACTGTCATCGTGATCAGCGAACTTTATCAACCTTTTCAGATGAACAGTATCGTTTTTGTTTTGATAATTCAGTGCTCAGAACGTGGGATGAGTAACCGCAAATAGAGCAACTTTGAGATGAATATGATGGAGCTTTCTCCAGCTGGACTGACCGCACTCAGAACTTACGTATCAGAAGCAATAACTCCAGCTAGTTTTTCTGGAGCGCACTTTATTATAGAAGAAAATGCTCCACACAAAAGACATTTGTGATCCGTCCTTTGAAAGGATCCGTTCAGAAGGGGACACCTGTAGTTTGCCCTCATCAATAGAACATTGATCCAATTATTAACTACAGATTTTCGCGTGATGTCCTTATTGTGGCCTTTCCCTGTTCCACTTTACAGGCAGCCGAAATGATACACGAAATACGCGAAGCTTTTAAAGAAAACTTTGCCAGTGTTCATTGGATGCAAGAAGAAGACAAGATCAAAGCTATTGAGAAGGTTGATGCAATGAAGGCTTCGGTTGGCTATCCAATGTATCTCAACCAGACGGCCGAGGAAATACGGCTTCTATCGTATATGGTGAGATGACCCCGTGATTGGTCATATGAGAAACATCATTGAGATTTGATTGTTTTAAGCTCTTTTACCCAGATATTTCTAACGGCAAAGGTGATCGTTTAGCCAAGTGTGTCAGCGAGACTGGGATAGTCACTTAACTCTTTGGGACATGTGACAGGAATATATATATATATATATAATGTAGAAGGTAGGCACGAATTTCCCTTGAGGAGGAAAACTTCGCGTGCTTAGCAAATATTTTACAACAATACACTACTCCTTTGTTTGCTTATTGAAAGCAGTTTACCAGAAAAGTGAAACTGAGATTCTGATTATGGTTGCTGTCTGTTTGCAATGGCTTCAAATGGATGCAGCATATTCCTGTTTGGTCACAGTCATCCCCAGTTATGTTCCTGGCAGTGAAATGCGAAAAATCATATTTGCGATGACAGCGTGGAAATGCCTTGGAATTCACAATCCAAGTGAAATTATTATGTGCTGAAACGTCGAGACCCACTGTACAGCTGTATCATCCTTGTTGTGTGCAGCCCGAAGCTTGTGGGAAGCTTCGAATCCGCAATCTCTGGACTAGTAGTACCGTTTGGCCACTATTGGCGAATAAAAGAATTGAGTGACTCGCACTTAGTCGAGATATAGCGTCACTCTTCCTTTACCCACGGAAGCCATATCACGTGATCACGTATTGGCTGATTTCTTGAGTGACTATTTCTCAGACGGTACGTTGATGTAACTTGTGAGATGCTCTTCATTCTAAGCAGATTACTTGTTGGTTGACAGTAATGTGAGGGGATACCATATGTTTGCGAAAGTCTCACTTCATCTCTTCATTGGATTTTTTTCTCAAGAACAATTGGATGCATGGTGAGCGAACAATGACGCGTAGCAGTAAACCTTTTGGATGACTAAACCAAGGAAGTTGTTTCCATACCACAGAGGAAACTAATGAGAAGTGTGCTTCGGAATTTCTTCGGATTGTTCTACTACCCAGTAAAGCATTCAGGATGACTAGAGTGGTGTTTTCAATGACCTTATATGAAGTGAACAGTGTTAGTGACTACATGCCACCCAGTCTCTCATATTCTAACGGTTAGATATCCAAACAGTTTTCCGTTTTCTGACTACTTCTATAGAGGAAAATGTTGGTAGCTCGGGTAGCGTAGATGGTCGTTGGCTTGTTCGTTGAGCTGGGCAATTTGCAACTGCAATCAAATTGCCCAGCTCAGCGAACAAGCCAACGATTGACGAATTCTGTTCTTTCTGAGTGAAGTGATTTCATCGGCTCTACTGAACACTTATTCAGCAACGATAACCACCTTTTTCCATCTGTACACTTAAATAAAAGTGGCCATTGTGTTGACTACGCCACACCAGCTGTCTAGAGCTTCATGTAAGTGTTAAGAAACGGGTAAGGAATTTTAGGATTTACATCATATTTGTAGATTGGGAAAGCTCACTTATCCCATTTTTCTTACTCCAGACGAATATAACGGAGTCAACCTATTTTGAAAACGCACTACGAGCACGCGCAGCTCTCATTCTAGACCACCTCAATGATCTGATTACAGAAGATATAGATCGGTGAGTCACGAAACCCACATTTCTTTACTTATAGAAGAAGCGTGTAATTCCACCCAAACGATTTTGCCCAAGGGACTGAACAGATCTTATGGATATCTAAAGCAGCTCACACACTTTTGTGAGGGTTACACAAGGATTACCCAAAGCCTAGGAGCAACAACAAGCTGGTGCTTCTTATTGGCCTTTCTGGCCTAATTTCCCCTGGTACATGAAAGGTTGCATTAACCTGAGACGCAGTCACTTGGTTTTGCCAGAATATATCGTCCTTGAGGAGGACGGTTCAGGTATATACCTCCACTCACTCAAATGTGATCACGTACCATGTAGAATACCTTTTTCGTTGATGCGATCCGGAATATCAGTACATCGCTTGAGCTGAGTAGGCTGCGATCACCCGTGAGAGGATGACAGATAAGATAAGGAGAGATTGATAGCAAGCGTGAGCCCCTGAGTAAAATAGTTACTCAGTGTTCACCTGAGGTCATAACCAGATCGAATTTCGTCGTATATTTATACATTTTTATCGACAGCTTTGAGATATTTCAGGATTCAGTGGCTGCCGTTTGTCATAACCCATTTATTTACTTATAATCTGCTTGGTTGTCTGTGTTTATTTATTTGTTTTTAACACCGGCTGCTAATTAGCGAGCGCAACACAAATAGGAATCATTTTTACCTCAAGACAGCACATATGTCGGCACAGTGATGCGAATCGAGACCTTCATTATCAAAAGTCACCAGATGCGATAAACAAGAGAATCCGTGGGACGTAACCAACGAAAAATGGTTAAATGTGAGGGATGCAAACTTTGTAAATTTTATGGCAGAATTTCCCACAGCCGGGCTACACCAAACAACATTTGTTTGCGTACGCAAATCTGCCGACTTCGCAGGTGCGAGTTGTGACATACTTGACATAGAAAATATGAAATTCCTTTGAAAAAAAACACACACATTCCGGTCTCAGACGAAGATGCGACAAAGCGAACAACTGGAGCGCCAAAAATAACCCACCTAACTGACACCAGTTTTCATCGAGCAGGAAAACTCAACCAGTTGGTACTAAATCCGAACGTACTTAGTGATTTCACGGTAACTGTAAGTAAAGTTCGATTCTTAGGTTTACTCGGTTTCAAATTCGGTTTTGCCCCCAAAAACAAGCTAGTTTGAGATGTTGGTCAAGCTATTCAGAGGTGCATTGATGGAGTGATGGAAACTCTTGCCTCTTGCATCAGTTCGAACCCCGGCGCGGACAAGGGTGTACACTAATGATGAGCTCTAGTAAGAGTGGAACTACAGTTCAGTGCTTTCTTATTTTGCATGGACCAACCAAAATCATCATCTCGAGACAGGACGAGAACAAGAGTGATGTGAATACGAAACAAACTTAACCCAGGTTGATCAACTCAGAAGAGCTGAAGAGCTGCTTGGTTCTAGTGTGAAATTACCAATAGTGTGGATTTCAAAGAGATTCAGTCCGGACAGAAATTTGAACACTGTCCTTCGACAAGCAGACGACGGGATAAATCACCCGTCAGATTTCCATCTTACAGCTCAAACCAGTCCACCAGACGATAGTTACCTTCCCAAAAAAGGAGATCTCGGGCAGAATCCCGCATGATCTGTGGGACGAGTTAATTCTGGTCAAAATCACATGCGGCATTGACTGAATTTATATCAGCAAACTCCTTAACACTAGCAAGAACTTGCAAATCTGAGCTTAGTAGCACTTTCCAGATACATCTGTCAACAAGTATGTTGGACTGAAACCCCAATTTCTTGCGATGCCAAACTTTGCTGTTCTGTCTATCTGCAGTGGTCCTCATTTTAGTGTCATATGGGTTCTTCAATCGGTCAACCGGTCACAAATTGTTGCCTACTAAGTTACTCGACATGAAGCTAGAACTGCTCTTGTAACCCTGAGGCTCAACGAAAGTACACATTTAATTAAGCGCAAAGTACTCACTCATGCTTTCGCAGCCGTGTCAATCAGTCTGCTTGCAGTAACCAAAACCCTTGAAGTAGGCAGTCTTAGTGCTGTTGATTGCAACTTATAACTATAAATGGCACCTAAAAGATCAGCTAATATCTGTTTGGGCAACTCAGTCAATGGAAGACGTAATGCATTACTCATAGGGTTGTTGAAAATTCTTCGACAGCCCACGACCGGTTTCGCCCTTCTTGGGGCTCATCAGGTAGGTGCAGTCCCCGAGTTTTCGTCAACCTTATGTTCTACTTGAACCCAAATTGGACTGATCTTTCTACCACTCATTCAGGTCGTGCCCAGAGAGTAAATACGTAAGTCGTTGGCATGACTCGTTTTGCGTGGTCGAGCCTTCCGGTACACGACTGTACCTACAGCTTAGACATCCGGTCAAATACTAAACCTATGCGTTGATTTCAATCATTTTCTTTGTGAAGACGGATCGCTAATCAAACGAAAAACCCATCAGCAGCTAGGTGACAGCCTGAATAAGTCTTTCACGCTTGTGTAGACATAATGCGCTACTCATAAGGTTGCTGAAAACTCTTCGACTGCTCACGACCGGTTTCGCCCTTCTTGGGGCTCATCAGGTAGGCGCAGTCCCCATGTTTCTTGTGTTCTACTGAAACCCACATTGCACGGTTTAAAAAATACATTCATCTGAATACCAATTTAGTTTTCACGACAGACTCACTTGGAACATCATAAACGAGAGATTCAGTTGGATTCCAGGTGAGTCTTCCGTCAAAACCAAATTAGTACGCAAATAAGTGTATTTCGCTAATTTCGTGCAATTTGGGTTCAAGTAGAACATAAGATTGACGGAAACTTGGGGACTTCGCCTACTGTATGAGCCTCGAGAAGGGCGGAACCGGTCGTGGGCTGTCGAAGAGCTTTCACGCTTGCATACCATTATGATCTTAGGTGCAGTCGGACAGCACCACAACTAACGCGGTCCGAAAGTAGTTTGTTATTCACGTCCACATCACTATCACTCGAGCAGCCTTGCTCTTCCTGTCCTGGTGGATCCATACCAAAGGGGTACCGCACTGGACTCGAGTCTCGTTCCTATTAGAGCTCATCACCAGTGCACATCCTTGGCCGTACAGGGATCTGAAATTCGGACACTTAAACATGCAAGACAAGCTTGCTTCCACTACCACTACGCTGGACGCGCCTGAATCATCACCTGTGGACAGCCGAACGTGCTCACGCCCGAAGCCTCGAACGACATCCCAGCAAAGTCCTGGTTGCATCGATACGCTGGCCCGCCTGTCAGGACTTCCTAGTGAGGTAGCGCCACGGACGCTTCAAACCTGCCAAAGAAGTTCTCTCTTGTTGTCAAAACCCATGGGTGCGGCAATGTCTCTCATCGGTTGGATAAGCCGATTCGGAACATTAGACAAAACACTTTGCCCCATTCAGACAACAAATCGAACTAAAGACATGACTTGTTCATTCGGAGATGGGAAGAACGTATAAGATCATGAGTATCACGTCGTTTTTTAAAGGTTTCGGGAGTATATCTCTAGAAGTTGAATTCAGTAATATTATCGTTTATTTTTGAAGAGCAGAGTCAGACTTACTCTCACTGAGGACACTGGATCATTCCCATAATATCCACCGAAGAGGCGACCACAATAAGGGTCTTCATGACTTCAGACACAGTTAGACCGAAGTCGTTAATTTGTCGAAATATAGGTAGCTCGGGTGTGTTTACTGGTGGTCGATCAGATGGCAGCTGATCTGTTCGCCGAGCTTGGCAATTGGCTTGCAAACGTTTCGTCCCCAGTCGAGGACGAGGAGGAGACCTACTCAACTGCGCACTGACGATGTCTCCTCGACTGGGGACGAAACGTTTGCAAGCCAATTGCCAAGCTCGGCGAACACATCAACTACGATCTGATCAACACGTTCGTGTGGAACTTTGTGCAGTAACTTTACAAAAGGCAAGGTACCGTAGGGAGAGTTGCACTTCGTCACATCCTGAAGATGGGGTTCCTCCATTCAAGTCATGACTGATGGAGGACGATTTTGCGACCTGTTCATGGAAGTGCTTTTGGAATGGCTTATGTGATGCAAAAAACCTTAAATCCCAAAAATTTGTAAAATGCGCGTGTTTGGTTTATTGCATCCTTTTGAAAGCATGATGGTAAAATGTGGTTCTTCTTCTTTTCCTAGATGGGACCTGCAACCACATGTTGTGAATGCGTTTTACAAAGACAATGCGAACCACATTTATTTTCCGGCGGGAATTCTACAACCACCAGTCTACGATCACGCACACCCATTGTCTCTGAACTTTGGTGGGATCGGTATGGTCGTTGGCCACGAGATCACGCACGCATTTGACCATCAGGGTAGGTTAATTGTCTGAAAGAAAATGATTCTCGTGTTTCTGTGGGACATGTTAACATCTTTATGGACCAGTTGTGTTACCACGGTTCTTAGCATAGGATATCGTGGTTACCAATTTGATGGTGGATTTTGTTTAACCAAGTAAAAAGGTCATTTGACTTCATTATGGAACAACCGTTTTCTCATGACCTCCTAACCATTCTGAGCGCTTGAGACCCACCGACTGTGCTCTAGTCTGCTGGCCTTCCTTTAAAATAATGGCTTAAATGTAATGATCTACTTTCAGCTTTGCCCAGCGACACAGGAAAGTGTAAAAGCTATGTTTGGGCAACCAGACAATGATCGGTCTTCAGAACGTAACTCTTTTATTATTTCATGGTTTGTATTTTTGACTTTTAGGTATGGGTAGTTACCGGAATTATAGACTTTACAGTCACCTCACTCTTATTTGAACAGTCCTTTTCCTGTCCTGACACAGTTAATCTGAGTCCATACCAAAGACGGGAAAGTGCTGGCCTTGGTTTTCGTTCATCAGCAGTGCTTGTCCTTGGCCCCCTTTGGATCTGTCATCTGACACACGAGAAGAGCGGGTTATCACTACCCCACCATCGCAGGCTGAAAGCACTTGAATTATCAGGTCTGAACGAACGAACGTTCTAACACACGTCCAGCAGCGACGATCCAGCGACCGTCCTGGTCTACTCGATTGACTCTCCTGTCAGAACTTCCTAGTCATGCAACGCCATGGAAGTTTGAACACTGTTAAGCTGTTCAAACCAAAGTGACCTGAATGTGAACTCCGCAAATCGCGCCAGTAGTTACAACTAATCAAAAGAAATTTTCACAGAGCTCAAACTTTTTTATAGTAAGCGAAATACACTCATTCGCAAACAAATTTGGTTTTGCGGGAGACTCACCTGGAACCCAGCTGCATCTCTCGTTTATGATGTCCATGAGATTTCTTTCGTCCCACCCGACTAGCGCTTCCGTGGGTGTCAGCAGGCCTTTCCATCACTGAGTGGGTAAGAAATTCCCGAAATCTCTTCTAAATAGGCAGGTTTGCTTGTTATTAGTCGAACACACAAAGAAATGAGAATAGCTTTGAACCTGAGGCCCAAATGGCAGATGCGGTTGGATCATGTGACCGTGGAATAGTATCCATCAACTATACTAGCAGTGAGCCAATGACATCCTTCTTATCCGTCGCACTGGTTGGCCCAACACTCTTCTCCTATAAAAGAAATGTCAAACGTCCCGCTGCAGAAGGAGATGGTGAACGGAAATTCATAAAGCGGAGTGTAAGAACACACACAAGTAGTCAAGCTTGGTTTGGGGAACAAGCCGGTTGGTGACCCTCTCTTCCTAATGATTCCACCTGTCAATTCGGTCCCCAATAAAATCCACATTTCTGGATACGTGCCCCAAGATGTTGCATTCTAAATAACCGTAACATCCTAGAATGTGTTGTGGACTTTGGTCACCGTTTATCACTCAGACAGCAGAACTCTTCAGAAAACCAGTTGTCTGTCAAAATGAGAACGATTCTTATCTGACAGCAGAGCACGAAAAGCCTGGGAACGAAAACTCGACCATGAAGCAACTCTTTATTCCAAAGGTAGAACACGAAATTCGGTGCATCAGGTCCCTCGGACATATCAGCAAGCCGACTGTCTTCAGATAATGTAATTAAATTCTACGGCGTTGTAATGATGCCCGACTCAATCGTCTTTTGAACATGAGATTCTTGGTGAATCTCTAAGTCTAATTCTTTGGTAGGCAGTTCGTTCCAAATAGAGCACATTTAACAACTCTTCCTTACCAACTGGCACTATGTGTATGGAATTGTGATCATTCTACTTCTTATCTGGCTATGGTGCGTTCTCTGTTCGTTCTTCATCGGAAATCAACCGCAAACATTTACTTCAAGCCGATTCTGCAGTAGAATCTCGCATTCTAAGTGACCTAAACACCTACAATAAGTTGTGGCTCCGGTTTACTCCCCACCCAACCCCTTCAGACCACCAAGCCGAATTCCTTTCTTTTGGTAATTCCCTCACACAGCTTGTAGCCGTTCCAATTTGATGGCTGCTCTAACCTTGAATCTCTTCTTAACCTCACACTCTTCTGAGTACTCTGCCGCACTTTTGGTCCTAATAATATGTCCTGTTTGATTTCGCCGTTTTCTTCCTTCTACCCCAAGGTTTTCGCTTTTTGGTGTGCCGTCTTATTTTACCGGTTTCAGAGGAATTCACTCACTCTGCGATCCACATTTTTGCAGTAAACATTGCAGTCTACCATTGTTCCCTTCATAGAGGCCCTCGGAAACAAATGGTAAACAATCTGCTAGGTACTTCCTGCTTTTTGGTTCACGTCTGAATGAAATCTTATTGGACACATTTTATGGCAGGGATAAGTCCCAAGAAGGCCAAACGTTTTGGAATGCGTCTACATCTTTCCCATGAAATCTCATGCCAATGATTCGATGGAACATGTCCCCCTTCCCTATGGAATGATATATGCAATCTGACAACTCAACAGTGGTTTCACTGTACCTTCCATATGACAGGTCATTACTCAAGTAGCCAGCTAACAAGTGACGACTTGATGTGAATTCCTTGAATGAAGGGTATCCTGTCTTAGTGTGAGTTAATCACATACTGCTCAAATGTTCCAGCCGGGAGGTGGCGGGTTTGAGACTCCCTGCTGACGTTGCGTGAGATACGAGCTGCTGTTATTCCCAATAAGTGCTAAACAGCTGCGCAGTGCTTCTCGACTTTTCAGCATAGATTTGCTTCCCTTGCGGAACTAAATCTTGATTGTTGTGACTAGACTAATAGTTGGTCAAAACAGATAACGTCTTTCCAAGTAGCTTTTATTTCAGAAGATATGACTAAAGATAATCTATCTAATGGATTGGACCGCTGGAGGTTACCATGTAGCTTGACAAGAACATCATTGTCCAACTGCTTGACCAAAAAGAACAGATAGTGTGAAAGCATTTGGTTAGCGTAATTCCCATTTTTTCCGGAGGCATACTTATCAGTTGGCTTACACTAACATCCGTACGTGTTTTGCTTACCCGCACCAGGTTTCCAAACAACCTTGTAGTTTTTGTATGGAGCCACGTCACAGAACAAGACTGAATAATAATCAAGCCTCAGCTATTCCGCGCATCCTGAAAGTCATTGTATGTGCACAAAGTCACCCATTTTGCAGGAAACACACTTCTGCCTGGCATATACTTTACTATTCCGGAAGTAGTTTTTCATTTGCATCAGTACTTCTCCAAAAAATTGGCACATACTCTGCAGGTGACAGTTCACTCGATGAAACTCTGTGTCTATCTCTCTCTGCTTGTACTATTACTTACACCTAAGTAAAGAAGTAAAGAAATCGCATTTTGAGAAACTCATTTTTGCCCAATTTGTTCGGTTTCCGGTGTGATATCGTTCAGTTGGGGACGACCATCCTTGGCCGACAGTTTATCTCAAGATGAAGGCTTTGAGATTGGTCACGTGCGACCAACTTGTACAACACCTTAAAACCGTTTTCATTTCCTTACACAGGTGCAAAAAGAGATGCAAAAGGAAATTATCGGCAGTGGTGGAGCAACAAGACCCGTGAGGCTTTCAAAAGAAATTCACAATGCATGATTGATCAGTACAGCAATTACTCAATCCTCAACACCAGCGTAAGCGTCGGACAATCCAGTTTACGACTCATGCTATTCTCTTCTCACCACTCCTCTCAGTCTACTACGCAACAACTTTTTCTGACAAGTCTAACTCTGAATACATACAATAGACCATCTGGTAGATCCAGTTTATGAGAGCGTCTAACAGATACTTGGGAAGTTTTTCAAAGATGATCCTGCCGTTTGTAATATGCTAATCTTGTGACACATCTGGGTTTTTACTTCATAAGCAAATAAATCATCTTTGGAATGGATACCCTCGAAGGTAGGTCATACCCCGGAAATTTCGCAACATTGTGTCCCACCAGTCACGAAGTTGCATGAGGTCCCCATGGGAAAGGACCTTCCCCAAAAGAGACTAGACGCACTTCTACGTGATCGAACCCCCCCCCCACTAAGTGACTACTGTATGCGTCTATAACTTTGTAAACAGAGGCCTGAGGATTATCCTGCGATATGTCAATAAGTTTGAACTTTTGCTTTTTTTGACCTATGACGTTCAATCACTTATAAACTTACTCGCCTTTCATGCAACACTTCCCGTCTCGTTACTTACACTGTTCTGCACGTTTCTATTTATTACAGCTGAACGGGAAAATGACGCTAGGTGAGAATATTGCAGACAACGGAGGCATCAAGGCTGCGTATCGGGTGAGCTATTCGTGCATGTCAAATGGTACCAGACGCCCAGCTAGCACTTTTAAACTGTCAGTGTACTCTTGGAGTAGGCAATATCTAAAATACTCCGCTTTAGCCTACAAAGGAAGCCCGCGCCGGGCATGTTCGTACTCCTGACTCTCTTCAGAATGAAGAGTTTTAAAAAAGAAGCTGTTCCCAAACGGCAGTCCAGAGGAATTTACCAACTTCCACAGCCGCTCACGACGTAAGCGGGAGTCTGACTGCTCAGTAAAAAAAGAAAAGGGTTTTTATCGTACCGTATTTTAACGGGGATCAGCTAACCACAATGGTATGGCACAAATTACATTCTGTTATCGGTCGTATGTACTCAGCCTCTCTACTAATTCTGTTCTCATCAACGGGAGAAGTCAATCCCCAGTAGCGTATTGTACCCGATCTCTCTGCTTCAGTTCGCATGCAACTGCCATGAAACAAACATTGGCAGAACAGACAGGATCTTATTTGAACGCCTCGTTATTTGGGTCGACCTACCGATGACCTGAAATCCTACCTCATCGATTGTCAAGCACATTCTATCCACTGGACATGGATCTGACCCCAGCACAACGTTTAGAATTGTACTGCGCAAAGTCAACTCGGGACTGTGAGTTTTTAGAGGGGGGCATGTTCATCAATCAATACTGGTCCAGTTTATGCTCACAGAAATAGGCTAGTAGTAAGCGGACATCTTCAATGGTTCTATTACGACTTTCAAAACTAGTTTCCCTGGCGAAAACTGTCGAGAAGCGCTATATTGTCAGGCTCAACAACTTCAAACTACCCAAAAAATTAATTGGCTATATAATGCACACCCATTACTATGGCCTTTCTCAAAGACCCATGACTGATGTTCCTAAGCGTACAATTTTTAATAAGTTTGTTCCCATCCCCAATCCTAGCCTGAATGCGAAGCTATCAAGAAGAGGATTACTCATCCCATTGTGCGTGTATTATTAGTATGAACAGAAATTGAAGTTACTATTATTAGTAGTCTGATTATTAGCCTGTTCCAACGCAAGTTATCGAGGGATGAAGACTGTTTCAGTTCTCATCCAGAAATCTACATCCGCTGGTAAACTAGTGTGGCTTTTGGATGTGACTCTTAACTAATTCGAACAATAACCTGACCACTCGTCAGTAGACAAAAAGTTTTATCTGGTTAGTCATGATCTCCCCGTGAGTCGCCTTGGAGACCCTAGGTGTAAGTTGCATTTTTCCTCAACAACCAAGAGTGACATTTTTATACCACACTGAACGGTCACACCCTTTAGCAGTGGCAACTTACATTTCGGGTTAGTAAAATTTGCCATGACGTTGAAAGGCTGCATACACAGGTCGTGCATGCACAGGAAGTTTATACGTCCTCATCTGTTTGCTGATTCTCGGTCTAATCCTGTTCATTATTTCTCTGAGTATATTATTTATTAAATTATTATTTTATTATTTATTGTAGGCATTCAAAAAGCTGGAGTCCAAATACTCTGATGGAACTGTGCTACCTGCTCTGGATTTCACATCGGACCAATTATTTTTCCTTGCATTTGCCCAGGTGAGACACAGATTGTCTT
This sequence comes from Clonorchis sinensis, assembly GCA_003604175.2. Taxonomy (NCBI): domain Eukaryota; kingdom Metazoa; phylum Platyhelminthes; class Trematoda; order Opisthorchiida; family Opisthorchiidae; genus Clonorchis; species Clonorchis sinensis. The sequence goes on along the minus strand of CM030369.1, from coordinate 191,203,386 downwards.
TAGATTTTTCGTGTGACAGATATTGAAAATCTAACTGGTAGTTGATATTTGCAATCAGACAGACTTGATTATGAGTTTATTGGCTTGTCGTCTTCACGCGACGGACGCCTAAATAAACTGTGACCTATTCTGAACACTTAAAAATGCACATAAGCTGCCCATCAGTAGTACACACATGTTCCTACAGTGATCTGAACATACATATGGTCAGTTACTTCCTTTGACTCATTTATTGAAGGTCTACTGAGACCACGTCAAGCCGGCAAAAAATCACCTAAATTCGGACAGTGGACTACCTAGAGTTGCCGCTCTCTCCGAAGAGCAAATAGGAGGTTAGGTGTTTTAACAAAACAGCTCGGCGTTCCACCACTCTCACCCTATCAAAACTTATCTTCTGTTCCGTCGCGTGAAGGTGCTGGACTGGCCAACTAGTAGTCCTAGCTCTACTCGATGTAGACCCCTTGGAGCACTGATTGTAAAAGGATGTGAACGTCTTTAAAATCAGTTCTAATTTGATGGCTGTCGTGGAACACGAGCAGAGAAATATCAGTCATGACGTCGTCCACACACTCAAGCTAAGATATGGCAAAGTGATTTAAGTAGGTTTTGGGCGAAATGGCGTGCAGAACCTCTATCTACAAGACGGCACCATAGCGTAATCCAGTGATTTTGTCGAATACATTTCTCACTTTTCGGTGTGTTCACGCCAACTGATCAAATTATTACTCATATAAATCCTAAGTCGGACTTATGACGGGACTTGTCATCTACGGAACTACAGGATATTGAGATCCACTTACTAGGAGTGGAGTTGTGGCAGACCACATGAATGGCCTCATAATTTTTGTCGCATAAAGTCGTTTGCGTAGGTTTCATCCTGACATGATTAGTAAATTAGTTTAAGGCTGTTTCGCCTGGTCACGTGGTGTTGTACAGATCACCAGAAGACTAGGAGGTTTGTAGGGGTTAATGTGATTTGGACAGCTGACTACTATGGTCAGTTGGGTTGCAGTTGCCCCCGGGCGTTACTACCTTGAAGTCGGACTCTCCATAATCTCGAAATTACTTGGGTCGGACGTCGGAACTCTCCGTTTGTTTAGTGCCCATTGGTTGATTTGTCACACTCACAACTTAACTTGTAACCGGTACACTCTAATCGACCTCAAAATCCGCAATCATTATAGGTAAGCTAGACCAAAGGTGATACACACTGCCAACTTCGCACATGAAAACAACCCTTGGGGTGGCGGTTTTAATTTGCGAGTGGCTTTACTCTGCGGATGAAGCTTTTCTTAAGAGCTGAGTGTTTGCTTTACTGATGGTTGAGTTATTCGTTCTGTAATAAAACGGGCGAGATGGCTCAAGTGGTTAGGGCGCGAATTTACTGACCGGAAGGTCTGTGGTTCGAGCCCGACCTCTGCCTCTCGAATTCCCCTGTCTAGGTTTGGGCAACCTGGCAGTATGTTTGGACGCAAAAAATACTCACTTACCCACACACTTATAGCGAGGTTTTTCTCCACACTAATCAGGTAATGTGATTGATAGAACCTTATTTTTCCCGCTGTGTGCTTCGTAGTTTAACATCAAGTGACCTCAACTTATTCGATAAATCAGTAGGTACTCTGTAAGAGCAAAAATGAAAGAAAAAACGTCGGTTTCCGCTTGATACGATTCACCTGCAACGTAAAGTCGAAATAACTTTGCACAGTTTGTGGGGTCAACACACAAAATACGCTAAATAGGCCAGGTGATCCATCAACCCTTGTCCTCATTCAATCATGGCCTTACATCCCAGGGTGATGAACATGACCGAAGCTTCCACCAGTCACTGTCCGGAACATCCATGTAATGCAACTTTCCGTCTTCAATGAATAATCACAACACAGCCGCCGTCCTTTTCAAACAGCGTTCCAAACATTTGTTCCGATCTGTAGCTTGGTCCCTTTGTTGGAGCCTCGAAAAAAACTTAGTGCAGCCAAACTATTATCGTCCCAAATAGAAATACGAATATCATTTTAAATCACTAGCTTGGAAGAACAAAACAAAACCTGAAAACAAGGTGTACCAAAGAAGATTCTATCCGGCGCTATCGCCCTTACAAATAACAATCTTCTCGTCGTCATGACGATCCGACCAGCAAACAAAACCTCGTTTATGTGGAGGCGGTTTATTGTGATGGCAAACAGACAAAGAAGTCTGGACAAACCCGGTGATAAGCTGGATTATTGTCATGATAAACCGACAGGATAAAAACAATGTTTTTCATATGACCACCTCAGAAAAAGGAACAAGCGCGGTCGAATTAGAGTGACTGTCTTGTGTGGGAGATTTAATAGCCTAACTCAAGCGACTGCCTTGTGCCGTAATGCAATCGCGCTTGAAATTGGTAACTGAACAGCAACAGTGCCTCTCTAGGAGGCACCTGTCCTGATTAGTCCTCAATAAAGTTCCAAGTTTACCGTGGCTTGGTGTAGGACACGCTCTTCCGAAGAGTCCAGTTGACAGAAATGACAGGCGCTAATTTCTTGCAATTCGGTTTCAAGTAGAACATAAGGTTGATGGAAACTCGGGGACTGCGCCTACCTGATGAGCCCCAAAAAGGGCGAAACCGGTCGTGGGTTGTCGACGAATTTTCACCAACCTTATGAGTAGTGCATTACGAATATACATGTATCGCGATATCTCGAATATCGTAGCAAATGGAACATGAGGCGGCCTGGTGCAACACATTCAGTTGCCTGGAATCATCACAAACGAGGGATTCAGCTGGGTTACAGGTGAGTCTCTTGCAAAAACCAAATTTGTTTGCAAATGAGTGTATTTTGAAAAATGATCCTGTTCTTGAGTCCTATTCGAGTTTGACCAGATGAGTATAATGACCTCGATAAAACAGGTCGGCTATGCCAAATGTAGCAATCAGTGCAGAAGTATTCACTAAAGCTGTTTCAAACAGTTGGATGAAACAAAACTTTCACCATCTTGGTAAAATAAGACCCATGCAGTACGGTTTCTTCAGTCATTATTCCTGTCTGCTATCTTCAGACATAGTTTACTGGGGAGGAAAGTACTAAGCCAGTTAAATCAGTTAACCTCAAATGGCAATATGTTTGAATTCCGTCGAGTGATACAGTGATACGGCTGAGAATCTCCTCTATCCTGACGCAACAGAAGGAGGCAACTCACTACACTTAAGTTCCATTTGAACCCAAAACCACTGACTGAGTTAAACTCACCAGCACTGATCTATCAGTGATAGGAGCATGAACGTTACCCCGTACGTATACACCGTGGTCCAATGAGTCGAAAAAACAACTGCTTTCCCTTCAAGGTAACCGCAGAGAGACAGTACGTTGAATTACCTTCAGCACACCTCGTCACCTGCCTGTGAACGAATAAGTGTTGTGCTGTAAAATCGGCGGCCGGTCTATAAACACATTTACGAAGACACAGTGGTTTTGTCTTACTGCTTCTATTGATGAATCCAGTTAGGTCTACCATGCTGGGACGAGGCTTTAGGCTGCTTTACACCAAGTGTGGATGCTTTCGTCAGACCGTCGCTGTCCGTAACTGTTCGGGCTTTCCCTAGTGTGAACACTGATTCTGCAGCTTTTAGTCTCCCGAATATTCGACTAAACTACGTAAGTGAAGGCTTCTTCTCGGGATGTAGTCTGGTGTATTCGTTGCACGCGTTTTTTAAGGCACCTCTCTCAAAGTGCTGTAATCACAATCCAACCATTTCTTCGGTGGTTCTAGCAACCTTCAGGATCCTTCCTGCCGCATATCCTTACATAGAGGAGTCGGGTGGGAATCAAAATTGCCTTCTGTAAATGTCAATCCAATCTTTTTGGCAAGCATACGATAAATAGATTGGACCACAAAGTGAAGTAGACGGTGGTCAATAAATCACACCGGTTTTGTTCAAAAAGATTGTTTGTTTTCCCCCTGTGTCTAGTTAGTGGTGATAAATTCCAGTAGATAAATCTTTGGTGAATATCGACTAGCAGTGGTAACTCATCTAAGGCCGTTGTTGATAAGGTATGTGAAATGTACCCATGACGTTTTAAACCCGAATGCGGAAAGGCTTGAACGGTCATAACAGGATTAGGTCAGCAAAGATGATGATAATTTTAGATAGATAAAGTCTTTTCAATTATTGTCAGTCTTGGATCTGTTATCGGTCGGCCATCAGTTCAAAGAGGAACAGACAGAAGAACGGAAGAATCAGACATCAAAAGAAGGCAGAACAACTGGGGATAATATGGAACAGCTGGGATTTTATGAGTACAATAAACTGAAATTACGAGTAGATTTGATGTAGACCGGAGGACTCCATAGCTGCGTAATAAATATACGTTGTGTAGCGATAGGTTTTCCGCAAACAGAGAATAAAAGAGTAGGCTTATGTCTTGAACAATCCACATCCACAGAAATTCTGTTGAAACGTCATAACCTGATAAGCTTCGTCTGGTCCATTATCAGCGACAGTATGACAAAGGAAACAGTGAGACAACTTACCGGCAAGCCAAAGATTTTGCTGCACAATACGCACACAGGCAGCCAGATGTGTCTGAGTGACCTTCAACTAATCTTCCGGTTCGATTAGCTAAACAGAATGGTCGTCGATCCTCCGGGTCACTGAACCACTATACATCGAGCGGGCCACACAACAATACTACCTGAGTCACGGGAAGCATGTATACTGCAGTGTAGAAACCAATGACGAGAAGAGAATTTGAGGTTATGTTGCAGGCCGATAAGTTGTCCATATGAAACTCAACAAATTCTCTCACAAAACATCTACTTGGTTATTTCTCTCAGTCGAATGTGAATCCCTACAGATACTTTTCCTTAAGAATTCTGTGAGACTATTGATCACATTCCACCGACTGCCCACTGCCGGTCTTGCTCCTTTTCGGACCGACCAGGTAGGCAGTCTCAAGCACCAGTTCGTGCAAAACTTGAATGACTCACTCATCAGCATGCTAATCAGACATTTACGTGAGACTCAAACAAAAAACTCATATCTGTTAACAATCGACCTGACCTTGGAACCATGGGTTTCGTTGAAGATTTTTAGAAACCACGGATTCTGCTCGCACAATAGGCACCTGATTTTCAGACTGACACCAGCTCTACATGCGAATGATTAATTCATTCAGACCGTTGATCAACCAAAACTGATTGAATGATAAGCTGAAAACATAGTAGATATTGATAACAGGCTATTGGTGAATACCGATCGATTAGTCTTGGCAACTTACAAACAGGAGAGTTGGTAATTTCAAATGAGATTTCGTCCTGAAGTCAAGTTATTCTATGATGAAGAGTCGAGGAGCACTGTGCGGTTGTTTCATCCTTAATGGGAATCGCCAATGGTGCACACCTCACAAATCGCCAAGGCGATTTGGACCCGCAACCTCCCCGTTCCACCACGAGCGGCTGATCAGCAGTGTGACTGACGCACGGAATCTCCTCACACCACCAGTAGTCATTGGGTAGCTCAGAGGAGAAATACTTTCATATGTGAGAATTCGTCACCCGAGAAGCTAGTCGCGACGTGGCCAGGTTATGCGGTTTTTTCTGATTGAAGGATGAATGGCGCCATATCCTGTTTAGGTGAGAGTTAATCACACTACTGATTGGTCAGTTGTGGCCGGACGGTTGCGTTCAGACTACCAGCCAGAAGGTCGCGGCTCCAGTTCGAAACTCCCTGCTTGATTATCGCACTGTGGGTGAATCCCGAAAAGGATGAAACAGCTGTTCAGTTCTTTTCGGATTTTTAGCTTAGACTGGCCTCGCTTGCAGGTCAAAATATCAACTGAAAACTTACAGACGCCCTGAAGTTATTTAAAGAAGCGAAGGGCACGATATCTCCATTCCCAGTGTGGGCAATCTTTTCCTGCATGATAAAATTTTTTATTTAGTCCTGCTTGCCCTCTACTTTAAACTGGAGAAAGGCAGCTAGAAAGAACACTTTACGAACCATAAACAACAATGGTATTTCCAGTGTCTCGGTTATTTCTTTCATTCGTCCTACATTTCACCTCAATCTTGCAGTTCGTTAGATGTTATCCTTCATTTGGCCACATGATACTACTTAAATATATATTAAAGCTACACAAATGTCACTGCGATTGATAGAGGTGTGAAATCTCAGGTAGTGTTATATATTCATCGCGCCAAATGCTTCCTACTGGAGCTGTCTGCCTCTCTGGAGAACGTTAATTAAAAGCAACACCCTGTCACGAAAAGTGCATATCTCCTAACCGCTTGACTCTCGTGGGCAGCTGCTCTGCGAGACAATTCTGAAGTCTAGTTATCCTGACTCAGTAGCTGGTCGCTTTAGAGCAAAGTGAAGTTGGTATGGACTACTGCGAGAGTCTCTTCTCTTTGCACATAAAATTTACGGAAAATGATGTCTTCTGAAGGGTGAATCTGTCCTAAGAGGGTGCTCGTAACAGCAGTATCCCTTAAGTGTGAAAAACGACAGTCGTTTAACTGAGCACAACTTCTGCTATCGAAGGTCCAAGCAATGAAGTACTTGGAAATACAGACGCTACATGAACCATATCAGATTAGCCCCTTGACAGGGCTGCTTCCACCCAAGAACAGCGACCAGCATGAACGGTACTCGACACCCCTGTGTCTGAGTATCAAGTATTTAGTTGTGTACAAAATTTCAACAGATTTTGACGCCGTCTGATTCTTACAGTATTCAGTAACCTTACATAGTTAGTCTGAAACAAGGTGGAACATGAACGCAATGTGCCTGTAAATCAGTCGCCTATTCCCGTTTCCTAGGGTGCTTTGGGAGGTGTGTCCCGTTTACGCTACCTAGAAAGCCATAATAACAAGCACACATTTAGCTGATTGTGTAAGAATTACGTAAAACGACCCCAATCAATATGACTTTCAATCCTCGCGTACCAGATTATACAATGTTTACTAACCAGTGGAAGGACTGCCGTCTGTCTGTCAACAAGCCTTTTAATTGCAATCGCCGAGAAATCAATGATTGTGTACTGTCCCAAGTTGCCTAATCCTAGTCAATGCGGTAACTAGATCGGCTAAACTATCGATCAAACCAAGCCAAATCACAATAGTATATTAAGGTAGCATTTGTATCGTGCCCCTGCTAGTGACACGGACGTTTTAAGGTGACAGATTACGAGCGCAACGGAGCCGACAACAGAGAGAATTACCATAGAGGGTAGCTTAGCAAGTTAGGAAAACGAATGTCCCCGTTCGATTTTAAGGATCGCACTGAAAAGATCCTTGCCAGCAAAAGTGGTTCCTCGAAAGGAGCTTTTCATCAGATGGGGAATGTCTTGTTTAGTATTTAAACCAATGTTTTGGAGTGGTTTTGGCCGGTAGGTCAGCCAACGTTAGTCTCTTTTGGTAGGTAAGATTCACATCTGAGGTCAGTCTGTTCCAACGACGTAACAAGAAGCCAGTTGTCCCAGTACCGTTTCGTTCAGTACAGGTTTTTTAATCATACACATGTCGAGTGATTACCCCCCCTTTACCCTGATCAAAATCCATTGTCCAACTTCACAAACTAGTACGTGCAAATTTTCATCGTTGTGTTGCCGTGATTCTCGGACGCTCCTGCAACTCTGATGAATTCCGAAGTTTTCCAGTGTGCATCGTTTGTTACGTTTATCCTTTTAGTCGAGTCCTCTCGCGGATAGGATATCGGTCTGCTTGAGAACGACTTCTCCTCCAACGACTCACAGTCCTCAGTTTTTAGGTTTTATCCCGATCAGTCCAGTTTTTTAGTTCCTGTGGTATTTTCGGCCTTATCCACCCTTAAGCTCTATCAGACGCATGTGCACTACGTCGCTGTATGTACGCAGGATTCCAGCATCTTGCCGTTGACCTTGACCCCAAAATGTGGTCATGGACAGGCAAAAAATAGTGATAAAATAGCGTTCGTCCAGCTGTGATGCCCTTCTGGGGCATAGTTACCATGCCACTCGAGGGAAATCGGGGGTTGACATGCCGTCATGTTGCCAAAGTCTAGAGAGGGGCAGTCAAGCTGCTGAGGTTGGGTTCAAACCACGGATCATGCGTTCGTTAATTTCGCGCCTTAATCACCGAGTCATTTCAACCTCTAGGTTAAAATTGCATACCCGTTTGCGCCATCCATTGCACAAACTAATGGATAAACAGGTATATCCGCCAGAAACGGCGAGTACAAGAGCAAAACATTATATAAACTGCAACATGGGTAAGAATGCTTCCATTTTAAACCAGTCGATTGTGTTTAGCAACTTGACAAAATACAGCTAAGGAATGAAGATTGTTGGATCCAGTACACTTTTTCAATATATGATGTATGGGAGTGATCCAACAACCACGGAGTAATGGGATGCACTAAGCCCACACCACTGAACAATTCGGCAGTCTGTACAACTTTGTAAACTACTCACGAAGCAAAAGACCTTGCCACGAAAACTCTGGCGAAGCAATCACTGTAGAGGAATGCTGTAGGTGGCAGTTGTAGCCTTGATTGAAGAGCGGAACTCGCTAAAGCAGACAAGAACTGCTCCCTTTCTATTGAGGCTGTGTTTGACAACAAAACACTGATTTGTGGAGATATTTTTCAGCCCTGAAATTGCCACCGGGACCAAAATATTGACCAATAAGTGTCATTCAAAATAAAAATCGAATAGGTTTTAAACAATCCTCTTATTAGTCCTTAATAATTATTGGTTATGCTTCCCTAATTATATGATATCAGAGAGCAAGGAAATCCAGCCTTCTGACGTTAGTAAGTTGAGTATGCTCCACCTGTATCTGCATGCACTATAGGTTCAAACTTTGCAACACCGGGAAGCTAACCCACAGTAAACAGATGAACAGTCTTCCACCGTAGACGAAACAGTCAAAACGCCCGAGCCAGTTTTCATTTATCTGCTTCTAGAATAGCCCAACAGATTCATCAGTTTACTTCACATATAAATAAACAAACTTGCGTGAATCCATAGTTCATAGCTGAATACGGATATTTTGTGAAAAGGAACCATATGTGTAAAAGCCAAATTGTGCACTATTTTGAGCTGAGTAGTAAGAATCGGTCTCCGTCAATTTTCAAATCAGAGATTTGAAAACTGTATTCTCCTCATTTACTTCAAAGTTAATGGTTCCAAATACATTTAGGTCACAATTAAAGATTGATAAGCTATCTGGCAACCTTTGTATTACCACGTAAACGGTCGGAAAAATTGACCGATTCTGTCCGATAGTTATTGCTCCAGGCAACTTGCCAATCATTCTGCTAAACCGCTGCAAACAGCTGTTCTTCTCTCTGCCACACTTTTTTCATGCGCTCCATTGATGCACTGAGCATTCACGTGACTTGCATTTCTCTCTCCCCCTTTCAGATCTGGTGCATCAAACAGTTACCTCGCGCAACTCTCACCACGGTTTTATATGATGTCCACACGGTCGATCGATACAGGTCAGTCGAATTTTCCCCTGTGTCTGTTTTGTTGAGCCAGATTACAGAACTGAAACGGAAGGGTGAACTGAGGTAGCCGATGCAAAGTATTTGAGAAAACATGTGACTCATGAAGCTGTCACAAGGACAATTCTGAAATGTCCAAAGCACAGTCCTTGTGTTATGCATGCAGCGAGCACGCCTGCACTGCAATAAACGACTCCAACGTTGCTCATATAACTGATTCAGTAGTAATCTGGGGCACCACGGAGAAATTAACCTCCAACGTTGCTCATATGACTGATTCAGTAGTAAACTGGGGCACCACGGAGAAATTACACTTTCCCCTCGCCTAAAACATCCCATCTTAAATTGAACGATGCACGCAGTCTTTTATGGACGATAGCTCTCCATCACAATAATTTCCAGACCAGCCGTCCTGTAACTTAGCTCTGCATCCCCTCTTTTTCTGGTGGTTGACTGAGTGGCAGAACAGTCGCCATCCACAGATGTGTGCTCTTTCCAGGTCTGACTTTTCCGAACATGTACAAATCTACAGCGTAATTATCTAAATTTGATTAGAGTAAGGTTGAATTCGCCCGATCAAGCGAAGGCATGCGTGGATCAGTGCATTTGGTTTTGCGTGAAGATTCTATTGGAATCGGAAAGCCTTCACGTAGGTTTGCCGCTAGGTTAATGTCCGTAAGTCGCTTTATTTAGTCCTAATACGTTGTCGGCTGCCACTGATGCATTTTAAATCGGTCAGCCGGAACTAGTTTGAAACGGACCGAGAAGTCATCGTTTCAAAAAGGTTTGTTAAAATAAACCGGTGAATTTGTTACCGAACGACTTCCAGCCTCTGACACAAAAGCTTCGTTAGACAAGGTGAAGATTACGTAGCTATCTTGGGCTAGCGAAATACATTCAGTTGCATGCCAATTTGGTTGTGGCGGGACACTCACCTGTAACGCAGCTGAATCTTTCGTTTATGATGATATCTCGAATATCGTGCCAACTGAAACATGAGGCGGCCTGGTGCAGCACATTCAGCTGTTTAAAAACATCATAAACGAGGGATTCCGCTGGATTCTAGGTGAGTCTCCAGTCAAAACCAAATTGGTATGCAAATGAGTGTATTTCGCTAATTTCGTGCAATTTGGGTTCAAGCAGAACATAAGGCTGACGGAAACTTGGGGATGCGCCTACCTGATGAGCCCCAAGAAGGGCGAAGCCGGTCGTAGGCTGTCGAAGAATTTCCAGCAACCTTATGAAAAATGTATTACGTCTGAACATCTGGAGCTATTAAAAGGCTTCTAAAAGCAGCTAAAATCAGAGTAGCATTCGCGCTCAGTATTGGTGCAATCGACAGAATTCAGGACTGTGTAAACAAAGTGATGCAAAGATTACGTGAAAGCTTGTGTAGAACAAACACTTACGAAGCTACCCACCAGAATTAATTAGCACAAGCAGGGCATAAACATACAACCAAGAAACGTAGATAAATATCAGACGATAATTAAAGACTCAGTGGTTGCTGCGCATGTGCTGAGCAGAGTGCATACTATTCACTTTATTTTGAGGACAAGTGGAGGTATTTTTACAAAAGATGCATAATACATATGACTCCTAAGATAACCAGCTGAGTTCGACTGAACCTAAGGATTTCATGCTGAATTTTCCATGCATCAGTGTTCTGCACTATTCTTCTCCTCTGCAGAGTAATTGGTACCCTGATGAATTCGGAAGACTTTGCTCGAGTCTATAACTGTCCATCTGGTTCCTATATGAATCCAAAAACGAAATGTTCCGTTTGGTAGACAGATGATTTCATCCTCCGAACCACATCCTTCATCATCTCTGGCCGCAGACATCTGGGACTCAGCTTCTCAGACTCTCTTTTCCAACGAAACCGATTCTCTTATTCTTCCAACTCCGCATGTCTGTGTTATACCATTTACTTGTCCTGTTTTCCAAAGGTTAAACAAACGATTCACCAGTTCTGATCATATTGTGAGAATTGTTCGTTCTCTGCATCTTAAAATTCTATCTTTAACCGCAGTTCCTACTTGTTTCAAGAGTGAGCACATAGTGATGCATCTTTTGTTTGTCGTCAGCATTCAAACTGGCATGAGATCACTTTGTCTGAGGGAAAAAACGGATGCAAGATTCATGTTACCTGCTAAATTTGTGGTGTTAATATGTTGTTGTTCAAAAGCTTTGCCGTATACACCCCCAAAAAAACAGTGCTGGTTGCTTTCGATTTCGAACGAGAAAACAATTCGGACTGTTTTTGTATGTATAAAAAGCAAGCGTCCTTTGTCTTTTGTGTTACGTGTTGTGTAAAGCGATCCTTTTGGTTGATGTCTTGACTTTTCTTGTGATCACTTGGATAGACATACAGTTTCGGAAAGGATTCTAAAAAATACGGTACTGTTTCCACAACATACAAATTAAGAAGTTATAAAATAATTGAAAAATATGCATTTCATTCACCGGATGGTTTGATGACAAGCTGACCTAGAATCTTTATGATGAAATGGCTATCAAGATGCATGATACGAGCAGCCACAAGTGAGGACTTTTGGACAGTGTAGGCTGACCAAAATTGTACGTTCACGACCACTACTCCTTTGATCAATTTAACTTGGAAATGGATTCCTTGTTACAGCAGCCCCTCTACCTAACTACAGTCCTCTAAAGTGTCTCTTTCCAGTATGATCGTGTGCCGATGCATAGGCTATTCTTCTCCCCACTTTACTACGACTCTATTGACACAAGTTTTTTGAGGCTACGCTGGAGAGGCAATTCCGTATACCAACTCTGGTATGTTCCTGATTATCAAGCACCCATAGGCGGAGTAAACTACTCATAGGGTTGCTGAAACCTCTTCAACAGCCTACAACAGGTTTTCCCTTCCAATTTAGACTCATTAGGTAGGCGCAGTCCCCGAGTTTCCGTCAGCCCAATGTTCTGCTTGAATCCTGATTGGACGCGAAGTGCACGGGAGACTCAACCGAATCCGGCTGAATCTCCCGTTTATGAAGAATGAATATGTCATGCAACGATCGGATCAGGACGAATCGACTGTGCTCAGACCTTATCAGAGCAAACGCTTAATAATAAGCTATCTGGTCTCTCGAGGCCCAATTGGAAATTACGTGATGTAACGATGAACCTGCTCCAAGTAGCGCAAAAGCGAGGCTACCGAGTGAGATAAAGCTTGAAGTGCTTTGTAAAACCAGGTCTTGGTCAAGAATCCAACCTCAGTCAGAAGAAATCTGCAAACCGAAACATCCTTCCACCACCAGTTGTTGAGAATACCAGAACCACCTCGCCTCTTATAGGGACGCAAATAAGACCACGATCATGACTACCTGACTGCTAGCCTATTGCTGTTGAGACTGTCGCTGCTAAGTACGATTCGCCCTCGTAGAACAATGGATCTTGTGAATTACGTTTGTGTCTACCTGCACAAGGCAAAACACCTGTGAACCATGCAAGTGAACTGGTATAGTATTGCAGAGTTTTCTGCAACACCAGCTATATACACGGCCCTCTCACAACCTTACTGTTACGACAGAACAGTTCATGCTGGATTTTATGTGGATCGGTCTCGAAAGCCATAGACCCACTCCTACGGAATAGCATTGAAATCCGGGAAAATTTTACAGTAAAAACATGTCTATCTGATCACATGGTTGTCAACTCGAAAATGGATAGCTAAACAAATGGAATTTAGTGACAGGGCTATACATGAACCGGAAGCAGCAAGCAACGGCTGCCACAATTGAAGCGCGCTCATCTGGGCAGTCGAGATTTCGTTTATCCTTGGCCAAACTCTCACTTCAAGTATCGTCACAGATTTAGAACTACGAGAAACTCGTTTTCTTTGAGAGACACTGATAAATTACCCCCCAGTTCATTTCTGTGTGAACCGACCACCAACAACACCCGAACAAAATTCATACGGTTCACAGTAGTTGAGTTCCGTCTCATTTGGCCCACAATGTCAGCCCAGGCTAACAATTCCGTGTCACGCTGTAAAACGCCCATTTTCATCCCCCAGCTAAGCCAGCATTAATTCACCGTTTAAAGTGACCTATTTATCTGGCTTCGCTTCTAAATTTAGGACTGAATTGATCATCACAATTGGGAAAAACCAACAGGTTTAGGTTCATATTCATATGCGACGAAGTATCAGCAAAGTGATTTGCAGTCCTTTTGCTTCTTGATGCTATTTACTACTTCGACTGCCCACTACCGATTCTCTCCTTCTTTGAGTCCATCAGGTAGGGATAGTCTCCGAGTTTCCAACAAACTTGTGTGCTGCTCAGTTTGCAGGTCATTTTGTCCATCCGCCCCAAATGCTTATTTGTCCTGTTCAACGTGACGACTACATGCCGCGCACCACTGACCCATGGATTGTGCTAACCGGACTCGATCGTTCGCACCAACGTGTCGTAGCATGAGATGAAACAAACATTCGTGATCACGCCCTACCGGGGGAATCAGATATCTACCGAAGATTGGCCAACCATATCGTGATGATTGTTACTGAGCTTATGGAAGCCATGCCCACCGTACTTATTCGCATCAAAAAACCTAACACCTTCATTTCATTTTTTTTATAATTACTCACTATAAAGTGAGTAACTATATTAACTATAATAACCACTGGGCAACTACACCCCAGATGTAGGTGAAGTTAGGCATTTTTACCACGAATATGTCCATTCTGAAAAAATACGAAACAGCAGTCTACTCACCCTGGAATTTTCGGGAGAGTTTTCTTCCCTCCTAACCGGCCCTATCTCCTCACAAGTAACTGACAGAACATCTCGTACACCGACCCAATAGCACGAAACGTTCCGCTGAACAGTCTTCTGATTGTAAATGTTCCGAACGATGAGCAATACTGAGTTTGTTATACCGAATAAAGAACCTAAGTACCGCAGTCTTATGGCGCACACAAAAGGATGTACTTGACATCGATTTACCAAGATGACAACAACGTCGGCCACTACTATGAATGGGTGAGCAAAAAGAAAATCGATAAACTGTGATGCCTTAGTCGTCTTTATGAAATCAGTTGCCAAATCTCAGACCCAAAGGGGTTAGGTAGTCGCCAGGGTTGTGAACACCAAAGACTACGGATGGAGTGCTCGATTCACATTCGGATTGTGGGAACACTTGAAGCAAACTTCATCCCGGGCAGTTATTTGGCTGGTCATGAAGTCCTCACCATAAGAATATTAAGGAACGTTTCACAGTCTAACTAATACCACTTATGCACCCACTAAATCAGCAGCCTACAACGATAGTTTAGTGGACTCACGAATACAGCGACCTTTAAATTGCCTGGAAATTCTTACTCTCACTGGATGTGCTATTGACTAAATGATAGTGTCGGTTTGGGTTAACTTTTGGGAATACAAATACCCTAAAACGCCCACCATTTTGAAAGCCCTACTGATTCCAGAGGCTTCGATCGATTAAAGGGGAACAGGCCTAGTTATATCAACTGGCATGGCCCGTGCTCTCCCAGCGAAAGCATGAAACACGCGTCATGCTTAGACTACTGATCTGTTTCGAGTAGCATCGTTACATCCGGAAATAACGATCAGGCTGATGATGCCACCCATCCCCATAGCGGGCGTAAGCCTTTTCCAATCCGATGCACGCGTCATTGTGAAGTAAATTTTTCTGCCTCGTCTGGGCCTACCTTCCTGATTCCTCCACTTTTGCCCTTTTTCTCTTTTTTTCACATACGACCTTAACTGTGCCGTGTGACACCCCTCCCACAACCCAAATTTGGTTATTTCCCAAAGTAGCACATGTGGTGCCGGGGTATATTTGTTCTCCCACAACCATGTGTACAATCAATCTTGTTGACCGTTTGGCAACGCACATAGGCAGGTTCCGTTTCTAGTGTCTGCATTGCATGGAGTCCAAAGTCTTGATCAAGGCACGGTGCTGAACAGATAAAAGCCGTGTTTCTGGTATATTTGGAAAGGGAGATTAATCGAGTTCGCTCGAGAGACAGGCAGCCGAAATTTGGCGTAAACGCACCCATAATACACCTTGATCTTGTGTGCGGACAGGATTCTGTAAGACAGCCGAGACAGCTTCGTCTTCTGCGCACGCCTCTTGAAGGACAGTGACATGACCTTTTCAAAACACACTCACAATAATTTGGTTTCCTTGTGCAACGTTTACATTGCAACCTGCAGCACTGACAACGTCGTAGGTCCTTTCGAGCATCCGAATCGTGCGTTGTGCGTCTGCGTACGGAACACGAACTTCTTCTATCACCAGAAAGAGGAAAATCCTCCTTCTCAAACGGGTGAACCAACTTCTCGTGAGACCCTTCGCGGTGTTCGGAATAGTCGCTAACAGACGGCTTCGTTGAAAGGTTTCCTGATGACGATCTTCTGTAAGACAAATCAGGTCCCCGGTTTTTAGAAAGCTGAGCTTTCCGCAGCTCTTTCAGAGAAGAACTTGACTGTCTACGACTGTCCCAGCTGACACCTGTAGATTTCGACTCCATTGCATGCGGACCATTTGACGGTGGCCCGATAACCAATGAAGGCCTGTTTAGGAGTATTGGAGTTCCTTTGAGTTGAGTGGCTAACGGTTCAGAGGTCCGAGAGCTTTGGTCAGGAAAGTTATCTGGCGTGCAAGATTTCGAACTGATTGCGGGAAGAGGCAAGAGAGGTAAGCGAAAAGAAGATAAAACAGATGGACGTGTTGAACCAAGATGTTGATACTCACGTAACGAAACTGCGGTCTCTTTCAGAGGCCAGTCGTACTCAACAGATTCAGAAATTTGAATAGTTTGTTCGGACATATATGATGAGACAACTATAATATCTTTGACTGATTTCTGTAGGTCTGATGCCAGCCTTTCAGGTGAATTTGAGAATGACACTGTAGCAGAAGTTTTACGGATAGACTCTGATTCACACAACTGGCGCTCAAGCAAAGCGCTATCCAATTCTGGGTTCAATACTGTGAGGAGATCTTGAACCCCTTGGGTGTAGTTTAGTGAGGCACGAATGCTGTGTGGCATATCTCTGGACCACGGGCACACAACTGTGGCCATACTTTCCTCCACACCATGTTCAAAGGTCGCTGGAGAGACACGCCTTTCGCTAACTCCGTCAGTAGGCGCAGCGTAAGTTTTCAGTGAAGGCACATCATCTGTTGTTGACGAATATGATTCATATGCGTAATAATAAGGTGCAGAATAACTGGGAGGCACAGAATCCAAAAAGGTTAATGTCTTTGAGTTTTCACGATCTTCCTTAGTTTGGACGGGAGTATTCTGCGACACTCTGACTGGATGCTGAATCAAAAAAGTGTGCACATCCTGATCGGCTCGGACCTGGGCACTATGCATTGGTGTGGCGGTGGACAAAACCACCAGGTCACGTGAGGAATAATGAGTTGGAGTTTTGCTTAAACGAGCATGCAAGTCATCCATGCTTGTTCGCTTCGACACAGACGATTTATCAACGGCTGAACTGAGGAATAGCGGCAGGCCGTAACTGAGGCCCGGCGAAGTCTCCGCATAAAGCGAGTGCGGGCGGTAGGTGCTAGAACTTTTCTCTAATCCAACCTGCTGTGGTACCGTTGAAGTTTCAGAGCAAGGAACAGGACTTTCGTCCAGCAATGCGGGTGATGAAGAACTACTTCTCAGCCTGGTATCTGACGGAGAAACACTAAGACATACTGCTGGAGAGTAAGAGGTATCATCGTATTGCTCATTGACGTTCTTATGGGAAGCACTGACAATTTCCGTTGCACTCCGGGCATCTGCTCCAAGTGCTTGAGGAGAAGTGGACGAATATATCAAAAAACGAGGAACAGCTACTACCACGGGGATCTGATAATAGATTGGGCATGGCTCAACTAATGTCAGAAACGTTGTTCGATAAGCCCTCAGTTTTGTTGCCCTAACAATAGAACGAGGACAGGAACACGACGATATGCTGCTCGGAAAATGACTAGAGTTATTCTCAGGTGATACGAAAAAAGTGGATTTTCTGTGCCAAGGTGGACTGAATGTCGAGGAGGCTGTGCTTAAAGATACAGACGACTGTGCTCTTGCACCTGTGCGGTTCCAGTGAACTGAATCCGCAGCACACGTGTTTGTCATCTCGACCTGTTGTTCTACACGGGTCGAAGACTTCAGCGAATGTAATAAACACTTCACAAATGTAACAAGGTCCCTTGGTGCAGTAGATATTGAGGTGAGGTAAACGTGGCACAAATGTAACAGGGTCCCTTGGTGCAGTAGATATTGAGGTGAAACTGGGCGTCTTTTTATGAGTGTCACCCATTTGTGAAGAGAACCTGGATGATTTTACATTGGGTTGTGACGATGACGCCATTTCGGCGTGTTTCACACTACTGAAACATGCAATATCATCCGATCCCGAAAGTGAGATAGTTGGAGATTCCTCTTCAATATCGAATTCATCACTGCTCCATGAATTTTCGTTGTACGTGTTGGATTCGTCTCGCTCTGACCCAGCGAGCACCTCCGTTTCCAACAGTCTCACTGCTTCCGGTGGGTCCACTTCGGGTTCGACATGTTCCAAGTACAACGTAGATTTTGATTCGACTGCCAAGTGGAAACCACTGATATCTTTTTTGCCTCGCGTAGACCGAAGTATGGGCGATGTGCGGAGGTGTACGAGTGATCGCTCCACTGAACTTCTGCGTCTGTTTATGAGCATCTGTTCAGTACCTTCCTTCCCGTCTATGATTGCAGATGTGACCGGTTTACTTGTTTTGTGTTCCAGTTGGATTGGGGTGGTTCTGAGCAAAGGACTGTTAACAGAAGGCGGCATTTGCATACGCAATGTCGTTACGGTATCTACTCGTTTATTTGTCACAGATACGGACTCCGTGTAAAGATCAAAACTTTTGTGAAAGTCACTTCGTCGGCTCCATTGGCTTGAGACTGCAGTGGACTTTTCTACATCTACTTCCGACTGCTCTGGTTCTGATTCGGCAAACAGTTCGGTTTCTGGAAATTCCATCGCTTCTGGTAGGTCAATCCCTGGATCGACGTGCTCTAAATCCATCACGGACCTCGGTTCGATTGCCAGATGGGGGCCCATTACCCGAGTGTATTTTTCATTATTTCGTGTAGACTGTGATACAGGTGAAGTAGCGTATAGTGTGGTTGATGTTGCCGACATTATTCCGTCTCTTGTTGTGGATATGCGTTGAGTACAGCCCTTTCTTTCGATACCCACAAATGGAGTCAGTCTTCTTATTTCTGTTTCAGATAGGGTTGTATTGGTATTTAGCATCGGGGTGCTTAAAGAAGGCAATATTCGCGTCGACGATGTTGCACCAACCTTACTGGTAGTGAATGTATCCGACAGGTGTTCACTGTAGAGGCGGAGACTTTTCTGAAAGTCTGTAGATGTTCCCCACCCACTCGAGTCTACCAAAGAACTCTTAGTGTGCGCGTCTGACTGATCCAGTTCTACTGCAGGAAGTAACTCCGTTGCAAACAGTTCCGTCATTTCCGGCAGATCAACGTTCGTTTCGTTCTGCTCCGAGTCCGAAATAGACTTTAATTTTACTGCTGCACGACAACCAGTGAAGCCCATAGTTACGCTGTAAGCCTGTTTAAACTGTGAAACCCTTGACATTCTCTGTAGGGTGGTCGATGAACTCACTGATCCTACGCGTCCAGTCATAGATATCGATTGTGTAACCCCCTCCCATTCGAAATCTGAAGACGTAGCTGGTTCACTGTCTTCTGATTCCGATCGATTCACGATATTCTTTAACATTAGAGCACCTATAGTGGGCAGTGTTTGTGTCGAGACTTCTGCACGAGCCTCACTAATCGCTGGAGAATCTATGGGTTTGCAGCCCATCAGACATCGCTCTATGTCGAAAATGAATG
This sequence comes from Clonorchis sinensis, assembly GCA_003604175.2. NCBI lineage: Eukaryota > Metazoa > Platyhelminthes > Trematoda > Opisthorchiida > Opisthorchiidae > Clonorchis > Clonorchis sinensis. The sequence goes on along the minus strand of CM030369.1, from coordinate 191,184,013 downwards.
CTCCGTGAAAGTCCGCTGGCATTTCCCACCCGCCGGAACCCGCAGTGGAGTTTTCTGCCTGCATATCTGACTGATCCCATTCTGGTGAGGTAGGCGACACCATTTCCAAACAGTGCAGCTGCCCTACGAAGTCGTCCAGGAGTTCGGCTTCCGTCACATCCAGCGCTGACTGTGAGACGACTACCACTGAATCCGTCCGTTCACTCGACTTTCTGGCATACTTTGACACATTTTCCACGCCCCAGAGTGTCACTGAGGGCTTCTGAACTTTCTGTCTGAGCGGTCCCTCTTGCGCTTGATTTAGTAAGACGTTTGAAGTCACACTTTCCTGCTCATGTTCCTCTTGGAATATCGATTGTCTGTCTTCTCGGTAGCGATCATCCCCCTTCGTATCCTTCATTCTTGTTGTGCGGCCTTTTGTCGTTGCTGAACTTATGTGCAATCCCTGTTTCCTCCTTTCATCGGTTAAATCTGTGTGTGTTCGCCTTCCGTCGCCTTTTTGTCTATTGCAGCTCCTTTTTCTTATACGCATTTTTGCCCTTATTCTAATGTGTTTCTCAAAACAGTTTGTTGCATTGTTTTCTGGACAGGGAGTTTGTGTCTCTGCATCCACTTTCAGTCCTGGCCCCTCAACATCGCTCCTCGGTTCATTGTGATGTACTAAGTTCTCTTGTGCACCAATTGACAGTTTTCGCTGTGCATTCTCGGGTGCCTTTTCTTCTTCTGGACTAAGTGTATCGTTTTGGTCAGATGTACAAATGTGAGTTGCCGGTCTTTCTGGTTCCTCTTTTTCCTCTATTCGTCGCTTCTTTTCCACATTGATTTTGGGCATTTCTGTTCTATCAGATTCCTGCCGGATTCGCTGCTGGACCTCCATAGTCTTGGCATAACTACACATATCGCGGACAGGTGGGTGACTCTGAAGATTAACTCTCTTGAGAAGCTCAGTATTCGTCTCCTCTTTTGTCTCAAAACTCGGCAGTTTCAACTCGATGTCTGATGGACTCTCGATATAGGAAAGAGCAATAGGAACTGAGGATTTCTCAATCGCTCTATGAAGCTGCTTTAGAGAGCCATCATGGAATGACTTTTTCTCGTCTTGATAGTCTCTATTCTCCGCTTCAACGGAATCCTTCTTTTTCAATTGCAGAGGACCCATTGCCATCACTTGGGGAGATAGAGATTCAACAACTGCTGTACAGATCTCCATTGCCATTACTTGGGGCGATAGAGATTCAACAACTGCTGTACAGATCAGTCTTGTGGTGTTATCTCCAAAGTGCGGTGTCGGTTCCAAGCAGATCGATTTTGGAGTAATCAGTGGACTCAAATCCTTCCAATCATACCATGAGGTGGAATTTTTTTGTTCACTCTCGATGCCCTGCTCAATCTTCCGTGCATTGTCTTCTTTTGACTGCATCGGAGTCGTCACCAGTTCACTCAACAAAACTTTCGGAAGGCTATCCGTCGAGTTGCCCACCAACAAACAGTGACAAGCCAGTGAAGCTGACACAATTTCTGAGCACAATATGCTGGGCATTTGTGAAGTTTGCTCGGTAATTTCCATATTCTTTTTACTGGCTTCCTCCAGCTGCACTTTCATTTTGCTGGTTATACGTGGACTTTCATCAAACGTGATATCCGGTAGCACGTAAAAAACTGGATTACCTGTTGATCTCTCCGAGGTAAGTAACGTTGGGATACTTGTGCTTCCCTCAGTGTTGTGCTCGGGTGGGTGCGTTTCTCCGATTTCGTCGTTTGCTTGGTCGATGTTTTCATTCCTTTCCTCACGGTTCAGCTTTATCTCATCAACAAACTTCAAGCTTGCCGGAAGATAGCACTCCGATTTTCCAACCGCATCGAACGTCCTTGGGAGACTTGTGGGTTGATGTTTTTTGTTTTCCGCAGCATCCACTAGCATTGGAGTCGCCTTCTTGCTCGCTGGTTTATTTTTCATTTTGTTCATTCTTATTGAACCCGTCGTGAGTTCATTCTTCAGCCTACTGTGTTTGTATGGATACGCGTCTCCAGGGTTAACAGGAGAAGAGTTATTCTTCTTGACCAAGCCCTGCTGTTTTAGATTTCCGTCGTGGTCACATGTGGAAGCCGCCAGCGATTCTTGTCCTGATTTCAAATCAAGGAGTACACAACCGGGAGAACAACTTGGTACCCTTTCTGATCTGTACATGGTCAGGTCACTCTTGCCGTGTCCGGGGGCTTGTATAACTTGACTGGTATGTGGTAAATCATTCCTCAACTTTCCATCTTTCTGTTTTCTCTCTTTCTGATTGATGCTCATCCTAGGCTCACCACTCGACAACCTGGGGACAGGAGCGCTGATTGATGTATTTTTCAAACTGGTTGTCTGAAATATGCTTTGTTCGGATATCGGTCTGATTATCTCTTCATTTAGACCGTTGCGATATACTTGTTCACATCCGATCCCTAATAACGGGACTCCGACTTCCCAATCCAGTTTCTGTTCTGGTGGTGTACACTCAGGAAAGCACATTTCTGAGCTGGACATAACCGACAGAGTCGTACTGTCTTCACTAATCTGGTTGTTTGTATCCACGCCTCCAGGCTCAACAGGCGAGGAGTTACTCTTCTTGAGTACGACCTGCCGTTTTATATTTCTATCACTACCACATCTGGAAGTCGTCAGCGGTTCTCGTTCCGATTTCAAGTCAAGAAGTACACAACCAGGAAGGCAACTGGGTACTCTTTGTGATCTGTGTATGGTCAGGTCATTCTCGCCATATCCGGTAGTTTTTGTAGCCTGGTTGGTACGTGACAAATTGTCCTTCTGTTTTTTATCCTTTCGCATTCGACCAGTATGTGGCGTAATTTTTGGGTTTTCCAAATCGGGATCGACACGCCGTAATTTATACATGGAAGAGCAGCTAGTTGATCGTGTTATCTCCCTTTGACAACCACTTTTTGGAGTTGTCATGGCTCCGCTTTCTGATAACCCTTTAGCGGGAACAAAACCGCCCGATCTTTTCAAACCGATCATGACCGGAAGGTCAGTTATACGTCCCATAACTTTTTCGTAAGGTTCCACTGGTCGTATATCGTTTGCGGAACGACTCCCCGAGTACGTTATCGCTCCACCAGTTTCTCTCGAGCATTTTACAGAGTTCCGTTTTGGCCTGCTACACTGTGACCTCCAAGCAGGGGAACAACTCGCAGATCGTTTCGAAATTGACATAGTCGGGAGTCTGGTGCTGCTTTCCGTATAATTTTTATATAGGTGTGTGCTTGCCATGTACGGCAACGTAATAATGTGCGATGCATGAGTGACAGTATCGCTGTGGCTGAAATTAGATCCTTGGCTAACAGGTCGCGCCCTGCTTGATTCCGATCGTTCATCAGGATATGCTTTATTTGATTGTGAAACCTCCCACGCGTTCAACATTCCCCTCCAGTTGCGCTTATGTATTGATAAGCAGGACTTTTGAAAGTGGTACTTATCTTATCGATTGGCACGTGATTCCACGGCAAAACCATAGAACGGCAGCTCACCAATTGGAGTTTGTCCACTTTTCCGGTACACCTATAATTTTGCGATTATTATACATTGCAGAAACAACTTCAATTAAGCTTGACGATTTCATGAAATGATGGGAAATCAAATTCACCAATTTCCCAACCTACGGCCAATGTATGTAGCCCTCTTATGCAAAACAGTATTGTTGGGAAAATCACTCCGAATCCGCTCCCCAATTACCATTAAATGGTGATACTTCCGTGCTCTTTCTGAGGCACAAACCACTTTTAGCCTTTCTTAATTATGTACCGAAATGACCCCACTCGTCCTGATATTGCATTCGTTAGAGCATTAGTGAGATGAACGGTGTGGTTTGTGTATTCGTACTGCACTACTCATAAGGTTGCCGAAAATTCTTCGACAGCCACAGCAGCCTTATGAGTAGTGCATTACGTATATACACGTATCACGATATCTCGAATGTCGTAGCAATTGAAACATGAGGCGGCCTGGTGCAGCACATTCAGCTGCCTGCAAACATCAAAAACGAGAGATTTAGCTGCTTTCCAGGTGAGTCTCTCGCAAAACCAAATTTCGTTGCAAATGGGTGTGGTTTGTGGTTCGCTGGATCACCCAAGTATACGTATTCGGTTTTTAAATCAGACTCGATTCACTACAAATAATATGCCCATGTGCCGCAGAGACATGAACGAGTCCGATCACTCCGCGTCACCAATAAGTTGAATGGTTCAGGGCTGTTTCGTATCGACTGACTTCGGAGTGAGACTCAACTTGTAGCTGATAACAGCTGCAAAAACGCAGAGACCCACCAAAGCTATCGGAAGATTTCTCACCGACTAAACTTCACAAATATCGAGAAAATAATTCGGAAATTACCGTAAAATTTCGAATTAACCAAAGAAAACTTCCAGATGCTGCCCCGAATTGGCTAACAAATTATTGGAGTTCCAGTGGTTAACTTATGGCCACAACTTCTCAGACATCTAAAATGCACACAGATGCAAGGGATTTCGGAAACACATGCCAGTTATGTTTGACACAGAATGACTTTCTTTCGGTAAACCTTTCCTTGAATTCAAATAAACCGGCTTCAAAGCTATCCTGAATCTTTGCTGTCCATAAACTGCTATCGGTAGCCGCTTCCGAGCATCTCACCACTAATTTCTCTTCCTGTTACTTGATCCCCTAGGAAAAAATTGAGACCCGGAAGTCGAACAAATGATAAACTGAGCTCCGAAACACAGTCTGGAAAAGTGAGTTCATGTGTGTGACCTTTACTTGGGAAAATATTCACTTGAATGACATTTTGGCCGTGTATTTTACCAGCCCGGTTGGAAGAATTTCAAATGGTGTGTGCGTGAAAGCACCGAGTGCGTAGTTCGCCAATGGGAAATCTCAGTCAGAAATATGCGAAGGAATCAGTCGGCCAAATCACGCACACTGACATTGACCGGCTTTCTTGTCCCTTCAGACCCAGGAAACTGACAGGGAGTTTTCAAGGTGAGATAGTGGTATTAAACAAAGCTCACAAAGCAGAACAGGGGATATCTTTTAGTAACATGGAGATCATGTGTTAGCCTGTTCCCAGTTCATGTTTCCGAGATGAGTCAGTCTGTCTCGAATACATGGAATGAGCGAGTATCGACCACGTCCCATCGTGTAGCGGATCGGCTACACACCACTGGGCACCACTCAACACACTGACCAGATTACCATGTTCTCTCTGACCTTGCCAGCTGTCTACACTTCTGATCAGCACTTCTCATTATCAAATGAAACGAACGGATTTGAAAAAAAACACGACACGCTGCCGTTGCACAATCCTTGAGCAGAAGTATCCAGGTTGTCCGGTATTCCCAAAGTGTGGACCGCTTTGAATTACAGTTGAACCTAACCTGGTGATGTGTCATCCATGGGACATCTCGAACTAAACATCAGGATCACGATGTTGATGGGAAAGCACCAAAAAATTGTATGTAGGTATTAGAACATTGTGTGACGGCATAATTACCTCGGTTGTATTGATATGTTGCGCTGTTCATAACTTGATAGTACATAACCTCAATCCCAATGAGGTCTGGGCACAATTTGCCGGTTGAACACATGGGCTGATAGATGCCACATGAGAAGCCAATTTAGAAACCAGGAGTAGACCCACTGGATTTCTCCGGAGCACACCGGCGCCACCAGAGGAATAATGCTTGGTACCGTTACAAAACTAACCTGTGTGAATCGTCCACGACAGGCTAGGTAGCCTTCCAAATTATTGAACCGACCCCGAAAGAACCGACAAACCAACCTACCAACAGAAACTCACGACCAAATTTCCGGAAGACCTCAGTGATTAAAAGTTAAATGCTGAGTTGCACCGCGAAAAACAGACAATGGTATCGCTTGCACTCCATCGGAAGCTGTGAACGTCCTCAGGAAGCATTACGTCGCAGTCTGTCATCAGGTTAGACCCGATATGTAGTTGGAGTTGAGTGCACACGATCAGCTTGGTACCCTCTTTTGTGAGATAGAAAAAGTCTGAATGGAGCCGAGAATCCCGAGAACCAAAGGCTCTGGAGATTATCACCCAAGCATGGTCATTGGTCGAATGGTCCCAACAAATTTTGATCACGGAACCATAATGATGATTTGGTAATAGAATAATCACACCAATATCAAAGGAAAACATCAACCAGCCCAGCAAATTATAGACCAGTGGCTTTTCCTTCTATTTTGTTGAGGATACTAGAAGCATTATTATCAGCTATAAGAACAGCGTATTTGCCGTGCAGTGGTTGTAGCTGCCACAGTTTCGTTCACCGATGGTTTGGGGAGTGGCGCTGCGCAGCTGCGTATTGGAGCTGGGAGCTGATAGATTGGTGCGTAAATACAGCACTGTCAGTGGACTGTAAAGTGGGGGAATTGGAAATGGAGCTATGCATTTAAGGCAATAGTTTGGATGCACAGGCGCCATTCAGAGCGCAACTAGGCCATGTCTAAGAATGTCTCCAACCATTGATGTGGCCCGCTTCGGGCTACCCATCCAGGAAGACGACAATAGCCAACACAGCTGAATTTTCTGGTAATGGCCAAGTCATTGTTTGACCTTCTCTGTCTCCTTTCCACCCTTCACATGGTTGTGCGAAAAGAACCCCTCGAGAATGCACTACTCATAAGGTTGCTGAAAATTCTTCGACAGCCCACGACCGGTTTCGCCCTTCTTGGGGCTCATCAGGTAGGCGCAGTCCCCCAGTTTCCGTCAACCTTATGTTCTACTTGAACCCAAATTGGTTGTATGCTCTTCAGGGCAATCTAGCTCCCGCATTAGAGACGCCCTCGGGATCTTGGAACTACCCGTTCACGGCCACTCTCTCGGAGACGGGTCGAACTTTCTCGTCAACTAGTTCTATCATTACTGACAGTTATTGGCTTGTTCGATGGAAGATTATTTTAACGACCACGTCTAAGGTGATGCTTCTTCATCCGCCGTCGACTCCCCAAATATACCACGATGTTGCATTTCTTCAAGGTGCACCTTATTCAGCTATACCAGCAACACATTGTTGTTAGATTCATCTAGAGAACTCAGAACGCATTAGGATGCGGAATGCACCCTATAGGTATTGCAACATGACTCTCGCCGCGTACGCTGGTGTACGGCCAACAAAATGCGCCGAAGGACTCACGGGAAAAGAGAATCGATGGCCACTCTGGTGTAGATCTTAACTATCTAGAGTTATCTATAGCCTTTGTTGGAATTGACCATGGAATGTGACTCCAGAAACCGCAGCAGAATGGAACGGATTCAACCCTCTTGGATTAAATACATTGCCCTCTACAGCATCGAGAATTGCTCTTCCAAACATATGGCACTCTTTCCAATCCAATTTCCTTTAGTTGTCCAGTTTCAAAAAGCTCGTCTCTGGGACATCATCTTTTCCCAGTGTTCATCAACGACCTGCTAATGAAAAAAATCTTATGTCCTCATGTTTGCAATGGACGCCATCAGGGGGTGATAGATTCGGACAATCAAGGATAGCAATCTTTTACAGGTGGATCTTTGATCAGTGAACTATTAACTACCTTACAGGTCAACTGAAGAACGCCATCTCGAAGTCACGGTACAAGGAGATTTTGGCTATTCTTCAAACTGTGCCCGGCTGCCATCTGGAACCCGTGGCCAAACAAGATCAAAACCACAGAGACGAGCTAGTAAGTTATTCCAATGTAAACATAGCGTGAATTATAAAACCAGACTCCTATATCATTTTCCAGGGAGTCTCGCCGAGTGCGGCTGGAGTCTCTTGTTAGCTAAACAGATATGAAAAAAATGCCAATTGCCCATGTCATTCAGTGCATGTGATCACGGATACACATCATCTCCAAGGCAATTGGATCAATTATGATTCCAGTACAGTCATCTTGACAGCCGAAAATGCTCTTTCCCTGCATGTTTGCACTTATTGAAGCGCTCCTCCCGATGACATCGCTACTTATACTGAGCAAGAAACCGGACCTGTTTTGGACTCAGTGAAGTTTATCTCTGAGTAAAGGCACTATACGGTTTTTCGTGACTTTCATCCACTGATTTTATGCTATCCTGTACCTTTCCACATGATGGGCTACGTAAACAAGTGGTGTCAGTCTACCCAAACTACACTAGGATATTATGATACAATGAAAATCACCTGACAGGAAGTCTGAATTATTCTGACAGAGATCGAAAGACGTCCCAAGGGAGTTTAGCATGAAACCTGAAGCAGTGCCTTCCCAAAAACTCTATGGATGAGCCTTATTTAAAAAATGTCACATGTAAACAATTGATTTGTCAGCAGTATATATAATACAGCAGCTGCTCAGCAAAACTCGGATCTATGACGTAATTATCGATGATTCGTAGGATATAAAGATGACAGTTATAGGTAAACATCAATACGGAAACCTAAATAAAAACAGTTAAAGACGGTCCTCCCGCGTAAATGCAAAAAAAACAGTGCGATTTCTGACACAACTCTGCTCGGCCTCAAAAAAGCCAGGCGAATCTAGGCCTGTTGGAAAGGTGATCGTATTATGGGGGGGACACGGTCCTAACATTCCTACTGTTGTGCACAACCAATCGGCTTTATCACAGAGGGATTTGTCACAGAATAGGAGGTCCGTGAATGAAACTGAGGCTGGACTATTGAATCGGTTATCACAGAGGCGTTTAACGAAGTCTGAATCTCTGACGCTGAGGCTGGACTGTTGAATCGGTTATCACAAAGGCGTTTGACGAAGTCTGAATCTCTGATGTGCTGCCAGACGGTTGCATACTTAATTCATGACCCAATAGGAAATTGAAAAACAACATTAATGCGTTGCACCTGTCCACAGATAAGTGAGGTAATAGTTTACAACAGCGTTCTTAAGTAGGTTCAGCGCATTTGCGATTAAATGTATCGGTCCTGAAACGTCACAGGACAAGCATGAAAACAGGTTATGAACATCTCAGTTCACACGCCCCTCATACTGTCAGCAGTCGCTGTCGCATTCGCAACAGTGTTTAGCAGTCCTCAAATTTCACCATAGCGGCTCATTTCTTACCTTAACAGGTTTAGACTTGAATGTGTGACCAGGTGCAGCCCTGTTCGTCAGCCTTACTCCAGTTGACCGAATCTCACTAGTAGGGCACATGTAAAAACCCGTGGACAGTTGCGGGATATGTTGGATCTGCGCTCGCATCACTCTCGTTTGGACAGTCCTCATCATTTCCTAGCCAGTTCTCCTGGTGAGTCCATACCGAAAGAGGGAACCAGTGGACTCACTGGGTTTTGAACTCCGTTTGTCGTTCGGTTGTAGCACTCTCTCGGTGCCTAACGGCCATGCCACCAGAAGGAAGCACAAGGGCTTGGATACTTCCAGACTGCCCAAGTTTAGGCAAGGGAAGTCGAGAGGCAGAAGCCGGGTTCGAACCACGGACCTTCCGGTCAGTAACTTCGGGCTCTAACCACTGAACCATCTCGCTCCGGGTATCTGACAAGAGCGAGCGTGCTAGGACTAGTCCAACAACACATTCTGGATTCACCCGAATTAGTACGGTTGGAAGTTGAACGTTGGATTTCCCGCACCTTCACATTCGTTGACCATCCTAAACACGCAAAACTGTTCCAAAAAGCTCCACCCTATGGGTTATCCAAAATCCCTATGAAACTGTTTATTAGTTGTGATATCTTCCGCAGCAGTTGGGTTGAAAAAATGATGTAGTGCATAGTTTACTATAAGATTCTGTTCACACATGCAAATCGACAAACGTTTCCCAGGTTGTAAAGTGAACCAGATACGCGTAGGTCGATGCAAACTAGCAGCAACGCGGTCCGCCTTTGTCCGTCGGTCACACAGAGGGCTCGTGAGTTCAGTAAAGCACCTCGATTGTCCCCATAAAGAGGCGATCAGCCAACCAAGTGTGGGAACGGCAACTGACGACGCACTTGACATGCAAGCGTGAAGCCCATCCAACACAGCGCCAACTGCTCATCTAATCGACCGGACAGTGATGAGTAATACTGGCGTTGAGTTGTCACAATCGGCGTGATAATCCACCCACGCATTGCAAAACGCAGCGTAATCGCAATAACTCTTTGTGGGCTACCCATCGACCGACGTCAATATTAGACAACCTCAAACAATCAATGATTCAGAAAAAACTCTGGCAAGGAGTTCTGCACTATTTCAGTGTGAGATCAATAGAGACGAAAGTTACACAAAGAATGAACCTGTTTGAAGCGTCTGGGGTTGCCCGCAGTTCTTTTACCACAGTTCCCTCCAGTTACCGACCGTGTAATACAAATAAGAAGGAAATTTGTGATCGGTGACCTCAAAATCTTCAACAGCATGCGACGACTGATTCGCAGCTGGAAAGTAGGTACAATGTTCTCAAAACTGCTGATCAACGAAATGAGGCGTTCGCACAAAGTTTTAACATTTGTTGAATTTACCGTTTCAGAATGGCAAACTTGGAATCCCGCTCACTTGGCCTGACAAAACTTTTGCGTCAAACCGAAAGCTTGCCCGGCTATAAAACCACCGAATGTTTACCAAACCCTTCTGAAGAGATGACTTCTCAATCGGTCCCATAGTTTTCCCAGTTCGTCGAAGTTTGTTCAAACTCAGACAAAATTCCTCCTTTCCTGAGACTTCTTCCTAGGCATGGCTCAGTAGGTTGCTGGCTTCCAAGATGACGTGTATTATGCATCTTAATCACACTGTCATCGAGAAGATCGCTTTTTTTATTTGTCTCACAATGTTCTCATTGGTTCCCAGAGAAACAACGGATTTGGTGGTCTGTGCATGTGTGCAAATCTTATGCGAGTCATTTGATATTAATACGCTGATTTTTTTCATCTCTGTGTGTATGTGTTTTCTCACTGGTGTGTCAAATGAAGTTTGTGGCAATTCGGCGCCTGAAGTTTTTTGGACTGAAATTCAGTTTTCAGGTGGGAGTCTTTTCAGGATGTGACCAAAATTTATCCAAATTTGACATGCTGAGATGTTACTCTTTCTTTTGAGTGAAATTTTTAACGTGAACCTGACCAGATTGCACGCCTTCAGTCGACGTTGTTAGGCTGCCAAGTCCTTCATCCTCGACTGTTCGACCTTTGCGTTCGACTATGGTTTGTTCGCTGTACAGTGATTCTTTATTCGGACAGTACCAAGGAAAAAACGTACGTCGAAATTCCTCTCATCGATGTTTTTCATGATAGTGATGAACTACGGTGTTTTCACACACAAGCGGTGCGACGTTTCTACATAGACCTACTACCTTTAACCTGATATTGTCCGGTTACTTTGTTGTTTTGACCCCATGATTGTACCAACACTCGCGAAATTTCTTTTTAAAAGAAGTCGTACAATCCTTGAAAATCTTCCCTGATTCGCAGTGCCGCAGTGGTGGGATACATCTTTCCAGTTGAGGGTTTTGTAGAATTTACAGTCACATCACTCTCGTTTGAACAGTTCTCCTCTCCTCCTGGCGAAATTTTATCACCACACAAAAAACGGAATCGCCGACGAACGTTCACTCAACCATGGATATTCCCATAGTTACTTGTACAGCCTAGGATATGCTTCTTTTTCGGCTTTTATTAGCGATAAATCTTCTAATTCTTGGAAGTTGGTGACCTTGAAAAACCACGTACTCGGACTAGCAAGGTGGGGCTGAACTAACCAGTGAGCATAGACTTTGTTCAGCAGAACGCTCCAACTTCAGAAATAACATAGTTTCGAAGAAATCACTTTCAGCAGTTTCACCGGCTACTTCCACCATGCTGACCCAAATCTCCATGTTGTTCATGATGTAAAACGAGAAGATTGTTATCGCTCTATATCACCTAACGAAAGCAATATGCTTCTGTTGCTTCGTCCGCTGCATGGTTCAACAACATTCTTTTACTGAGTGGCCTGTCAGTAAGCGTGCTACTTCATAAAATGATCAAAGTAATCAGAACGATGCTCTGATGTTTCTGTGATTTCACTTTTGTAAAACGATAAATTTGAGCGGTTTTTTGTGTCTTTTCTGGACAACTTCATTTGCTATTGACAATCCTGAGATCTAACTGCAGTTTGAGTGTTGATCACCAAGCTGATTACCGATTTCCCCAAACTTTCTCTCGAGCTAAAAACGAAGAACAGACTTATTCTTCCAACAGGTACTGAACTATCGTTTATTTTAGCATATTACGTGTACGCTAGCGGAAGTTGTGCTACACTTCATAAGCTTCAATGGGGTCTTATTGTTTGCGACGTTTCGGGATGGTTCTACGTAGACGTTAAATCTGAATGACAGCATCCAGTTAATTTTTATGGAACAGCCACACACGCTGGCATAAACAGCCTCTCAGCTTCGCTCACTAAAGACACTGAATCTGCACGTTAGCTTGCAGTGGTTGCTCATCCATCCCCCTCCCCTCATGACCCCGAATAAGGTTCTCCATACATCCCTTAGAAAGTTTCTACTTAGAGTCCAAATCCACCAGAGAAGTCACATAAAATATCATAATATTGGATGAAGGAAGTTGCTAGCAGACATAGATCCTAGAACCGGTGAGGGGAAATAACAGTTCATAGATATCTGTCATTCCAGCATGAAAACTTTCCTCCTATTTAAAGCCATAGGACTGTCATGCACAATTCTACGTTGTTAGTCAGCAGACATCAGGCCAAGGGAAGACCCACATGAACATCTCACATGTGAAGCAGTGAGGTTAGCCACGCACATAGCACCCTCAAATCCAACCAGGAAACCCTTGAAAGCACAACACTTTTTGAGTGAACAGATCATGTTGTAGTTTCTTCTCTTCACTTCCTACCATGGTTGCATGATCATGTGTTCGTCCGAAACGCGACCACATTCACAATCCGACGGAAATCAGTTGCTATTTTTGAAGTCGTAGTAGGGAGAACGTACTGTGCGTTCGAAACTGTCTGAATGGACACGTAAGAGATATATCACTCGCCAAAAATATGCACATAGGTTTTCAGGAAGGAAACTACTCACAAGGTTGCTGAAAACTCTTTGACAGTACACGACCGCTTTCACCCTTCTTGGGGCTAATCAGGTAGGCGCAGTCCCCGAGTTTCCGTCAACCTTATGTTCTACTTGAACCCAAATTGGACTGGTTTCGACAAATACACTTATTCGCTAAGGTCGTGAAATTTGGGCTCAAGTAGAACATAAGGTTGACGGAAACTCGGGGACTGCGCCTACCTGATTAGCCCCAAGAAGGGTGAAAGCGGTCGTGTACTGTCAAAGAGTTTTCAGCAACCTTGAGAGTAGTTCCCTTTGTGAAAAATACTGCGATATCTCGAATATCGTACGAACTGAAACATGAGGCTTTTATGTAACACATTTAGTTGAAGAACATCATAAACGAGAGTCTCCCGTGAAAACCAAAATGACTTGCAAATGAGGGTATTTGTCACGATGCACATAGGTTGTTCACCACTGGCATGCACATAAAAGTTCCTACGAAGTTCTGATCGGATTTTCGGTCAGTTACTCCAGCTAAGTTCTTCACCGGATCTACCATACACACTAAATCCAAACAGTAATTTACCATCTTGGATCGCACATGAGCTAGATAAGAAAATGACAGGATACAACAACACGGCCGCTCTCACCACCCAGGGAGAAATTCCTGTTAGCTACTCCTCTGCGCAAGTGTTTAAATAAGTGCTGAAATGAGTCCATAGACAGTGAGTACACTAGCAATGCATCCCTCATTGATGACAAGCTGGTGACCGTAGATGTTTCCCGAGGGAATGCACAAGACTGATTGACTGGAAGCATAAATCTATGGAAAGGTGGCTTCCGAGCATATAAACAAGCTTGATCGACTCGATTCACCATCGGAGTCAGCTACTGTGTATGTAAATAGCTCATTTCAGCTTGTGCTGTTGTTTAGACGATGGATTCATTTTGTTTTGGGTCTAGTTGAGGTATGTTTACGTATGGAAAGAAACCAGTTGAGCAATACTGCGCGAAATAGCACTATATCCTGGCTCGGACCAGTCGACTGGAGCACGTTAAAGCAGTGGGCTTCAAACTGTCTGACGTGACTAGGTCCAAAAAGCCGAACAACACAACACGTTCTTGTTGCTCAATCTGTAGTATGTTCGGAGATGATTTGTACGAACCTTTGAATGCCCGTCTTTTCAACGTCTACTGATGGACTGCCTCAACCACTTCACGCCGGTTGGCGGTGTACCCTTAAAGTAGTACTTGGGGCATCCCAAAACGGGGCATTTCTGTGCATCAGACGATCGACACAACCCAGTTTGCTCTGCACTTCGACCACTGGTTAAGAATGCGCGTGCAGTCTGCCGTTGTTGTATCCCCGGAGAAACACCTGCGACAGAACACTGCTCCATCGATCGTCAACCGAGTTATGCTGAGCTGCCCGTCATTGTAACGTATACATTGGCAAGATCAAACAACGTGAACTTTCCTGTCCAAAGGTCGTGTGCCACAGTAGCGCACGGTTGTTGGAATCCTGTCATATCCGCTCAACTCACCCCATCACCTTACCTAATCAGTGGTAGGTATAAGCCATTAAAATGTGCAGTCGGGATGCTGGGAGAGAAAGGCCATGTTAGCCTGTTCTGTTGCACCGCATAGACACTCCCGCCACCCAAGAGATTCGGAAAAGCCGCGCCTGACAAGCTTGGAATCTGAGCCGATATCGTTTCAATGCAATGTATGGACACTACCTGGCTTCTTTCGCAAACCAGTGTTGGATTACCTGTTTAATCCCGGCAACCAGTGTTGTCTATCACTGGCATGATCAAAAGCCCGTGGAAATGCGTGTGGACCCAACAGAGTGCTTGGCTGAGCGCTCGCAGTGACAACGGCCATACACTCTCATGAGACTATCTGCGGATTCGTTAAGTTTCTCAAAAATAAACTCCCACAGGCTAGCCAGCTGTTAAGCCGAACTATTCGCTGATACTAGTTTGTTTTGGTCCAGGTGATTTTTCCCACCTACCTGGAATCCTAGACAGGTGAAGAGCACGTCTCAGTTTGTTACAGGGTGGTCTTCAAACTGTCACGTCCCATTAATGCAAAACTTAGTTCATGCAGTAACGCGCCTAAAATTGAGTAGTTGCCATACCGATTAAGTTGGCCTTGACGAGTAGGCATGGGAAGGGATAGTGCGCAATTTCATATCCCGGACATATCAGCATGGCCACAGGCACGGGACATGGGTCAGGTTGGTTTGACGCTCAAGCGACAGAGCGGCCGATTCGACGTGTACCCAGACAGCAAGCCTTTGTGGCTTGCTCGCCATTTTTACTCGGAATCCCAAGGTTGGATTTCGGATACGAAGGTTGTGTTGTCGACCCGAGCCTCTTCCTAATGCGGACTGAAAAATAGCATGGCAACATTGTCAAAACAAGCCTCCGAAACCATGTGACGGAATTCAGTGACCCAGTTGCCATAATAGCTATAGCCCAGCAATTTACACTCACATTGACGAGTAACCAGGCCACAGCAATCTTGTGTGGAGTTGATGTCACACTGGTAGTACTGGCGCCGCAGTGGGTGGAGCCGTAGGTAGGGCTGTTCCCACTTTATCTCCTTTAGAGAGTAATCCTCACACGAGAGGACTATTTTCATTGGTTGCGATCTTTTGTGAAGTCGGGCAACCAGTGCGCACTGTGGATTTTCGCTACCCAGATTGTACAAAACAACCCTATTGCCCAAATCGCCTAAGAGAGATAACAACTTTGGAACTTTTGCAACCATGGGTAATGGGTAAGGAAACCAGTTTTATTGAGTTGACTCGGGCCATTCGCAGTTGACAGTGAGGTTCGCTCACTGTCCTATTGAGTTCCACCGGAGCGAAGCCCAGTAGAATTGTGCTAACGTTCGGTTTACACGACCTTAAGGTGCCTGCATCAAGTGAAAACGACTGGGCTTCAAACTGGTTTCGATTTCTTGAGCTTCGTTCACCCGAAAATATTGCGCATTCGAGTAGGATAATGATTGGTACTGAGCACCTATCACTCGATTATTTGTGAAAGACTACTATGCGATCTCCAGAAGAGTCGAAATACCCTTTTTTCCAGTGTTAGTCATGATGGTTGGGGTGCATCAAATGAATGAAATCGCATGCACACCCAAGCAGGATATAGCAAAGCCTTACTTAGCCCGACTGAATACGATTCGGGCACGGAATATCACACCTCGGTATTGGAGTGATGAAGTATTCTCATGCCGGGACATGTGGGTCGACACCCTAAACTGCATTGATATCCAGCACTTGTTAGGCTTGTAATCACTACTGTGGTGTTGACCGAACGCGGATCTTCGGACAACACGTTTGACCGAAACGAAGGAAGCGGCTCGGTCATTGCGACGGATGAAACACTCTGAATGGTGGTGTCAGAAAAGCCGTGGGTCTGATCACTGAGGGCTTGAATCCATTGTTGGGGTTCAGTGAAAACTGTGAAAATGACAGCTCGTTGAAAACAATCTCCCATATTTTATATCATGCATATCCGCGGTCACCAACTAGACGCGGAGGACACCTAGCAATTGACCGTTTCCGCACACGTTTTGTGACGATGACCTTTGTCTCCGGGGTTTCCTCTAGCCTTCCTAAGCGGAGTCTATTGTTCAGATGTGATCTTACCATATTTCTGCAATACAGAACAGGAAGAAACGAATTTTTTGTCACCACAGAAACACTGAAATTCATTCAGATAAGCGGAATAGTGGCCGGATAATCAGAACTTCTCATCCTGCGTACTACAAAGCTAGAGAACATACCACATCTAATTAATCCTTGTTGAATATCATCAGCAGTGCGCTCATCAAAAATCTCAAGACAGGTTTGAACCCCCGGACCCACCGAATACTTCTAACACTTCCGTTTTCATCCATAAACAGCTGGTCTGCAAAGTTAGGCACATTCTAAAGAAACTCGACTTCACCATCCTCCATTTACAACACGTGATCTAGTATTGACCGGCTCCGTGACTGACAGTGAATTGTCAAATGCTTTCCTTTCTGAGCAGGTATATTCTGTTCTCAGTTGTCACCTACTGACGTTTGATGTGGTGACTAGAACGAATCACGAAATGTCGGTCTCCCACCAACAAGGATGGTGATACGAGCGTTCAAACTCTGAACGACTTTGCCACCAAATCCAATACGCAATGTCGCGCTGGATTCCTGGTGTTCTTTTAGTTACAACTGCAATATATCTGTACCGGACTCCCCATAAGCGTGAACACCCAAAGCACGAATACTCACCAGTTAGTCCCTGAAGATTGACTTCATTCCTTGAACGTCCATCGCGAACTAGCTTTTCATCCACTTCGGATGATGAATTTCTTATCAATTTGAATAAATGGCTTGCTCTCACCTATCGGTGCCTACTCAAAATGATGATAACCAAGCTGTAATGAAGTCCTCGGCGAAGACGCTTACTGGGAATCATTTAATCTAACAGACCCAGACAAACGCTCGGTTCTGAAAGGTACATATGCACGGGAAATCTTTGGGTATGGTGCAGACCGGATAAACTCAGTAGTTTGTTCCTATCTAGTGGATGCAAGCTGATTGTCGTGCAGTATCAGTTCGTTCTCCAGCATTATACTAGCTTCTCCTTTCCTGTAAGCTTAACACTCACTACTCATGAGAAAGTATCCCGCATTTGATCGTCTCGTTCGATCCGTAGGAAAAACACCACCGATTGGCCGGCTAACTGAAGAAACGTTTTTTCACAGAGCATCTAAAGCACACAGATCTAAATACTTTATGATTCATGCCCTCATGCGAAAACCGTCAATCAGATGCGCGTGTATTTATTGATCATTCCTACCGTTCGTGATGTCATCGATCCATGGGCTCTATAGACTGTTGCATTCCTCTCTTCGTTGAGTAGAATTTGCTCACTAGGCAGGATTAACCTTGCGAGTATGGTCCCTTCGAATTCGCATGCAGCAAATCAAAGGATCAAAGCGGATGGTCTTCTCCCCCCTCCCCATGTAAATCGGGTCTCAACACCTCATTTTTATTGGAGTAGAGAGCACATTGTTCCGGACCAAACAATCATACGCCACTTCAGATCAATTTCACCAGAACATCGATTTTTTACAGAGCTGACCTGAACGTAAAAGATTCGGTATCCTTGATCGGGTGCTAGTTCGCCAGTATGGTTACGAACCTCCGAATCAAAGACTGCTAAAGCCTTCTACTGCCGATCAGTGACAAATTTTTACAACCGCCCACCTGAGCGTCTCAATTACCATTAGGGCATCCTTGTGTGAACGCACCGAATCCCATTAGTGACGTCACCAAGCTCAAGTCTCCATTTCAGTTGATAAACTCATTTTTGTTTTTGTGTATTCGAATTGGAAACCTGGATGTCGAACCAAGGAAATATGTGAAAATATGTGACCCACTCAAACCCCCACTGATTAGTGATGAGACATTTTCAACCCAACTGCCTAGCTCGGCGAACAGACCAACAAGCAAGCAGCGCACACGAGCTACCTGTATTCCGCAATGGTGCTATATGTGAACATAGCTCCGTAGACCTTTGCCTGCGACTGTCCTCTTTCTAGGGGTTACTCTATTGACCGTATAACACTAACAGTAAAACAAGTTGCGGTCGATGGGAGTGTGCGGTATGACTTCATCCCAAAAATTCACTGTTTTCATTACAATGCTCAAAAACTGACACCGCTGACCTGTTCTGAATTGGGAGGATTACACTCTAGATGTTTACTGTCCCTAGGTCACATATACTGGGTTCATGAGGATAAGGAAAGTTAACTTGGTCCTTAGTTTTTCTTGCGAAGTGGCTGGCGGTGGAGTACAAATGTACCATCAACCAAGATTGCTGTCTTCTTTGGGTGTGCGCCAGCTTCTAGTGGATTTGTCGATTCTGGTGAGCATAGTTGCTGGATTGAATGCTTGATGAGGAAGCACTTCAAGCATTCCGTAATTCGTCTCCATGTAAATTGCAGTACTGCCAGACAATTGAACTGAAAACAGCACGTCATTTGTCCTGCTTTCGCGTGAAAATAACTTGTCACACCATTTTGCCAAGTGCTGCTACCTACCGACAGCTGATTTGTTCGGTTGAGTCCTTCGACTGATCAACCCTCAACAGACAAGCGAAGCCTAACTACGGGGTGCCTGTGGATGACTTGAGCGAGCACTTCCTGACTCAGTAAAAAAATAAGTAAATTGACCGGTGACATATCGATCGGGGGGCTAGTACAGAGGTGGGAATTACATTTTCGTGTATCACATCTTCAGTAGGAGTGCAGGCTCCGATCGATCGTTATTGTGTTCCCCGTGTGTTGCTGAATCGTACTGCCGCACTCTATCTAGTTTGGAGAGGCTCGATATAGCGCATCTATGTCGATTACCTGCTGGCTGCAACCAAGGCAGGATCACCCGAACTAGGTGTAGAAACAGCCCGATTAAGTTACTACGTTGTGAACGCCTGGATAGTGTAGAGCTGCGAAGGCTTGAGCAAGTCGCCATGTGAGGACGGCTTCCGGTATCGGAGCCGGGACCAACTTGGTGGTACTGTTGAGCTGGTTAGGCCGAGCGAAAATGAGAACGTGTGTAGCGATCGTACGCGGGGGCTTTCTTGCCTTGATCGTGCTGGTGAAGGCCAAAATACTGCAACAGGCCTATCGTCGCGTGCCTAAATTGTGCTGGCGAACCCAGAAAGGTGCAGTTGGGTGCAGGAGGCAGTAAGCCTGGCCGAAATCGGTTGGTCTCATCCGCGGCTTTCTTTGTGTGCATTAAAAACGACCAGCTGCAAAAGACTACAGGATGGTCCAAGACACCCCCGGGTATGAGAAACTACGGTCACACCGATAATGTTAACCCATCATGAGTAGTGTCTGTACGTTTTCTGTCGGCTTTTTGGCATGGATTGCCCTCACTGACAGGACGAAATCTCAATTGAAAATTACAGAATACCACACCACGATCAATCTCTATGTTACTCAGAGGAAGAATAAGTGGAACCTTCATCTGAGGAGTCGCCACTTGAGGAGCCAGTCAGTACGTGACTTCGTGAGGAGGATGAATGGAACCATATCCTGTCTAAGTGAGAGCTAATCACACTGCTTTTCAGCCGCTCGGGGCCAAACAGTCATGTGTTCTCCACTGGCCTGAAGGTCGCGGGCTCGAAACATTCCGGAGCTTGGTGAGATGCGCCCTGCTGATGAGGACGAAAACAGCTGTACTATGCTTCTAAGCTTTTCAGCATAGATTGACCTCACTGACCGGACGAAATCTAACTTGAATATTACATAACCTTCTCACTCTACAATCAAACTTCTACTGATCCTAAATGTCCAGCTAGCGTAATCCGTCATAAAGTGACCCTTATTCAAGGAAAGGTCTGTATACTTCATCATCATGATCGTCCGTATGGAGGCAATGTCTATAAAGCTGACTTGGTCTTTCTGGCGACGAACACGTTTGAGACACTTTTTACCCCCCTACGTCACTTATGTAATTCATGGACTGCGTCTACATGTTCTAAATAGTTCCATCCTCCGACTGGAGTTTGAGAACAGCAGATTGAAATTTTCCATATTAGAAGCAGAGTGGAAAATACATCTGACTGATTCTGCACCTGTATTGCTCGCTATGTGAACCTGAAGACGAAAGTGGCGTCGGGTAAACCAACTCCATCGCTCAAGCATGATTGGCCTGTTCAGACGTGGTAATACATACATGCGCATCTAGCATGCGCTGGTGGAGTAGCGATAACGCGCTCGTCTCACATATCAACCACCCGGAGTTCGAAACCTGGCACGGTCAAAGATATGCATTGCTGATGAGCTCTAATAGGAGCGAGATTCGAGTCCACTTTGGCGTGGACTCATCGGGCTAATTGAAACAGAAAAGAAGAACTGTTCGAAAGTGAATGACGTGAGTGTCAACGTGAAAGCGAAGCAGTTTTGGTAGTTGGAATCCTTTGTCGAACGGTGGTAATTTTCGTGATATTTTGAACTTATTTTGGAGCCAGTTTGACAATTCTGTCAACGGATCCCATTTTGTGCTATGTCCTTACAAACATAAACCTAGTTATCCAGTACAGAATAGTGAGTTCTATCGAGTGGTATAGTTCGTTTTGCATCGGGGTAGAAGTGCTCACAAACCAGTCTATCTTGTCAGTGGACAAGGCTAAGTAGCATATTTCTCGCTCTGATGAATAACATTCGGAGTATCAGTGCATTTAGACCCAAAAACCTCCGACTGGTTAGTATAGCCATGATAGAAATAGGACAGTTCATGAAAACATGTCATTAACTAAAGAATTGGGTGAGAAGCAACAAATGTTTTTATTTTGTTTTATTTTGCCATGCAAATCTGATCAATCATGCCACTGAAGGTGTGGGCTTAGTCGACCAGTTGAAGCGCTCGCAATGAATGTGTTTGACCTTGGGATGCTGTCGGGTCGCAGATAAACAAGAACCTACTATCTGTGACACATTGATAGTCGCATATTCGCATAACGGTGCATCGCTTACATGTAAATTCATAATCATATCCTGTTGCTCAATCTTTAGACAGTTTAGCTACACAGTGTGTAGTGATCCGGCAAAAGGTACAGGCATAGGTAAACTGGCTTCCGGTTTCTGACCAGGGATTTGTTCCTCTGGATGAAAGGCTTAGATTCGGAGGCATCTCTTTCGGAGGACTGTCGCACCTAGTTTGGTCACAGCCTTAGCTCTCATTCCCCCTATGTCAAAGTTTAGACACACCAAAAATCCCCGTATGACATATATTTGGACTGTTGTGTAACCATGACCCTGACTAGGCCCTGTACGCGTCCCACACACGGACAACACAATCAATACATGCGTCTTGATCTCACAACATAAATAAGGCCAGAGTAGAGGCAGTTAACATTGTATACCTTTTACAGCGAGTTTCCCGCCGTGCAGCCACCGCTGTTTGTTCTAACCATAGCCGTAGATGAGTGAATAAGCATATTCACTGATTCAGTTGAACCTCTAGTGTTGTGTTGCTATGTTCTAAACAAATACGCTATGGACAGACTGCGGAGAACACAGTTTGGGCATGCGGTGTTGGATTTTACCGACCATGAAAACTGGCAGAACAAGGGTAGGAGCATTTGCTTCTTATTCATTGTCATCCTAACACAGAATCAGTCCAAATACCTCGCTAGATTTCCTCGGTACAGCACTTTTCTACAAAACCAGTGTCTAGTGTGTTCTTCCAAATAGCCGAATAACTTGTATGGCGCCTAGGTGAGTGTCTTGCTTACTAGCTAAATGCATTCCATATTCAGGTTTGGTCAGAATCTCGTGACTGATACATTTTTATGATCGATCCATGAGAGCAGCCTGTTCGTGGTGAGTCCCGCAGAGCTTGTTCACCACGGTAAACTATTTAGATATTATCCTTTTTTCATTATTCCTATAAATTTTTCTTCAAAGTGCATCAACACAACAGTCCTACCTCCGTCACTAAGGTGATATTGTAGTGTATTCTTTCCGGATCGATGCCTTCAAAGATGGCAACCAAGGTGAAGACTGCTCTTACGTAACTAAACTAGTAGTGAGGGGACCGGGCCTACCTGATGAGCCCCAACAAGAGCGAAACCAGTCGTCGGTTGTTGAAGAGTTTTTAGCAACCTTATGAGTAAGATGTTGTATCTATACAATGTATTGCGATATCTCGAATATCGTACGAACTGAAACATAAGGCGGCCTGGCTTGATATTCCCTATCTCATGGTGCATAAACCTACTAGCGTATGATATTGCCAAGTCAAGTGCTGAACAGTGTAGCGGTCAGAGATTACCACAATCAGTGTTATCTTCCGTTTCACCTGCAGACCGTAGCAGAAGAGGATGAAATTTTGCCTGTTACAGACAAGGAGGGAATCAAGGAGGGAATGATATTACTAACGTGTAATTCACAGGAATTTCAGCCGAGACTTCCATGAACACCAACTTAGTATGCGGATGGATGTTCACCCTACAGTACCTTCTTAGTGCTTAATAAGATCGCAGCTGTTTGGAAACTTGAGTTTGAGAGATTTAGAAGAAGCACCGAAATCCTGGGCGCACAGCCACTACTGACCTCGTCAATAATGGATTCAATTCTTGTGAGATAAAGCGACTCGCCTCCCTGAAGCAGTAACTCTCTCTTTTGGGATAAAAGCAAACTTGTATACTTTGTTGAAACGTTCGCTCTATAAAGGTCTGCGCTCGGTAGGCTCCCTTATACACACTACTAACCTAACAGTTGTCAGATTATATTAGAGACCCAAGGATGACTGTGCACTTCAGGCCGTCCGGCTACATGTCCTATCATGTAACTATCTAACCGTCCTAATATGGGGAAGGACTATTCCGTGCCTAAATAACATTCAGTTGGACCGCGCAAACCGCCGTCGTTTCAGGCATATGATCTGCAACTGGACCCATAGCTAGATATCCACGTTGCTATCCGCCTCACTGTAGTGCCTAGAAGAGAAATCCTCCCACGAGCGCAACTCATATAGTAGGGGGTTATCCGCTGTGAATGACCTCACTTCGGGAGATGGTATGCTGGCTTCTGGTTGATAAGGAACGACTTAGAAAAGATTCCTTAGGTGGTAAGAATACGATCGAAAAAAAAGCAGAAGCTTACTGCGAAGTTTTCCATCAAGACCAGCCCTTTAATTTGAAATACATACGGGTAACACCGCTAGAGAGTGTCGAGAAACCAACCACCACAATGTCAACTGCACCAGCCCACTTCACCTCTATTGTTGCCAATCCTTGACCTACCACGAGCCATCTGTTGGAAACCATGAGTTCGTCTTTCCGTTTACTCGCCGTCGGACTCAGCTGATCACCGTCGGACGGCTCTTAGCCCCATGACACAGAAAGGATTTCTGACAGCTACGCTATTTTCAAAACCAGTTCACATTACTTCGGTGTGCAAAACAGTTCAGATCACCGAGATCGCCTTCATGTCAAAATACCAGGTCTGGATTTACGAGGTTGGTGACAAACGACATGAAGAATGTTGTGGAAGTGCTACACTATTTCGAGGACAAATGAGCTAAAGAAGCACACCCAGGCAACTTCATGTCCAGCAGCCGTGTCTACGACATCCTCATCCACGAATAAAAGCAGTGAGTCATCTAGTGGCAACCACACGCACTGCTGTTGGGCTGTTGAAGAGCCTGGTCCCAGCGGCATAAACAACACAGGCAGCTAATTCAGAACGACGCCAACTTAGATAACACAACATTCGCAAAAATAAATTGGGTTGCCCCACCGCGGAATGCGCACAGACGTGGACAGCCACCACATAAGAGTAGAAAATGTGCTCTCGAACAACCCCTGTCCAATCGGATTCGAGTAGAGTCACAGCAGCTCAACTGGTTCCAGTTGTTTTGCACCTCTCACCTATGCACTACTGGTGAAGGACCGGCGTACCGGTAACCTACTCCCGGTATGGGTAAAATGCTGTTGCTTCCATACACGCAGCGCGAGACACCAGCGAAAAACAAGTGAAACAAACCACACTCGCGCAGACTGTGAATGGATGCAGAAGTCAAACGAACCACTTGTTCACGCGATTGCCGATCCCACCTAACTATAAACATCTATCCAATACGGTCAAACACTTTGTTCGCAACCATCAACACGAACAAAGCACCATCACCATCTCCAGTTATCCACTCCACTGTACACACAACAAAGGCACCAAGCAGTTTCTCGAGAGAACATTTTACCAGAACCCAACACGAGACACCCCCACGTCTTCAGCTTGAATTGAGCAGTAACCCCAAACACAAACGACGTGACTGGACCCCATTCCAAACAAATCACCCTGTTGGCTTAAAACAACCGACATATGCTGAACGGACGCCTCCCAATAAATAGGACAATGGCCCCTAACCTTAGGCACCCAGTTGTCCTAAAAACATGTCTGACATCCACCGTAGTCGAAAAAAACGTCCTCAAAAGATGTCTGACATCCACCGTAGTCGAAAAAAAAAAACAGTCCGAAGCACTGCAAATGTCGCACTCGGATACGAGCAAATAGCAGTAAATTCACTCAGACCGATATGAAGACAGGCCCGCCAGACATAAGACACGTGGAGCATGACAATACGTTCTTATTAACAAATACCTCGAAATAAGGCACACATAATGAACACATTAAATAAAGTAATAACATAGACGAAGGATATTAGACAAAAACTATCAACACTGTTCCATAAACCGATAGGGACAGTACTTGATCGTGTGGGCCACATCACCCGTTGACTTGCATAGAGGGCAGGACAGTAGGCGCAACACTGGACAGGTCACACGGCCGGTTGAGTCCTTCACCTATGCAAACCAAGAAACATCAGGCACTTAGGCAACAAACAGCGAAACCGGATGGTCGAATCTCGATGTCAGAAACGACCAGCTCACCTTGTGCGTCACGTAGATTTCGAATGGTTCACCATTGTTTCGACAAAACGCGCACAGATCGATCCCCTCCTCGTTCTTGTGTCGCACCGCGACTCGAAGGCGTCGTACGAAGTTACTCAAACCAGCAAGTTGTGACTGCGAAATCCTTCTTCCGCCAGATCCGACTTCAGAAAGGCTACATAACACAACACAACACGTGAATACAGTCAAAAGCAATTTACTGTCTCTCCCACACTTCCAGCTCGTTGTCTAACTCGGTCCACTTAGTAAGCGATTTCTGATGAGTAGGTTTACGGGATATGGGTTCCGTGCTCCCAGTGGGCAGTTCAACGGACATTCGACGTCCCGGACTTCTACAAGCTGTAGTTGTTCGAAGGCCGTGCATTAAACCGCAGTCCACATCCAGGTTCTCATACACATTTGTTACAGCTAAAGAACGAGACAACGAAAAACCGCTGATATCCACTACCATAACAAATTACCTGTGTGATTCGTTGGCGAAATACTCAGGCGGGCAAGTTGTGTGGCAACAGAACTTCCGTCCCATTCGACCGAAAGACTGCTGGTTGACGTCGAGCCGAGTGAACAGGATAGTGACGACCATGAAGACCCCACCGTAGAATTGGAACTCCTCGGAACGGTAGAGATGTCCACGGGATCCGATATCCTCCAGCTAGGTATCGCAGACAACTCGTCAGGTGTTGAGCGCATTCCGGACAAGCGGTAACTGTGTCGCCAGTCCGAGTGATCGTGCTGATTTATCGTGCACCAAATTCGCTCAACCAATGGCATCATGGTCATACTTGTATCCCATTGGTCGATGAGTCAAGGAGACTCATTCGAACGGCGGGTCAGGCTACCTGATTTCGCCAAAGGGCCTCAGCAACTGATTGGTCTGTCAGGCTATCACCATCAGCGTGTAATCGATTGATTTGTCTAAAACAGGGTAGCACGGGAGGCGTTTGCTGACCATAAGTTTCGGTAAATTGAGGCGAAGGTAATCCTACAAACCAGCCCAACAGTTCGGAAGCCATTGCCTACCCACAGTTCCTGTACTCAATCCGTCCGTGATATTTAGGATAGGCCTCACGTTAATTTTAACGGTTTATGCCAGTATCTGTGCTGAACAAGCTCACAGCCATGTATCTAGGAGAAAATCAATTTATCCGTTTATTAATCCACAGAATTGCCGATGTCGTCATCTCGAGAGATTGCCTCTTCCACTTATCGTTCACCTACAATGGAAAGTGGTTGACAGTCAAGTGTCCGGTAGTAATTTTTCGTCTTGTTTGACCACGTGACTTCTTGCCACTACTGCTATTAAATCAGTATTAAATCAGTATCGCGCCGAAAATAAATCAAGCAGTTAGGGTACGTCGTACCTATTAATCCCACTAAACGGTACTATATGGTTTGACCCCTCCCCCCGTGACTTGAAACTACCTGATGTGCACTCCAGTCAATCAATGGGACTTCCTCATGTCCTTGTGCTACTGACGTGGAGGACCACTGAGCATTTTCAGCGTATGTCTGACACTCAACCATGAACCGGGAGGCCGGTTTCACATTCAAACCTCAGTAACATCGAATTCGAATTACCACCCGGTTTCTTTTCTACCCTACCCTTCTAGTATTGCCTCCAAAACTATTCACTATAATTTTCTTTGGAACGCACCTTTTTTCACTTCCGGTGACCTCGTAGGAACAGGTGATTTCTCTAGCTTAGGCGTCATGACTATTCGAATGCTGTTCTTCAGCTGACTCAAACTAATCGTAATAGGGTTCACATCGGGAGCATACCTCATCAATGTATGTTTATGATAATTCGGGGCATTTTAGCTATTATCTTTGAGCATCACTGGTGAAATCCCTATGTATTACGCATGTTGAGTGCGGCTAAGGGGCCCCATCGAAACGGAGTTAATAAAGTGACGTCAACTGCACATAAATGGACATTAGGACTTTTCTGTATATGGAATCAAAATTGATCACTAATTCAGTGAACAGTTGCTTGGATGAAATGTGTTGTACACCTGAATGTTCAAAGTTGAACAGGATCGAACGAAATTAGGAGGTCTTCATGGTCTCGGTAGCACTTCGCACATGATACTTGTACATCATTTGTTCCAGTCGATCGTTTCAATGTAAATCGATGGATGACTTCTCGTCCTAGCTTTTTTCTGTTTAATGCCAGACATGGTGCAAACCATCGATTAGAGCTGTCACACATTCTTACACGATAGGATTACCATCAATATCCTGGCATGATCTAAATTTTGCGACCATGCCATTCACTTTTATCAAGAAGCGATAGGTCGATCGATTTCAATGCGTCCGTGTTCTGAGTAGGACACCAGGATCGGTGATGCACAATTCATTTCATCACGTTCGACTACTGGAGAAAGGTGGTCCTGGTAACGTCTGCGCCGTAGGTGTTCGAAAAAAGCTAAGGAGCGCTAACACACATGCGGTAGCCACAAAACACAAATTCAGGTGGTATGTTTATCCTAGTCGCTACCCTAGTCGGTCTAAAGTAAACCCTTAAACAGCTGCATGTGGGAGGATAAACATCTAAATCTGGGGTCACTAGAACTGAATCGTTTGTTGTTTAAAAAACTGAATTTATTAGATGCCTATGACGCGGATATATGCCACTAGACGCGATCAGAAATACCATTAATTATGCTGTCAGCTATAGGAATTATGATGATAATATCGACTTCAGGTAACCACTTCGGTCCCGTGGCATACAGAGACAGTGCATGAGGCCCATGTCTCACCTACACATATGTACTTACGTCCAAGCTACTCCTTTAACCTGCGTATGACTCCCCGTATACCAGTGTTCACAGTTTCGATGGCTCAGATCAGTGCGATCACGTTTGATGAGACCATGCATGGGCGTGATAACCATGTGGTGGATACGTTTTTGAAAGTAGTGTCTTCAGGACCAACTGATTCGGTGGGTGAGTCCGTTTTTCCCAACCCAGCTCCGCATTGATCAAAGAACCAAGTTTCTCCTCTTCTCAAAAGTCTCCCGCTCAGTGACTTTTTTCAACTTACAAGAGGGGCGGTGGTGTAGACAAGGTCACTGAAATGATGCTTCCGTTTTCCACTACGTTCACTTGTATGTTAGCGCACCATACCGTATTCAGACTCTCTGCACACATGAAAAGAGCCGGCTTGTTGTGTGTCGAATGCAACCGAACTCAGCTGATTCTCCGGGACATACGACCGTGATTAAAAACCTAGACTGACAACTGGTATAATCCCCTTTGCTGGTTCCGCCACCAAATCGAATCAGTGGGTTTTGGTTATCTTTCCAAGGTCTTTTGTGAGCACTCGTTCAGTTGGCGATGACGGATATGACGGATAAAATGCTGGTGCACGCACTGCCGACCGGCAATTCGACGACGTGCGCGGCTAATCGATTGTCAGAGCTTTCACACACGACAATGCAGCTGGCTGAATCTCTCTTTAAGCATATCGGTATGGGAACCAGTTGTAGCAGTGTGTTACTGTTGGGTGACACGACTAGGAAGAGAGTGGTGATCCGCTTTGAAATCATCTATGGAAGTACGGACCACGTACTGGTATGCCTCAGGACAAGGACACAGAAAGACAAGTTTTCCAGACTAACACGGCACCAGATTTTCAGTGGTGGTAATATGAAGCGAACAAGGACACTTATATTAAAATACCACCGTGGGAACCGGCTGACAGCTTCCAAAGGCATATCGTAGCGGATGGCCTATGTATCTTTCGACAACTAGTGTAAATCAAGTTCAGATATAAAAGGACTCTTCATTCACTAGGAGGAACTCTCCACAACCTTTGGAGCTGCTGTCATATCTATCTAGTCAGCTGTACACTGGAACTGACGATTTATTCGGTCGGCAATGGTCAGTTTATGTGACCAAAGCAATTCACGGTAAACATCACCTGTACACATTCGTTTCTGGTCAGGTGTTCTCACGCCCAAGCTATTCTCCCTAATGGGAAGTAAACAGTTTGAAAATTAGGAAACCCGGATAAGTCATTTTCTCGATTGATGCTTCCTGTCCGTTGTACAACTTATCTGGCCGCGAGATATATTGATTGGAACGGTTTTTATTAGAATCCATAGAAAGTACTCCCTGTTTTGGGTTCAGAGTATCGTTCGTGTATGAAAGCCTCCAAGTCCTTACAATAGAAAGGATTCGGAATAAGAGGATTTAATTTACTTTTTCACAGCATTCATGCATCCGGCGGGTAGCTTTCCATCGGTTTAGTGAACTATGAAGCTGTGCCTGGAAACTCTCAGACGGACGTGTGCTAGGTTAGACAAGTTGGACTGTTTGCCTGCAGTTCGAAAAAGCTTTTGCAACAAGACATTGTTAAAATGACAAGCCAGTACGTTGCGAAATCTATTGGTATCAGTTATGATTCTAATTTGTGTAGCTGGTTTTCCATGAGATTTTATTTACCTTCACTCTGCTTTAAAGTTTCTTCCATACGTGCTTGTACGGATGTGCTGAAAGGCGTCAACAAATTAGAGGGAAGAGGATTCTTAGGTTTTTGCCTCTTTCCACGCTTTTGGACTGCTTGAAAGTCTTAAGCTTAATTGCCTCTGAACGCTTCTGCTACCATGATTTGTTAATTGCGGGATGTGTGGAACCTGTTATCGCCTCGCTTTCGTTGGTACACTCCATCGTGCGCTGGTGGACTAGCGGTAATACGCTCGCCTCGCGGATCACGTGTCTGGGGTCAAAAACCGACAGTACCGGCGAGCTCTAGTAAGCTAGAAACTATAATCCAATGATTCCTCTCTTTTATGTGCGTTAAAGATGAGCATTGTGAAAACAAACTGAAAGAGATGAGTTTTTCGATCAGGTTTTGACTAATCCCCATCGCATAGCTGATCAAAATCGACTGCTGATTGCAAAATGACGTTTTATACGACACAGGAAGGCTACGTCATAACAACTGACGGGGTTCTGGTTCTGGTACTTTTTTCGGGAGCGTCAGTTGCCAGTCGTCTAAATAAAATGTTGAACCGCGAAGAGTATCGGATACTACCTGCTGATTTCCATTACATCTTTGGGTCACATCTAATCGATTGGTTGACCGATTTTTTTCTGATAATCGTTGTGGTAGATAGTTGCTAACTTACCTCTCAGTCGTGGTGACACTGCATCATCATGTCCAGTTTGGATGACGTAACGCTGGCTTGACAACATTTCATGGCGAGACTGCTCGCGATGAAGTCAAGCCGCTCCTCCGCAGAGGAGGTGGGAGAGGGTTGGCGGCATTCCGAGACAATGACTCTGTCACATAACGAGGTTTATAGTTCTTAACCTGAGTAACCGAGTGGACGTCATGTGTTATTGATTTTTAACAAGAATGGAACTGTTATGAACAGGCTGACTTCGGAATCGCTTTACTGCCTCCAGAAAATGTGTAATCGATTGCTACTAACGCAAAGTTGGGTTTACATGTTTTGAACCGGACAAACTGAACTGCACTCTGAGGATGAAGACTCATTAAGTCAATTGAGGAATTACGTACGAGAAGTTGAAAACCATATCTCTTCACTTCTCCCGGGCAATACAACCGCTTTACTGTTTATTACGGTTGGGAACCAATTAACTTTGCATATCACAGTTGTTCTGCACATTGCTCCAATCATCCCCCCCATCCCAATTCATGTCAAGATGCCGGACTACGGTAAACGTCGGCGACTTTTCTGCCCGTTTTTTCTCTCTGTTCATCCAGGCACTGATTTTTATCGACCTCCAGAAACCTACAGAACCTGCACTTATTTAGACAGGTACACTCGGCTTCTGACCTTTGATCGGCCAACTGAATAAACCGATATTGTATGTTGATGATTTATCCCGTATATATCGGGCCCTGATTTCCAGATATAAAAAACCAGTACATCAATCCTCCTTCTTTCCCGATCGTAGAATACCAAGGAAAAAAGTATTTCGAATCTATATGGATAAAGAACACTCTGATGCAATCTTGTTTGCTAATGCTCTTGTGACCTCCACATGACCTCCTCTTTTCCAGAGCTCAGGTGTTTCAGTGTGTATCAACTCGAGGTTTCCTACATTTAATATTCCGCTGGTGCTAACTAGCTAACTAACTAATTTGTCTCCTCCACACTGATTCTGTTCTTGTTATGCAACTCTAATTCTCCTGCGTAGCTGAGTCCTGTAATCCTGAGACCTCCTGGACAAACAACTCCCACTTTCTATCCATTCTGTCATTCAATCCATTCAATCAAATTTTCTCAACAAATCGAACGGTTTCGCCAGACATAATTTCAGGGGGGGACTGCATTTATAGCCACAGGTCCATCATATTTTACCAACAACAATCTTGCCCAATGGTACTCTTCTGTGCGAATTTCAATCTGTTTTCCTTTCAGTTTTGTTCAACGTCAGTGTAATTTGTCATGGAAATGATCTGTTTTCCTTTTAGTTTTTTTCAACGTCAGTGTAATTTGTCATGGAAATTTGGGGATATTCTGCCCGCAAATAATCGATAACCTGAGCACTTCTGAGGTCGATAACAGATGAGACATTATCGGTTTTCGAGACCGTGCTCGCAGCCCACATGAAGGTTGGGAAGTAAAGCTGCGCATGCTAGCGCGAGAACTGGTGTACCAATTCAAATAGCAGTTGCTAGGCTGGTGCAACTGAGCCTGTCTATCGATCGCAAAGATACACAGCTTGGTTGTTATGCCCCACTAGAGTCCACCCTAATCCTCGCAATATCGATCCATTGACTTAGGTTCCCGAAATTACCTCGACTGTCACCAGACCACATGCAGTTAGTTGTGTGATCGTTCAAGTTCCGTCACTACATGCACACGTGAATGCAAACTGGTCCTTTTGGAAAAAAGTTATTGTAAAAAGCTGACCATGAACTAGTTAGCCGACTATCCAAATGTTCTCAAATCTGTCCGTGCTTCTGAAATCGCGTTTCCAAACTCCCATGAGTCATTGGTGAATGCTGGTTGTGAGTTTGAAGTCCAGCTCATAGCTTTTGTTTATTGTTAGTTTCTCAGCAGGTCCAACAATTGAACCTTTACATAGCTGGAGAGCTGGTACGCCACACGAGTGTGTTCAACGGGAGTTTATATGGAAGTACCCTCGTTGCTGGTACTTCGAAAAGACCAAACCGGTTCCGTCGTACTACAGACTTCCTCGTACTGTGGAGGAAGTAAAAGCGTGACACGACCGTCATACATAGCCACACGGTCGTATTAGAAAAACGGTAGTAGGCACCATCATCCATGGAGCGAATTCGGTCTTATTTCGTCGCAATAACGACTAGGTTTTTTGCGTATCCTCGTGGTAGTAGTCATGCCATAAGAGACGCGCTGGTGAGCTTTCAAAATCCCTTGCCATCACCACCATCACACCACACTTGCTGTGCTTTACCGATTCGCACTAAATCATTTTGTCATTCTCGTTGGTACAGTGACTCTACTCCCGATCGAAATAACCATGCCAACAGGTGCCATAGGTGGACGAGAATGGTTCCACTGATGTTGTTCCGAGGATATACACACAGATGCACAGAGGCCAAAAACAGTATTACACTATTACCGATATGAATGATTGCGGCTTCACGTGATGTTTTTGTTAGTTGATGGGGTGATGCGGCGTCAGCAGCAGTCAGCACAATCACGATGGGGTGGGGTAATGCGGCGTCAGCAGCAGTCAGCACAATCAATCTGTCAGAGCATTTGAAACGGTCCATTTCTATGGGCACATGGACAAAGAGCGGAGGGGTACAACAATAGCCGTCATTCACCCAACCGAAGCTCCCGCACGCCACCTGGTCGATGATGGTGGCATCATCATACATGAAACAGATGCAATACTGCTCGGACAAGCTACCTCGCTAGCGTTTTCATTGTTTCACCGCCTAATACTAGAATGATTATAAGATGCTTTTTGTTCGCAGGTAGGATTTTTGCATCGACATCTATGAAACGATATATAAGTGTGGAGGAAACCAGTTAGTAGCAATGCAGACATGTGAAATTCCATCGTTGTCCGTTGCAGTCTCCAGGAGTGAGAACGCGCCAAAAAAAGGCACCAAAAGGGCCAGCTGCCATCGATTCCGGCCGAAACAATTTAGCGTTTACCTTGAAGATGTCATGCGAAATTCATCAAGTTTATGCAGTGTTTGATAGAGCAGCTTAGCTCTCGTGGTATAGTTCAACCATAGATGGATAACACGAAGGATGACGTGGCAGTTGTCATTGTAATGACAAACTGGATGGAGGGAAATGAGAGGAACCACTTTACCATGTTCATCTGCGTCCATCCTGTCTCCAGGTTTTCGTGAAGCCATTCGAACGAGAGAAACCAGGCCGGGAAATGAAGACAAGAACGCGAACGACCGAACGCACGAATTTGCGTCGGTCGCAGTAGCGAAACTCCGTACCTTTAGGGTGCATATCACTTTGAGTGTTGCTGTGGCGTAAACAGGCCTTCGCGAATGTGCCCTTCGTCCGGCTAACTATCCGATCGCTCACGCGAGGACAGTAGCTATGGCAAAAGAACTGTACGAGCTCTCTGTTGGCCTGGTGACAGTGCTCTCCTTGCGGTTCGCCTAGGAGACACGATGTTCTTGTGCTGCGTGGTTTTCCGGTGCAGTGATGTGGGCACTCCCTGTTCGCTTTTGGGAAATCGAGGTTGCCAAAGCAAACGAGGACAGAACGAAACGAAGGAAACATGGATTCCAAATAAAAACTGCTTGTATGACCCGTGTGAAACAGATACTCTCCGTATTTAGCAGAGTAACATCGTGGTTACCAGTTGGATGCCACACATAAAGGACCAGTAATGTTCTCAATACACACAAGTGTAGTACACATATACAGCTGCGACGCGGCAAACCTGCCACCATCAGAGTTGTGAAAGATGCATCATCCAAACAGACCGACATGGCTGCAGTATACTTATGTGAAGACGTGCGTTGCAGTGTGATCTCGCGTCTGGTGCACGAACGAGTCTGCGAATTAGACTACGTTTGTGTCTGGTACACGAACGAGTCTGCGAATTAGACTACGTTAAACGCCAGGTAGTGCAACCACATCAATGATATCGACTATATGGAGGGACAGATTCCCCACATTTCGATGCAGAAACTTGCAAAGTATTAGCAGAGAAGCTCTGGAATAGGCCAATTCCAACGGAGAATCCCACAGTCCAATGGTAGTGTTAATCTGACGTATTCTAAAGTGCTTCCTCGAACTATGCATGAACAATGTTGGTTATAGTCCGAGACGGTCAATTCCTGGGCCGATGTGCTGGGGCCGCGGTTAGTCGTTTTCGTTTGACATATGTTGCCACTGTCTTAACCTGGGAACTACGACCCCTGGGTTACCGAAGCCAAAAACTCTTGGGAATGAATGCAGCAGTGGAAGATGAACAAGATTCGGATGAAACCCGTTTGCCTCATGCATCCTAAACAATGGTTAGCAGTTGGATCTGCCGTAAGGAAAGCAAACTGATTGACCAAATATTTTGAAAATTTTTGGTCCACACGATAGCTCAGTGGTAGGTTGGATTCGGAGATCTCAATTATGCACAGGAAAACGAAGGCGATATCACCACATGACCCCTTGGTAAAACTTGCTTTCATAAGGAAACCCGATATGGGTTATTTAGGTGTCCGCCTCAAACGGGTGGATTGACCAACCATATCTAGCAGAGGAAAACGTCTGTGTAACAGTCGCAGACTCCTTCCTGCTGATTGCGGACTGCAAACCGACTCTGGCCCAGGGTTTCATAGGATTTATTCCCCTACCACACTTCGTTGCATCATCTCACTTAATCGATCCCCTCAGAGCTCTCGTACCCAAGCTGGTCTCCTTTCACTATACGAATGTGAGGAAAACACAGAATACGCCGCAAGTACATATCAGTGGACACAATGACAGTAAGAGAGTGGGATTTCATCCTGCCAGTAAGGTCAGTCTACGTCGGAAAACAGGGCACTATGCGCATCCCATGAAACTTGGCTCTTCCTTGTAGACCGGCTTCATTGAAAGGACGAAGTCCCAACTCATAAGGACATTGGCCAGACAATCTTGTCCTGTATGAGATCAGAACTATATCGCAATCTTCCCACAAAAACCTACGGCATCCCCCATTTCATGCGCTAAAAGTGGTAGTACATTTTAAGCCTGCATGTCACCAGTCAAACCATCAGCATAAGGGTAGAAAATGTTCCCTCGAACAACCTCCGTCCAACCGGACTCGAATAGAGCTGCAGTAACCACACTGACTGCACTTGTTTTGCATCTCTCAAATATGCACTACTGGTGAAGGACCGGCGTACCGGTAACCTACTCCCGGTATGGGTAAAATGCTGTTGCTTCCATACACGCAGCGCGAGACACCAGCGAAAAACAAGTGAAACAAACCACACTCGCGCAGACTGTGAATGGATGCAGAAGTCAAACGAACCACTTGTTCACGCGATTGCCGATCCCACCTAACTATAAACATCTATCCATACGGTCAAACACTTTGTTCGCAACCATCAACACGAACAAAGCACCATCACCATCTCCAGTTATCCACTCCACTGTACACACAACAAAGGCACCAAGCAGTTTCTCGAGAGAACATTTTACCAGAACCCAACACGAGACACCCCCACGTCTTCAGCTTGAATTGAGCAGTAACCCCAAACACAAACGACGTGACTGGACCCCATTCCAAACAAATCACCCTGTTGGCTTAAAACAACCGACATATGCTGAACGGACGCCTCCCAATAAATAGGACAATGGCCCCTAACCTTAGGCACCCAGTCGTCCTCAAAAGATGTCTGACATCCACCGTAGTCGAAAAAAAAAAACAGTCCGAAGCACTGCAAATGTCGCACTCGGATACGAGCAAATAGCAGTAAATTCACTCAGACCGATATGAAGACAGGCCCGCCAGACATAAGACACGTGGAGCATGACAATACGTTCTTATTAACAAATACCTCGAAATAAGGCACACATAATGAACACATTAAATAAAGTAATAACATAGACGAAGGATATTAGACAAAAACTATCAACACTGTTCCATAAACCGATAGGGACAGTACTTGATCGTGTGGGCCACATCACCCGTTGACTTGCATAGAGGGCAGGACAGTAGGCGCAACACTGGACAGGTCACACGGCCGGTTGAGTCCTTCACCTATGCAAACCAAGAAACATCAGGCACTTAGGCAACAAACAGCGAAACCGGATGGTCGAATCTCGATGTCAGAAACGACCAGCTCACCTTGTGCGTCACGTAGATTTCGAATGGTTCACCATTGTTTCGACAAAACGCGCACAGATCGATCCCCTCCTCGTTCTTGTGTCGCACCGCGACTCGAAGGCGTCGTACGAAGTTACTCAAACCAGCAAGTTGTGACTGCGAAATCCTTCTTCCGCCAGATCCGACTTCAGAAAGGCTACATAACACAACACAACACGTGAATACAGTCAAAAGCAATTTACTGTCTCTCCCACACTTCCAGCTCGTTGTCTAACTCGGTCCACTTAGTAAGCGATTTCTGATGAGTAGGTTTACGGGATATGGGTTCCGTGCTCCCAGTGGGCAGTTCAACGGACATTCGACGTCCCGGACTTCTACAAGCTGTAGTTGTTCGAAGGCCGTGCATTAAACCGCAGTCCACATCCAGGTTCTCATACACATTTGTTACAGCTAAAGAACGAGACAACGAAAAACCGCTGATATCCACTACCATAACAAATTACCTGTGTGATT
Source organism: Clonorchis sinensis (assembly GCA_003604175.2). Taxonomy (NCBI): domain Eukaryota; kingdom Metazoa; phylum Platyhelminthes; class Trematoda; order Opisthorchiida; family Opisthorchiidae; genus Clonorchis; species Clonorchis sinensis. Next base: position 191,146,751 of record CM030369.1, on the reverse strand, counting down.
CGTTGGCGAAATACTCAGGCGGGCAAGTTGTGTGGCAACAGAACTTCCGTCCCATTCGACCGAAAGACTGCTGGTTGACGTCGAGCCGAGTGAACAGGATAGTGACGACCATGAAGACCCCACCGTAGAATTGGAACTCCTCGGAACGGTAGAGATGTCCACGGGATCCGATATCCTCCAGCTAGGTATCGCAGACAACTCGTCAGGTGTTGAGCGCATTCCGGACAAGCGGTAACTGTGTCGCCAGTCCGAGTGATCGTGCTGATTTATCGTGCACCAAATTCGCTCAACCAATGGCATCATGGTCATACTTGTATCCCATTGGTCGATGAGTCAAGGAGACTCATTCGAACGGCGGGTCAGGCTACCTGATTTCGCCAAAGGGCCTCAGCAACTGATTGGTCTGTCAGGCTATCACCATCAGCGTGTAATCGATTGATTTGTCTAAAACAGGGTAGCACGGGAGGCGTTTGCTGACCATAAGTTTCGGTAAATTGAGGCGAAGGTAATCCTACAAACCAGCCCAACAGTTCGGAAGCCATTGCCTACTCACTTAGAATGAATTGGAGCTCGCAATTAACTTGTTAATATGTGTAATAGGCTATGTACCAAGAGGGAAGCTGACCGCTGCGCAACTCCGCCGACTTCTCAGGGGAAATGGCGGGTTTTTATCGCCAGTTGGTTAACCAGAGATGTTTTCAAGATCCTGGCTAAGGACAACCAGGACGGATGTTCTTAGTCGGGCCATTTAATCTGTTTGTAATCCAGGCAGCACGCTGCAAGTAGGCGCTGAGTGTTCGTCTGCATTCAGCATAATGATAATTCACCATGGCGAATATGATGAATTTTTCTTGAGAAAGCACCCAATGACCAATCAGTGAATCTTGATTCTTCGATCCTTGCATGCAGCACTGTTTTCTAAATCGCATTGTGCTTGTTAGGCAACGACGTCTTCATGTGTTGCTAAAATCTGCCATAGTTGAAATTGCCCTTCAAACTCCCGTAAGGATTCACGAGGAATTCCATAATTTTTCTCCTTTGTCCGTCTGCTACCATACGAAACTTTTGTTCATAAACTTTATTGCTTAGCGTTGTTACAGGAGTGCGAAAAACACATTTCACTAGACGAGTCCTCTACGCTGGGGCCCTCTGATGAGAGTCTACCTTCCCGAATATGTCAGAAAACGAGAGGCTGATAGCAGCTTTCTCCAGTCGCGGTCGCGGTTAACAGGTTTCTATCCTCAGGCCCTGTGCGAATGCATGACTGAAGTCAATTCAAACTTCACGCGTGTAACTCTCAAACACTGTATCTTAGTGGACCGAACCCAGGATGTGTTGTTCTTTCCGAAAGCCCTTTCGCAAAGCCATTCTTGCGTGGTCGCGGCATCACAATATGGAGTCCTCGGAGTTGCATAGGTAAGTCGTTACAGGCTTCCATACGAAACGTGCCCTTTCGCAACGCCGTTCTTGCGTGGTCGCGGCATCACAACATGGAGTCCTCGGAGTTGCATAAGTAAGTCGTTACAGGCTTCCATACGAAACGTGTCAGTGACGGGCTGTCTCGTATACTCTGTTGTTCTGATCAGTCAACATCAATGCACATTTGAGTATTAGGTCTTTGAATCAATGCTTGCTGGAGGATGATGTCCAAACTGTCCCACTTACTTCATCCAGGATGGTAGGTTACGACGTTTCCAAAGTGGTCAATTTCGTTTAGAATTTCGTCACTGGGGCAAAATTACGGACGGAAGGGTTCACGTTGCCGAGGTTGACACAACTTTAAATTTGCAGGTGCCACACTTGTGCAACCTTCAAAATGATCTTTTTTAGGGCACTACTTTGATCAGTTTCACGTGTATCTTTAGCGAACAGTTTTGTCTAGTTTGAAACGTTTGACTAAAGGATACAGTTCGGTTTTCGGTTTGTTCACCGAACTCGACAACAAGCCAAAGATCGAGCAGTGCAATCGAGCTACGCATATTCCATAAGGAATCCGCACTGGTAGACCCTAAAGACTGTGGTGTAAAAGGTCCATATTGGTTTCAATGGAGATCAACTATGACCATAAACTGGTTCATACCTCGTTCGACTTTTTTCCCTCGTATTCCAGCCAGTGAACTGCCCACATGCATCCTTCTGGTGCATAGTGCATGCTTTCATTCCTCGTTCCAATCCAGTCACTGTTTGCCTGCTGTTCGAGCTGCCCAACTGCACTTTTCCTCATATCGTAGCAATAAGGAAGGCTGACAAATGATCAAACACGACATGACTACTAGCATTGTGGAATTCGCTCTCGAAGCACTAGTATGAATTGAGTTCAAACCTAAGGCCAGTCAGCAGTTATATTCATTAGGTAATATTAACCAAGTACACATTGTCTGACTCGACAAGATTGTGGCGGCATTCATCCACCTACCGACCTACAGGGCCAGGTTTTTGCTCAGTTGCCCATAAAGTCTCCCAACTTCACTCCAAGTGCATACCAGCAGTTGATTTCTTTTTAACGAGTAATGTCATCCATATAGAGTGGGAAAGGAAATGATAGGTCTTGAAATAGGAAGCCCAGTTGCAGATATTATGAGCAAAATGACACATCCCTTAAGTGAAGCCAATCGATGTTGAAAATCCGAAAGCACAGACACTTCATCCCTTTTGGGAATCATCAGCAGTGTGCATCTCACGAAACGCCAGGGTGTCTTGAACAGACAGCCTCCCAGCTTAACAAGGTGCTTGATTAGTCCAGCCAAAAGCCTGACTTGCTGATCGATCCGCCGAGTCTCATTGTTCCAGTAATTATTTCTGACCCGAACAATTAGTTGTGGTCGCGCCTTGATAACTGAGGGTGGAAGCCAAATCACAGAACACCGACCATAAGAAGGTCACTCGGGTCAGTCATACGAAAAAAGTCTTCGCAATCACCACCACTACCGGCTCACTGACTTGCCGTATTTCTCATTTGCACCACCCTGTTTGCGTGCAGAACTCAAGCCGTAGCGTAGGCATGGAGGAAGGGAGGGGGTTAAAACAAAAAGTAACTCGGTCATTTGACCTCTTGTGCGTAAACCGACAGGACCGTTCTGACTCGGGGTGCGAAATGTGCAAAATTATCACCTGCCCTATTCAAGTTACCGTGTTTGTAGTGTCCAAGCCATCACACATCTATTGGACTTGGTCTATTGGATAAGAAGGCAAAGCAACGCGCACCACTCAAACGTGAAATTGTTCACTTGCTCAGATGTGATAACTCGGTTGCGTTCAGTGTGGGGTGGTGGAGTTGCAGTAACACGCCGATCTTGCAGGTCAGATGTCTGTAGTTAGCCCTATTCAAGTCACCGTGTTTGTAGTGTCCAAGGCATCACAAATCTATTGGGCTTGGTCTATTGGATAAGAACGCAGAGCAACGCGCACCACTCAAACGTGAACTTGTTCACTTGGTCAGATGTGATAACGCGGTTGCGTTCAGTGTGGGGTGGTGGAATTGTAGTAACATGCCGATCTTGCAGGTCAGATGTCTGTAGTTCGAATCTCAGTATACCGATAAGTTCTACTGAAGGCGGAATTCGAGAACATTGGCTTAGCCGGTGAGCGTAGTAACAATCGCGTCCGGGCAGAAAGAGCACTGTCCAAAAATGGATCCCACAATTCGCGCAACTAAATAATAGCAAGAAATACTAGATTAGATTTAACATCTTTCGGTTCACAGCTGCCATGTTACCTCAAGGAAGCATGAGGGCCAAGGTACTGCCAGGTTGCCCAATCCTAGTATACAAAAGTAGTTAAGGTGAAGAGGTTGGGTTCGAACCACAAACCTTCGGGTCAGTAAGTTCGCGCCTTAAACACTGAGTTATCTCGAGCCAGGGAACCCACAACTAATTACACATGAACTAATGGACAACCTAGTACCTACTAACAAACGTAATAGACACTGTAGGGCAGGATCCGGCAATACGTAGTTGAAAGCAGGGACTGAGTGCACACCACATTAACTTGTCACAAATGCTACTAGAGACAACAGATTCCATAAAGAACTGTTGCTTCTACCAACAGTGTGTCTAAAAGAAACCTATCGGGGTGGCTGACTACACCCTCAGTGCTAGTGTCATCAGCTTTGCTCATCGCACTCTGTCACATGCTTACGATTCAGTTGTGGAACCGCAGTTTAGAATATGCTGCAATCCGTAACATGGGTTGATACACATTTTCAGCAACATGTATCTCACAGGGAGGACCCTCTAGGTAGTGGGAACAAGCCTACATCTTCAGGTGGGATAGTTTATTCTAAGTTTCGGCCCATTCGAACTGTCGCTCGCCAAAATAAGTCGAACAGTTGTCTGATCTGTGTCAAATCGCGGTTTCAATTCCTAGCGAAATCACTGTGCCAACGGTCAGTCTATATTATTGCATGGAAAAGCGTTCCAAATGGTTTTTGCAGTCGGGAGCGCACATGAATTCATTTTGTCCCATATCGTACCTGTTAAATGCTGCAATTCCTTGTCCAATCACATTGCGCATTGATTCTCATAGCTTACGATATCAAACCTTGATTTGACTGACATCAGAGCTTGCATTCGCGCTATCATCACCATTCGGATTCCCTTGCAGTTTGTTTCCATGTTTTTTAAAAAGCGGCGCTTTCAAACACCTGATAGATAACAAGGCTTTAATGCCAAGAGAGGTCACAGAATATGTGATTGAATGGCTGCACCAAAGCGAACAAGAGCAGTCCATTCGGTATTTCCTTAGGATTTTAACTTACAGTGAGGCGATAGCACCCGTCAGCTAAAAATAGTTCTTCCAATTGCGTTGTGCTGTGGCACAGGCAGGTGCGAATTAGATATAAAAAGCGCGAAAGTTAGATGTACCGATAAAGGTTTTCCTGGTTAAAACCTCAAATTCCACATAAATCCGTTGTAGTAATCCTCTAAAAGAATAGAAAAGTAAGCCCACACACTATGTCTTCCGTAGTGTACAATAAAATTTTGACTCCATACTCGAACACATTCTTTTCCCCACGCATCAGCATCGTTTCCATTGACACGGGTCGAGGAAATACATTCATGTTGCATGCCGCGGGAAATTTTGCAGAGGATTTCTGTCGGACCTTCCGCGAGCGACGGAAATACTCATGAGCTCACAAGGATTCAGTGTACTACACATTCCACTACGTATGAGGATTATGTATGACAGCAAGTGGTCTACGATCGTTCCGAGTTTGGTGGAGTTGATCCCAATTCCAGTACACCTTCATATCACTACCGGAAAACCGCATAGAATCATGAATGGACCCGCAAAAAACGGCAGATAATAAACATATTGAGTCAAGACGGTAATCTCCGGCGTGTGAAGTTGATCCTGCAAGATATATGCACGCTCAAGTAGGCCAGACTTGACGGGACAGTCAGATCGAGCTGAACAAAAGCGGCCCGACTAGGAATTGGTTCCGACTACTGAAGTATGGGGGATTCATCCGTGCAGCATGCGTTCGGAAATCGATTCGGTGAATTCAGATCCGACTGAGGCTCCCGTGTTTATAAAGATTGTGTGAAAGCAGTGAATCGCGACGACCAGCGATTTGGAGACCAGCCGGAAAATATCAAGAACATCATTTCACACACACACAATTCCGTATTCGGAAAACAAGCACTTTCCGAAGGCAGTCTGCGGCCTTCCAACGCCAGGCTGCCTTAGAAACTGCGGTTTATCTGGTATACCATAATCCTACGTTCTAGTTAGTTCGGTTCATCGAGGGCTACTGTGCCTGTTTTCGCTGGGCCAACCCATCCATACTTTTCAGTTTGAAGTCATATAGTAACAAGACAATGAAGAACGTAACCCAGAGTGAAATAGTATGAACTATTACTCTGCACAGTGAAGGTAACTCAGCTCAGAAATGCCAGCTTTTTCTGCCACTGTCGCCAGAAATAAAACAAACCCAGTTTTTGCCTTCCCCAAGTTTTCAATTACAAGACAATCGTTCGCAGTCATCAACTGACGTATCAAAACGCACTGAACCTATATGTGTTGATTTTTTCCGGCGCTAAAACACACCGAACCTATATGTGTTGATTTTTTCCGGCGCCCACATTGCACTGGTGGGTAACCGAGGGTATTTGCCGCTATATTGGGCCCTATTATTAGCGACGTGGAGATACGACCAAAGGGTGGTGCTCTGTGTGGATGAAACGCAGACTGTGAGACGCCGTCGAGGTGAACACTATCCTGGCTGCTAGAAAATCAGGTGACCAACCCACAAATTTCTCCGCATATTTCCGGCTCAGCATGGTACGGATAGGTCCACACGTATAGAACATTTTACGCGAAATGACAGTAAACACAAACTTCTCATCTCACACCTGGTCGTAAAATCTACCAGTTTTAGGCCGCTAATTTCCTTCGAAGAATGTCAAACATGAGTTAACCCTCCGCAAGATGCCCGACCCACTGTTCGGTTTGACCTCGAAGAAGTAGGCGAGCTTGTGAATATTGGGAAACTATCCCCAGCCGTGTGATGCAGATGGTTGAGGACGGCAGTGGCACAAGCCTGAATAAACGTGACCTTGTCCTGACTGGCGACGTGAGGCAGTTATGGTCTGGTAACTGTAGTGATGTACCATACGAACCGAGCGAACCTCTGGTAGGAGCGAGACTCCCCTTCGTCCCCAAAGGCGTCTTGACGGGGATAAACACGTTTATGCTCCCCCTCCCACCGCTGCGAAATGCACCGACTGCCTTTTGCGGGATTCTGTTGGAGTTTCTGCGGTTGGGCATATAGACGCCGGCAGACTTTATCGGCATGCTCGATCGTCGAAACGCTGTCGCCCGAGGAGCCCCCAACAACGACCCCTACATCGAAAGCAAGACTACGCGAGGAATTACCATCGTACAATGCCAGCGTCCGTTTTCTGTACCTGTAAGGGTACCCTCATTTACCACGAGGCGTACCAGCAAGGCTCGCGTGTTATGGGGGCCATTGGCTCCACGGCAACCAGGTTGTTCGGTCCGCGACCGCCGCCAACTGCCGTGGTTAAAACGCGGACTGACGGGGCCCACTGGCCGCAAAATGTCCTTCGGTGCGAAACCTTTGCGGGTGGAATACAGCTTTTTAAGCCAGAATCTCACATTTTTTGGGTATGTGCCCAAACCAAAAACCATCCTAATTTACATCCATATTTCCCCAGGTCACCAGATTTCATTGCCCACTGAAGCAATCACACCTCTGCAAGAGAGTCTGGTGGAATACTTTCCTAGCATCGCTGACATCCCGGGATGCCTAGATGGGGCTCGACAGTTTGGACCCATACTCTGAACTCAATTGCTTCTCTGTTTTAGTCCATCAAGTTCTGGAAAATCCAATTCCAATGTGCGAATACTGCGCGCCGCGGGTCGACCCACCTGAAGGTCCGTGGTTTGAACCCGACCTCTGCCTCTTGACTTCTCCTGTATGGGCGCGAACGGTCTGGAAGTATGCCAGCCATCATGCTTCCTTGGCAGTTAGGCACCGAAAGGGTGATACGGCTGCTACAGTTACTGTCTATGACCACACCTTGCCCGTCAAAGCCGAAAGACATTAGGACCGAATATCTACAACCAGAATATTTGACGGGCCTCAGGAAGATCACTGAAGCTGTGACGAATCGGTCTGGGGTCAGTCGCTGGAACAACGAGCTCGCAAATATCGGATACGGACACAGTGTATGCCGAAAGACCTCAGAAGATACGTGGACGAGACACTGAGGTGAGATGGAGCGGTGGCTATGGGATCCGAAAACGTCACATCCCATCCATTGGAACTTAGAAAACCAGAGTAGCATAGCATAGCATGGTTATCATCAACAGGAAGCTACATCAATACTCGAAAATTAGGCACATAGTTCGCATACAAAAGTAAAAATCATCGCAAGGAAAGACAAAAAATTACATTCAAAACCGTTCCTTCCGGTTGAAAGGACAGTACTTGATGGTGTGTGCTGCGTCACCTGTGGACTTGCAGAGAGGACAAGAAAGCAGTCGTAAGACCGGGCATGTAACACGCCCCCTGGGATCCCGAACCTGTACCAAAAGAAAACGGTGATGAGCTCGCGAAATTTGCAAGACTGAGTGACGTGGATGTGAACGAAGTCACGTACCTTATGTGTGATGTAGACATTAAAAGGTTCGCCGTTGTTGCGGCAGAAGGCACACAAATCAAGCCCTTCTTCGCATTTACGCCGAACTGTGGTCCGAAGACGCCGCACGAGATCGCCAAAGGCTAGTAACTGCGAGTGTGGAATGGTTGCTCGACCGGAACGTGCTCTGGAAAGGCTGAAATAGGGGAAACTGTCAATCCATTGTGGTTATAGAAATTTGATATCTTTCGATGGGTAGATGCTTACCGTTTCTCCCACGCCTCCAGCTCGTCTTCAAGGGTGCACCAGTTATCCAGTGAGCCCTTCTGGAATGGTTTGGCGTAGGCTGGCTTCACCTTTGATGGAGGCGGTTGGACATGACATTTCATAGGCCGAACCGCAAGAGGCGGTGACATTGGAGATGGATATGAACATGACGTGGAGGCGAAGACCTTGGAGGTGTTCATTCCTGAGAACAAAGAACGCAAGCCAATGCAAACGCGATACTAGACGACCGAATATGAGCAGCCGACAAACGTAGTCACAAACACGTTACCTTGTACGGATGGAGTCTCGTTGCAAACAGTTGAACAGAAATTGAATTTAGGAGATCCCGACGGAGATGACCATGGTGAGTTGTTGTCCATCCACAGACCGTTCGGAACCGTTGGAATGTCAAGCGGTTCACTCACAGAGCGCTCCCAGATAGCCGAAAGACGGTTCGCGGACGCGTCCATCACAGGATGACGGAGTCGTTTGTGGGAACCGTGATTTTATCCGAAGTGCTTGATGTCCACATCAAAATTGGCCAATTATTGTAGTCGGAATATCTCTCCTCTCATTGGTTGTTGTTATGTCCTTGATGACATCTTGGAGGTTGCACTGTCAACACCGACCAATTAGGTCACAGGGGTCACGGACCCACCTTCCAAACGGGGCAACAGATACTTGTGGACGTCCTATTGGTCAGCGTAGACCCCTGTCTTTGGCTTGCTTTTTGTGCACAGCCCCACCCCCAATCGACGAAACGACGCCGATCTAGACGAATTCACCAATTTGCATATCAAGCCGCTTTGCACTGAAGACTCTCTTTTATGGTATTCTTCAGCTGAATGTGCTGCACAAACGTGGCCTCGTGTTTCAGTTAGTACCGCAGTAGATTTCCGTAGAGGAAACTAGTCACAAGGTTGCTGAAAACTCTTCGACGGCCCACGGCTGGTTCCGCCAATCTTGGGGCTCATCATATAGGCTCAGTCCCCGAGGTTCCGTCATATCATAAACAAGCGATTCAGTTGAGTCCTCCGTTAAAAAACCATATTGATGTTAAAATGGGTGTATTTGTCGAAATCTGTCCAATTTGGGTTAAAGTGGAACATAGGGTTGACGGGATTGCGTCTACCTGATGATCCTCAAGATAGGCGAAACCGGTCGTGGGCTGTCTAAGAGCTTTCAGCAACCTTTTAAATAGTTTCCTGTATGACACCGATTTAGATTCTCCTGCAACGGGGGCGTCCGAGCATCCGTACCAAGTATGGCCGTTGTACTGTCTGCCGCATTGTTGACGCCGCGAGGACACCGACGCACCATCATGGGACAGCGTTGACACTTGGTTCTGGAGCGTGGTGCGATGCAATCATGGTCAACCGTATTTGTGGAGAGAGTTGAACACAAAACAGGAAATCCTATATAGGCCGAATTGTTTCTCTGTCTGTAGGTATACCATACCTAGGGAGTATTATTTTTGAAATTCCGTTGTTTACTGTACAGCAGGTTTCATTTTGTTCTGGTTATTCTCGCCTGAGTTGATATCCTCTGAAGTTTCCCGACATACTTAATGCGATGGCAGTAGATAACTGAACGAGATCTTATGAAGTTATATGAACTCACTTAATCTTCCAATTAGTTACTAATCCAGTTAGTGGCACTTTATTCGTGCACCAAATGTTGATCATTTGCGGTTGTCGACCACGACCTCATAGTCTCCTTATGTGACCTCCCTCGCATAGCTCTAGTTGATCAGAAGTAGCTCGGTGAATGCAATCCCGAAAGTTGTCTAGTATACGTTGAGTCTTGACAGCGATTATCATACAGTCTGCAGCGCAAACGTCTACCGGACTGTTTTATCCCGGACGATGGAGGAGGATGATTGTATCGTTTTTACTAGAAATATGGTCCGGTAGGGGGCCACGCTGAGCCTAAAGTGTGTTGCTCAGCACATCCAATTTACCTCTATCCGAATTATGGAACAACAATCTTCTATGTTTGAAACCCATTGAGGTCACAGGATGATGTAAAGCAACCGAGTATACGGACCTCCTTGGAGTAGCACTTGCTTCCTGGGCATTTGGAAGTGCGTGTTGGTCAGTGAAGTTTAAGAAGTTAACACAAGTGCGGTATTGCAGGTTTTACGCCAGTAGAGAAGAAGAATTCTGAAGATGAGTGTTGTCTTACACTAGCATCTTAGCTTACAATCTGAAAAGACTAAAAACACTGATCAGTTAATGAGACCATCTCGTACATTAGACATTCGAGGACCTAACACTGTCACTCGTTGCCATGAAAGGAGAGGATGGCGTGATAGTTTAACAATGTAACATAGCTCTCCATGCCTCTTCTATTGTCAGCGAACGGAGTCTACTCCATCTCGTAGGGCTGTCGGACTGGTCAACTTGTGATTGTGGTCTTCACCCGACAGTACAATGGGTGTAGAAAAGTGCAAAGGTCTGTGACACGGAAAGTGAAACAGAAACGGCTAAAAATGACTGAAATCTCCCCGTTGAGAAAACACCATGGACTGTTCCGCCAATTTTTCACTTTTTGGTGTTTTTACGTCAGCTGGTCATAGTGACATTGGGTCTGTCACCTGTGGACCACGGGTAGTCTGTTTCCATCCACCGGGAGTGGAATAGTGGTGGGGAACATGAGTGAACTTGCCGTTTTGTCGAGGAGGAATCCTGTAGAAAGCAGGATTAACCAGTCACGCACATAATCCTGTCAGTGTCGGTGTCCTAATCTAAGGAGCTAGATCATGCTTAAATTACTATTGGAAACAGATACTAATACTTCATTTTCAGTAGTATCCTCCACACACAGTACACAAATTTTCCAAGGTGGTTGGCTACTTTTACTAGGTTTGTATTCGTTGAAAGTCCCCTTTCTCGTGTTGTTCTCGTTTCGGAATGTAAGGGGCTTACAGCTGTTTCCGTTCTTCTCTTGTCCGTCTCCTACTCTCATCTGCACTTAACGTAGCAAATTACTCACAGAGGTGCTCCATTTGCGTGTCTTTATTGAGTGCAAGTGTTGTTCACAGCCCTGTTGGTTTTGAATAAAACCTGAACTAAACGTCCACCACTAACATTCGGGACCAGATGGTCGCACAACATTACATGGCAATAACCACATAATTTTTGTTTCCTCAAACTGAGAAGACTCCGGTGCACTCCGATGTGACTTCTGTCTGCGGGTGTGTCATGCTATCGTTGTTTTGATAAAGAAGCAATTACCAAGTATTGCCGCCTAAGTCACAGAAAATTCCAGGTTAGAGATCTGAGTAAAGCCGGAATCAACCTAATCGCCAGAGGTGGAGTTTATCCATGACATCATCAATGATAATTGGTTGAACGAGTTGATAGGTCTGCATCTGGCCTCGTATCGAGAAGCTCAATCCATTTTGATCAGCCGAGCAGACAGCCCCAGTATGGCTTTCGCTATCGGGTGTCAGACACACTCGTTTTCCTGTTAGTCAGCTTACTCCACCAGTAGTTCCAAACCTCTACCTTTCACCGGGACCTGTAACTGTATGTCCAGCGCCATGTACAACCATCATACCAGTAATTAATTTACCTAGTTCAGGTCATCGCATAGTTTCGTTTGTTAGGTAATTTGTGCCTGGTACGACACGAGAAGTTATAAGGCTTTCGTGTTGCAACTTGTTACTCCAACCTGCAGCGGTCAGTAGTGGAAAGCCTGTCTTGAGAACGTCTGGAACCGCACCCGCCATGGTGTGGCACCCAATGCACGTTGATTGCCCTGCTGGCCTCCTTGAGGTTATGCTGAACGGCCAAGCGCATCACACCAAACCATCGTTACACTCTCACGCACGCACACATCCATACTGTAGACCTTATCAAGCGTTATCAGGCCACAAATTCTCATCACAGATAAACATAGACTGGCCTCACTGACAGGATGAAATCTCAATTGAAGGTAAGCTAAATGTTTCAGAACCCTGCTGCTTGTAGTGAGATGTACCGGGTGTTAAGTGCACACGCCTTACTCCGCTGGCACTATGCTGCCAGTACCTGCTAAGGTTCCGTGGATAACTGAACGGAACCTGTATTGAACTATAGGACTACGGCATGGTAGGGCGCTATGCATCCTGACCACATGCTTTTTCTAGATAACGCTCTCTCAGTGAACAAGAGTTCGTGGAGGACTGTTGCTGTTCGTTTTCTTGAATGATTATGCCTAGGGTTCGTCGTCACAGCTTCCTATTAATTATAAGACGTCCGAATTTAAATTTATCCACAGCCACTCCATTTGGTAGGATTCCTGACTGTCGGACGCTGCTGGTTATCCCATGTCCAACGCAAACTCATTGATCTGTCATCGAGCATCTGTCGTAGGATAAAACATTCATGAAGGCCGATATCCGGTTTTGTTTTTACCTCCACTTCTGTGTCAGCAGCAGGGTCAAGTGGTTGGGTTCAATTTTGGACTAGTGTGTGCGTGTGTGTGTGTTCGTTTGTTACGGTTTTGCCCCCTCATATGAATCTGTGCCTTCTAATATTCTCATCGAAATCAATGACCCTAACTAATCACGCATGGTGGAAGCGCATCATGGGGTGAGCCATGGAAAGATGGAGGGTGTCGCAGTTGTACACGTGCAACCGACACGTGTGTGACAGCTGGAGTGGGGATAACTTCACACGTTGAGACCAATCACAGTGTTTGAACGCATTAGCCAAGTAACGTTCTGCAGACTGTCATCCTTCTCAGGGAGAGAAACAAAGGAATTCGAAATAGTTTTTGACTGGAGTTTGAATCCTAGACACAATGTCACACAAATGATGTCATAGGAAACGAAATCACACATTACTGCATGTATTGGATGGAAACATGTATGATGTGATTAAAGTTCATTTTTGGTTCGTCATACGACAAGTAAACTTACAGGAGGTTCGATGCACACCTATCATACACCAGGGGGCTCTCATCCACGCACCAGTGTTTGTTCATGTTAGTCAACACTTACCAAAAGAACGAACACTGAGGTTCAACAGCTGAGCGCACCCCGCAGCTTGGCTTATCAGTAGTAACTCACATGCGTGTTACGCTCATGTTTTTGTGTAGATCAGCGATTTGTCTGGGCTTGCATGGTCTACTGGTGGAATATCAAGTTTGAAGATTGTATCGGTACACTCAAGCTTGGGTGTCTGCACAGTGTTTCCTAATGAACACCTCACCATGGTTCGTTAGATTTGAGATAATGTCTAAGGTTACGGAATGCTCTTTGACCAGGGAATTCTCATCTCTTATTGGCACTGATCTGCTGAAATGCCGATATTCTATCCAGGTGTGCTTGCGAAGTACTGGTCTTTGAATGGCATCATCGGTGCTGTGTTTCATCTGAATGTGTAGAAACGGAAGATCTCCGTTTGAGACACTCGAAGATCATCACCTGGACAGGGTGGCTTCTGCGTTTCGCCAGCTTTGTGTCGATGCGAGATAAGCGTGGCCTACCATCCAGCCCTCACAAACAATAAGACATTCAACGTCTTTCCCGGCAATGAATGAAAAGCGTTGCCTGACCAATAGCCCCGCTACCGAGCAGGACACATCGGCCTGATCAGTAGACATGTTACATGGGCACAGCATACCCACACAAACATTCAGATGTGGGGTTGAGAACCGAACTCTCCATTGAGGCTATCTCAGATCCAAGTTGGAAATGTGATCTCTCAATTTGACCTGTCCGTCTGGAAAGACTTCTTTCTAATACCGCTCCATAGTAGTTCGGACTTCAACCAGTGCTTTGTCTAAACTTAACGTAATACTAGAGAGGCCACTGAAAATTCTTCGACAGCCCACGACCCATTTCGCTCTTCTTGACGCTCATCAGGTAGTCGCAGCCTCCGAGTTCTCTTCAAAATTCTGTTCTGCCTGAAACCAAATGGGAGAGAACTCGTCTTCTTGTTGAGTTTCAAGAACAGTGAAACCAGTCGTGGTATGTCGAAGAGGTTTCGACAAGCCTATGAGTGGTGTGTTATATCTAGACACGCGCTGTGATATTTATACCAGCTTCACGTATAAGTTGTATTGTATTCAACTGATCGATGCTTCCTTTGGATGGATAAGTATATAAGAGACGTCGCCGCAACAACAAGATCCTGTGAAAAGGCTTTACGAAGTTACATGTGGCTATCCGTGACTTGCGACCCACGGACCCTTCTGGCAAAGGACGTTTCATCAGAGGAGACACAGTATGTGTTATCTATGGGCAACACAAAGCGAAGTCGTGGGTAGAAATAGGATAGCCAGCGTGCAATTAACATGGATTTTTCGAGGCATTTCTGTGGATGGATGTAGCCTTCTGCACTCGAGTGGCTATGATCGGTACTCTTTTATCCTCTACTTTCGAATGTTTAGTCAACTGCCAAATGCCGGGATATTCGTAGACCACGAAATCAGTAGAACGATTGCTTTGAACTAGCTGCTATTATTCCTGGGGTAAATGAGCCACTTGGATGATTTTGATATCGCAGCCTCCTGATCCGACAAGTACAGGGCGCTTGACTGTTTTCGTAGTTTGAATGTGAACACAGAGGGATGAAAATCACAGTTTTCGGGATACGATCGTCAGGTCATTAAAAATTTCATGGTCAAAATAGGGACAAATAATGAATTGAGCAGCCAAGATTTGTTACTAGATTAAAAAACTTGAAACACTTAGAGAATTCCATGCTTAGAATTATATCTTCTGTTTCACGTTGTAAAGTTGAAGGGATCAATATGAATATTCGGTCTGGTGCTTCCATCGCATCGATCACTTAGGTCAAATCTGATGAAACTATGTAGGATGACTGGCTTGATGACGAGCAGTGATCAGTGCCTCTTTCTCTTCCAGGTTTCTATCGATTCCCAGTAAACTGTGGCAATTTCTTGGCACAGCCAGACAACCTGAAGCGATTAGTTATCTTCTCATTGTGGATGATCATTACAAACATTTCAGACGCTTCCTACCCTAGCTCTAACATTCCTCCATCGAATTAGTATGTCTAATCTGAAAGTTTTCAGGAACAGCTTCTAGCCTGTGTTAATAAAACACAATAATCCTTCGACTGTGAAAACCTCCGTGGGCCTAGCTTCCATGCCACGGAAGGAAGCTGAGTTACTGCCAAGTTACCCAATCCTAAGTAGGAGCGGCCGAGATCTACAGGCTGGGTTCGAACCACGGACTTCCGGGTCAGTAGGTTCTCACGCTAACCACTTAGCCATCTCGATCTCAGCCTGTTTATATGGCCTATAGAGTACTGGTGAAAAGGAAGAAGGCCTTCGCTGCGGAGTTGTTTATTAGAGAAGCACCAACTTAACAGTTACAGACTATTGAACAGAGTAGCAAAACTCTCATATGCATCTTGTTTACAAAAATGAATACCCATCTTCTCCCTGAACGCGTCTTCCTAAACTTTCCTGGATATTCATTGACTGTTACTCAAATGCAAACAAATGATACAAAGCGACTCCCCAAATTCCGTAATAGATATCACTTTTCAAGAGACGCGAAGGGGATTTACCAGAAAACATACTACTCGCATGCCTCATCAGAAGTATCCACCGTTACACTGGTAGTGAACGGTCTAAGACCGAAATGCCTGGGACAGAGATGCTCGGAATTCGATTCGTGGGATAAATGTAACGCACCATTTGGTCAATAGTGAGGATGTATGCCCAGGAGAAAGCGGGCAGCTAGCTATCCAGTTATCGGAAGGTTGTAACTGCTCGTTTGCGTATGGCTGTTCTTCCGCTCACCAGAGTTACGCCCATGAAACGTTGGGGTCACTTTTGCTTTCCCCGAAGAGAACATGCGTTACTTGTTTGTTCAAAGCATGGAAAAGTTACTGAACACTGTGGATGTGCTTGCGAAAATGCCTGTTTTCATTAGGATGGCACAGTCTCTTAAGACAGTGTGGCGCGAGCACTGACAGGTTTGCACCGACCTACGTTAAATGTAGCCTAAGGAGCAAATTTGAATTCGATCTCGCGGTTTCAGGTACTCGATTGAGACGGGCATCACACTACGACGGTCACATGCCGCTCGATTCTCGCGTCCTACCTGAGCGGTGGTGTTAGCCCTACAGGGTTAGCAGTCCAGTTTCATCATCGCTGTTTCCCAAAGCCAACCAAGTTGGTGGCCATGAGGTTCTCACTGCGTGTACAGCACAACGACCTTGCCGACTTAGTTTAGGATAGCGCGATCACAGAGGAAAAATGTTCCGAAGGTTTTGTGATACAGTTATTTGGTCAGTAAGCGTATCACTCCAAATTTGGGAACTGGAAAAATGGACCGTTGTGATTTACTCCTACCACGCAGTGGAATAGCTGGTCTCCGTAATGGAGGTGTCACGTGCTGCATATCACTCAACCATGGCTTGTCTAAGTGCGAGTGGCCGAATGGTTTATTCTTCAAACGATTAGCTTGAAGGTCACCATTTCGAAACTCTCTGGGGCTTGATGATATGCCTACTACTGATTATTCCCAATGAGCTGAACATTGCTTCTCGGCTCACTTACAAGATGTAACCTCAATTTTAAAAAAAATCAGTCGGTATTTCATCCACAAGGCAAAGCTAATCTACACTGGAACTCCTAGAAACACTGAGGGATGAAACAACGGCACAGTGCTTCCAGGCTTCTTACCATTGAATGCAGGATTAAATCTGCACTGACATTTCAAAATCTCCGCGTTTACTACCAGGAAAAAAACAAGCTCCATACAATTAAATTAAATTAAATTAAAAATGCTGAGGCTACTTGCCATCAGTACACACAAATACAATGGACAATTTGTGTATTTCTCTGTGTTTTTCTGGTAATTTTCAACATTTAGTTTAAGAAAGTCAGGCACTGAAACTCAAACAAGATCAATACAGGCTATTAATGAGTTTCATAACTTTGTGTAGACTGAGACGAGCGTTTCAGATTTATTCTTGATCGGGAAGATCAAACCCCTATCGGAGAGGACACACTACAAGTTAGAACGGCTATGCTCGGTCTCCTGTGTGTTTTTGTCGAAATGGAGATCGCCGCACCAGAATGAGTTTTTTGACACCACCTACAAGGAAACTGAAGTTCAAAATATGTGGAACAGTGCAGGTGAACTGTTTGAGGTAAAGATTTTTTTCAAAAATTGAGTAAATCATTGAGATTCCGTCAAATCAGCTCAACTGATCAAAACCTGGTTGATTCTACACAGGACGTGAAACACCATCACAATCATCACGTTCTTTTTCCTTAGGATCCTTCGAGCACGAGGTTACGAATTCCGGCATGCTCACAACTGAATTCGCCATCATATGCCTCACATGCGTTGTGGTACAGCGATTCAGGAATTCAAATTTCATCCCCTCCGCTAGTTGGCGCGGAGGATCGTGTAGAAATCAAACCACCCTACCTTAACCACGTGCCCCTGGGTGAATACACGCTGAGTTCCAGTGCCGGTAGCTGATTGATAAATCGTTACTTTGACTCACTACTTCAGGTTACGAATCCGACTACGTCTGTTGGCTTTAAACAAAACCTCACAATGAATGTGCAATCGCTTTGGTTCGTTGTTTGCACGAAGAACCTATTACTGGTAATGCACTACTCATAAGGTTGCTGAAAATTCTTCGACAGCCCACGGCCGGCTTCGCCCTTCTTGGGACTCATTAGGTAGGCGCAGTCCCCCAGTTTCCGTCAACCTTATGTTCTACTTGAAACCAAACTGCACGAAATTAGCGAAATACACTCATTTGCAAACAAATTTGGCTTTGCGAGAGACTCACCTGAAACCCAGC
Organism: Clonorchis sinensis; assembly: GCA_003604175.2. Lineage (NCBI taxonomy): Eukaryota > Metazoa > Platyhelminthes > Trematoda > Opisthorchiida > Opisthorchiidae > Clonorchis > Clonorchis sinensis. The sequence continues at coordinate 191,128,588 of CM030369.1, read as the reverse complement.
TGAATCCCTCGTTTGTGATGTTTCCAGGCTGCCACCAGACCGTCTCATCTTTCAGTTGCTACGATATACGAGATATAGAGATACATATATATTCGCAGTACTCATAAGGTTGCCGAAAATTCATCGACAGCCCATAAACGAGAGATTCATCTGGGTTCCAGGTGAGTCTCGCATCAAAACCAAATTTGTTTGCAAATGAGTGTATTTCGCTAATCTAGTACTGCCTAAATAAGATAGCTTTAATCGATCATGCAACGAATCGGAGGAAAATATGGAGGCAGTGACAGTTCAGAGGTGCTCGATGCAGACCGTGGCAAACTCCAATCTTCAAGTTCACGAGGACCAAGAAAACTCGCGAATTTCTCTTAGCAAGTCCAACTAAATGCAAACAAGTTAAGAGGAGTAACATGTGTGGTTCTTTGTAAAAAGAACGTGTCGCAAACTCCACGAGTTGAATCTAGTGATCTTTAGGCCTCACGAATATCACCAATACTTACTGGAACTACAGTAGAGACCGGCTATTTGGCGTAAATTCCAAAAACCGTACTTATCACTGTCAATTGTTTTTTTCCCATGAAGTATCCCCTATCGCTCGGAGATCTTTTTTTAATTTAACAGATTTTGCAAACTGTCCATTGCCCATGGCATCCGGGAATTGTTTTCTCCCGAAAACATCCGATGCCATTGCCTCAGATCACCATTCCAGCACACCCATATCGACAGTTGTAAAAACTTTTCCTCGCCAGTCTTTGTCTCTTCCGGATTACATTGGTTCTAAGCTATCCGTACTCATATTGAAAGAGAAATGAAACCTAGTGAAATACACTCATTTGCAAACAAATTCGGTTTTGCGAGAGAACCACCTGGAACCCAGCTGGATCCCTGGTTTATGATGTTTCTATGAGAAGTGTATTACGCCTAGAAATGGAACTTTTTGTGGATGGATTAAAGTTCAACTCTGACTGAATACCTCAAACTGTTTTCCGTAACTTTCATGCACGAGAAAATTCGGCCGTCCCACCAGATGGGTTGTATAAAAAATGTGCGCTAAAATCCCCATACTGAACTACGATACAATGATATTGCTAGCACAGAACCATGGATAGAACAATGAGCCTCTAAGACTTTGCTTTTCAGCTCTGGTCTATGAACTGTTCTCTTCAGATAATCCCATAGAAGATCTCGCGGAGATCCCTTCTGATTCTTAATTGATGTTTGAGTCACTTTCACATCTCTTTAAAGTGCGTGAATTGTGCTTCCTGTTTGCAACAAACAGTTGGCAGGAACGTGTATAAGATGTCTATCGTGCGTGTCAATGCAAAAACTAGCATTTTTCCTGATGTTTTGCATCATTCAGACTAAACGTAGGGAACCATTATGCTCGTCTCAATTCCCTTTTGATCCTCCTATAAATGGTCTACTCTGATGCAAAAATTATGTGCATTGTTGACTGAATTTTTAGTTGTTTGAGTTTGCTGCCCACGACAGACCACCACTTGGTCCAAATGCACACATACCGCCTGCTAACGGGTGCGTATCGATAGTTTTACCTCTGGGAAACGTTTTTAGCTGAGCCATTTGGGACTAATGTCGTTCACTGGCTATTGCAGACTGAACATAAGCGCGAAAATACGAAGTAACTGGGGCATAACCAAACTAGTCATTTTAAGCCACTGAAGATACTCGTGGAATTCATGAGGAGAACGAAGGTAACGAACACAACTTGTCTTCTGTGACCAGTCCACTTAGCTAACACAGTACAAACCTATATGACACCAGAAATCACGTTAAAAGATTATGTGACAGAAAAAAACATAAAGACTAGGGGGGAAGAGGGTACACGGGCCAATAGGTCACGGAACCAAGCGATTGACATCAGTTTCAGGCAGCTTTATGGAACCGATTTTGCAGACCAGTTCAAGTTCAAAGGTCGCACACATTTCTTTGTGACGCAAGGTTGTGGGTCATGTAGTCAGATTCTGATCGCCTCAGCAGTCGGAAGTAGTCTGAATCGTACTAACCGTGTTCGGTCCAGAATTGCTTGGTATACGATATCGAAGGTGTGCCGTTTGTCGATGGCATACACGACTGGTTTCAGCCAGATTTGATGCGATTGCAATTGAGCCTGGTTTCTTCCATCTAGCACTCAGAGACGCTTGACTGTGTTCTCGTATTCTGTTCGGCAAACGCATTGTCGTACGATCAAAATATGCAGCTTACCACAGACATACAAATGAGTAGACCCAGGAGACAGTGGTAGAAGGTGGCCATTTTTCCTTCAGACGGAACCTGATAATAGGGCTGTCGTATCCACAAAACTTCTAAGCCTTCTGGTAACTAGTTCAACAACCGAGTGACCTTCAAATGGGATATACATCATTTTCTTTTGCGGTATGCAGTTTGCATAGTTTTGAATACGAACAGTGTGCGGTCTGAGAATTTTGGTTCCCTCTTGTAAATGGCCAGAGGAGCATATCTTCATTGCTTTCTCAGTGAGGCATCTAATTAGGTTACGTTTCTGTTGGAACGGAACAAAAAAGTGAATATAGTATCCTGTCTAGGTCTACACTCTGTGGACTTTGCGTCCTAGGTCCTGTCGGTCTTTTCTTCGGTGAAACTTGACTGTCTGTTCTGTTCTGGATCGACAGCAAGCTTGACCTCAGTATTAACTGAATTGAGACTGTTCAACACGTCTGTTTTACTGACAGTTTCGAGTAGAACATAAGGTTGACGAAAACTCGGGGCTTAGCCTAGCTGATGAGTTCAAAAAAGGTAAAATCGGTCGTGGGCTTTTGAACAATTTTCAGCAACGTTATCAGTAGTATTCCGTTAAGTTTTTAAATCCTTTTAGAAGCTCCACTGTAAAGACAAACCACGCGTTTGAATGGGCGAAAATGTACTACACGACATTTGTCCATCCAGATTCTAACCTGAAGAACGAGTGTAAGCTCAGTTCACTGGATCCTGAGTTAGGGGAAATTTATAATCAAGACCACAGTAGTTATACATAAGGCGTATTATTGTTCCACCCAATGGTTGGTGATTGCGTGAAAAACTACTTTGGGATGGGCTTTCACTAGTTACCAAGATCTTAAAGGATGGCTGTTTGACGAATGAAAACATCTTACTAAGGAGCTGATTGTTCAAATGATCTTGAAGCGACTGACTGTTAAATCTTTGGAGAGTGTCGTTTCTCACTTAGTGAGTTGCACCTTTCAATAAGAAGAACACTTACTACCATGTAAATCCAAAACTCCCTGGGTTAGGTTGGTGCTAAAGCCGGCAGCCTCGGAACTCTATGGAGGGCTTAGCTGCAAAGAGATATTCGAGTGCTAAGACACGATCCCTTAGTGCTACGGTGAAACAGATTGTTAGATCCCGTTCCGATGATCAAGAGCCGGTTCGTCAAACCAAATTAACTTTTGAAGAACGGAAGCGGATATCTGACATCGCTTTCTTGGCTGGCTGACCGAAAATTAGATGACGTCGACTGTCGCCTTGATCAACCATGAGCAATGTAAAAATCAGTCGCTCCCTTGTTTTGGTGTCTCAGCCTTGCCGTATGAACTTGGTCACCGAGGCATGTCAGAGTTCATGAGCATGAGGCAATAAGCACTTGTCATACCGCATAGTGGGCGTGATCGTCATGGGCTACGGTTTAAGTTGGATTACCGTTTATAGCGGCGAATTTTACCCTGTACGACCTTGAATGTGTATACGCTGTCCACTATCAGGACCCAGGGGGGAACTACGGATGAACTAATCTCATATGTCGATCCATGGTTCAAAGGGCCCGAGAGTAGATTTCAAAGTGTGGCCGGAACAAATTCTACCTCACTGGCTACAATGGCTGTTAGATCATTCTTGTCGGAGAATCCAGTGGTTCTAATTTAGTTTCAGTGTTAATTTAACTAGCCCTTATTTCCTAATTTCCACCAAATGACCTAGTTAGCTGGTGTCTAGAACTTCGTTGCGAATGCAAAATAGAGAATTTCAAATAGTTCTCAACAGAATATCTGTTGACGTTTAAAATGAGCCTCCCGATTGGCGGATCCAAACTAAGATGAGAGGCTTTGCATTTCAGATGGGAACAAACGGAAGAATTGTGAGCTATGGTGAACGACAGAGCAACAGAGAATACGAGAGAAGGACTCAGAAACCACGGCCATTAGCATCGGATACTTCATATTTTGCGTGGAATTAGTCGTAGTTTTAAGTAGATTAGATGGTGCCTCATTGTCAACTTGAAGGGACATCTAAACCGACCAGTTGATGAACAAGTATATGATTGAGTTGCACGTTGGATATGTTTTTGATTGAATTCTATGGGATTTTTACTTGCGTTCTCCATCATTCAGAACTTTTATATGAAAGATTATTCGATGCAAGGAAGACAGAACTACTCGCATAGCACGCGATCCCCAATCGACTGAAAACATACAGATCGCAATAAAATCTGCATACGGAACTGACCTATTCATGGTCTTGAAGTCACGACACAATGTTCGTAACCTGGCACTTATCGTCAGATTTTCATTCGAATACACATTGGTCCCAGTAATTCCCATGAGTTCGAAAGTTGGAACAAGTTTGTCAAGGTCTTGTTACTGTATGTCAACTGTCCGCTTCTCATTTTTCCCACATGCAAAAACAACACCTCAAAAGAATTCTGCAACCACGATCGCTTGTTCACCCTTTATCATCACCCGTCTTTTCAGGGACGTGTTTTCGTCACCAAAGATTACCATCCGAAATGCCGATTGTTGTGAGACACTTAATATTGGAGATAAATCCCATTCATTAACTAAACTTGTTTCATTCTACCACCAATTGGGTGTGGTGCAGTAACTGGGGGAGGAAACGTGGAATTCTAAAAGAGATACTACCGAAACGAAAGGGTGAACTCCAGCTGTGAACTTGCGCTGCTTGCATGAAAGGTTGTCTGAAGAGCTTTCCCGTATGGTGAAACACAACTAGCAGTGCTGCACGAGTGGTACACGGCAGATTCATATATCAAAACCATGACCGGTTTCCCCTATTCAGGAACGAATCACTAGAACGGCACGAACTCAATTATTCAACGTGAACATTCGGGGATATGTACTATCCTCAAGAACAGCGCACTGCTATCCTGATCGATTATTACGTCTACGAAATTTTCGGGCGGTTTGCAATTTGCTCACTTTTTATCGATTTTCCATTTCATGTGTCTTCTTTGGTGCCTCACGCAGATATTCATCATGGCTGAATTTATTTCTATATTAGTGTCCGTTACAACTCCCCCCCCCATTGAGAGTATTGCTCACCCGGCGTATCCGGTTTCACAATGAGTCAACAACTCCCAGTGGGGCTGGTGACATCGGGCTGACTGAAAAAACGGTCTTGTCACAACCTCCTGTAGGCAGATTTATGGCAAATTTAGGATGTGCGATCAGCCCACCCAACCTCAGTGATTTCACTGGCATTCGACGAAACCCATCTGTAGGTGATGCTCGCACAACCGAGACAAGCTACTGAGAAAAAGATTTCAGGCGGCTGGATAATGTCCCCTGATCCGGACACTGACGTATGAACTTTTGTAACAGCGCTGAGAGTGAAACGTGATCGATCGCAACCTATTCCAGGAACCTCATGTAAGATCAATGCTGGTGTAGACGTAACACACTACTCATAATGTTGCTAAAAACTCTTCGACAAGAAGAAACAAGAAACGAGAGATTAGGCTGGGTTTAATATGAGTCTCCCGTGAAAACCTTATTGGTATGCAAATGAGTGTATTTGTCGAATCTATGGTGGTGATTTTTCATGTCTTCGTTAGAAACCATGTGGTCTGATTAATCGACATTTACGGGAAGCATAGAATGGCCTTCAAACTGTCAACTGAATGATAAATTCGGTTACTAACGCAAGGAACCACTTCCTGCTTGAGGATGAAATTCGGCGATTGTGAACAGCTAGGTTTCCCAATCAGGTCTCCCGTTGACGACAGTGGAGATTCTGAAGGCTTGGAACCAGTTAAATTTTTTAATCACAAAATAAGATATGGAAGTAAAACACTACCAATGGCAGCTGACGTAGCAGCCAGTGTGTATTTGGTTAGAATGTTTACTTCATAGTGAGAACGAGCGGAGCGATTAGATTTGAAAATGAGAGGTACGCTCATTTGCAAACAAAATTTGGTTTTTCGCGAGACTCACCAGGAGCCCAGCTGAATTTCTAGTTTAGGATGTTTCCAGGCAAATGAATGTGCTGTACTAGGCCGCCTCATGTTTCAGTTGGTACGATATTCGAGATATCGCGATACATGTATAGACGTAATAGACTACTCACAAGGTTACTGAGTCATGAATCATTTGAGATTTCTTCCAGTCAGTAGTGCCATTAGCATATAAATGGATCAGAGAAAGAACAATGTTACATAATGAGTAAGACTTCTACCTGAGAAGTCTTCATTCAAGGTGCCAGTCCATAAGTGACCAGTGATGTGGCTTTTGTGAGTGAGGGATGAGTGGCACTATAGCCTGTCTGTTTGAGAATTAATCGCACTAGTGTTCAATCGCTCCTCGCCGAATGGTTAAATGTTGAACCACTGGCCGAAAGATCGCGAGTTCAAGGCTCTCAGAGTTTCGTGAAAAGGGGACTACTGACGATTTTAAATAGGGATGAGATAGTTGTACAGTGCTTTTCGGCTTCTCAGAGTACACTGGATTTACTGCCATGGCAAAATCGCAATTGAAAAGTACCGAATCTCCTCACACACAAACACCAAAGAGAAAACAATCGCACTGGAGTTAAAGAGGAAAGCAGCCGGAAAGCAGCAGTCGGATAGATGGATCAGAGCCACAGATGAAGGACAAGCAATAAAGAGAAAAAAATTGACTGAGAGCATTTGGAAACGATTGACCTATAGGAAGCGGAGAGGAAGCAAAGGAACTCCTCTTCCAGGGTGTTGGTTAATCGAATAAATACACTGAGTGAACTTGCGTTCATGTACTGCATAACGGTAGCAAGTCCAGATGCTGAATCCCCGTTGTTCATGGACGGATGTATGGCCCTCTTGAAGCATCGGGAGAGGCTGCCAAGGGGTTAGAATGGAGCTGGATAGCCAACTCAGTGTGCGCGCCATCCAGAGAGTTGCTATTGAATCGCAATACAGTACACTGTTCACATGCATCATTAATTGCTTAGGTTTACCGACAGAACTTTATTGTGCGTAAACTAACCGAGATGGAATAGACTTATTCTTAGCCAACAGAAGCATACAGTTAGCAAAACACACTCGTTTGATAGTGAGCGTTTTACTGTGTGCAAGCATGCCCTCTGAACCCCTGCGTTAGGACATTGTTTCCTTTGCCACAAATGAGTGTATTTCGCAAACTGCGTCCAATTTGGGTTCAAGTAGAGCAAGAGGTCGAAGGACAGCTGATGAACCCGAAGAAGAGCGCACCCGGTCACGGCTGTCAAACAATCTTCAGGACCCTTGTGACTAGTGTTTCTTCACGAAAATACAATGCAATATCTCAAGTATCGTACCAAATGAAACATGAATCAGTCTTGTACAGCACATTTAGTTGAAGAGCACCATAAACCAGAGGGCCAACTGGGATTCTGTTAAAATTTACGGCTAAAGCTAAAATGATGTGCAGATGAGTGTAGTTGGCGAATTTCGCGCGGTTTGGGTTCAGGAAGAACATACGTTTGAGGGATACTCTGTGAGTGTGTCTGCCTGATGAGCCCCGAGAAGTGCGACACCGGTAGGGGACTGTCGAAGTGTCTCCCGCAAACTTATAATTAACGTATTACGTCAACAAGATAACTGACCATGTTTTTAACTCATTGACAATTTACTATCAAATGTCTGCGGATGATTACTGTTCACTCGCTTTTCCCATATGGTTATTTGTCTCTCATTCACTCCTGCTACCCTTACGCTGTTATCCATCCACTTGGCCTACAGATGGTGAAAACGCTGGAATCTTTTCATCCGATAACAACAAGAGGTTCCGGCACATCGTAGCTAAAATGAAGCAGGACAATACAAGTTTCATCTTTCGAGAGACTGTAGAGAGCTATCCGAGAGTGATTTGATGAGCATATAGTTCACTTTCCTTGATGGAACACACTACTCCTAAGGTCGCTTGAACCTCTCCGCTAGCCCACTATCGGTTTCATCCTTCTTCGCGGTCATTAAGTAGGTGCAGTCTCCGAGTTTCTCTGTCTTTTTTCTAGTTGAATCTGATTGCTGACCGGTTTTTAAAGGGAGACTCAGGTGAATCCCAGCTGAACCTCTCGCTTGTGATCTTCTTCAACCGAATGTGATGATAAAACCACATCATGTTCCAGTTGGTACGATATTCGAGATATCGTGATATGTTTTCTCGGTGGGACACACTACTCATAAGGCTGGCTGCTGAAACTCTTCGTTAGCTAACAATCGGCTTCGTCGGCTTAGTTTAGTTCGACATGTGCGTACAATCTGATGTTCAAGTAGAACATAAGGTTGACGGGAAATCAGGGACTACTTCGATCTGATAAGACCCACGAAGGGCGAAACCGGACGTGGGCTGCCGACGAGTTCTCAGCAACCTCATGAGTAGTATGTTCCTTGTCGGCAGTACACTGCGATGTGACGACTATCGTCCCAACTAAAACCTAAAGTGGCCTTTGTGCGCCACATTCAGTTGAAAAATAGCATATGTGAGAGATTCTGCTGGGATTCAGTTGGGTCTCCGGTAAACGCCAAATTATTTTGCAAATGAGCATATTTTACCAGGAATATAGTTCAGTTTAGACATTTATCGCTCTTCGAAACGCAGCATTACAATTATGCTGTAATGCGGGGTTGTTTCATTCTTTATGATTGACCACTATAAATGGTTTACTGTAAGCTTTCTCTGTGGAGCACACTTTGCTGTGGATGGTTTCGTTTTTACTCAGGCAGAACTACTGGTTTGCTGCAAAGATCCAATATGGTCATGTTTTACATTCCGCTTCTTACAGAACACAACAACACATCCCACGGTGGTCGATACCGAATGAGTGAATTCCAAACGTGCAGAAGTGTGCGTGTGTGAGATACACAGCGAAGCAATAACATGTTTGATACTGCGTTTGGGTTGGCGGTACCTAACTGTGCCTTCTTGTCGCAGAGTCAGTGGAACTACGGAAGGGGAGACAGGATGCGAAAAACTGTGGCGATAACAGCAGGGAAAATGACCAGACAGACACCAACTGGTGGATTGTTGGAGTTCATGTTTAGCGCGTTATGCACAGTAGGGTCGCACTAGCAAGCTTTTTCACAACTATAGGAAATGGAACCTGTTTCAAACACCGGCTGTTACGGTTAGTTCTTATTGTAAGATGCCTTTGGTGAGAGTGCGAACGTAGAGAAGTTGGGAGGTACAAAATCACGGCTATGGGTCAGAGCAGCACCGAGGTTGGAGGGTGAGGAGGACACGTTTGGAAATGCATTCCAATGTTTTGTCACTTTGTTTGTGTGCCTCGGTGTCCGATGCAAAAGTTCTCGTTCATACACGCAAATGCGCCCAATTCAGGTCAGCACTGAGAGCTGCTCTTAATGTTTCCTGTGTGGCTCAGTTTGAGTTGTGCAGGGCATTGAGCAGTGAAGCATGCGAGGGTTGCTGACACTTCCGACTGTGATCTTACACGGGACACAAACGCAGGATGAGCAGGTAGACACATGAAATAAATGACATGGTGGTTTGCCGAGTAAAACGCGAGTAAACTTGTCAAAAAAAACCCAGTTCTGGGTAATTGGGTGCTGTTTTTCGATGAACTGATCAGAAGGATGCCGCCATTTGTGTAGATAAGATGAAGGACGAACGGTTGGGCGGGCAACAACTCGTACACAGGCTTGTATAGCCGAAGCTGTCACCCAGCGAGCTCACGTACCACCTTGGTGTTTTCCGATAAGGCTATGCGCTATCGGACCACCCATTGTGCGGGTGGTTGACAAGCCCTTTAGTGAGTTTGTGGGTGTTACAGTGACGGCCGTTTGAGGCTTCGGAAGACCTTCGAAACCGATTATCTTTGCCTTAACGCCCACACAAAATGATCTTACGCGGTGAAACCCGGTCAGTAGAAAGAGATCTCCAATGTGCACAACAAAGCGGGGACAAAACGGCTGCCAAATGCACCAGGTGCAAATATGCTGAGCTTGATGCTACCTTGTTTTTCCTTGAAATCTCGATGAGGTATATTTCGAGTAGTTGGCATGACTGCAGCTTCTGTTTTCAGTAGCTTGAATCGGATTGTGTGTTGATGATGGCTGATCGAAACTCCACATTACTGTGGGGCCGCTCCAGCTTGAACTTAACTTACCTTATTCCTAAGAGGTTGATGCAAATGATAGTTGTAAATGTCAGAAGTTGGGAAGCTCGTTATCCATTGTATCAGTACCTTTTGACCATACTTGTGAAATACTATACGGCAATGTAATAGCGAGTTCAGCAAACTTATTCTTCGTGTCCATTGTTATTCGCTTCCTATGGGAGAAACTCGGTTCGCTGTGCATCAGCCATGGTGAGTATCGTTCGGATAGTTCAATAAAACTTTTCAGCTCTTCGTTCATTAACCTTCCATGTCCAACGTCATCAGTCCCTCTGTAACAATTTACACCCCTCACAGAGACCTCACTGAAGGTGGGTCACCCACCTGAAGAGTACAGAACAAAGTCCCCTCGTCCAAAAAGTGCTCTTCGGTGCTGCGATCACCCAGAAAAAAGAACGAGATCCCAAATTTAGAAACTACGTTGCCTTTTCAGATTCTCGGATGTTTTGTTGCTAAATGTATCTTAAACAAGGCACTCAGCAAAGTTTGCTAGATTCCACAACTCACCATAGGTACAGATATGATCATGTAACCATGACTAGTGGTACGCTGTTTTGAAAATAAACTCAGTCGTATCAGATGATTTTAACGCATTGTAAGCTTGGTCATCTAGTGGTGAATCGTTTCCATTCCTACAGTACACAGTGCGCTCAAAACTCTTATCAAGGCTTAGTCAAGGTAGACAGTTTCTGTAATCGGCTCTACCCTACAATCCGACATCTACTGGTGGGGTGAGTGAGACTGTACGAATAAAAGGGTGTACTTAGATAACATCGGGCTTTGATCACTACTGACCATGAATCCATTACGAAGGTTTCATGTGATGGGGTCTATCCGAATCTTCGTTGGATTCACAAGACTGTCGACATGATCAGTCTTGTTAATCCAAACTACATAGATGAAGCCCTGGAAACGAGCTTCGTTCAGTCTACATACTTGGCTTAGCAGGCATATGATCCGCAGATGTCTGATATGAACATGAGGCGGCCTGGTGCAGCATATTCAGTTGCCTGGAAACATCACAAACGAGAGATTCAGCTGGGTTCCAGGTAAGTCCCTCGCAAAACCAAGTTGATTTGCAAATGAGTGCATTTATCGACATCAGTCCAATTTGGTTTTAAGTATAACATAAGGTTGACGGAAACTCGGGGACTGCGCCTACCTGATGAGCCCCAAGAAGGGCGAAACCGGTCGTGGGCTGTCGAAGAATTTTCAGCAACCTTATGAATGATGCATTACGAGTATACATGTGTCGCGATATCTTGAATATCGTGCCAACTGAAACAACTGGAAGCAACTGGAATATGAGACGGCCTGGTGCAGCATATTCAGTTGCCTGGAAACATCACAAACGAGAGATTCAGCTGGGTTCCAGGTGAGTCTCTCGCAAAAACCAAATTGATATGCAAATGAGTGTACTTCTCGAAAACAGTCGGGGTGATCCATCAGCAACTTTTATGCAAAAATGGCCACCAAATGACACTTTCAACTGTTTCTGACAGGTGGAGGTGTAATGCCCGACAGTGTTGGCAAGACATCGGTCCTCGAAAGGGAACTTGGCTGGAGCGGTCCAGGATGGAATTTAGGACAGTGATTCTATTTATGTATTGCTGGTCCAAAATTTTGGCGGCTTTTGCAGACACCAACAGTTATCGGCGGCCCAGGTCTACACGTCGAGATTGATGAAACGCTAATATCTCGCCGTAAAAACCACGCAGGGCGAGTCCTTCCCCAGCAGTGGATTTTAAGGAAACTAGAGAGTATGCAGTGCCAGATCGAACTGCGGCCACTTTGATGAACAAAATCCTGGCCTGCATCACTCCCGGCTCAGTCATCATTTCCGATGTGTGGGCATCATACCAAGGAATGATGATTGACATAAATGATTGACATAAATTATACTCATGAAACGGTTAATCATAGTGAAAACTTTGTGGATTCAACGACTGGAGCTCACAAACAAACCATCGAATCTCTTTGGCACGTCTACAAGATGCAGAATAAACGCCAACGCGGCTCACACCGATCTTTAGTGGACAGCTACTTGTGTGAGTTGGTTTGGAGGCAAAGGTACCGAAAAACGGACCTTTTTATGCAAATTATTAATGGCATGTCCCAATTTCACCCTCTTCAATAAAAACTAAAAGTACAAATTTCATATCCTCTTTTTTCTAATCTTTTTTGGGTGGCGGGGGCTAATTTTTTGGCGGGGCCTATCCGGACAAGATCCAGTTGTCTGCGCATGTGAAAGTGTTCATGTTTGAGTACTCTGATTGTTCTGCCCGATGCCTTCAACGACGTACCGAAGCAAGTTGACAGTTGGGTAAACCAAGCATCCTTTTGTTTAAGAAAGTTTCGATAAACAACCGATAGATTTATATCTAGACATGCTTAATCTTTTTACAAAGTCTCCATCCGGACAAGCCATTGGAAACAACTATGGACCATGGGTTTGAAACTTAACAAGCGAACAGTTTTTAATGGTGAGGCTGCAGACAAACCAGCAGTACCACCGCGTATTCAATGCTTGAACTACACAATACCCATATCTCTGGTTGGTAAGCTAACCGATACGTTTATAGCACTTGTAAACTGCAAGTTTTCCTGCACGATATCATCTCTTTCCTCCCTGTCATTATCGGTTATACTATTGTACAAACTTTGTTTTAATGAACTACACAACAAGCCCCTGTTTCTTTGCTACTTTTGCTGAGTTACTGTTGTTGTGATTGTCGGTTGGCTGGCACTAATTCTCAACGTAAACAAAATTTTTAGCTGCAAACACTGGACTTATCCACTCACATCATTAGACTAATATTATGAGGTTTGGAATACGGGGAAGGTAGAACCTACTCTTCTTGGTGTGGTGCTTCAACGGAATACGGACCTGCGGAATTTCCTATTGTGAACTGTGAGTCAAGATGTCCTTAGATTGTTCTCCTTGTGACATTATATCTGACTTACATTAGTATTTCGTTCGGTTCATCAGAGACCCTTAGGGTCGTTGACCTCTACAACTTCGCCAATACGCGCGTGACATCCGTCCCTCACCAACTCGACTACCCCAAAGCCACTCAATTACGTCCCGATCTGGTCACATGTGGTTTCCTTATTGTGCGCGTCGATGAAGTCAGAAAGCCTTTACAACCACCATAAGAAGGTGGTGAGTGATTTCTCGGATAGGCTACTTTTTCGCCATTTATCGCAACAGTGGCAAAGACACAGCATCGATCTGTTGAAAGTTGCTTACGTGCGCATTCAAACAACTTTAGATGACGAGCATACCGCGTACCCCCCTTCTAAGTCACATTGTCATACGATGCTTCGCTGCCGTATCCACGGAATACGGACTTTCGCAGTTTCCTTTTGTGAACTGTGGGTCAAGATTTCCTTGAATTGTTCTCCATGTGACATTATATCTGACTTACAATAGTATTTCGTTCGGTTCAGTGGAGACTCCTTAGGGCCGTCAACCACTACAAGTCTCTCAGTTCTACCTGAATGGCCTTCTTCGGTTTCCCAATGCTCAAACAGAAGATTCACTCAACTACCCAGCGTTCATTTGATGGCCGTCAAAAAGCCGGTTCTGTGAGCCACAACCATCAAACCGCTCTGTCTGTACCTCAGAGTTCGTGCAACTCAGCAACAAGGTGGCACAAGTAAAGGCTACTCAATGTCAACTCCGAACAGACAAACATAGGCAACTTGGAACGGTTGCTTTCCATGACTCAGCGTTCTAGTAAGCCCACAGAAAAAGAGTGGACTGTCAGTGCAGTGTAGTAATTTTTTTCAGATGGACTGGCAAGTCCGGAAGAACGTTGTCTGTTTGACAAGGGCTTGAATTTTGAAGAAAGTCCATAGCCATAAGTGAAAAAAAGAAATAATCTGTCGCTTTGCATATATGCTTCGAGAATTTCCTCCAATGGATGCCGAAAAATCTACGGCTGTTGTTAGTCACAGTCTTCAAGTCCTAACAATCAGGAGCTCCGAATATTGTTCCAACGGAGGATAGATCGCCAAAAAAACAGGTGGATAATATAGTGACTAGAAGGATGCACAGGTGTAAGGCTCCTGTCGTCATGACGAAGAGTGATTATCTGCAGACAGTCAAACAACACTTAGCTGGTAGACCCCAACGGCAAACCAACGACAGAATATCACGTCTATATCGAACAAGAGTAAAGCTGCAGTTGTTGGGTACTTGCGATCCAAGGTAACTCATTTAGGACATGATAAGTCGTATCAGTTGTTCCATAGAAGTGCAATCTAGCCATGGCCTCACGGAACGATAATAGACCAAATGGGTTTTCTACCCCATAGGTCGGCCAGATTCTTGGCGGGTACGATCCCTTATACTGAGAATCCATACGACTTCGCTAGCGAATTCACGGATCTTTGTTGAGGGTCAGATGATATTCTTATGAGTTTCAGTATTAACTGGTTATATACGGAAGTGTCGAAACGGTACTTTTTTGACATAGCCAAGGACTTGCCCTTTCAGTACAGACACAGCTTGCCGTATATGAAATAGTAGAAGGCATAAAAGAATGTCTGAACATCACTCACTTCGTCTATGACTCCGTGGTTTGAGTTCAAATACAAGACCTCTATCAGTGAAATCTCCAATATTGTCTGTTATGGCACATGCCTTTATGGAAGATTTTGAACAGAAAATTTTGGCCCCATTCCACTATCCATCAAATTACTTGAGGATATAAAATTACCCTAATAACTGGAATCCCTACGTGAAATTCAGATTGGAGATAGTGCTAATTTTTGGTGAGGTGAACATCTTAGCTTGTATGACACTTAAGGTTGATAGGAGACTAAAGTCCATAGTGTACCAGAAATCAGCTGACATTGGTGAAATTCTTGGGCGGTATTCTTTAGTACTACCTCGTCAATATTTAGTTGAGTAAAGACCTCGAGTATATAATAAGTTGATCGGGCAGCGGCTCAAATTGAAGTAAGGAACAGACTTTGAGATAGTGGATATCCAGTGGCAGTTAAGAAGCGTATTGGTACCCGTGGCTAAGCCTAACGAACTATGTGCAAACCAGGGACGTCCGACGCGATCAGTGTAAAAGTAGGGTTCCAGAAGGGAAATACTGCATTCTGCAATTGAAGGTAAACATAACCAAGGACTGTGTCTACGAAACTGAATGCAATGACTGCACTAAGGTTTACATAAAACAGACAAATAGTGAAATTCACATCAAAATAGGTTCGCATAGGAGAAGACTAAACATCCGCCGAGAAACGCAGATGAATATTGGACGTTACTGAAACTATCATCAATTGTGGGATATGCCTGGGGATTTAGCAAATGATGAACGTTTGAGGGGGGAACTACATTTGGCGCAGCAGCGACAGATTGTCTTGGCGGTGGAAACTGCCAAGAATCTCAGTGCAAGTGGAAGGCATAGAACTGACAATTTGTTTTCGACCAGCCGAGTTCATAAGTGGTGGTATGCGGTTATCACTGAAGATCTTAAGTACATTTTTCAAGTCGCCCAACAGTTCACATAATCTTACACCCTAACCAAATTGTCGTAAGACCACACGCAGATGAGATCCAAGAAGATTATCAACTGAGATGCACTGAACCGGAGGACTGAGGACCCCAACCCGATCTAAACCCTCCAATCCATCGGCCACAAAATTTAGACACTTGCACTAACCGACAAGAAACCTTAGCCGACATTCAACTCTGAGTTAGAATGCTGGTGGAAACCGATGTCACAGATGGGTTCTCCTTATTACTCGTCCATCCTATTCGCCTATTTACTTGGCTTGGTGAGGCTTTTGTTTCAAAAGTGCACCGTTGCCCTACAACAAAACCACTGAGTGTTTACCGATCCTTTTCTGTACCGAGAACTTCTCACTCAGTTCAAATCATTTAGCAGTTGGTCGAACAACAAACACCTTGTTAATTCATCACAAATATCCATTCTAAAAACCAGGTATGTGTAACTTTTCAGTGTTTTTTTATCCATCTTGTTGTTCCTCTCCCAACAGTTTGCAACCGTCCCTTTTCGAAACATTGGTCCAGAAATGGGAAGTGTAAGATTCGATAGGGGTCAAGAACTATTTCGGTCGTTCATATTTTTCAACATACCGACCGGATAGGGAACCTTTTCCTGCTGGACAAACGAAGTGACCAAATGTTGATCTTGGTGTTTCACGCTGAGGTAAGTATAGATGAGAATGTGTAAGAAAGGAGCTGCCGAGTCAAAACGACTGGATAGCAAGCGGATGGATCACACACAACAATTTGACTTGTAACACTGGAAAAGATATGTTCGGCTTCACTGACTGGATCCAGGTAACCTATGAATCAGCAGATATGTAAAGAGTGGAGATGAAGACGACCATGACCACGGTTACGAACAAGTGATTTGACATAAGCAAGAATGACGACTAGAATGATAGTCTGCGAAACAAAGTACTGCTTGTGAGGTCACCCATTGTTGGTTGCCCGTCCCGTTTGCGAGTTAAGTTTCAAGCTTGGTGAACAGATCAACAGCCATCTGATCAAAAACCAATAAACGCATCCGAGTTGACAATAGTTCGACGCATTACCTAGGTCATCCAGTATTTTCACATGCTTTGACCTGAGTGCAACTCTTCCGTTATATAGAATGCATTTTCCGACAATAATTGTCGTCTTCTAGAAAATTTGTACTTCATCCACCATTTCTGAATACATTATTTGCTTTGAACTATACATCATACCTGACAACGTAAGTGTTACTTCGTCCCACGTTATTTTGTTCTTTAGGAGAAGAAAGGCAGTCCCGCACAGATGTGGATGAGATCACACCATGCGACGCGTTCGGTCTCAACTCGAATGTCTTTTTCTCCTGCGTTGGCTTGTTTTGGATGGTCAGCGTTCTAGCTGTTTGGCGTTATCTAGCAAATTACACGAAATTGATGTTACGGGCGAAACTGTCAACCTCCTGTACAGTTGCTGTTTTGTTTAGACTTGAGTGTGTTGTTACAGGTGTAAAATGTTTCTTATCCATTACTAGATGACTTCGCTAGTGTTTAGGGTGTTTGCGTGTATGGGATATTTATAAAGTAAAAAGATTAATCCTGAAACTACTGCCCTTTTTTGGTATAGGCTTCCTACAAAAACGGAATGTCGTATTTACAATGCAGGAAGTGGATTACCTAAACTGTCTGTTCCTTCCAGACCTTGCTTATGAGGAGGGGGCTTAGGAGAAAAGAAAGCACTACATGTATGTGTGCGGATGCGTTACAGTGAAGTGCTGCTGTTGTGGCGGAGAGAGCCTTTTGGAAGGACAGTTCTGGCCCCAAATTAGCCAAGATATGTAACTGCTGCACGACCGCAAAACGAACCAAAATCAGTCCCCTCTGCAACGAGCGATGATGGAATCGGTCACGACCAGTCGCTCCCAGGGGATGAACACTTCAGTGGGTGTTCAAGTCTGATCCTTGTTTATGTATGAAAATGCATCTATTGATGTAATTCACTACTCATACGGTTGCTGAAAACTCTCCGACAACCCACGCTCTTCTTGGGGCTCATCAGGTTCCTTGTTGCACAAAGATCAAGTTGCAGTCTACAACGATGTGCCCGGTCAGCTAGTAACCAGCTTGACGCATGAAGGGCGGAGTCGAACAATCCCTTTCCTCTCGCGCTCTATCTGAGGGGGTTTGTTTTGCATCCTGAAACTCTGCAATGGCGATGACTTTTACGTTTTCCCTGCCTGTTCTGAATGTCTTCATACACCCCATTCGAAGTCCGCAGTGCATGGACAGTCGTGGATCGACAGCTTCCTCCTGACATCTGGGCGGTTGTTTCTGGTCCTTACCTGTGATCTTTTCATGGCTGAAAATGTGCGTAAGCTAACTGAAAAAATCTCTCATCATCTTACGCCGAATCTTTTGTGAACTAGGCTCAACCGATAGGTCTTATTGATGAATAATGAAAATAGGAATTTATTTCGGAACCAAGAAGTGTTGCATACCTCCAACGCTTTAGCAGTACTCTAACTGCGTCTTAAGCTGAAGTCCACACTGAACTGTTGGTCATCAGCCTACTGATAAAGTCTAATAAGAGAGAGACTATAATTCAGTGTTGCCCGCTTTTGGTGTGGACAGGAGGACAACAGTTCGAACGAGGGGGAAGTGGGTGCAAATGCTAAAAATTCAGCACCATCATCTAATTGAGGATTAAATTGGGGACACGTTGTACGTGTGTGTATGTACAATTAGATGCTCCTCACTGGAACAGTCAGTATAGACCATTCTGATAGTCGAATATCACCACCACCAAGACACGTCCCTCAACTCGTGGGTCCTGCCCATTGGGCTTGTTCATACAGAGAAGGGTTGATGACCGCAGTTTGGACGCGGTCACATCCGTTGTTACGTTCGGAGGTTGATGTCAACACCGACGGCTAACATCGACGGCTAACCGGTACTGTTATAAATTTATACATTTGATGACGGCATATTCGCGACATATGTGCGAAACGCAGACAGGACATGCACGCTAGGATACACAGCTAATCAATGGTTAATGCAGGATGCGTTCGGATGACAGGACATCGAAAGTTCGGCTTTACACGGTGTATCACACGTCAGTTTTACTAAACACAGGACGAACAGCAAACGCGGACGTAACTCTCCTTTATATATCGTAGGGAGCATGAGCACTGCAGTAACAGCAATGACCCTCCAGTTTACTCTCATCCATACTTGTTTGTAGCAGTTCTGTTCTGCGTTTTATTTACGGGACTAACCAACTGATGCATAACAGGTACACCTGTTGAGATGTTGAGTATGTTGGCATTTCATGTTCCAGCAAACAGTTTCGTGGGGAAGTGACCAGCCAGATATTTTCATATTAGTTGGATTGCATTCGAACGAGCTAGAAATCCATACATGTCCAGCTTGGAGACAACAGGGTGATGTACAATACTTTTCAGTCTTTAGTCGCTGTGTAAAATTCACTTCACAACACGCCCGGCCACAACTTGACACAGCTCTGACTGCGGGGAGAGAATTCTTTCGTGAGCATCAGCGGGGTTAGAGAGGGGTTAAAGATGCATGAGCCAATACTCACTTGCTTGGAATTACTGTATGCACAATGATTATAAGCTTTGTAAGCAATAAAAATAAGTGAATAAAACGACCTATCCAGTGACCACTTGTGTCTGTCCAGTTGTCTCTTCACCGGGATGTTTATTCTTAGAGTGATAAACCGCATTTGCAGTATAAAAGTGTGCGCGTGCATGTGTCCTGTGGTCACCATGTGCTCGCACTTTATCATGAAGAAACAGTTTTCCGGGTATTCGGTCTGATGTGAATACTCGCAGCGAAGACAACGTTGACTCTAAGACCATGCGTGGGGAGGGGCATTGAAGTGAAGAAAGTCGAGGGCCGCACAAATAGTCTTCTCAGATGGGGTTTCCTCATGGAGTGTTACTCCGAGAGAAGTGTTCACTATGGAAAACTGAAGTTTTGTGGCTAACTTATATGATTCGTAGGATAGAGCGGAGAGTAGGAATTGAATGGTACCCCAGGAGCGCTTGACTGATTCTCGTTACGTAGTTTCGGCAAACAAGTACAGGTACCTCTCAAAGTAAATTTCAAACACTGTGTAATGAATCGGTTGTAAATTGGCTCCATCCAATAGGTGAAGTCGACCTCAAGCGAAACAGTGATCGTGCTAACAGATCAAATTATGTACCTTCTGTCCCAAAATATTCTCAAACTGGTGGTCACGAATCGTTTCACAGAGCTACCTTGGTTTCTTCTGCCTAAGATCATTTTTCTGGAAGTGGCCAACGGAACACGTGATAAGTCTGATTAGAAATTGTGCTCAGCGACATGCACTCATTTTCACGCTGATTTGGTTTTGACTGGAGAAACTGGTAGTGAGTTAACGAAGAGTTTTTAGCAACCTCATGAGCACTGTGTTTCATCTAGATAAATACGCTGCATATTGCTGGAGGATTGTCTTATACCATTAAGCAAAAATGTACGAAGAGCGTTAACCCTTTGTATACATATTGAGCTAGGCTAAACCTTAGTGGGGAATTAGAAATACTACTTACCTGCATGCTTCACGTGATCTTTTCACTGAAGATGTACTGTTATCCTGTCACGTCAGTCAGCGTGTAGATTTCACTTGCTGAAATGGCTGAAAATGGCTGAAAATGACCCAATGGATCGCTCTGAATACAGGTTACTGTGCGTGTTTTCATAGTGCCGCCTATTTGCACTTTTAGACATAAGGCCATATCGGTGTCCAGTAGACACTAGCATCCGAATGCTTCATTTTTACCCAATCTTATTCCCCTCCCTAGTTTTGTTCCCAGAGAGAATATTGGACATTATCAGGCAGTTATGATTTTTCTTTCCGTAAGTGAAACCGGTTCCAGGCCGAGAAGCACTGGACAACCGTCTCATCCTTATCGGGAATCGCCAGCAGTGCATATCTCACGAAATTCCAAGGAGTTTCGAACCCGCAACGCCCCAGCAAGCAGTCTGAACACCCAACAGATCGGCTAGGAGCTGAAGAATAATTGATACGATGAGGGAGCCTGGCATTAGGAGTCAGATAATCATGCCTTACTACCTGGCGCCAAACCGGCTTCTTGCAGCCAAGTGGGCAGACTATTGAGTTATCGGCTCCGGGAATACCCTAAAAACCGCTGTCTCGCGGTTCAGACTTTTAAGTCAGATGCTAGGGTAGGGTCCACGAACAAACCCCACCTTCTACCACTGCCTTGTTGGTCAGAATCTTGAGTCAAAGTCTCCAGATGGGGCACGTCACCTTAATCCCACTCTTCGGCTTGGACACCCGGCGAGTACGGTTACCTACTACGGTCAAAATACTTTTCAAAATAGACTCCGGTGCTGTTCAGGAGGTACCAGCTGTCCGCAATGTCGTCCGTCAACAGTCAACGTCCATGCCACACTCCATACATCCTCGGACTAGTTCAGCCGCTCACTACCTCGTGGGTCAAACCTTAGGTAGATGGCTGGAGATTGGGTACCTGAAATAAGACCCTAGTTCCTGATTCAATGGTTAAAATGCACCACTTCCCCGCACATGACGTGGACCACAATAGCGAATTCGGATGGGGGATGAATAACCTCTACAATTGACTGTCGGGCATGGTTGGACCTACACCTCTTTCTGTTGGACGTTTTCAAGCTCGAGTTTTTAAGGGCTAGGGAACTTGGAAAAAGTTCCGGGGTCAGAAAATATATTCAGTTGCACACTGCTTTGGTTCTGACTGAAGACTCAACCTCTCGTTTATAATAGTCTTCAGCAGAATGTGCTGCACAAAGGCTGCTTCATGTTTCAGGTGGCACGACATTCGACATATCGCAGTGCATTTTCTTGAAGGAACGTGACTTTTCTGGTTGCTGAAAACTCTCCGGCAGCCCATGAGTCGAGGTCTGTAGAAATAATGGACCCATTTTAACCTACCTGGCGACTTCCAAAAACTAGGATTGTCTCTTGCCCCAGTGACCAGGTCAAAACCCTGTCGTCTTCACCTTGGTGTGCACGGTCCGAATTGGGCTGCTACCGCGTGCACAGGCTGTCTCGTTGTCTAACAAGGTCATGCGTCTCTCGATCTTAACGTTGCACCATGTCTACCGGTCCAGAGGGGAATGGCAACATCGCCAGTTTGGCTTACCATTCGCTGCTGCTTTCCAGTGCACTTTTAGGTGTGTCCTAACTTTTTACGAACCAGACAGACAAACCAAGTCGCAGCGTGGAGCTGAAACTTCAGGTAGTGCCTTATGTTGCTTTGCTATGTGGTGAGAGTGTACTTTTACGTGCGTACGCAGTTGCTAGAGCGCATATGGACTTTGAGCCAGAGCCTATCGGCGAACTGTTCCTATCCCGATTAGACTGTCATTCTCGCTTTACTTTCATCTGCTATCGCATTCGGTAGTCTGACTGCATGTGCACTCTCCGCAACGAAACCGGTAATTCGCACAACGGCTGGGTCTTTTGTGTTGCTCACCTGTTAGCTACTCGAAATCCTGTCAACGGAGTTTGACAACTGTTGAACATTGAAGAGACTGCGGTGGCAGTTCGACCCCAATTTTCCTTGAACTTATGGCGAATCCTTGACTCGAGTGTGGCGGATTTTTTTCATGGTTTATTGATGAAGTCAATGTGGTTCAATCAGGATTCTTAAGTCGTACGTTGTTTGTAATGTTCGTCAGGTAGGTACGATGCCCAGCGAATTTTCCTCGTTAGATTCCTCAACAATTAGTGAATCGCTAACTACAGACTATCAGTAGGCACACAGATGAGATGCTAGCCCGTTTCATTGACAGAGACCCAAAGTGTTTCGGAGATTTCATCCAGCAGCACGAAGATAACGCAATCTTATAGGAGTAGCACTTCACTCATAAGGTTTCTGAAAATTCGCCGACAGCCTTATAAGTAGTCTGTCACGTCTGTACAATCTGCTGCGACATCTAGAAAGATAAGGCTGCCTGGTGCAACAAATTCAGTTTAAGAAGAACACCAAACAAGAGAGAGATTCATCTGGGATTCAGGTGTCTCCCATCAAAACCGAATTACTACGCAAACGAGTGTATTTGTCTAATGAACTAATCGTGTCCTCGATTAAAAGTTTTGAGCTCAAGATTCGCATAGGAGATTTCCATCCGGAACGAAATAACTGTGAAGCTTCTCTCTTTTCCTAGACCATATACTGATTACAGTGAGAATGTAGAAACAAGTTTCCAGGACAAGTGACTCCTTGATAGGTTTATTAAAGGTCTTTAATTTGTGTACACTTCGCTAAACTGTCTGCCATCATACTGGATGTGGATTGAGCATAGCAAGAGAGTACAGAAGTTATCAAAGGGCATGGGATTCTATATGGGGAGCGGCACGAGTAATCGATACTAGAGATGTGGAAAGATCAAGGTGAAAATTTAGAGCAGGGGAGCTCCAGTTGGGTGTAAAAAGTGAAAACTGGGTGAAACGGAATTGAGAGTGTTGAACACCGCACGAAAGAAATACAGACGGTGGTGGGCTTCTGGATATGGAGCTGGTTTGGGTCATTGTGTGCCCAGTCATAGCAAGCTTAGGTGAGAACCGTTTCCATTTGGACACACGGGTTCGGTTTTTGTCAATGGAGGGCTTCGGGCATGATAAACGCTCCATGCCAGTGAGTGACAATGTGTTTTATGGAAGAAACTTCCGGCAATCTATCACCTGAGGTTGTTCGAACGCAATGAAGTTCTTTCAACCTTTTTACGAAGGTGAACAACCCGTGCGTACACATACTAAGTAGACTGTTCTTTGCAGATGGTAGCGACACTCACATCTTCTTGGGGTTGTACGTTCAGTGAGCTATGAGGACTGATATGGTGATTTACTGAATATCATCCTGATATATTCTCTGAGAGGATGAGGATGATGGTAGCACAGGTAGCCAGGTTGTCGTTGATTTGTTCACTGAGCTAGGCAATTCGACTGCAAGCGCTTCATCACCAATCAAAGTGACATTGTCAGTGTGTTGTTAGGACGAGGGGCGTAGCTTAGTGATGGGTGTGTGATGGGTCAGTGGTTGTGCTAACTGACACAAATCTACACCCTTTTTCGCTCCTTAACAATGCACCGATGATGTCACCTCAATTGGTGATGAAACGTTTGCCCAGCTCAGCGAACAAGACAACAACCATACGTACTGTTCTTTGGCACAGTGATTCCTGCCACTCCGAGAAGCATTTGGCAGGAACATATTTCTTACGAGGGCATGGTGATTCCGTTTTATATACTTCTTCATATCTTCACTCTCGGTTACAAATACTCACCGAGAGTAAATTTTGTACATTTTGAAGTTAAACTTCAAAGAACTGTGGGCGGTTCTCAAAACTGCCGGTTTTGTACTAGCATTCCGGGTTGTGGTAATATCCAGCTCTCAGTTAATTGACACATCTAGGGAAGCAAGCCGGTGATTTTTTGCAGATATGGTTACAGATTTGATATTGGGATTACATGTGTTTAGATATTTGTTCTGAAAAGAATGGCGTAGCTTGAAAGGTTCGGGCATACAACGGCCCGACCAGATGACACTGGCCATAGGTTCGCATTAGGCTGGAATCACACAGACTACTCGATAAATTTGAGTAGTTTAGTTTATTTAAGCTCAAAGGGGGACACAACCCCGGGCACTTTGATGCATGGATGAACATGTGCTTTGTTTGATACGATGCATCCGGTTTTCACAGCACCGTTAGTCACATGGTTCAGACTGTCGATTCGTAGGCGTCTGTCATATCGGGGAGTTGAATTGTAAGTGTTGAGCCGGCTACTAATGAGAGGAATTTTTGGTTGTGGTTTCCACTAGGGAATTGAAAGCCTTGAAGGTGAAGGGAAGCTGATTTCCAAAGCCGGATGAATCGTTGAAATGACCAGACAGTGAACAAGTCTTGTTTTCCGTGCGTCATTCTGAGACATATGCAACGCAACATATGGCAGCCCTCCCAATAAACAATGTTCTTTAGAATCGCTTGGTCTTACTGCCTACTGAGGGTTACCCTGAAATTTGGGAGGTTTCATTCAATTCATCTTTCCAAAAACACTTGACTATTGCTTTCGACAGTGTGATAGCTCGCCATTACTAGTATGTTCCAGAAAACCGATCTCCATGTATATTCTGCCACATCATCTTAAACTGATGCTAAGAGTCTCATGGAATATCGATGCAAATGAACCCAGAAATAGCCCTTGATACTGGAACGAACTAATGGCCGTATGGACAATATCGTGGACTAGCAATTGAGTTTTCATTTAGGCTACTGGCTTCCGTCCTGATGCACTGTACGCATGCTAGTTAGGAGGTGTAGCGATATAGCGAGATATAGTGATTTCACAACGACTGCAAACCTGGCCGGAAGATTCCGACAACGGAACTAGCGAGCTTTGTAATTCGTTCTACTTCGCAACTAAAATAAACAACCGAAGCAAAATAGAAAGCAAAATAAAGGGAAATGCTCGGGCCAAAGTTCGATAATAAGGCTGATTTCATGCATTTTCAAGATAAGTCAAAGGGATTTTTCACAATGTTGCTGTCGAGTTAGCCAGTAGTAACGAACAGGAGAAGAAAACCAAGAGGAATGTGGGAATAGGTAGAAGCATGCAGGAAAACGTTTTGTCTGATTGACGTAGCTTGCTTGCCGCACAATTTTTCCCTCATACTTCAGTTACTCACAAATATATCTACAGAATTATATAGGCAGATACGTTGGAGAAACTTTACATGTGATAAGGCTGATAACATGATAACCATGCTTTCGATATGGACCTATCAGGAATATGACCCACTACAACTGCCGGCAGTTCTATTTTGGGAGTTTTTGGGTAGAAAGATGAACAGCTACAATCCCCCCAATCCGCGTTTATTTGTAGATGCGGAATTTTTGACTGTTGTGAGGAAGCTTGTTGAAGGTATTGCCAATGTCAAGCGGAAACCGTGTTAGCATCTATGCGTTACACAGTGACACCAGTTTGTAGCTAGGCGTTCAGAAGATCAAACAAGCAGAATTCAATTCGTTCTTTTCAGTCTTACAGAAAGGCTGGAAAAGAAGGATGCAGTCGACGACGAACTTTCAAATGAGATTCCCTTCGGCCAATCTATGTCTAAGTCACAGCGAACGAAAGAAATTTCTTCTAGCCTTTAGGAAGATGTGGTACTAATTAGCAGGTTGATGAAAACCCTCTAATCGCCCGCCATTGGTACTGCCTTCTAGAAATCACCGGATGGACATTCTTCGAAATTCCGCCAATATCACTTTATAATTAAACGGAAAAAGCCGGATACATCTGGAGTTGAATACTATTTGACAAATTAAGATGGTGTTTCCATGAGTTTCAAATAAGTACAGATGTAATATCTCGTTTACAATATTCTTCAGCCGAACGTGTTGCACAGAGGCTGCCCTGTGCCTCGTTTGGGCTGATATTCAATATATCGGAGTAGTCCCCTTCGACTAAAATTCCGCGGTAGCCAGCCACCGGTTTTGGTTGGGTCCCATTTGAATCTCTAGTTAACACACAGTTTCAACATCACCTATGTCCGTTAAGGTTTAATTACCTTTACGCGAACAAATTTTTGGATAAAACGCCTGATAAAGTTATTGGCTAGCTGTTCAGCAAAATCGCAGTGCGAGATCATTGTATGCATGGATGAGGACGTAATATGGAATAATTTTGAACGTAGGTGTAAGTCGAAGTGAACGTCACTCTGAATGCAGAAACCATTCAGAACAACAGCAACGACACGAACAGCAAAAACAACCACAAATACAAACACGGCTGCAACGACCTTAGCAACAACAGTAATTCTACGGTAATGGTTTGACTATATTGACAAACTCTTCAAAATGCAACGAACATTCCTAAGAACCCACTTAGTCTCGAGTTGAACGGATAATTGACTCTTTGCCTCTGTATCCCTGAATTTCTCTGCACTTTCTGCGCTGACAACCATCGACGCTCTTATGTATGTACGTAAATGGGCTACAAAGTGTTGTTTGTCTTTTAGGTAACCTGTACTCTAGACATGCAGCCTTCCTCAAATTTTGACACATCTGCTATGACAGGATTGGCTAGGCTCACAAGTTGCGGAGTCCTTGGTTTGTCCTGCTTCTCCGATCGGAATTCAAAGAGGGATGCACTGTTAGCGTCGGCAACACCGTGAACTTGTCCAACGTGTTAGCCGGCGCGATCAGGTCTGCGTGTACCTAAAGAGTGCTTGGTTCATACGATCGACGGCACCGCCGTCGGTGAGTCAATAAAGTGCGATATCAAACATGATGCGACTCTTCGCATCCTCCGTCTCACTCTACCTATAAATCCATTTAGATCCAATCGTTCAAAACACTTTAACTACTCAGCGGGCTCAATCCTATCATGTCCACTGTAGCCTACAATTTTTATGCACATTGGGATAAAAGAATAAGGTAGGGAGACGTTAATGTTCCCAGTTTAGAAAACGTCACAAAACTCATCTCGTTATGAACACACAGCGGGCACTTCTGGTTGATATAAGCAGAAGACTACATACCGTGTCTCGCTGATGCATTGGGATGTGGGCTTATTACTGAGACATGTTTTGCAAACATTCTGACCATAGGCTTTAGGTACTACCTGCTGAATTTCATCCGGCTCGATACAAACTTTCTGTTGACATTCGGACAAATGATAAGTTGGTAGGCAAACATTTCGTGAAAGTGTAAAAGAGACCCCATGAATTACGGCAGTTGAATAGGGCATCAGGTAAACCACCGTTTTTTTCTATCGAAAATACGTCAAAGTTAATCGTCAGAGCTGTGATAGTCACCATTCTCCTGGAACAGCATAGTTTCTTTTCTCATCTAGTCCGCATGATCGGTGTCTACTGGATACTGTGCTTGTTGTATCTACTAGACACCGATCATGTGGACTAGATGAGAAAAGAAACTATGCTGTTCCAGGAGAATGGTGACTATCACAGCTCTGACGATTAACTTTGACGTATTTTCGATAGAAAAAAACGGTGGTTTACCTGATGCCCTATTCAACTGCCGTAATTCACGGGGTCTTTTTTTACACTGTTTATTACAGGTGCCGAATTCGCCGAGCAGAAGTTTAAAGAGCATGAACCGAGTAGCACACACATTTGTGCCTGCATCACGCGCACGCTGAGCTCAGTTTTGAATAAATTAGCAAGTTTTAAAGTTAAGTCAATCGATTCTACTTAATGAGCTGACAGAGTTAGAGGCTGCAGATCAAACGTGTTTTATTTGGTCGTACTCTCGAAAACACAATAGGCTGACTACACAGCTCGAATGCTAAGCAGATAGTAGTGTTTGTAAGAAGGCAACTTCAGTGATAGCGGTGACCGCATTTAGATGAGCTAACTGACGAATAGGTCTTAGAAATCGAAATCTTGGGACTAACTTGCCAGTGAAATAAAAGCTGAGAAAATTTACCCCGTTTGATACAAATACCCATCTGCATGTGAGGTATGTTCAACTAATCAATGTGCTCGGGACATAGGGCTTCCAAATAGAGTGAGATAGCGAAGCTTTATTGTAACTTGTTAATTCTGTTAATACAAGTTAGCAACGAAGTTCTTCAGTTTACAGATAGATTTTTTCAAAGCAGGTCCGGACAACTGCAAACTGCAGAGGTCTGTTATGTACGAGCGAGCCTTCCAAAATTGTATTCTTCTGTTGGTGAATTCAAGCTACTTTCAGCCCAAAGCGTGATCGTTTGGGAGATTGTGTGAGAGGCTGTCATCATATCACACCTTTCCTCGCTCATTCCTGGCCACTCTGTCTTCGTCAACATCTACGATTTCCTGTCCTCTTCATTCGAGCGGCGGTTTTCAGAAATAATTCGGTTTCCTCCTAATGGTTCTATTATCTTTGCTGAATGCTCAAAAGCTGTGTACTAAACCTCAGTTTATTTGTTATACTGCTGGAATACATTCGAACCCTTTCTCTTGGAGTGCAGGTGTGGTACCTCTCACTACAATGACCGTGGACATATTTCTGGCACGTTCTTCATTCATATAACCACTTCAGTGTTTGCTGTGGGTTACATGCACTGGATGCTAACAAGTTGGCCACTGTGGACAAAAGTGTGTGATTTTGCCTGTGGTATGGTCACTCTACTGGCCTGTATTCTTGGTGTTTCCTTTTGTTCCAGCAACAAGGGGGTGTGGATCTTTTCTTGCGTTCCAATCATTGAATGTAGTTTGTGGCTATAGCAGTTGTGATAAGCCGTAACACCTTTTCGGTGTCTAGCTACCGTGCCACGCGAAAGAAGCACGATAGTTTGGATACTGTCAGGTTGCCCAAGCCTAGACAGGGGAAGTCGAGAGGCAGAGGTCGGGTTCGAACCACGGACATTCCAGTCAGTAAATCCGCGCTCTAACCAATAAGCCATCTCGTTTCAAGTCATGATAAGGGTTGCTTGAAACACCACTTTCCCCGAAACGTTCTAAGCTCTGTATCCACTCGTAGGGGGGCAGGGTTCCATGAACAAAATACTGGGCATACCGTAAGACCTCATGTTGTTGATATAGCTGTTCCAGTGGTTGGTTTAAAAAGCACCGTAGCCGTTGATCACTACACATAGCGCTTCTGGTTACACTCAAAATGATACGCTGCCACAGGCGGCTTGGAACCGCTGTGATAGTAGCTGAGATATGTAACTTCTGAATTGCACAATGCTTCCTTGAATTCCGCGTAAACCAGTTACTGTGGAAAGTAACACAGAATGGCATTCAAATTTATTTGGACTCAGACAAGTAATTTGTTAGACACAATAACTAAGAAAGCTTTCGAAGTGGACTTCATGTTCGACAGGTGTTTGCCTGAATATTCGTTGGTCGGCAGCAATAAGGATCGCACCCGAGAAGTTTACCAGCACGGGATAGGCGTAGTTTGGAATATTTCGGCCCGATTGAAAGGCTTAGCCATCTAAATCTACCGAAAAGTGTTAGACGTAGTCAGGTAACCTGCTCGTTCATCAAGTTTTATTTTCCAAGAGGCAGACCATAGATCAGGTATGTTGAATAGCTTCGCCTGATACCGATCTGGAAGTATATCGTCCAGTGTTTGGGAAGCAGAACAGTTTCCAGCGGCCTAGGATCAATACAAATTCGCAATGTGATTGCTTTCTTCGTAAATATTGCTTTTAACTGATCTAGTCAGTCAGTTTACAGTTAGCTGTATGACATCCAGTGCTGTTAGGCGATTCGACCCAACATTCGACGTTCCACATAGTACTGCAGGAAATTTTGTCCCGGTAATGCTGCGGTACTGCACAATCTACGAAGGACAAGCTGACTTCTGGTGAGCACCACAGCTCATCAACAAAAATGGTGATGTAATTTCACATAATGTACGACGATGTACGACGAACAAACAGAAATGTCACTATTAATTGTAATTAACTTGAAATGCTGACAATTAACGTGAGCTTTCCATTGTTCGTCAGAAATCGTTGGGGGTTTTCAGGTTCAGACGCGTCCTTTGGATGGACTTGAAATGCATGACCTTCCATTTTCAAAGAGTGGAGTCCACAAGCGATAACGACAGGTTCCGTGCGTAGTGATCAGGAACGTCTGCAAATAAACCTAACTCCAACTGGTGTTGATAGTGTTACCCTCAATAAGCAGGTTAACATAGGCTCCTATCTACCGGTTGTTCTTCGCTATACTGATGACAAGTTACTTTGGTTCTCCCTGGACAGTTCTTGTAGCAGCTCAAAGGATGTGGACCAGCTGGTGACTCCCATTAACAACTTCACTGGCCGAGAGAGAGGTGAAGGTATTTGAAAGGCTCCTTCATGATCCCTTCTCACAAATGGCCAGAATGATCGGGTCAAAAATCAGACTTTCCTGCAATCGAAAAACCGTAAAAATAAATGGGGTTCATTTTGTTGACTGTTCGTTCCTGACGACAGGTCTCTGAAGGAAAACGGAATGTTTCGAACGATTTGTTCACTCAACCTAGACAAGTTGTCTCCTGTCTGGGGTTTTCACTTACTTTGTGGGCGAGCTGATGGACAGTCTTCCTCAGCTGCCGGTGTTCTTTTGACCCTGTGCCCAAAACAAGGAAGCCGACATCATTCCAGAGATTTCCTTTCTCTGCAAACTTATTTTTGTCGGCAACAGTCGGCGGTGCCTGTGATGGAAAGGTAATCGAATTCGGTCCACTGGCCGACGAGTTTAACTCTGACACCTTATCAAGGAAGGCCACCTTGTTCGCAGACTGACTTCAGTTCTAGCCGCGTCTCAAATTGCTGAGGTAAAAGCAACCAGTTATATATTGTTGAGTCTTCTAACACCACTCTTCTACATTTCAGAAGGTAATGGCCGGTGAAACGTGTGAGAGTTTATCAACATATGTGAGCACGTCGCACCCCTCGTCAAGACAGACGCACCACAATACCCTACTAATTGTTAGGGCTCCTTTTGAAGGCATTTGCCTACGCTTGTTCATGGTCAAAAATTCTGCCAATCGGTGATGTTGCCATGATACTACCTGTTGTGACTGCAATGAATATGCAAAACACCGTCGGAAGAATAGGTGCTTTATGTGACTGACCTTAATGGAAAAGGCACATGGATTAGAACCGTTAGGCATTGCCAAGTGGCTGCGAACTATGACCAGTCGAGTGGATCGCCTACGGCAGAGAAAAAACAATCGGAGTGATGTAAGACAAATAATCGATAGTACGAAGTCTGGAGGTCACACGTTTGTGAGGGGTAGATATGAGTGATTAGTGTTTGTCCCTGCGACCTTTTTCTGTTAAAGAGGTTACAATACACATATAGCTTGAAGTTAGGTAAAACATCCAGTCGTTGGATCGGTGACCGTGTGCACCTTGAGTATCCGCCTTCGATATGGTCTGACATAGCAGCGCTGGTTTGCCTTCCGTGGACTCTAGATTTAGTAGTATGAAGGTACTCAGAAACAGACCAAGAGGCAGGTGATGAGTATTGCTCAAATAACGGTGTCTGCTATGATTTGTATGTCACGTGTGCAATCCAAAGTCTTTTCGGATTTGATATAAAACATTCCCAATTCGCCTGATAACTTTTCCTGGGATTCGCTACTTTACGTATCCGCTTAAAATGTAGAATGAATCTTCTGGCTTGAAAATTCCGTAGTTTATTGGAATGTATATTTCGGGGCTCGCACAGTGTTTGTGTTGGGTGGTAGCTTTGCCTACCTCAAAACACCTCTGCAGGTGATCTGTTACCTCACGCAGCATTGTTGGGATTCAATCTATGAGTATGCAGAAAGCTATTAAGCACCAGCATTCTCTTCCTTGTTACTTTTTTTAGCATAATTCTTACAAGAATAACAAGACGTTCTGTCCATTGGACTGTGGAACGTGGTTCGTGCTTATGGAATTGCAACAGGTTAGAAAAGCAGTGAAATAGAACTGCGCTTCGTTATCGGACGTTATGAGCTGAAGAAACTTACGAACTAGGAGCAGGGACCGATGGTGATTGATATGGTTGCAGACGTCATGCGAATAACTTCCAACCATTTGGATAATGCACAACAACGATAAAATAATACTGCCCTTGACGGGATCCGCGAAGTCCAAATGAATGCGAGTTCAGGGACTACTTGTCCCTAGCCAAGGTTAGGGCTCTACTGCGGGTGTAGCCTTTGCAGCCATAGCACAATTATGGCAACGATGCACCGGAATTCCCATATCTCTATCGATGTTCGGCCAGTGAGCATAACTTCTAACAATTGACTTCATAAGGGACATTCTAGGGTGACCAAATGATGGAGTACTAGGGCTCGCATGGCCTTGTAATAACCGCGCGATCTCAGAGTAATAGACATCAGCCTACGATCGTCAGCGCATCGTTCTCAGACAGAAAGACCTGCGTTTATCACTGCTAGCTCTAGATGGCCATCTCAAACGAGGAAAAAATATCGCACGCCGCAATACCAAGTCTAAATTAATCGCGTGCTGAACTTTCTGAAGGATAATCGGAAGATTTCGGACAGAATCACCCAACGTGTGCCTCACGTCGGCGTTCATGCTGACCGATATTGTGACCCTTTTTTCCGGTATTCGATTTATTATCGTTCTGAGGAAGAGACACCATGGGGGATAAGCGTGACCAAAACTGGAAGCTAATGTATAGTTTATCGTGAGCATTAATGTTACAATCAATTAGGAACAGACAGATTAGGAACAGACATTCTTGGAGCCAAAAATGGATAGCAGTGTCCTGTGCATCGGACGAAGTGGCGACAGCGAAGCACTTTACAAATTGTTTTGGCTGCACAAACTAGAACAAAACCCTTTTTCTCTAGCTGTCTATAGTGTCTCCCAGTTGGAGTGAGAAAGTGAAAAGCATGACGCGGTAAATTTGTGAAGAATGACAGCACCTATGCCGTAGTCAGATGTGTCCGCTGCAACAAGGATGGGAAGAAAACTCACCAGAATCTACCGGAATATTTGTAGTTCGGGTACGTTCAATGGTGGGTGATCAGGTAGCCGTCGATCTGTTCGCCGGCGAAGTGATTACCCTCCAAGGATAGCGAGATTATGGTAAGAGTGAGTCAGCAGAAATTCAGAACCTCGAATCTTCTTGATGCGGACAAATGCAGACTGACAGGCTGATGATGTTGTTCTGCAATAAACTATCTAGGGGTGTTTGTAATTCGTGCACGTTGACTACCAAACTATTGCCGTAATTGGCCAAACGAAGGGAGGAATGCACTGTTGATTTGTCGGTTGGAGGCGGAAACTGTTCAATGGCAACGGTTTTTGTAGAATCAGGAAGACCTCCAACAGAGTTTATGGTTGGTGCAAAACGTTCGTGTTTTTTAATACGTAAGAAGAGGCCGTACTACGGTGTAGGAGAAAGACAGTATTCAAATCCTCAGTGTGAAGATAATTTGAGTGACTGATGATGACAATGTCATCCATATGCGCCACGACACATGGTATATCGAATAACGTGGTGTCCATTGTTTTCTGGAATATTCTAGGAGCAGCAAGCGAATGTACTAACATAGATCATGGTGGATGTTAACTGGTGTGGATTCGTTAAGGTCATTCTACACCTCTCCTCGGAGATGAGCCTCCCAAATGTCCACCTTGGAGAACATGATGGTTCAGTTAATTATTGTAACAAGTCCGCCAGGAATCGGTAACAAATACTGGTGCCTCTCCAGGATACCGCCCGAGCTTATTGAAAAACCTACGCACCTGCGCACGCGAACGTTTGCTTTTCGCAAAACTACAATCGGTGCTGCCCAGAAGGAATAACTAACGTGTCGGATGACGCCCGTCTTTATTAGCCGATCAACATATCTATCAGACTGTAGTATAGCTGAAAAGGCTCCAGGTCTGTTTGGAGGAAACATGGGTTTGATGCCTGACTTTAGGTACAAAACGTCTTTTGACTCGGGCAAAGATGTTGCCATACTTAGTTTGCAAATCTTTGGGAGCTTTAAAACATGAATGTGCGCCTACCGTTGCAACATTACACAATGAGTGATCAAACTTTGATTATGAGTCAGAGTGATCACATACAGACTCCACAAATCTAACTGTTAAATCCAGTCAACACCAAAGTGGTTTAGTACGTGCGTCTAAGGTACAGCAATCACCAAAAATTTAAAAGTCATGAAATGAAAAACTGCATTGTAACTCACCCAGAAAAGGGATTTCATCCCCACTTGCATTGCGAGCAGAGTGAGCTGCTGGAAGACTTTCCCAAAATTTATTTTAAATGGTTGTGCTCTGTAGGATCACCGGAAGGCAGTCGATGAGAATGACCATGCACTTTTTTATTGCAGCGTGGTTAGTTCCGGATGTAATGAACACAACTTTTGAATGTCCCCCTATTCTTACTAGAACTGGGGTGTTGTCTTGTGGGAGAGCTCACCAGAAATGGCTTTCTTTGTGACCCTTTCGGTTACGCACTTGACACTGATGGAAACGAAAAGGATAGGACCGGACAAGAGGCGACGCTGACGGCGAACGGGCAGATCTTGGCGTGCTTTGCAAATTCAAACGACCTGGGTTTTTATGATCGTATCATCTCTGGTGTTTCCCCTACTACTGTAGCACTGGTAGAATCAAGGCCTATCACAAATACCAAGGTTTTGAACTTTTTGTCAGTGAACTCGTGCAACCGAAAGCTTTCTTATTCCAAGTTTACACGGCCAACTTACGAAAAGATGTCTTCACTGGACCTGTGGAGTATCTTCATGCAAAGATATCGAATATTAAATAGTGATTTCTGCTCACCAAATAAGTCTTCGAGTTGGGAAGTTGTTTTCACCAAAGAAAACTCCCCGTGGATTCTTTGCCAAAACGCAACTGCAGCATCAATCATGTTTATCTGGTTACATTTTCTGCATCAGAGGACGAATTTTCATCTCTTCGTTGATATTTTGACCTGTATCCATTCTTGTAAACTTTGCAGATAGTGGAACACCAGAATACCGACACCGACGTTTCCTCTAGATGAGCTTTACTCCCCGACGTTATGCTTGTGTTGCTGATTGACCCCAATCTGGAGAAGACAGTTTCCATCAACATGATCTACCTCCGTTTCTGAGCTCATGTTCAGGGATGTTCATAGACGGGCTGAAGTAATTTCTATCCCATCCTCAGTGTTAAGGTTGTGTAAGCTGCTGTGACGTTAGACTGTTTGGCCGACTAGTGTGCTGCTGAATCCCCCTCCGCAGACAGAGAGAACCAAGGTCAACCCGGACGTCAGCCACGTGTGAACAAGTAACGAAGGGAGATATGGCGTGTAGCATCAACTACACGACAACCAGTAGTGGATAGCAGACCGGATCGCTTGCTAACATTTAGTGTGGAATAGTCGGCAGATATCAACAAACGCGAGAACACCCATACACAAACTGTTCACGCAAGAAGTGCACTTAACAGACTGTTACACTACCTTTTGGTCCAAATATCCCTTGTTTGTGAAAATAGTGTTCCTTATAGGGATTGCTGGTTGTTGTTGGTCCTCTGTATTACTTTTGCAAAGGACCTTCGGTTCAAATTTTGGATAAACTTGAGTCCAAGAAATGCATTCAAAACGAAAGCTGGTCGTTTCCGACATCAGAAGGTCGGCTGAGATTAGGTCCTGTAAGTGAAGTCATTCTATGCTGAAAAGCCGAGAAGCACTGTCTAGACAGGAAATAGCCCCTGTGTACGTGCGAGTTGACGTCACTGCCTATCAGCTGCTCGTGACCAAACGGTTGTGTTTCGACTACTAGCCGGGAGTTCGCAAGTTCGATACTCTTTGGATTTTCACGGGGTGCGCACTGCTGATGATTCCCAATAAGGATGAAACAGCTGTCCTGTGCTTCTTCGCTTTTCAGCACACACAAATCAGTTTCACTTGCGGACCAAAATCTCAATTGAAAACCACCAAATCTCCCCGCACTACTATCACTTAGAACACTGGATACCACTATCCCCAGCAGTCCCAATATCACTGATAAATTTAGCGGACATATTAGGCTGCAGAGTCGACTGCTAAACAATGTTCTAGCCATTCAACAGAAGGCATCGTCGGACCGATGATTAGAGCGAATGCTTTTTAGCTGTAGTGCTAAGTAAAACCAAGAAACTGAATCGAAAGTGGCCAATCTATGCAGGCAAGAAAATGGGGAATTCGTTGAAAACTGTTACGTTGCAACAAAGTTTGATGCAGTTTCCACAGGTTAAATGAAAAATGCATAGTCAAGTCACTGGTAGCATCTTTCTTGTGTTGAAGCTTCATTAACTGCCTACATAGAAAAGTCAGATTTGCTTCTGTTTTCCTCAATTCCTTTCAGTCAAGGGTCTTTCGGGTTGGCAAACCAGCCACTTACGTCTTCTCCCCAAGTGTTACTATCCGCACTTCCAATCCACAACATTTTTGAGTGACTGCAACCCCACTGAGGTCTTTTTTCTCCGTAGTTAACGTGTGCACCTATTAAAAAGATTAATCATCTCAAAGGATGCACAAAATCTTCCGTAATTATCTATTCCAGTTTTGACTGTCAAGGTCTCAGTAGATTCTCAAGGTCAGTTCATCTTATCAGAATTGCTTTGTTTACTACATGTTTAGTTCATCTCCATATGTAGCGATCAACTCATTATTTTTCCTAAACTTTTATCGGCGTTTTTAAAGGCTACCAAGAGCGGCGTACTTTTACCCGCCGATTACATCATTTACGATCCGAAGGACCTGGAAAGCAGCAGTTTGTATGACGTCGAAAGTATCCTGATGTTGATAACTGTATTCTCGCAAAGAGTGAATAATTTGCGCGCTCACTAGAGGGACAGCTACACTTTGTTCTTCTTTGCGTCTAAAGAGAGGATACTAGGGGAATAGCGGCTCTCTAGAGAGTGACTTCTCTTAAGGAAGGAGCTTCACGCTTGCGACTCTTGTGGCCTACCTCCGGAAGGACCGCTTTTAAAGAGGTTATTACAACCAACTTCTCAATATCGACTTGTTCGAAGATGGTTGACGAATCGAAACTAAACCAGCATTACTGAGCTCGATGGTTGCAAAAATGTGCACTGGTTTTGTTGACAAGATGTTTCCACAAAAAAGAAGCAACTTGCAGATTAGTCCAGATGCCCTGTGACCTGTTTTTTTGCTCGTCGTTGCCTCACATGACTCATGCTTCAACTAGAGACCATGAAAACCCGCGTTCAGGTTCAGCTTGGCTATGCATATAGTGCTCTACGCACAGATTTGAAAATAAGCACTACATTCTAAAGCTAAGAATCGTGGATAAATTGTACTGTACAGTTATTTTTTATGTTATAGATTTCGTCCTGAAAAACACGAATTGCCAAGAAACAAGTGATTTCAATTGTATTCGGTGTCCTCACAACATTTGAGGTGGGTTCGAAAATATATCCTTCTGGATTGTGATTGAACACTTTTTCATTCAGCCATGAATGAGTGATAGTCAGCTATTTCCATCTAGGGAACAGGGCGCTATCCCTTGAGAGGATTAGGGCTTGCACACTAAATAACAGCTAAAGAACGTTCCAGAGGAGGAGCCTTTCTTGAAGTTTTACTGTGACCTACAAGGATGATTGTGCAAAACTCCAGCACAGCTGAATCCCAAACATAGAAGAAGAGACGATTAATATCAATAAATCGCTAGTAGTATTATTATTCTTAACGTCAAACAGGTCAAATCTGCACATCGAGCAATGGGACAAAAGCGCAAATAACAGAAATCGGCTGAGAAAAAATCCTGTGGACTAAAACGATCGCAAAAGGTTGGGTTAAAAAAAGAAAGGGGGTTAGGTGTTGTGGGTTTGGGTTTTTTGTGTTCTGATAAAACTCGTTAGGTTTACATACATACTGAACTATGTATACTTTCCATCTTCACTGTGGCTCCTGATCGCAAGTTTGATGTTGCGGTTTTTTCGAATCAGATGACGTCTTACCAACATTTCGACCCGGTCTTAGACGTTTGTAGGGATTCGGAAGAATGGGGTGGGCGTTGCTGAAATGCCTTCCCAAGTCCCAACTCCATTTGTAGCTGGTAGAGCAAACGGAACAGACAAATGGACGAGAGGTTGCATGTACCATCACATGTTTTTGCAACTCTGTAGGCCATTTTGCGGTATAATTACAACGGGGGCAAGGATAGCCTTTGACTCCTTGCCCATCACGCCGACGGACTGAAGATGAGACATCTGCCTGTGAGGGAGGTGAGTGACAGTTTTTCGGAGAGTGCTTGGGTCCCGGTTCCAGAGGAGTCTTTGATTCTGGACTGTATGATGTTGTGATACAGGAAGATGTGGGGCTTAGCATTGAACTGGTCGATTTGTAAGTGGAAGAACATAGTTCATGTCCACCTGTATCACATTGAGCTTCGTCCACTTTCCGTTCAGCTTGGTCATCTGGGCTTTGTTTTATCTCATCTGTTTCTGAAATGTCAACAGCTAGCTTTCCAGTGGTTTCCGATCGTAGACGATCCAGTTGTGCCTAGAACCAAGAAAGAAATAATGGTCAGTGCCTATCAGTAGTCAGGGCTTTCATCTATCTAGCTAAACTTAGTGATCGGCGGTATGTATGCGGGCGTGCAAGTTTGTCACTCATTTGGGCCTGTGAACCAGCGTACCGAAAGCTTTGTGGCGGGGCTACAACTGAACTTCTGTGACCCTAAGGAAGTGCAATTTGACTAACGGCAGAACACTGTGTTAGCGATTCGTGATCAGCGTTCTGGTAATGCAGGCCTCTTCCTACCGGAAGCGGATACCGTTGGGTTCAACCGTCAGGTTGTAGGCATTGTATATTCTGTACGTATGGTTTACAAGAATCACTGTGCTTGACAAATAAAGGTAATCTTATAGAATGCCACTGAAAAGGAACGAGGAGAGAACTTTTAAATGGACACGATAATGAGACAATTTTAAAAGGCCTAGTGCAGTGAAAACTTGAGCAGACGTGCCATGTTTGTTTGGGTCTCTAGCCACCAACAGTCGTTGTCTCATAGGTCCCAACCAGGAAATCTATACATCCCAACTGATGGTGACCCCAGATGTACGGACCCTCGTAGTTCACGGCCAGGCTGTTCGTCGACCTCCCTGACTTCCTTGGTGATCTGGTTCGGGATACGCTGGAAGAGCACACCGTGTCAGTCTTTGAGGTTTCATCACTGTTACGCAACCCACCCAGTGGACCGATAAAGGTTGATTGGAACTTTTAACTCGACCATTATGCATCCAAGTTGAGTTACTCACATGTCGCTGCCATCAAACGCAGGGATGCTCACTGGCAGAGAAACAACGAATATCTTGATCACGTTAACAATACCTGAACACGGCCCCTTATTAAAAACCTTATAAGTCAGCGTCATCAGAAGTGATGCAGGTTGCTGAAAGCAGCGTTGGGCTTTTCGATTCAAGAAATACTCTCAGTTCTCATGTCTCCGTTTGATGGTGTTCGGTTTACAAAATATCCGATTTACGGCAAGTGATGGGGAGACCAAGTTGCAGTCCTGACCAATTCCGAACACTTTGACGGTGAGAAAGACATTCGACTAATTTTCGCTGCTAACAGGTTCAGGTGCTCTGCACTGTCCACAGATCATCTTATTTTTTGTTATTATTTATCGTCAGCATGGCCGAATTCCTCCAGCAAAAAGTCCAGCAGCACCATCAGTGAATGGAAATCACGCAGACCTCGGCGTCCCATCAATCAAAAACGAGACAAGAAACAGGAGATAGAACATACCTGGTGAGAATCGTACTGGGTGCTGGTTGTGTACACAGACTTGACGGGGTATTTCCTTGTACAGCGTCTTGAGAAAATTCACTAATCCTACCGGCTCCCCGTACTACTGGACCGAGCTGTGACAATTTTGATGGCGTTCTGTAATAATCGAATTGATATAAGATCATCCACGTTGAAAACGCAGCTCGCTCTTCACAAATCAGAAATTCAAGCATTTCGGTGAGTTTCAGAATAATGACTACAAAAATCCTTGGCGCTGATCGCATAGGGTCCATTTCACGGTGTTTTATATGGCTGGATCCGGAAGTTCCGGGTTGGAAAGTCTACGGCTTTGCCACAAAGAACCTTTTATAAAGATCGTTGGACAATTATTGACTTGCAATATCTATCCATGTATTTGTCTCTTAGATGCTTCCTTAGACCATATAGGTTTCCGAACCACCACTGCTTACGCGGTAGAGTTTACTTGTTTAGTTATTTCCACTAAAAACGGCGTCATTTTACCGTGTTGATGGCTTTCCAACTACCCCTGTCTGGCCAATCCCCGATCTTGCTCCCCCGGGCTTAGCTAGTTGCACACGCAGTTCAGCAGAAACAGCGTAAGGACCCGTCGAAACAGTTTGATGTGACATGCAATTCCGGGAACGGATGCCAGCCAGCTGCGTGCGCGTATGATAGACAGTATTCATCTCCAGAGGTTTCAACGTTGTTTTGGGTCTGCCGGGCCACGTTCGCATCCTCATAGACTGTTTGTTTTCTCATTCACATAGGCATCAACGCCTAGCCGATAGGTTGGTAACTGCCACCGTATACTTTGCTCTGTAATTCAACGTGTAAAAAACTGTCGTTATGTGCTACCAAAACTAAGTGGTCCTCAACACCTCTCCTTGCGTCAGTGCTGGAACAGCCCAGCAAACACACGGCGGGGACATGGTAAGAAGGTTTTTAAGCTCAGAGCTCACCTTCATTAGGCAAACTTTTTTCTCATTTCGGGTAGTTCCTGCGTGGAATAACCTTCCTCAGACGGTTGTCCACGCTCCCTCTAGAAGTCAGTTAAAAACACAATTAGACACTTATTTCCGCGAGTCCTCGCACTGGCAAGCATACTGCTCCGCACTGAGAACTTAAAGTGCAGTGCTACACCCTTTTTTCACTTGTGCCTTTCAGGTGAACGACAGCCGCTGAACGACAAGAAGATAACCACCCCGGGAAACTTGGGCGAAAGCCTCAATCCTGTGTATCAATCCGTGAATCCGTGAATCCGTGAAAACATTGTATACTGTTGCATTTCTTTGCATGTTTTGTGGGAGGTTTCGTTGAATTTTATACAGAATTCTGCTGCCTTAGTGGCATACTGTCTGTTGATCTGACTGTTGACTGCGAGCTCAAGTTTCGTGTTACCAGTCTGGTGCCGTTGTAGTTGGTTGCAGAATCCATTTACATCACTCTTTTTTGGACGATCCCCTTTCTATCCTGTCGTTATTATTCTGGTTGGCTCACATTAAGCAGAAGGAGCACTGGATTTGAGTTTTTGCCCTTAATAAAGCTCGCCAGCAGTGCACAAATTTGGCTATGCAAGGACTGAACCCAGGGCACCTGACACGCGTCCGGCATGTCCTGGCTCGCTTTGCATGTGAATTCAAAGGTGGTGTAACTTCTGACAAATTTGAGGGAAATCTATGGAAAAACGCAGTTCATTCTGTGTTCTTGTGTGCAAGTAAAGCACCAACAAGGCACCGCGGTACTGTCCATTACATGTACATCTCTTACACGCGGTTCCTGAGGTGGATGATCCGTTTAGCCTGCACTGAAAGAGTATCAGAAAAAGGGGTTCCTCAGCAGACGCACCACACCTGTCCACAGGCGTCCTGCCTCTAAATTTCTCCTTTTTCTGTTTTCCCCATGAACTGACAATTCGGGTTTCCGTTTTGTGCTAATACGTCCCATTCTACTCCTCATAATGCTATATAATCGTGAAACTTATTTTGCCACCGTAGTACGACCAACAGCTCATTTGCCTCAAATAACGGTTATTTAGTGTCGGTTACCACTTGTATCAATTTCTGCACACAAAAGTATCCAAGAAGCTAGGCTGTCGATTGATTTTACCTATTTCATTGGTATCCTGTAAGCCTTCTCCAACTAAAACATGAACATCTCTCAGAAAGGTCAGATTCCTAAAAGTAGCTCCAGAACGCCAGAAACCTAGTGAGACCCTAAAACTCCATTAAAATCTCTAAAGGAAAGCTGGCAAGCATCCAGGCCAGTTAATCATTCAATCAATTCAGCAAAAGCCGATGAGTGTACAGGCACGCCAGAGAAGCACGACCGAATGTGATCAACGTTCAGGCATTTCATATTAGCGCAATCAATGTTGATGAGTGCTCACTAAACGCTTACCAGATAGCCTGGATCAATGTCAGAAAGTGCCCTTTAAATAGCGCGGGCCCGTTGTAACTTTTGCACTCGCACACACTCGCTTATTGCAATAAAGCCGTTGTGTTCCTTGTCGATGAGTCTTGGTCCGGCACCAGGCAATGGAACGGGAACAGCAGTCATACATAACAACACCAGTGCTAATAGACTCATTGTGAAACACTTCATACCTAGACAGATTTCGGGATCATGCTACAGTAATCTTCTCAGGGGGGCCTCCTTCTAACAGGGGGGAAGCACTTCTTCAGACGTCTCCTAAGAACGGTCACAGTTAACGTTCCTTTTACTGATAGCGGTCTGCCCTGATAAAGGCTATGCACTGTCACCTGTTGCAGTGTGTCACCTGATCAGTCACTGAGTCATTTGAAAATATAAAAGAGTATTTTCAAATTCAACAAGCCGCGTGAATCAGCTACATAAGCAGCCTCGCACTTCGATGGAGTGAGAAAATCTGCAGCCGATTGACAAGCCATTCTTTCAGAAGAGTTTGAGGAACAATCGGTTCATTCTTCAGAAAGTACACCCCCAAAAATAATAAATATTCTTCATTAAGGAAATCACTCACAAGGTTGCTGAAAACTCTTCGACAGCCCATAACCGGTTTCGCCCTTCTTGGGGCTCATCAGGTAGGCGCAGTCACTGAGTTTCCGTAAACGTTATGTTCTACTTGAACCCAAATTGGACGTATTGCGACAAATACACTCATTTTCAAATCAATTTGGTTTTCACAGGAGACTCAAATAAATCTCTCGTTTATGATGTTCTTCGAAGACTTGTGAGTAGTTTTCTTTATGAAAGTATACTGCGACATCTCGAATATCGTAGCAATTGAGTCATGAGGCGGCCTTTGTGCAGCACATTCAGTTGAAGA
Organism: Clonorchis sinensis; assembly: GCA_003604175.2. NCBI lineage: Eukaryota > Metazoa > Platyhelminthes > Trematoda > Opisthorchiida > Opisthorchiidae > Clonorchis > Clonorchis sinensis. Next base: position 191,085,160 of record CM030369.1, on the reverse strand, counting down.
ACATCATAAACGAGAGCCTCCCCTGAATTACCAAACTGATTTGCAAATGAGTGCATTTGTCGATAATAAATAGTCCAATAGGCGTTTCTTTTTCTCGGTGCTGCGTTGGAGGGTCATTATTAAAGGGGGGAAATGTCAACTTGTCAGACCTGTCTTTCTGAACTAGAGTCGGTTTCTAGCCCATTTTAATCTTTGAAGTCAGATTTCCTGAAGATGGTTTACAATGGCACTGGTGGAGTAATACTTAGGGGGTAACCTATTGAAGACTAGTTCGAAGTACTTCTAAGTATAGTAAAAGCAATTCAACGATTACTTACAGCACCAGCTTAGTTCAACCTGCAAAGAATGGCTGAAAAGGTAAGATCACCTGAGACAAGCAACATTTCGCTTTATAGAAAGTGAAGTTGTGTTTTTAATAAGACCTGTGGCTTACCTGAAAGAGCAGTTTTGACACTTTTGTGCTAGTTTGTTCTGCAACTTGACACTCAATTGCAAGGAGATGCGAGTGAGTTTCTTCATAATGTTTGTTCAGTTGATCCATACGAGAGAATACAAGATCACATGCGGCACACATGGCAACACCGCGCCACCCAACGCGACGTCGGCGTTCGGGCCGGTTGATGTTCAGGCTTAGCGTTTTTCGGCCGTTATCTCGTTTTTGTACTCGATCGTAGGAATGGATGAAAGGAACTTGAGTGAGTGAGCATCGCAAAGGGGTGGAAGTGTGTAGTTTTGATATATTGGCTCTCATGTCTGAGTCAAGACACCGGTCCAAACAGAATTGCGGAAGGGTCTGTAATCCCGCATCCATTGGTTCCGGACTGCACGACTTTAAACCGTTGATCGTATTTGTGTACGCTGACCAAGCGGCAGACTGTGCACGTTCCATAGTCCGCCCGAGTGCTGCTAGGGGTTCTAATGTCTCCGACGATGTTGATTGTGGTGCTGTAGAAGACGTCGGCTGCCTTACTCTCTTTACATCTGAAGACCCCAAGTGAGACATATTGAGGCTGAGGGCATCACGTAGACAAAGGTTCATCGGTTCATCCTGTTCAGCCTCCATCGTGCCATTTAGGCTCCACGTGCCCGAATCCTGGGTCACATTGCCCAAGCTGCTGTCTGACAGGCGACTCAGATAGGTGCAGGAGTAGCTGAACAGTTCATTTTGACATATCCGTCTCCAAGCTTCCATGATGGACTGTGTGAAAGAAAGAAAAGAACATTCTCGTTTAACGAACTCCACGATGAATGCTGATTTTTTTTTCGGAAAACAGCGTCCCTAAGGACCAGTCAGTATTGGAATATGGTGCTTACGTCCACAAAAGTCTTTTGATGCTAGAGGTTTATGCTTACCAATGGCGTTATTTTGTTGGTCGTAGCAATTTGGTGCATTCAAGACGGTGTTCGTTCAACCGGAAATCCTTGCAAACAGAGATCACAACGGTTTGCCTCAATAGCCACGGTTCGGTGGTCTTGGCGCCCTTGTGATGGGAGTCTTTTGGCCTCCCCTAGGGAGCAGCCTCTTTTCTCGTGGGTCCCTTGGACTATTGCGCTGAAGCAATCACGAACCACTGAGGTGTCATGAGGAAGCTCAACACTCCATCACAGGTGACCTTTACCTCATATCATTCATTTAACCACCATATTTATACAGCATTTTCAAACGGTCAGTTATTTTATTCGCTTTTAACATCGACGCAACAATCCGGTCAAAAATAACCTCAGGCACCCTGTAAAACAGTGTTACTTTTATTGTGCGTTTTTTCATGACCCGTAATATTTTCAAACCCATGAAAAAAGGTTAGTAGTCTACTACATGGTGTGGATGCAGTGCTGTCCCCGGAATCTGCTGTGAATGGAGAGCCATGCGGCTGATCTTGACGGCAAACGGCTTCGTCAAACTTTTCGTGATGGTGATGTTCACCGTTGTTTATTGCGTTCTATTCCATACGCTTTGAAAAATAGGCAGGGAGTCCCACATTATTCGAACCCCTTGAACATAATTCGGTTTGTGGCGTTGGCCACAGTTTCAGCGTAACCATGTCTGTCAAGGGCTCCTATCGGGTGTTACACCACAGCTGAGGGTGGATATAAGTAAACCATTCATTTTGACAAATATGTTCCCTTGGAGCGCTCAAACATTGTCCCGTATAGATTCCGGATTAAGGAGGAACGGATGTGACGGTTTGTAGAAAATTCAACTTGTGACGTCCACTGATGGTAGGTCAGCAAGTTGTTGATGAGGTGTTCATTTTCCGTACACGTAATCATCCGCTAAATTCGAGGGAGAATAACTTGGTCTTCCAGTAAACTTCAGCGTGCAGTGTCTTCTGTTGCACCGGGAGTTAAAAACTGCAACTGCTGGTTGGATGTCCTCTTTGGATGAGGCAGCCCGAAACTCTGTCATCCGTCATACCTAGATTTTATTTTCCGCTGGGCTAACTGGAGATATTCGTTTGTCCACAACTTGCACAGGAAGTTTACAGAAAAAACGCCTCTCCAGAATGGTTCGCTTGGAACAGCCTTATTCAAGTACAATAATGAAAGATTGCAATTTTAACAGACACAATCTGTGATGAAATGTGTCCAACATGGGCGAAGAACTAGGGGTAACTTGGCATGTATGCACACTCCGTGTCTGAAGCTTCTACTAGAAACCGTCGAAAGGCCTACAGGCCGCATCATACTGTTGTGATCACCGAGAATCGCTCGGTGCTGCGTAGTTACACGCCTAACAAGCTTGAGAAATACGGAATGAAACTTTGAATACTGGTGTACAACGAATTATATGAACCTATCCTTGGGTCCTTTGAAAAATAATTAAATTGGTCGAACATGTCCATCGACAGAGCTTAAAACAGCACTTTTTTTCACTTCTTCATGAGTTATGATCTTTCTGATGCGCTGCGGAAGCGTGAAGCACTAATTATAAGGTTTTCGAAAACTACGGCAGCCCACGTCCTGTTTCATCCACCCTTATTAAGTCTCATCAGATGCTTGTAGTCCTTGAGTTTACATCAACCTTGTGTTCTACGTAAACGCCAGACTGCAGGTAAGTGAAGTTATACACTCGTGTGCAGGTTAGCTTGGTGTTGGCGACTCAACTGATTATCCGGATATCCTGCTGGGGATAACTGAGTTATTTTGCACATGTTCACTGGTTGATCGCTCGTTTGCCAGTTTTTCCCTTGAGTATTGACCAGAAATTTAACACAGTGACGCCCAATCGTCCTTCCATAGCTTCGTGATGCAATGTTTTCCTGACGGAGCATACCTCTCAAAATGTTACTGAGATCTACTCCAGAGCACATGACCGTCTTAGACCATCCTGGTGCTCATCAGCTGGTTGCATACCCCGATCTCCCGTCAACTCCATGCCCAACATGAACACCACATTGTACGCGATCGGCGAAATACATTCAGTTGCAAAGTAACTTGGTGTTATTGGGAAACTCAATTGAATCCCAGCTTGATCTATTGTTTGTGATATACTTCAACTGAATGTGCTGCATGAAGACTGCCTCATATTTCACTTCGTACGATGTTCGAAATATCACAGTGCATTGACTGGACGGAAGATTCTACCAATAAAGCTGTTGAAAACTCTTGAATAGCCTATGACAAATTTTGGCAGATGCTCACTCACTCGAGTCTTCCCTTGTTTTCAGCAACCTTATGAGTAGTGTGTTCTGCCAGGTAAATATACTGCAACATCTCGGATAATGTGCCAACCGAAACATAAGGCGGCCTTTACGCAACGTAATCAGTTAAAGGATATCATAACCGGATTCAATTAAGTCTCCTATGAGCGCCAACTTGGTTTACATGTTGGTTTAATTCACCAGTACTATACTGTTGCTTTTTGGTGTGTCTGACCACAGTTCAAGTGCGCAATTTGATGCTTTCCTACCATATCAGCGAACTGCGCAACACAGGAGGTTAAGTCGGTTGGTTTCGTCCATGTTAGCATTTGGCGAGACACTACCCAGCTATTACTCTCATTATTATTATTATTATTGGTAGTAGTAGTATTCATAAAACCCATGATATAACGATATGGCTGACAGTAGACGAAAAGTAGGCCAGTCACATGACACGTAGTTTCATGATGGGACGACATTAGGCAAATTTCTGATATGCGCTTCTGTGATTCGTGGCATGGCCTTGATGTTAACATCAGGCATGCCACGAATCATTACCAATAGCAACAGAGGTCTCCAGCATGGAGGTCAGCTCAGCTAATGGAAATGTGCGTGTGTATGCAACGCAAGTGGACATTCGCCAGCTCCGTCAGATCACACGAACCGACGGATGCTCAGGCGATTGACGGCTGAATTAGCATATTGAATGGAATTTTAACAGACGTTGCGAAACTTCCGATCGACTTTGTAGTGGTCTGCAGCCGATGAGTTAATTAAACGCTCCGCGACCGACTTTACATGAGAACGCCGATATGAAGAGAAAGATTACGTGGAGCTACTGGAGTCGCATGCGTGTGAGTCAGTGCGCACGCTGATGTACACGCACGCACACACGAATGCAATTACACACGTGCGCACACACGGATTGCGCAAATTGGAGTCGCTGCACCACGCGCAAAGTGGCACGTCAACCGCTAGATTAGTGCATAAGCCAGTAGGCAGTTACCCATAGATGGATGTATAGTTGCACAGATCGTCTTCACGTGAGCGGAGACGGGATAACTCGGTATTTAATGTGGGAGAAAATGTATTCCTTTCTAAAGAAAATTCACACATACACTGAAGCCGGACTTCGGTTGTCGCTCGCACCGGGTTTAAAAACCAGCATTAGGCGGTCGGAACGTGCTTAGCATGGGCAGTTTCTTCTCGCTACCCCTGATAGCTAATTCACGACAGAAACGTGAACCTCGTCTGGGTTGCTAGGCCCCATGCAGTTTTCTAACAGGAGAGACCTTTTAGTAGACAATTCATCCCCTGATGAAACCGAAAAGAAGGTAATCATCAGCCGCCGTCACAGCAAGCCACAGAAGGGAGACAACTTCTTGAGAGAGGCAAAAAGGTCTCTTCCCCATGTTGTCTTCTTGTCGGTTGATTGAAAGAATACACACTAAGCAACCAATATGAGCTTTGATTCTGTCTGGAAACAAGCCTTGATGTGCTGTTTATTTTCGATTCTCCAGGCATAGACACGAAGCATAAGCGTTCAAACCAAACGCTGCAGGTAAAACAGGCAAACATGTGTACGGAAACATTAAACACATTTGTTCAACAAAGTGCAAAGTTTCTACTGGACGCTGTTCACATCGCCTGACTAGCAAAACTAGTCCAAGCTTTTCGCAAATAGTAAGCCGCAAAGCAAGGTGTTCCAGCGATATGTTCCTTCTGGTTTAGGTCTTTCCTGAAAAAGCATTAGGAGCCTAACTCACGGTGAATAATAGGGTATTCTGGGGCCTAAGGTTTTACGAGTAACCATTCGTAAGTCGGTTCTCGTTTAGTCCCGAGTAAGGCACACCTGGTAGCTGTAGCAGGATTCCACCGACTGGAGTTCAGGTGTAGAGTAAAAAACCCTTAACCGGAACATCAAGCGATCGAACACGGAGGAGTGATTGAACACCTGAGGAATCCTAATCGGAGGGAATCCTATAGAGGATGATGTTTCTGGAGATCACCGATTCTGCCGCACAGTTACTTCAGATGTTTGAACTGCTCAACAGGAGATCATCTACTGTGAGGGAACATGCGTGCATTTTTTGCGTCCGATATGCATTCCGTGCTTTGGTCAAATTAGCACTATTCTTTTCAGGAGAGGTAACAAAAATACAAGGTGATACATCCAAGGTGTGGTTAGTGGAGAAGTGGCATTGTGAGGCAGAATGAAGGACTTGAATAATTCTTTTCTATCACCTATTTCGAGCTATATCATTCCATGCCAGGGGCAAATTTTTCGATAAAAGCTCTGTCTTTCGTTGAAGAGACCATGAACCAGAGATCAGAAAAGAACCCGCCAAGGCAAATTAGTCAACAAGTATGGGGTGCGGACATACTAAATTTGATTTAGTGACTGGTCCACTCTACAACAGTCATTCCTTCGCAGCTCATTCTGTCGGGTTCGTAGCGCTGTGTTTTAAACAGCTTTGTGACTTTTGACTACTTTTAGCCGTTACTGTCTACGGGGTGGGGGAGTTGCCCTACGAAAAACAAGACATGTTCTACTCTGAAATGTAGGGGGACGAATCCGGCGTTCAGTGACAGGGACTATTTTCACGAAATCCAGCCGAGAGCATTTATCTCAGCTTGGCTTCGAAAATGAACGACAAGTGCTTTTTTGACCTGTTGATGTTGACTGGAATTACGTAAGTATTCGGTGCTTGAGCTATGAAACCTAGTAACAAACTACTTCCGTTCCAAACACATTGTCAACGGCAACAAACTTATGCATCATTTGGTCGGAAATGTTTATGCTAAGTTTGATAACAAGACAATAGACACTATGCATTTTGGTATATTTTACAGCATCAAAGTAGCGATATTCAAGCAGTTTTACGGAATTGAGTAAGCTCTCGAAATGTCATTCTCTAGTTTGATCCAAACAAGTCAACTCGTGACTTTTAGGGAAAACGGTTTGTGTCAGATTCAAAAGTGATGATCAGAACTCCCTTAGGTAGTTGACCTGCGACAATCGGGTCTGATGAAATTTGCTCGGTAGCTGCGCCAGACAGGAGAATGTATGCCATAATATATGTGGTATATATATGTTTACTCACATCGCACCACATGACAACCCACGAGGCTACAGTTGCTCGCTGTGGTCGTGTGCAACTATCGTTGAATTAACCTTGCAATTGCCAGGTTTGTTAGATTACATCATGGCTGACCATGCTCCAACCGTGCATATCAAACCCAAAGGCCCGCTAAAGCAAACAGTACCCGAAGTCTAGAGACGTTGATGCTGGATAGATGGGAAGGATTGGACACTGGGGGTTGCAGCAGAAGGTTTCTTTTCGAATCTCGATGCTGCCCGAAGTCGAGGATGCCGTTGTAACAAATGCTAAGGTGATGGAAGTATACTGCCAACTTCTTAGGTTGCAACCTTGCAAGTTAAAATCATCAACACAAAGTTTCGGGTTTGTTGCCTCTTTTCTCTAAAATGAACAAGTTAGAAACAAATTGATCTTAAACATAGCTTCTCATCCTAACTAACTACAAACTTTTGAAAATACCCTGTCTGTTTGTGTTGGAGCATCAGCCAAATGGGCCATTACTAACACATTCCGAGGGGATCCCATTAAACTGGGAACATTGGACTTCAAGCCGGCGTCAGTTTTGTGTCACTAGTCTTCGACATGTACGCAATAAATTCCAATATTTGGAGAACGTCATAATATACCATTTATGTCAATGCCGTGATCACGATGGCCCATGATGAACCACGAGAAGTTTTCAATCGCAATGACTTATAAGCAAGTTGGTTTAGTGGCTAAAGCGATATGACCGGAAGGTCCGTGGTTCAAACCCAATCCCTGCATCTCGACTGCTCCTCTCTAGACTTGGGCAACCTGGTGGTATCTCAGCCCTCGTGTTTTCTTTCTGAAGGCATAGCAGCTGAGCGCCGGAAGGGTCTTACAGCTGAGCTATCATTATTATTATTTATTATTCAGCCTTGTGGCTTAGACTTATCACACTACTCATAAGGTTGCTGATAACCTTTCGATAGCTCATGACCTCCTTGGGGTTTGTCAGGTAGACGCAGTCCCCGAGTTCCCGTCAACCTTATGTTCTACTTGAAGCGGACCATTTTAAACGAGAGATTGAGGTGGATTCAGTTGAGTCTCCTTTTAAAACCAAATTCATGTGCAACTGAGAGTATTAGTCGAAAATTGTAAGCTTGTTCGTCGTGTGTCACTTATATGACATCACACTACTGACATCGCATCGGAATTACCCGTTACCTCAGCACTGCTACATACTTGTCAAAATCCGCTCTGTGCAATCTAGGAAGAATAACATTTTCTTATTAAGTGCAGTATTTCTCCTGGCCTCAAAAACCCTTTGGGCAAAGTAATCTTCCGGAAAGAGGACAATAGTGAGGAACCAACGTTTTGATCTCTCTTCAGAGGGAGGACAGGGGAAGGACCACGTCAAAATAGTGGCTGATGGGGAATGTGAATGTAGCCTCCCCAAAGCAGTGTATTCTTTCATATGGGTCACTCTGAGACAGGTTGCTGTAGCTCTTGACACTTGTTGCTTTCCTGTCAGTAATGCTATTTCTTAGACTGTATTGAACCTAGTCGTTTACTTAAGGACTCAGTTCCAAAGGGAAATTTGTCTTCGGAAAACCTTATGTGTTTTTGCAGTCATTTGCTTGCTAGATTGGTAGGACCGCTACATTTCCTTTGTTATGGTGGCATCAGTAAACAAAAAATGGCACAGATAAGTGCATTTTGATGTACCTGATACGAAATACAACCTTCCCCCACGGGTACCATACGGGGAAGGGGATTATCCCAAAGGAGACTGTGTTTTAGTCTCGCCTCGGAGATTACCGTGGTGTGAACCATTTTTCAGAGAATTACGCAACCAAGTTCTCCATACTTACTGGTTGAGACCCAAGAGGGGTGAACTGTATGATGTGATTGAAACTCACCGGGTTTCCTTGCAGCGCCATGATGGCAATCTGATTTTTCGTGTGGGTCCACGACTGGTTGGAATGCGTCAATATGACTAATACAGGTCATCAGGTCACCAACTAGTCTAGATTGTGGGCGCCACTAACAAATAGAGAAGGGTGTTTCACCAAGAATGCACTTTTTTGGGTTGTAAATGGTACACTAGTAGAGTATTAGTGTAATGCAGTGAAGTGGAACACTCTAAATAGTGTGAACCTAGCTGCGGGTAGTTTGAAGGACGCTTCAGAATCCCGGTTTTAAAAACCAAAGTCATACTTGTTATTCATGCTGCCCTTGCCACAACTTTGCATCTTTCCCAGCAAATGCTTCCTTCCTTCGTTCCGGTATTAAGCTAATTTTAGTCAAACAACGAACAGAATACGTGGGATGTGTAATATTAAGGCTGCACTGCTTGGCAGGCAACGCCAGGCCTGAATTTGATCATAGTTCACATGTCACCGATATTGAGGTGACCTCTGCATCATCGAAACATACCTTTGACCACAGCTTTGTTGGGGTCAATGATGAAAATCAATAACCGAAAGCAACAGGGGTCACTGGCTGGACGGACGAGGTCGACTGGCTGTTGAAACCAACTGATCACTACACGTCCTAAAGCCTACCACCTTCCATCCTCCCATCGATGTGGATGCGGCCAGGAGATTACATCAAGCCATGAATGTCCCAACAAGGATGACCCAACCAGCAACAAATACCTATCAAATGTAGACTGGGTTTGTCTTCTACCAACAGGGAAGCGGATACTGTTAGGTAGGACTTACAATTCGGCTAATCTGTCAAGCCTGGATCTTAGGTGAGACAGTTACCCAAGCAGATGCACTGCCAATAAAATCATTTAAGAATGGTCTGTGAGACGGGATGAAATCTACGTTCCCTGCCATTGGGAGATTCTAACAAGGAGGACTGTAGTTCGCTTATTGTATTTTACGCCTTGGATAATCAGTCTCTCTGACAGCTGTCGTTGTAGAAGTTCCTTATTCCGCATGACCATGGTTTCCATTTCCGAACAGCCTTCCTATGGCTTATTTCAGATTCTTTCTAATCTAGCCTAGTTTGGGCCAAAAGAACCTTTCTTGTTTCCAGGCATAGAGCAGTCCGAAGTGTATTGTTTGTCGGTCTAGTACAGAGAAAAAGGAAGATTTAGAGGGTACATTTTTGAGCAGAATTAATGTTGAGAAAGTAGCCTGTAAGAGCTCGTGACAGATTGATCATTTTTTGGTGAAACTTCATAAATACGAAGCCTAATTCGGTCAGGCAAGTACTGACAACTTCAAGCTATTGAATTTTTAGGACAGATATAAGTTGGGTTGTAGGCAGTGAGGAAGTGCTGAGAGTCAAATAGATTCCATCTCGCATGCGACATATGAGTTGACCAACCAATCGGGCCAAACTGCGTAGTATTCAACACCTGGACGGAAGTTCTTCGGTCGGAATAGCCATAGAAGTTCGTCAGGTGTGTACCGCTGATGATTCTCAGCATGGATGGAAAGCCTTACACTGTTTTGGGGCTTTTCAGAAAAGTTTGACTTTACATGCAGGATGAAACCTCAACTGAAAAATAAGTTGCGTGGTTGAGTTGTCCAGTACCTTTTTTACTGCTAGGCGAAAGGTTACCTGACCAGTTTTATCGGCACCCAGCTGAGGAGTCCTAATGAGAACGACACTGCCAATGTGGTTGGACATTTTGGTGTCGACTAGATCCTTTTCGAAACAACTCTCGTGGCTTGAATCCCCAGTTCTAAAGCCCATCTTACCTATTCTCAAACTCATTTGAAGAGTAGAACTGCAGAAGCTGGATTACCGTTGGGATCCTTCCTCGTATTGTATATCACATTGTTACTCTCTGGATTCTACAGCCCTATTTATTTTATCTTGTACGCTGTCTCAGGCATGATGGGTTTGCGCTCCAACAGATTTGAGCTTTATTATCGGATCACGACATCTTATTCCACTAAGCTGTGTTCCCATAGAATGTCAGCAGAGTAAAACCTATCAGTAAACGTACATGTCGGGATGACCAAAATGTCCCTTGGCATGTGATGTCCCTTCCTGAGAGGTTCGATGGATATACTCCCAGATCTCGAACATCAAGCAGTGTGATTATCATAAGTCTACTGGAAATGATGAGGCAATATTACGCGAGAAATCCGCTTATTTTTCTCCGAGTCGTCTATCAGAGGTATTTACTCTGAACAGTTGATAATCGGGCAAACTAATGACAGGCTTGTGACAGACCACGCCAGTCATTTCATACACCCATTATTTTTAAGAAGCTGCTGAGTTTGAAAATGATTTAGAGGTGTTCCTTCGTGAATTCCCTTGCGCTTTATCACAAGTCTTGTGCCTCTTATCGTTCAAAAAGTGGGACTGGTTCTGTCCGCATTGTATACATGACCAAGTAGGAGATCCAATTACATAACTGACGGTCGTTCTTTCCAGTAGCTTACTTTGTCGATTCATCTCCCAACGTTTGGCTACAGAGCTTCTAAGGCGGTTTTTGGTCTTGCGAATCAGCCATCGATGGTTTTGAAGTCAATTCAAAACCATTTCATTTCTGTGCCCTAGTTTTTACTACAGCATTGCGGGTATGGACCAGAAAAGAAAGTTGTTCGTTTATTACCGCCATCTATGCATCCTGCTGAGTTCCATTTGTGAAGACACTTAATTTGATCACTCCTGGAACACATCACACATCACATTCACATAGAACACATCACAGGAAAGACACTTCTCTTTCTGGGTTCCGTTTGCCGCAATCCTTGCGGATTTGGTGCCTGATCGAGGTGAGGCTGGTGGTGATTCCTGTCATCAATACGATTGTGTTCACGGTATGGTTGCAAATTGGCTGACGTTACGGATACCCTAATGAACAAGTCCTCAAAACTCAGTCTGTAGTTTAGACCTTGGTTAACAAAGCGAATAACCCCGTTCACGGAAGCCAATTTGAAACAAGTGTCAGGGACAAAACTCCGCTCGTCATTTCCGGCCTGTGAATACACATGTACGCATATGTATTTCGGCTCAGCTGTCATCACGCAGACAAACCCTGATGTGACCATCTGACTAAAAAGGCACGGTGAGGAGTAAATCGGTTTGTTGTGTGAGAAGTGATCACTGGTCAGTTCCCTCTTTGGAGTTTATTGTCAAATTATGATATTGCAATCTAACCCTACGTGTTTATGTTTCACAATAACGGAAGAATATGAGTCAGAAAGAACCACTTAGCAGTACAATATCCCTCTGAGACTGTGTTTAAATATCCCCCGTCCGTTAAGGTTTAACTGTAAGCCCAGCGAGAATTCAAATATTTTTTAAATGCAGTGGGTCCCTTGTGAGTATAACCTAATAATGAGCAACAGCTACATATTTTGACCGCCCACACATTTGGGACTGACGTTTTAGCAGTCTTTTGTCGGCAAACAAAAACCTTGGACTGTGAAATGGCCGTTGGTTACCAATGAGAATCCAGAAAACAGAGAGGAGGAAACTATTGTGAAGAAGCTAAGCACATTTCGGACTACAGAGGGTATGTGTCTCAGAGTGAGGTAGGATAAAGATGCACGGAACAGACAACAAAGCATGAAAACACTAACCAGTAAACTCAGTCGGGTAGACAACTACCGCCTCCCTGGATGAGGATCCCGGGGCTTAACCCACCAGCGGTTAGTGATGCTGGCAGACATAGCTGAATCATGCAGTGGAACTCATGCATCAAAGCCATCGCCTTCAATGTGTAACTTCTTAGTTCCCGAGCTAACTGGAGACGCCTTCACCTCCAACGTTTGACTGTATCTCCCAAGCTGTCCCATTTCTCTACGACAGAAACTGTAGCAGCTGGAACCAGCGTACTTTTGGTGCATGATTAATGGCTGATAAACTGAACTGAACTCAACTGGACTGCACAGAACAGCAAATACGCATCAATGCTTATGTTGGACGGAATCGTTATGAGGAGATTACTTAGAAACGGTTTACCTGATTACTTTAAAGCACGGTATAATTACCCTAACTTCTCATTTCCATTCAAGATTGGGGCACTGGAGGGAATAGGTCGTTTTGTCTACCTTCCGGAGGACGGTACAGCAATTCCCATCTAGTGGGAGCTACTCCAAGAAAGGAGTTCATGGTTTAAAGCGAAAAAATTTCAGACAGCGACCATTTATCCGGGTAAGACCAGACAACCCATTTCCCTATGACGTACCCCGTCCCGAGAGATAAGCGTACGCCTACTTTTCTCAGTGTTGCCGTGATTCTGTGATTGTGGACAGCAATACACCGTTCTTTCCGTCAGCCAAAATAAAAGTCGGCCATAATATACAAAATGATTACACAGGTCTACAAAAGCTGCATGTCGACAACTAACGCGTAAAGATGTGGCTAAGCTAAATACGCAACATATCCGGAATGAGCGCATGCCGGAGGTAATTGATTCATCTGAGCGTTTCGGATCCGAACTGGGGACCAGAGTTCCCCAGATCAGTAATGAGCTCATCACGTTTGGTGCTACTCCGCAACAGGAAGTGGGTGCCAAATGAAACTATCTAAGTAACGCAAATTAGAGGGGCCTTAGGGGCTAGAAAGCGACAAGCTGACGTTTGGCTATGCAAAGGCTGGGAGCGTCATGTTGACCGAAATTCTAAAGACACGGAGAACACCACCATACTCACTGAGTAACTTCATCAAAGCCAGCTCATCCACAAACGTGAGAAATCTACCCCTCAATAACAAGCCTAGGCAGCAAAAAAGTCTTTCTATAACTGTAATACGGTCAGAGGACTCGTCTCAATACGGCATATCAGGGAATAAAAGTGAAATGTATAATTGATTGCGAAACACCACCCATCTGTGACTGACTGCACTCCGAGCGAGAGGGAGAAACTTCGGAGAATACAGTAATCCTTCTCTTTGAATAGAAGTCTAGAAGTCTGTAGGTCTAGAACAGAGGAGAGACCACATTCGGTAGAGACCGAAAACCTTATTCAACTGTGTGTCCTATCTTCAAAAGAACTATTGCAATTTGATACATGTCTGTGAATAAGTTTTGCCGCTGGCCTGGTAACAACCGTAACTGGACCCTCTAGATTTGGCTAATACTTGGTTCGAACTCAGCTTAAGATGTAAAGCAATCCGTTTCCCTTATCGCTCCAGATGAACTCACAGCTGGAGAATGGATTTGATTGTTTGTTATACTGAAACAGACTATTCTCACATCACAGGTAGATTTTTGGGAGCTAATCTAGCAAATAGTTACTTGTTGTCGGTACAGTGCTCTTGTTTCACGACCTTCACTACGACGACACCCTCTATAATACGGCAATGGTAGCGCACATCATCCACCAGAGAAAATACCGGTCTCTCCGAAACATGACCAGATCTCCGGGTTCTTGTTGCAGTCGTAATGGAATGAGTCTAACGTCCTATCTAACCGAAAGTGAGGCCTGAAGAAGGATAACCGTCAAAGTGAAAGATAGCCTAGGATCGTTATTCGAATTTTAGTGCTTTTGTGGAGTGTTGTGAGTACTTTGTGATCGTGAGACAACATCAAACCTGAAGAATCCTCGACAACTGATTAGGTGGTTATGAATCTGTTCGCCGAGCTTGCAAATGAATAATCCTGCGGAAATCCCGGGTACCTACGCGATAGATTTCACTGCGTAGCCACTTATCCCTTATCCCTAATGCCTATATCTATTGCACAACTCGTTTTAACGAAATTTAGGAAACCCGAATTCAACATGTGTGAAGGTCACACAGAAACTAGCATCTCATTGACGAACAAACAAAAGTCAATCAACTTACCGCTGATGAATCTGTCCCCAATAATTTTGGTGCCATCAAAGTGAATGAAGACGCGTTGACCAAATCCATTGGTGGTAGGAACAAAGTGACAGTGTGATCAACCTGTGCGTTGCTTTAAGTATCCGGTGTCACAAGATCTCGAGACCTCCCCTCTTTGTCGATGTGAGTTGTGTCCAGTGTGTTTGTGAATGTGTAGTCCGAGTCCCTCTACTCACACGTCTTGAACGTATCAGCAGTCATTTGGTCCGGCTAATCTTTGCGCACACGGAGGGGTGGATGCAACATGTGAGCTTTGGAACTTGGCTCATCCGCAACAGCCATTCGCACTTCCTTTCATTGTGGTGTGCGTGGGTGGTTGTCACCCCCCCCACGTTTGTCAAAGCGACTGCACACCGCGCCATGGTTAGAAAATGAGATGCAAACATCATCAGCATGTGCGTTCGTCGTGCGCGAGAAACAAATAACCAATCGCCGTCAGACGGTTTCGGGACCTATCGAGTCGTCGCGGCCGGGTGAGTTATAGATAAAAGGAGTTCCAACAAAAGAAATCAAAACTCAGGGAGCCGGTTGAGTTTTCTTGATGAATTCGTACTCTACACATTGCAGGGAATTCGACTGACATGGAGGCAGACTATTCTTTTGGATCTTTACATTTTCAGATTTAGGTGAATGGATTCCCGTCAATTTGCAGACCAGTGAAGCTAGTACAGATCCCCAATAAGCGATGTTGCTGGGACAACTTGCATGATGGAGGATCACTACCTGGTCACATTTAACCTGCCCATGCAGTCAGCTGTAGCACACACACCCTTCCTGTGGTAAACCTTATTTGGCTATGCGATTTTACCGTATCAGCAATTTGACTATTAGGATTTAGGACAGCGTGAGTACACGTCCTGTTGACTACTGCATCCACACTTGCCGAGTTTGGGCACCACACCGCTGAGGTGCAGAGGTAGCTTTCGATCAATTTGTAGAGGTTTGGAACCGATTGAGAAGCCATCGTTTCAGAAGGGCTTGGTAAACAATCGGTAGTTTTTAATTGGGCAACGTTTCGCTTTTGACACAACAGCTTCATCAGGCCAAGTGAGCAGGTCACCAAATTGGCCAGGTTATCAGGCACGACGGGGAAGAGGAAAGAGGTTTTGATTTCGCGAGGTAGTCTGCCTTCGGAGAGCCAAGTGGGCGATTCAACATCAGTGCACAAAGTCGTCGAACACTGCGAAAAAATGCGGATACTTACCGAACTCCAAATAAGGAAGCCTCCCAATATGGGTGTAGATAGAGCATACCCGCATGGGATTTCTCCACTTTTCGTCAATAGATTTAGTAGTAACTTGGTGAGATGAAATGTGTCCGCGAAAGCTATTTGTGGCTGTTCACCTGTTTCTATTTCCTTTTCCCTTCGGAATCTTCATTCATTCTCAAATTGCTTTTGATGCAACCGAGGCCGTAATCGAAACTGGACACTGACTGGTGGAAGAAACTTAAAATTTCGAATAACCATCCAAAATAGTTGTCATCTGAGATTCTGCCACATTGTAGATTAGGCTTAAATGGAGGAATTCCCTTAAAGTA
The DNA here is from genome assembly GCA_003604175.2 of Clonorchis sinensis. Classification (NCBI taxonomy): domain Eukaryota; kingdom Metazoa; phylum Platyhelminthes; class Trematoda; order Opisthorchiida; family Opisthorchiidae; genus Clonorchis; species Clonorchis sinensis. Next base: position 191,069,115 of record CM030369.1, on the reverse strand, counting down.
CCTCTTCAAGGACGGAGTCCCAATCCGAGTGTGGCCGTATGTTGGCAGATGAAAGACAGGTAGGACATACGAATCATGTCGAATTGTATTCTAGTTTCAGTCTGGTCCAAGTTAGGTCAAGCCAAGTAAAGAATTATGTAGTTCAAGGTGGATTTTTAGCGTCCCGCAGTGTGAGTGCGCTCTCCCCTGGTAGCGAACAAACCCACTAGAGATCAGTGAATAGAGTTGCATTGTATATAATCATATACATCCAAGTGTAACGATCCAACTGGTAGCTTGTTACGTATTCGCTCCAGTCTGCTTCAGCAAAACACTTTTCCAACCATTTCGTATACTGTGACCAGGAATACTTCAAGATCCTAGATAATCTGTGTCACGACCTTGAAACCGATTTAGTGAAATGCGGTTTGAGTAAAGTGTACTATAGGACGCTCCACTGTAAGTTTATAGAAAATAAACTCTAAAGTCGAAAAGTTAGGGGCACACTAATACTGTACCAGAAGCAACTGTCACATGAGGACCATTGGCTCAAAAAGCAGCCCCGGGACCAAGGAATTCCAACTTGATATTGTCCGTCGCATTTATAGCATAGGGATGTTATGCCTCTAACTTTCAATCTAACCGAAAGTTTTTAAAGTTTAGAGGTCGTCCTTCAGGATTGCCATATACTTGCTTCCCCGTACCTTTAAAAAGATAATTGAGTTCGTGGCCCGTCTTTGGGTGTAGCGTAAGCAAAACTATAAGCTCTTGAGTAAGGCGGGGGAGAATTCTTCAGAAGTTAGAAACCCAATAAGATTATTACGTGGAATACCACCTCTGGCTTCGTTTGTAGAGTAACTTCTCCTCAGAGGAATCTCAATCAGAGACTACTTTACCTTTGTTGAACAAGCCTCCTCATCCCACGTCTGCTATACATTCTAAGAAGCAAATTCTCTTTTGGAGTATTTATTCATTTTTGAAGTTGCAACAAAGCAGGACTGCGGTAAGAAATTGCATTTGGGTAGAACGTAGACTAAGTTGTTGTTACCTAAGCCCCGCATAACTGGCCGTTAGAATCACAAGCATGGTTATCAGGTATTTCTATTCCTGTCTTCATCTGTTGCACACTTTCCTGCCGAGTTAAGAGAATATGGAACAGCTTGGGTTCACCTAAAGCAGAAGTGAAATCGCTGACAATTCATGAAGCCATTTTGAAATGGACTTGTTTGAAATGTCCCAAAATGTCTATTTACGCTGTCCAAAGCCAGTTTTAAAAGTGACCACCCTGTTTTAGCACATCTTAGCATGGCTGTTTTGATAGCAGTGGGACCCCTAGCAAACACATGAATAGTCATTATCATCAGAAATCCCCTCCGTACAATTTAGATTCTTCACAATTCTTTACGACGTACGCAGGCATTTCTAGCAGTAGAATCCAACAGGCCATCTTTTACTACGTAGCAGCCCGCTTTTTATACTACCAAGTCTTATGGGCAGTGACAAATCTGGTTTTGAGCATTGGTTACTATATAAAGCAGGTAATTTCAACGATGACAGTGACAACCGAGATCTCTTGAGATGTAAGCATGTATGGACGTGAAGCACGTAAAGTTTGCCCAGATTGTTTATGGACACACTAGTTGGCGGGTGCCAGCGATTGTATCGCTACACGTACTCTAGCCAACTTACTTCCCCATGCCACTTCCCAGTGTGCAAACGTCCGTTTTTTATCCATCTTCCTATGTTCATTCATTGATATTACAGTTGTCTGTACAATTGATGTTCCGTCGGGAAAATATACTACGATATCTCGAATATCATTCCAACCTCCATCCTCATTCAATTCATCATCTTCGTCATCTGATTGAAATGCGTACTCCTTGAAATTGGACAATTTGTGTTTTCTGTCTCTAGATTCGACGAAGGGAGCGGTGACTTTCGTTCCGTTCATGGGGAATTTAGGTTTTCTGAGAGTACTCTCTTGCGCAACTAGCATAAGCTTGATTGCCACAGCATCTGAAAGCCGGTAGTGCAGGCTGGGGAGAGCAGTAAATCACGGTCCATAAAATAAGGCCCAAAAATAGAGCATATGACGTTTTACAGGCTACGAATGGGCGAGTGGATACAATAGCATCAGTGACTACTGCTGTCGCCATGTTGGTGAGGATTTCTAGGATTTCCGTTGACGAGGCGGATCTCTGGTACTCCAAACTCACATACTCAAGGAAACACATGAATTAAGTACATTATTAGGCTTCTTCAAGCCATGCTTTGTCCATTCTATGTTTTTGCCCACTCAGAGCAGTATCCAGAAAACAGAGTACGAAAAGGCAATAGGAGAAACTCAGCTGATTCAGTCGTATCGAATCCTCACTTGGGCGAGCACCTGACTTGTTTTCAAAGTTCACGACTTCTAGCTTCAGAGACAAGCAGTCCACTTTTTTCAAGGCTACTTTTTTCAATGACCCTGTTCCCCAACCACAATGCGGTTTTGACTGTGCCACCGCGTTGTCGACCTTGTCGTTGCAGTGCGAGCTACTGTTTCATCGTCGTCGTAGGTGCCTAAGCTGAACAAATGCAAATCGGCCTTTTAACTCCCAGCGCTGATTTCTTCGGTCATACTGCCATCCGAGGAGATGGAACCATCTAGGTAGTGGAATTTTCTAATCACTCCCTGCGCTTCAAACGCCAAAAATCAGGGTTGAGTTCATCTCGCTTGACTTTGGAGTGGCATTCCCGACTTGGAAATCTGGCTCGTCTGGTAGTATTATCAAGGTTATTTATCGAGTTTGGATGGAGTCCTTCAGGTGGCTTGATATCTTGTGTATCCTAGATCGTTAAGGTCTTTTCCTGGAAGAAGTCCTCCGTCAGGGAAGGTAGAACGGGAGAGGTGATAATTGACATACCTGATGATCATTTCATTTTGTGGTAAACTCCGAAGATCATGCATCGTAGACCGCCACGCGCCTACTGGTGTCAGAATTGAGGCATGAAGACACTTCTCCATATGAAATGCACGGATCACTGTATAATAACCGAGTAGAGCTTTTCTAACCGTTGAAATGCTTTGAAAAATTGTTTCATTTCTCTCCAGGATAGGCAAACACGGGTATTGATACGGCTGCATTTCTTGCATCTTTGGCCTATTATGCCGATACTCAGGGCTTCTATACAGGTCCTATTAGTTTAATTAATGCACAACGAAACACTTGGTGCCCAGCATCTGAGACGTTTGCTGTTCCTGGGAGAGTAATTGAGCCGTTTTTAGCACCAGCCCAGACTACTCGATGCTCATGTAGACCAAGTACCATGTAACAAGTACTGTGCACCCATTGTTCAACGTAGGCTCAGTCTGTTTGTTTTTTGGCATTGGTCATTTGCTATGGAGTTCAGAGTCAAGCAAAACGGTTAAGCCAGCCACTGGTATCACTATTCCTGGTGTAACTGTAGAGCAGTAAAGTAACCGTAGAGGTTGAAGACCTTTTCAAAACCAGTCTATTCTGTCAAAGCACTGGTGAATCAACATGATCAGCAGTCTGGACACGATGAGATCTTGTCTGAAACAACGACACAACTTATACTTTATTTGGAGATTCTCGTCCGGAGTCTCAGCAAGATGACGTGACACAAACGGAAGGTATTTAAGGAGAAGTTGGTCTTTTAGTTCCGGGGGGAGATGAACTTCAAAATGGAACTAGTGAAATGACTTCAATCACACTGAGGTCTGTTCAGGTTTCTGGAACGAAGAACACTTCCGCGTTGCTCCGAAAAACATGCTGCTATCTGGAATGGATGTACAAAGTCATTTTATTCAAGCATCTAAGTGCGAAGCTGTTTCCAAAACGTGGATGGTCGAGTTTGAGAATGCAACACACTCCTCGACAAAGGTCGCTCTGAAAGAAGTATATCGCATTTGGGCAGACTATAGAATAGTTTAGGAGGGGCTCTACCAAGCAGCGAAACCCTTTTTCAGAGCACTAACCCATGTTCAATCTCATACAGTTCGCTCCGCCACATAGACTTTTAGAAGAGTGAGTTCAGCTTGCTAAAGGACATCGAAATATGACATCCTGTCAAAATCTATAATGAACTACCCTTGAGTGGACATCAGTCGTGCTCTCCACTCTTGGGCTGGGATCCATATGATCCTGATTGCAGGTGCCAGACTTGGCACTCGGCGGATCCCAGTGGCATACATGTTGTCATTTCCTGACTACATAACCTACCTGGCTAGAATTCGCGTCATTGTACGCCGGGCTTATGTCTGGTTAAGTCCACAAAGGACGCTCGATAAATCCCACTGAGGGTGCGCCCACTTCGACATGTCGCTCAAAGGTGTCTGTTTTAATGTTGTCCAAAGTTGTCTTTGATAGTTTTTTCTCTAAGGACATAGGGCTTCTTCGCATCATGTCTCTGCCCTTAATTTCCCTTTTCAATCTTTACTGGAACTTTTCCCCCCATTTTTATACAGCAGTTAGGCACCGGTATGTATTCCTGGTGTGTTTCTACCAATGATGATGATTACGATTCTAAGTTAGACCTATCCACTAGAACTATCCACTAGGTAGGTTGAGTTTCTGTCCCTTGAATTGGATGACACTTTCTGGTTTAAAAAATAGAGGTTTAGAACGAAATTTTACTCAAGCGGATGCCCCTAAACGAACAATGCGGCTGGTCGATTTTACCGTATCAGCAGTTTGACTATTAGGATTTAGGACAGCATGAGTACACGTCCTGTTGACTACTGCATCAATACCTGCATAGTTTTGGTACCACACCACTGAAGTGCAGAGGTAGCTTTCGATCAATTTGTAGAGGTTTGGAACCGATTGAGAAGCCATCGTTTCAGAAGGGCTTGGTAAACAATCGGTAGATTTTAATTGGGCAACGTTTTGCTTTTGACACAAAAGCTTCATCAGGCCAAGTGAGCAGGTCACCAAATTGGCCAGGTTATCAGGCACGACGGGGAAGAGGAAAGAGGTTTTGATCTCGTGAGGTAGTCTGCCTTTGGAGGTTTAATGTAGAGAATCCATTAAAATTATTTTATAGCTTTGGTACCACAATTTCTAAAAATGGGCCTTTTAAAGTGGAGCGTATGCAGTGACTAGCTGATAGAATTGCTTGGCAATGACCCAATGTTGACGATTCTTACGACCGACTACGTGAGACCTCAAGTAGTGTGTTACGCCATCAGATTTACAGGAGGCAATCGTTGTTCGAGTGGGCGTGTCACTGAAAATACCATAACAGCAGTTGCGTTCGTGTGTCGACCGTTTGAAAGTCCCTCTCCGCTCTTCAACTCTTACAACCAGTGGACACTGAAGTACGCCTTTGTCTCTTATGAGGGAAAGTAAACCTCAGGTAAACACATCTATGTATACGGTCATACAGTTAGGAGGCCTATTTCTCTGAGGAGGTCACTACGGCGTTCGCTATCAACCATAACTTAGCAAAATCTTTTCCAATCCCAGGACAGTACAAAATTTTGTCGCGTTGTCTCCACGTTGGCTGAAGTACTACACTGGACGGTTAGATGGATGTTCATTGCCCAATGGCGTTTTATTTCCCCTGGTGGCCGTCCTCTCGTCAAACTATTCGGCTATTCGTGGAAGTGGGGCTAATAGAACTGAGCACATTCGTTTTGTATGTGTACTGGGATAAGGCAAACAGTTTTACAGTAATTCTTCTGCAGGAAGCCATCAAAGAAAAAGTGGGCATCTGTCATTTCCTGGAAGTAGTCCCTTTTAAGGGGATTGCTTAAAAAGTCTTGGCTAACAGAACAGTGTTGTGGGTTCTACAGGGTAAGGAGAATCTTTTCGTATGGCCCCTCTCTTCGGATCACTGTAAATTCTGGCATTCGAGTTGTTCCTCGCTTATGGATGGTGGGATGACTTTCCTAGAGGTCTTGACTATCATTCACCATTATCCAGCTTATACGGATGGAAGGACATGAGGAAAAACACTGGGCATATCTGGGTTCCTGGATAAAGTTTAGCTGTTCTGTAAACCCCCTGGTTTCCATTTTAAATTATCGTCCCCACACTATACGTTTGTTCAAGAGTTTAACTTGTGTTCGGTATTATATTTGGACAGGTCAAAATTATGTTAGGACTTAACGGACTTCTGTTATCAATGACAAGGTGTGACTTGAAGATGTTCCACCATAATGAGATATCTTGTTCAATTTGCGTACTCGAAGCTTTTTTCTAGCGCGATAATATGTTCAATTCTCTGGTCAACAAAAACGGACCTTGCATTCAACGCGGCAGGCAGCAATCGGGTCTGCTGACAAAGCATTGTGTTTTGTGACATCAAATCGAAAACAGAAGCACGGTTTGAGCAGTCAGTCACTGTAAGTCAGTCAGGTTCAGGTTCTTAGAATGAGGACAGAATGGAACAGTAGAATAAAGGCCCAAATGACTTGTTCTGGAGCCGCGTGACTTCAGCTTAAAGGAAAGTTATGACAACCTTGCACAACGCAGAATATTAAAAGTAACTTAATCGTCGTGAATATCTTTAACTTGGCGGTTGCGAACTTCCTCATGACTTTTTAGCAACTTTTTCTTGTGCCTCACATCTGGCTAAGCATTACCTCGAAGTGATTTCTCCTATAGACAGAGAGTACTTTTCTGGCTGGATCGCAGTCTTGATTTTTCTGAGACAAACTGTCTGGTCACATTCTTCATTCAAAAGTACCATAGAAAAAAGCCGTCACCATATTGCTTTTCTAGTGCTCCTGCGTGGGCGTCGATCAGGCCATGAGTCACCCGAATCACATGTGTCACATGCATCTCCATTCCTGCTTGCCTTCGCTGCTGTAGCCCGCATTGTGCGTTCAAAAGTTCATGTGGCATGGTACTATGTGGGCAGTTGAACGATGGCAACCGTTGAGCTCGCGGCAGTTGAGTTGACGGTTATTTGAGTTGGACAGATGAGATGCAGCCGAATGTGTACAAGATGATGGCAACTTTTTGGACATGAACTTTTTGAATGCAAAGGTGTTGCCAGCGCTAGTGTGTAGGAGGAAAGGGCCGACAACACCGGCTTCCAGTGGAGAAGGGCAGCATGTCACGAAACTTCTTTATTCTGAATTCAGTAGGTAGATAGTGTTTGTGGACAACGGCATACCTTACGGGATCTTCCACATCTGTGGAAAAAGCATATGTACACAGAAGAACTGGTGCTTTATTAGTGTCAGAGGCAGTTTTGGAAGAAATTATTTGTTGAATTCTGAATGGAACAAGCTTTTTGATGCTGTTATTTCCAGAATTACTGTGAGTGATGAAGGATGCAGAGCAGTTATGGCTTGGTGATGGATGTACTTGGAAGGTTTGTCTGAAGAGCTAGTGGTCTACTGTCATACATTATAGGTGTTCATAGACCAGTCTACATAAGATATATGGGGTAAAATGTGGAGTAGCGCAACGAAAATTCACGAGCCCACAGGTGTGTGCAAACGGCCAAGCCATGATCAAATTCAATCTTTGATGAACAGTCAACATTTCAACTGAGTAGCTGGGTGGGTTTCAGAAGGTCATAGTGCTTGATGAATTCCGTGCAACGCGTCCGTCAGTGGCACACTCAAGAACATGGAATCCCCGTGAGGATGATCGACTATGTTATAAAAGTTCGGGACCTGCGGACTTTGCTCCCTTCATTCAAGTAGAAACCAGTTTCTGGAATTACGACTCCTCATAAAGCACATTACATTGAAATGGCTGATCTCCTCGTTTAGAAATTGCAGGGCTTTTCCACAAAACAGTCATTGGGTTGTTCTGGTAAAAACTCTTCCTCCACTCTTGCGGTGTAGGTCAGATGCCATCAGTCCTTTGTATTTACACACCAAGGGGTAGTTTATTCAGGAACATGTGAGCAACGATTGGGACCCACCATGGCAAAATCCCATTTCAAGCTAAATGGCCTGAAGCTGAGTCTGTTCCCCTCCTCCAGTCGCTAAAATATCAAACATCTTTATGGCTTTTAATTAGTAGTTTATTTCAGGTAGATATGATAGAAATTTCTACAGAAAACACAGCCCGCTTCAAAATGATAAATTGCACCATCCGTTGATGTGTTTTTTGTCTTCCTGGTGTTAGATAAAGCCTCGGCATTTATGATTTAGGGTTGAAGGTTTACGAAACTAAACCCTCAGTTTTCCGAAAGAAGTTAAACAGATTAGCTAGTTTTTTTCATTCTTAAAAGTGAGTGAAACTGCTGTATATAGAAGAGACACTAGAGACGAAACATCCCCTTTGAGAAAGCAGCTTTGTGCCATAAAAAGCTGTTTTTTTTATTTTGCTCTAGAAAAGGCAGCCTGGCAGGAACTGTGGTACATCCCCCCAGGAAAACTTCCTCCAAAGGAAAGCCAGTCATTTGGAGAGGCTAAAGGGGTGTTTTGTTGCGACCACGACTAACCCAATTTGAACCCCACTCTAACGGCCAAATTTCCTGTTTTTATCTTGCGGTTTCACTCTCAAATTCCAGAAATGACTGACTCGCCCCTGGAGAAACCGATATACAGTTAGGCTAGTCACTCACCCAGGTTTACAGGTCGAATGTCATAGTAATTGGTCGTCGTCCCAAGTACTACTATGTACATCCACCCCTTCAGCTCTGTTCATCAAATATCTGTGCTACACTATTTGAATTAAATGAAGTAAACCATATGGATGCAATACGGGATGGATAGTAAGAGGCTTAAATGCAGGACAAAGCAAAGTTGGACAAAAAGAGATCTGCCAGTAATTGCACTCGCCTCCACCTTCTAGTCAGACTAGAAGGAGTCACAATTACTCGATCAAAGTGGCCTAGGACTGCCATTTTGGCGTGCTCATTGAAGTTCGCGCTGGTTATACCCAAAGTTTCAGAATATTCGGAGCACTCACTTCGGTCGATCATCTAAGGTAAGAAACATGAGAGAAAGTTTTTATGGATCCAGGCAGGAAATGTCTATCGGTCTTTGTTGAATCAGGAAAACCTAGATTGTCTGATCATTGAGAAAACTGGCTGACGCCAATTCTTCTAGGTGTGAACCGTCAGGCTCTTCCTAGAACTTGTTCCCCCTGTGGCGAAATTAGCATAGGGCTGTGGGCACTGTGCATTATATCGACTAACAATTTAACCAGTCCCTGAGAAAAACCCATTATGGCACCTTTATCGTAGCATCTTACTCAGTCTCTTAAACACTACAACTTCACTTTCAGTTAAATCGTTTTGAAGGTTATTAAACCAAGGGTTCAGTTTCTGACATCATAACTCCGCGGACTTCATATAACTTTTTGTGATTCTGTCTCATGAACAAACGCAAGAGTGGTAGGCCACCCCCACGCCAGAGAATGAACTCGAAGTTGCGTCATCTAGCACAGTGCAGCATCGAGTAGTGTGCCTCACCCTCCTAACTATCTTTCATACCAGCCTGCTTGTGCATGATGCAACAACATTGTGGGTTTGCAAATACTTACTTCATTTCCTGATGTGAGTTTCACAAAAGACGCGATGGTTAGCCACCCTACCCCCGTCCAAATTCATAAGTTACATAACCGACCAACTTCACATCGAAAATGATCAATTACTCGGGGTCGACCTTATGACAAAGGTCATTCTTTGAAGCGCCCTCCCCCCCGGAATGGTGTTTCGCTTCTTCGGGTCGTGTCTGCATGTTGCTTAGATCATACAGAAGTTGTTCAACACCCCTGAATTACAGGAACAAAAGAGCATCTTAATCGTTTGTGTTGAACGATCTCATAAACGATGTAAATAAATCTGCTTTGTGTATATCACTCAGTGCAGACAATACTGGTTAGCATTGTGACAAAACTGAATTGCATAAAACTTTGAAAAATGTGGTTTTATGACCTCCACGTACTGAGGAACTGAGGACCTTTTTGGCGTGCTCATTGAAGTTCGCGCTGGTTATACCCAAAGTTTCAGAATATTCGGAGCACTCACTTCGGTCATTGGCGTGCTCATTGAAGTTTGCGCTGGTTATACCCAAAGGTTCAGAATATTCGGAGCACTCACTTCGGTCGATCATCTAAGGTAAGAAACATGAGAGAAAGTTTTTATGGATCCAGGCAGGAAATGTCTATCGGTCTTTGTTGAATCAGGAAAACCTAGATTGTCTGATCATTGAGAAAACTGGCTGACGCCAATTCTTCTAGGTGTGAACCGTCAGGCTCTTCCTAGAACTTGTTCCCCCTGTGGCGAAATTAGCATAGGGCTGTGGGCACTGTGCATTATATCGACTAACAATTTAACCAGTCCCTGAGAAAAACCCATTATGGCACCTTTATCGTAGCATCTTACTCAGTCTCTTAAACACTACAACTTCACTTTCAGTTAAATCGTTTTGAAGGTTATTAAACCAAGGGTTCAGTTTCTGACATCATAACTCCGCGGACTTCATATAACTTTTTGTGATTCTGTCTCATGAACAAACGCAAGAGTGGTAGGCCACCCCCACGCCAGAGAATGAACTCGAAGTTGCGTCATCTAGCACAGTGCAGCATCGAGTAGTGTGCCTCACCCTCCTAACTATCTTTCATACCAGCCTGCTTGTGCATGATGCAACAACATTGTGGGTTTGCAAATACTTACTTCATTTCCTGATGTGAGTTTCACAAAAGACGCGATGGTTAGCCACCCTACCCCCGTCCAAATTCATAAGTTACATAACCGACCAACTTCACATCGAAAATGATCAATTACTCGGGGTCGACCTTATGACAAAGGTCATTCTTTGAAGCGCCCTCCCCCCCGGAATGGTGTTTCGCTTCTTCGGGTCGTGTCTGCATGTTGCTTAGATCATACAGAAGTTGTTCAACACCCCTGAATTACAGGAACAAAAGAGCATCTTAATCGTTTGTGTTGAACGATCTCATAAACGATGTAAATAAATCTGCTTTGTGTATATCACTCAGTGCAGACAATACTGGTTAGCATTGTGACAAAACTGAATTGCATAAAACTTTGAAAAATGTGGTTTTATGACCTCCACGTACTGAGGAACTGAGGACCTTCTTTTACGCCGAGTCTGCTCCAGCAGCGTTCATACGTTGCTTGATTTGGTCGGCCGATGCATAGAAGGATGGCCGCAAATAGTTAGCAGTTGGTTGTGTATGCTTGGCTATCTGAAATGTAGGGTATGCAAATCTAAATGTCCAGGCTATACGGTTTGCTGCAGGCAACATTTCACCAATTGTGCAGACAAACTCCGATAACGCAAGGGCACATGAAATTTACCAGCTCCTATTGTATCCAATTCAGCTGCAAGACCCAATGAGTCAAGTTTCATCAGCTGGTTAAACGCAGCTTTATCTTTAGACTGGCAGTAATAACCGGCATGGTGTCTAATATGTTATTCATCCTGAAGTGACACCGGCCCACCTACTCTGAATCGAAGTAGATTAACAATGGAACCATTATGTAGTTCTACACCGTGTTTCGATACTCTTTTCTGAAAAGCCATATAATTGAGATCTAAAATACTCTGTTACCATTCATTCTAAGATGTTTGCAGCATGCAGTCGAGAATTCATCCTCATCCACTGCGATCTGCAGGGGCAGCAGCGCTCCAAAAATGTATCAGTACGACTAATCCTGGTCAGTTCTGACCGCAACAGACTTTGGAGTGTATCAAGTTGATCCAGCGCTGGATAGGAAATTTTCAACTCAGTTGGGGCGTCGGAGATGTAGTTACCTGCTTTCCAAGACTAACTGACAGTTCTGGTCTATCCGCTATGACTAAACGAAGGACATGGTTATAATGTGTGCCTTCCAAAGCGTGAGACTAAGGAGAGTTGAGTTTTAAGAGGCTGGAATTGGTAAGAAAAGGAACAATAAAACAAAACACCAGCAACACAAATATTCTAGGATTGCTAGCTTCGTGGTCGGTATGCTGTGGAAGCTGCCAAGCAGTAATGCTTTTTAGTTTGTGACATTTGTCGGACAAGCTTATAACTGTGATTTTCATGCTGTGCATAAACTACCATGTCTATCTTGACAGAACACACTACTCACAGTTGTCCTCAGCTATCTTTTGTGTTATGACAGCCTAGTCAAATGTATTTTGGTCCCCAATATTATGGTCACACATCATCTATTCTGACGTTCATGGTAATCACATCAAAAACCTAATTAACGGTGGAAATGAGAGACTAATGGTGCCTGATTTAGTGTCGTTCTTAGTCGCTTCATTTTGTCCGTGAAAGTCAATAACTGGAATTTCGGATGTGGACCATTTTCAGCTGGGACTGTTGTAACTTTTGTGGGCTTGAAATTTTCTATCAAACGATTCATACTACTTGATATCTTACACGTGATGCTATCAGTTTCTTTCTAAGTATGTTGGAGTCAGAACTGAACGACATTGGTCGCATCAGAGGGGAACATCTTGACGCTGCTCCGGTGCCAAAGATGACCTTTTTTCGCCTTTGTGTTTGGTCTGGGACTGGTAAGCTTTTGACAGCTGTCAGGAGGCGAAGCCCCAGCATTGAGAACTGTGTAATTCAGCAGTGATTTTTGGGGTAAACTCCGACTTGTTCCTCCCATGTACGTGTCAGCGTATCTGAAAGGGAGCTGGTATATGATAAGAGAGGTACTGCAATCAAGTAAGCGCAACTTACGAGATTGAATTGGGATGGGACTGGTGGGCTCCCTGCACACATATTGCTTGTAATGTGAGGAGATCTGAGAGTTTCCAATAAGGGTTTTCCTCCTGCCACTGATACCGAAGGACAATGTACAGCTGCGTCATCCTTATTGGGAATCATCAACAGTGCGCATCTCACAAAACTCAGTGAGCCTCGAACCCGCGACGTTCCATCTAGTATGCTGATAACCTAGCTTGACTGACAAGATGAAATCTATTGGAAATTGAAAAATTTCATCACACTACAATCAGTATACAAGTGGCTTAGAAGAAGAACGATTTCACGAGAGGAGTAAAACTCACATGTGAGAAGTCATCACTTGAGAAGCTAGTGAATACACGATTACGTGATGACTGCAGGGTGAGTGGTGCTATATCCTGTCTAACTGAGAGCTAATCGCGCTGCTGTTCAGCCTGCTGAGGCCAAACTGTTAAGTGTTCAGCCACTGGCCGAAGGGTTGCGGGTTCGAAACTGAGTTTCGTGAGATGCTCAATGTTGATGATTCCCAATAAGGATGAGTTAGTTGTGTTTCTAGGCTTTTCAGCGTAGACTGGCCTCAGTGACAAGACGAATTCTCACTTGGAAATTACGAAAACTCCGCGGTCGGAAAAATTTGAGCTTAGCTCACCTCGGCGCACTGCCAGAGATCTATTGATGTCCCATCACCTGTGCACCTTTACGTAGTTGATCCGACTCGAACGTTTGTAAGATCTATGTTCTTTCCCCTCCTGCAATCTGGTGGCAACGTTGATTCTAGGGTTAGCGCCACCAGAAATGTCACAACATTGGTAGGAACGAAGGCAGAAGTGTGCCCCTCTGCAGATTGAATTCTTGGCGAACGTGAGACAGTACACTTCAGGAAGTGCACGACTTCAGTCACAATGAGCTTTCACCGCTCAGCATACGAATCGAGGGTGAGGAGTGCCTGCTGAAGTGATCGTTCAGCTCGCGAACAATCATCCTGTGAAGACGACTCACGTGGATGGTGGATGAGGGCTTGAAGTAACGGCTATTCTCTTCAGATGGATAGGTTTAAATCTTTCGAACGTCTATCTGCCAGGGGAGGTACCAAGACGTCTAACAGAACTGTTTACCTTCGTTTTAATCCCTACTGTTATAGGTGCACATTTGTGCCAACCGATCTTGCAGTATCATCGGGAAATTTTGTGAGACTTAAGCATTATCGCATTCGGTTTTTAGCTTAGTGTTGACCGTTCAGTGTATTTTCTCTGTGTTCTTTAATCAGCTGTAACTCGCACGCAGAGAAAGTCAGCTGCATACCAGTTGTTCTGCTTCCTCAACATAAGGATGCCAATCACCCCGCTGGAAATGCTTTAGCACATACATTCTGTAGTCAATCGTTGAATCATTCGTCACCTTATGTACTCTTGTGTAACCAACGTTTTTCGAGATACATGCTTCGTGATATATTGCTTCTGAGGTCATCGTCACATTGTTAACTTTCGTGGTTTTACACGTCAGAAAGTATGAACATAATACTCAGCTCACTTTGAAGACACTTCGTTACTTGGATAGATCATCGTCAATTTTAGGCAGGAAACCAGCCTGGGACGAAACGGAATAAAAGATGAAATTTGGTAAGATTCTTATAGTTGGATCACTACAGGTGACAGTCTGACTTGACAATAAGCTGACCGGCTGGCCAGTAGCCTTATTATTAGTCTCCTTTTGAAGTACTTATGTTTAGTCAGTTACTTTCTGGGATTAGATCGATTTCGTTCTCTTTATAAGGTCCTAAATTGAGATGAGGAGGAGTTATGTGGAAAAAACACCTGATGTGCACAATGCGAATGTCATATTCATGGCATGTGCGAAACAACAACCAAGAAGTTGGGTCTAAAGAGGCCCCGGGGAAAAACAAGTCAGAATTACAGTACAACCGAAGATACATTAGTTCACTTTTATAGGCTGGTGCTTATTGATCTACAGCTGCATGTGGCTTCTTGTCAATTGCGACAGTCCGACAGTGGAGGTGCTCGTGGATCAGAAATAGTAGATATCATTTTAGTGAAGTACACTCATTTGCAAACAAATTTGGTTTTGATGCGAGACTCACCTGGAACCCAGATGAATCTCTCGTTTGTGATGTTTCCAGGCAACTGAATGTGCTGTACCAGGCCCTTAAATAAAAGTAGTAGGTAAAACAATGGGAAGCTGTAGGCTCATATAGGAATTTGATGCTGAATTACGAGCAAAGGTAAGGATAAAGCAGCTGCCGTAGTTTAAATCGTCAACCAAAACAGTTTTCATCTAAGTCCTATGCTCTAGTTCCATTATCTCGTAGAAAAACAGTCTCTTCTCTAACGAAATACACTTATTTGCATGGCAGTTTGGCTTTCACGGGAAACCCAATGGAGCCGTCCTTTATGATGTTCTTCTGCGCTTATCTGATGAGCCTCAAGATGGGCGAAACCGGTCGTGGGCTGTCGAAGAATTTTCAGCAACCTTATGAGTAGTGCATTACGTATATACATGTATAGCGATATCTCGAATATCGTAGCAACTGGAACATGAGGCGGCCTGGTGCACTACAGTCCCTTCTTTATTTGGAGATGTGTTTTTGGGGGATTCACTGTGTTTGAGCGCTGAAGTGACGTGAGCTTTGGTGCGGCTGAGTTATGAGGTGATGGGGTTGCAGCAGTGACGAGCAGTGGATCATCTTTTATTACTTGTCTAGGTTTTGGCTAGGCAACAGTGAAAAAACGAAGACTCACAGAAGCACACTTTGAGTATCTCAAAGGCAAATAATGTCCAACTACTGCCAAGAAAGAGTCCTCCCTTGAGGAGAACCACTTTCCTGAAGGAGCTAAATGTCTAAAACACTCTTAGTGCATTCTCTCTGGACTGGTTTACAGTAACTCAGGACAGACACTGGAGACTAATGCTAGAATACTGACAGCAGTGAGAACCACTTGAAGAAGCTTTTTGACATTCTTTTTGAGTAAATGAACGGAATGAGGCACTTGGAATGATCGTAGGTGTTGTGACATGTGGCCGCAACAGGTGAGTGCATGTACAGCACGCAAAACATTGGAAAAAATGGTTTGGCACACCAAAGTTTGAGCTCCACAAAGTTCGGTTAAGTCACTATATAATGTTACCTCATATCAACATCTAGTTGTTATACCGTGTCCATGTGGACTTTTAATTTTGGCCCTCGAGTAAGCCATATCAGCAGAATCATAAACACAGAAACCAAGCCAACTGTTTCGGTATTGCTTCTAAGGTCGGTGAAAACTTTAGACAGCTCACTACCTGTTTCGCCGAGTACACGTAGTCCCCGGCTTTTTCTCAACAGCAATTCCAACTTGAACACGAAATCGTACTTATTTTACAATAAACACTCAGCTGCAGATTAACTTTTGTTGGCGAGAGGTAGCTGAAATTAGCTTGTCTCTCTCGTTCATAATATTCAACTGTGCTACTCTTACTGCTAAAAACACTGTTGCATTGATAAGTCAAGCTATCTTCGTTGTCCATTCACTTAAATCGGTAGCATACAGGAGATCTTCTGGACGACAGTATTGGCATCAGTCTGTATGATTGAAGTATCGTAGTTTTCCGTAATCCATCCACCCCGTTTAGTTTTGCTGCATTCTAACTGAATTCGTATCCGAGAACATAAGGTTTTCGTTCACTAATTATTTTGGTTGCTGCGTAACTTCTCAACAGATTTGGTGAGAACAACCAAAGGAGTTGAACCTGATCTGCAGTTTACTCATCCTGGTCTAGCACCACTCTGTTCGATTGACGAGCGCAAATTTGAACAGTTTTGATGACCGAGATTGTAGGCCCGTTTTGAATTAATCAGTCAAGCTGCCCAGTCAATTCACCACCTTCACAATGAATAAGTGATCATGCTGAACTGTCACGTGGTCGATTGAAACCAGACGCTATCAGCCAACAGGTTATGAGGGCGCGTGTGGACTCGTCACTCCGACATTCCACCAACGTCATCCATACCTTTCATATCCATATCGTTTGTGGGAAGGTTGGAATGTCGTGGAAGTATTTTGCCCAGACTATTGAGTAAAACTAACATATTTGATGTGTGTGACAGGTCGTGCAAAGGCTGATATGAACGAGCCGCGAAACAAGATGCTTCAACACTGTTGCTTCCAGACGTGAGTTGAGGTGAGGCGTTTTGCGCTGCGAAATAGCTGTTCGCAGAAATGCTGACCAGCTGAAGTCCCAACTCATCGGACGAGGTTGAAAGTCGAATGATAAAGTGAATCGAAGATTCTAAGGTAGAGACTTTAAATTACAGGTGAACTTGCAAATGACACATGCACCTGTGCTGTCTGACCAACTGCTTCGTTCGACACTGGATGTTCCTATTAGCCACTCATTTTACAGAATGTGATGACTGAACGAAGAAGTCACATTTGGTCTTCAGTTAGCTAAACAGCGTGATAAAGATGTTACCCAATTACTCACCCTGCTTATGAATGTAAAAGTTCCATAGACTGTAGGTAAATTTTGCTCAAGGTTTTGAAGCAGTAACAACCATCGGAAATAACCTGACTACTTACCTAATCTGCATCAGTTCCCATATGTGTAGTGTGATAGCCACGGCCTTGTACTTACATTTGGGCGAACACTGCGGAAAACCAACATCTTTTTGCCACAGCGAACTTCTTCATGGGTTTGACTGGCTTTTACAAACCTCACCGCAAGCGTCTGGCGCCAGACTAACGTAACTTTGGCCGTGTCACCGTATCTTAACTAAGTACTGTCCATACATGATGGCGCAGTTTGCTTCGTCCAGAATCAAGACGCTAGTTATTTAGTGCTACTGCGTATCCGTGACGTGGTGAACTTGACATTCTGTAAGAAAGGTCATCAATTCTTATTTTCTAGGGTAGTGCAATATAGGGGCTTTCATGTCATCCACTTACACTCGAATAACGGTCATCAACCGTTGTCACAATGATGTAGTCTGATACAACAGGTTATTGGGAATTCGATAAGTTCTAGGTTGTCGTATATTGTTTCAGACTGGCTAGCTTTACCCGGCAATGAAATTCTGACATTCCAAAGAGTATGGTGCGTGATTATTCTAAGCTAATTTACCAATCATGTCAGGTCCAACAAGGATGGTGGATCGGCCGCTCACACGAAATCAGCCATCCCACGTGACAGTCGACTAGACAGCCTTCACCAATGATACTGTGATATTTTCCTTCGGGGGCCACTTGCGGAACCAGAATTTGTTCTTCCTTTGGTAATGATGAATGGGGTTATTTGCTCCAGGGGGATTGCAATGGAGAAAAACTCGCGCCGTCAAAGTGGTTCCTTCTGATGTGGAAATTTGATCTTTTTTTTTTACATGGAGTGGATTATGACGGTTCTGGCACGCTGAACGAGCTTCAGATTGCGACAGTGCTACGGCCAGCGAGGAAACAAAGAATGAAAGAGATTTGGCAGAGAGTATCCGTTCACGCTTCTTGTCTTATATCAACACACCTAAGTAATTTTAGCCAGCTGGTTCGCCGATCAGTTTGCTTTCAGCCTGGCGTCGTCATGTTCAAAAAAGAACAAGACACTATTCTCGTGGAGGTGTTCAGATGAACCGATTGAATGGAGATGCGTATCACGTAAAAGTACTTATATATTGCGACAAATACACTCATTTGCAAATCAATTTAGTTTTCACGGGAGACTCAAGTATGATGTTCTTCAACTGACTGTACTGCACACAGGCCGTCTCATGTTTCAGTTGGTACGATATTCGAGATATCGCAGTATATTTTCATAGAGGAAACTACTCACAAAGTCGAAATGTTTTCAGCAGCCTTGTGAGTACTTATACATTGTTATGAAGGCAGTTTAACTGGGTTGTTATCATTTCCAAAATGAATAAATCAGCTAAGTGAATAACTTTCATTTACGTGTTCGAGTGAGAGAGGCGGTTTCTTGACTTCTTGTGGGCTTCCCCGTCTACCGACAATTAAAAGCTTTAGGGTATTGCAAAGCTTCCTTGTTCTTCGTTCTGAGTTGTTATGGAATGTTTTTGAAACGATGAGCGCGACTGAGTCACGAGCTTCCTGGATATCAGCTCACGGTGGGATAGTGAAACCTGTCCAGAGAAAGGATGTCCCCAACTAAGGGACATCTCCTGGCTAACCTGAACACTTGGGTTTTTTCCTCTTAAAAGCCGCTCTTCGGGGGTAACCTATTTATGTTTCTCCGTAAGAGAGCTCAAGGTAGCTTAGTGGTTAGGGCGCAAACCTACTGACTCGGAGGTCCGTGATTCGATTTATAGACTTAAGTAACCTGGCAATACACCATCCCTTGTGCCTCCTTCCGTTGGCACGGTAACTAGGCACCAAAAAGGTGTTGCAACTGAACGATTACCATTATTATGTTTACTCTCAATAAGGGCTCGCACTTTTGCATTCTGCCAATCTGGGTGGTGCCTAATAGTATCAAACTCGGTGCAAGAATACTACTTACAATACACTGGGTTAAATTTGGGTGAAAGTCGGCTTCTACGGACATACCTTGTGCATACCTTATTGGGCTTCCATGAAGAGCATACTCAAAACGTGCATCATGAAAAAGGACACAGGAGCCTGTTGGAACGTTGACACCGGGTGCTGAGGATTTAGCCTTTTGCTTTGAAAACTCCGAGCTTTAGTTCGTGAAACGCACTCGAATTTCCTTTTTTGAGAAAACTGAAAAATATAATAGGAAGATTTTTCGCCGCGCCTGCATGTGGGGGAGAGGCGAGCTAAAGAGCTAAAGAGCTAAAGAGGGATGTCGTTCTGCACTTATAGGTACGCGGCATTTCGGGACTTTTAATGAGGAGGGAATACTGTATGGTCCTGCCTTCAGGTATCAGTTTTTTGTCTAGATGGGTAATCTTTCTAACCGTTTTACAAACTAAAGTTATCCCTACTTTACATAATGCACTACTCATAAGGTTGCTGAAAAGTCTTCGACAGCCCACGACCGGTTTCGCCCTTCTTGCGGCTCATCAGGTAGGCGCAGTCCCCGAGTTTCCATCAACCTTATGTTCTACCTGAACCCAAATTGGATTGATTTCGATAAACACACTCATTTGCAAATCAATTTGGTTTTCACGAGAGACTCAAATGAACCTCTCGTTTATGATGTTCTTCGAACAGTTTTCAGCAACCTTGTGAGTAGTGTCCCTTGTGAAAATATACTGCGATATCTCGAATATCGTACCAACTGAAACATGAGACGGCCTGTGTGCAGTACAGTCAGTTGAAGAACATCATACTTGAGTCTCCCGTGAAAACTAAATTGATTTGCAAATGAGTGTATTTGTCGCAATATATAAGTACTTTTACGTGATACGCATCTCCATTCAATCGGTTCATCTGAACACCTCCACGAGAATAGTGTCTATTTTATTTCGCTAGCCCTTAAAGTTTTGTTGTGGAAAGCTATGGTTGGGAGCAACAAATCAGGCAAGCTGAGAAGGCTAGAGCTCACCAGGTTTGAGCACCTACTGAAGACATGAAAATGGACTACAAATGGCCCTTGTTAAAAGACTCTGTCCAGCACACAGATATAGACAGATTCTAGACAGACAATAGCTTTAGACAGCGAAATAATAGAAGAAGCTTTTCACTCCCTAGTCAACGTGCCAGCCAACAGTTGGATCAGTTCGGCTTGGTGTCTCATCGGAAGTCGGTGCCAAGACACCTCAAAAGCCATCCTCTCTTCTCCGCTATACAAACGACCTTCACAACTGGATACAATAAGTTCATTCTCACGCTTTTAGCAAATTTCGTGGTGTGTTCTCGCACCAGCACACGCGAATGCCATTTTTCGTGCTGCTGGCTGTGCAATGATTGGACCTCACAGCCTCTGATTGGAAAGGGGGTCCAGCAGCGACAGCATTGTGAGATGTTTGGACTTGTTTAGACAAGCCAGCTTCAAAACCGCAGCACTTGAGTCGATTGCGCACCCATGGGAAAGGCTTTTTGTCGGATCTTTGGAGTGGTTGTGGATGCCAAGTGGATTGAACATTGGAGCTGTCAGCATGTACCTGCCGGACAACAGTCAAGTAGTTTACGTGCCAGTAAATCAGTTTAGACAGTACGGAAAGCAGCCCTGCAGTTGCGCTCAGTTTCTCACTTTGTTCATAGAAAACTTGTGTTAAAGAAGACTTGCTGTTGGCTGATGTTCTCGATGCCTGCTCAGCCAAAACGAATGACCCGTATGAGCATTAATTTTTCAGTTAAGGTTGGTGTCTAACCATTTCTAGCTGTACAGAAATATGACGATGACTCAACGAATGAACACGAGGACGGTCTGTTTTGCTGACGAAAAGAGTACTACTTCCAAAGAAAGGCCACCACTGGGAAACTCAGCAATTGGAATTTCCTGGAGGCTGACTCCTCTCCGGGAAGATCACACATTACGGTGAACGATCCTGTCCCATCTCCAAAGGAGCGGCTCTCTGTCGGAGGGCATCCCTAGAAATAATCATGATTTACCGAATTCCATTTTATTGCTAGATTAAACAGGATATTTGGTTGTAAACTAATTGTTAGTGTTCACGTAATGTAACTGTGGAGAAACAATCATAATCGGACGGGCTACTCAAGTCCGCTCAATATGCTTTCCTCTAAAACCATCCATTTAACTAAGACCAGCTCCATGGAATCCCTTGGGCTTCAACCTGAAGCTGAAAACATCTTGGATGCCAGCAGCTAACTTTCATCAGGAGTGACTGCATGCATCCCGAAGTTGTTGCATTACCTCTCGACAAAGACCGAGAGGCATTACATGTGGATTTGGTTTTGGGGCTCATCGGGTAGGCTCAGTCCCCGAGTTTCCGTCAACCCTTTTTTTTACTTGAACCCAAATTGCACGAAATTAGCGAAAGCAAAGCAGAGCAGTTTGGTTTCGGCGGGAACTAAGCTGAACGTCTCGTTTATGACCTTTTCATGCAAGTGAATGTGTTGCACCAGGCCATTTCGTGTTTCAGTTGGTACGATATTCGAGATATCGCGATACACACATGGTGACCCAGGGAGTGCGCCTACCTGATGAGCCCTAAGAAGGGCGAAACCGGTCGTGGGCTGTCGACGAATTTTCAGCAACCTTATGAGCAGCGTATTACGTATATACACGTATCGCGATATCTCGAATATCGTTCCGATTGAAACATGAGGCGGCCTGGTGCAGCACATTTAGTTGCTTGAAAACACCATAGACGGCTGGGTTCCGAGTGAGTCTTCCGCAAAACTAAATTTGTTTGCGAATGTCACGTTTAGTAATCTGAGGAACATTTTGTTAAGTCTGGGTAATATCATTCTTTGTTCGGTGGGAACAGAATTGAAACCAAGGGTGGATGAAGGTGTAGAGGACATCTAAGTTACCCTTCGTATAAGTTTCTGAAAAAACAATAAGAGCAACCGTTGGTTTGGTTTGCCCTCTTCCACAGATTCTGTGTACATCACAAAATTCCCGAATAATTTACTGTCTGACGAGTTGCAAACCTCTTGAGCAGACTGTCGTGTGCTATCACATGAAACTAGTTATCTAGTACTGTTCTGCCAGCTGGAGCAAATTATTAAGCTCTTAGTAACAAATGGCTTGCTTGAGGGAGCCAGCCTAAAACCGAACTAAGTGGCCATGTAACGACATTTTAGAAGTATCTGGCTTACTTGGACGTGTCTGAGATCTGCGTAGCGATCCACCTAGAGCATAAAGTGGCCTACGCACCCTACTTATTCACAGGAGCAATACAGAGTGAAATGGCCGTATGAATTTGCCACAGTCAGCAGTTGATTTTGCTTTGATAACTACTGTCCCGTTTATTATAGGTGTGGGGCTATTCCCTTAACGAGATGTGATATGCGTTCTTACGACCCGCATCGATAACTGAAAATTACGTCCTCGCGGTTACCTTGTGGACTCGACACGTTTCCTCAACTAATGAACTCGCGTTTCTTATGTTTTGGACCGGTCCATAACAAGCGTTTCATGGTACTTTGCGAAACCTCCTTTCAGTTCCTCTTCTTTGTGCACTGTTTTCTGGAGGGTTACGCTGCTCCTGGTTCTGTAAAGGTCACACGTTTCGTAGTACTTGACACATTCAATTCGATTATACGTAGTACAAGATAATTACTGCAGTAATTCACGATATTCATTAATCTACCCAACCCGTATATACATATGGGTGCCGTATCTAGAAAAAAAAACTAAAGTCGTCCTTTATAACCAGAAAAAGAATAGTACAGATTTGCAAGGCCCAAGTTGGCTACCAATTTCAAGTTGCCTGACAATGGTTCAAACTTGGACCATTTGCATGCAAATCTTTTAAGTCATTGTGGTGAAATCATTTCCGAATCATCTGGCATTTGTCCACATTTGATAAAAATGATGCGACAGAAATCACATGATCAGACAGCATGATATAGTACAATAAGTTGTTCAGACTGTTTCTATCGCGACTTCCGTATAATGGCAACCAAATACCGTTCGTCGACTATAGTACCATCATTAATTGTTACCAGAGGAAGCTCACAAACGCGTGACTGTTGTTTTTTACAATATGTACCTATTCTCAACAAACTATATGCTAATAACATGAAGAGTAGTAAAAACAGCCGGACTATCAGGGATAAGGGTTTTTCCTACCCTTTCCGAGCCCCTAACTGTCCGGCGATTCGTCTCGTAAGTCAGCAAGATATTTTGGAATGTTCTTGACTACTTACGGATTCAAAAAGAGAACAGTCAAATGCTTCTTATTAACGATGACCACCGTTATTTCGTATCGCAAACCTGTCTGGTCATGCGGTTGTATTCGAGAGGGAGTCGGTGGGGGAATTGTCGTGCTGTAAAAACGTTGACTACTTTAGAGCAGTCAGGTGTTGTTCCAACCCTCTTTACGATCCTCTTGGAAGACCTGATAAGTTCTTGATTCATAGTTGCCATGCCCAAAATTGGAGGCAGTTACGCGTGACATTGAGGTAAGGGGTGATAGTTGTTAACCGACAGGACACCCGACTGATCTCGCTAAATTCACGTGATTAGTCCAAACTAGGACGAAACGCGCATGAACTTACTTTTCAGGACTGGCCTAATTCTGCTTTATGAACATTAATATGTTTTGGGAACGTAGCTCTAATATGCACAGCGAGGAAAGTTGGCTAACTAAGGGGTTTTTCAGGTAGGATACTTTTTCATCAACCTTCGTACTTTTTGCATAATCATTTCGGCAGACAACATCACTTTCCATCGTCAAATCTCGCCAGTGAACCAATCTGATTCACATGCATCTGTTTTGCAGTATTTCACAGTGTGTTCCAACGGAAGGCTGAGCGAGATTTATGAAAAGAATAACAGCATGGAAATCGCGAAGAAACAGCAAGCCCCATCTTCTTTCATATGGTTGGGTAGCATCGGACGCGGATATGCCTGTAGGGTCGGAGTGCTCCCGGGGCGCCCATTCACAGATATCGAGTAAGCAGACGACATAGCCCTTCTTGGATCTGATGCCGTGGTAATGCAAACAATATTAAATAATCCAAATAAATCCGCCTCACGGTTCGGCATGCGCTTCACACCTGCAAAGTGTAAAGTGCTACTGCAAGACTAGGTGGGCCCGAACCCTAGCCTAGTGCTTGCGGGTGAACCGATTGAGGTAGTAGACAAATTTGTTAACCTGGGCAGCTGTATCAGTCCCGGTGGTCTCGCGAAATACGATATTTCCATCCGAATTAAGAAGGCCCGAGCAGCTTTTGTGAACCTGCGTCACCTGTGGCGTAGGCGTGACATCAGCTTATCCGTCAAGGGTCGAGTTTATAATGCTGCGGTGCGCTCCGTATTACTATACGGATCAGAAACCTGGCCGCTGCGCGCCGAGGACTCAAAAGACTCTCAGTGTTTGACCACCGATGTCTTCGGAGCATTGTCCGAATCTGATGGAAACACTGGATCAGCAATGCTGAAGTACGTCGAATGGTATTCGGGAGAAATAACTCACCCTCGATAGAGGAGCTGATCATACTGCATAGGTGGCGCTGGCTTGGCCATGTGCTCCGTATGCCAGTCGACCGACTTCCTCGAAGGATTCTTTTTCGCACAACCACGTGAAGGGTGGAAACGAGCCAGAGGCGGTCAAACAATGACTTGACAGCGAAGTATAAAAGCCATTACCAGCAAACTCAGCTGCGCTGGTCACTGCCGTCTTCCTGGATGGGGACCCCGATACGGGCCGCATCAATGGTTAGAGACATTCTCAGACATGGCCCAGTCTCGCCCTGAATGGCACTCGTGCATCCAAGCTATTGCCTTCAATGCATAGCCTTCCCAATCCCCTCAATTAACAGCCCATTGACAGTGGTGTATTTACGCACCAATTTATCAGCTCCCGCCTCCAATGCGCAGCTGCCTACCTCACCTCCCCAAATCATCGGCGAACGAAACTGTGGCAGCTACGACCACTGTACGACAAGTACATGGTTCTTACAGCTGACGATGACGATGATGATGATGATATGCCGAGCAATTTAGCATATGAGATTATGAAGAGCCTGCCTGTGTTTGATCGTCTGATATCCCAAACGAACCTGCTGGTGGACGCTTTATCAGATTAGGCAAACAGAAAGAGGTTTCAGGGAAGCTGGATGCGAGGCTGTGTGCAAGCTACGGATACTGATCTAAACCCGATAAACTAAGATCGGTGAGGAGGAACGTACAGTCCTGATGACGTCCAGAACCCAGCCTCAGCTGGCGCTGACATCACGCGTCAATTCGCTCAATTTTCATCGGAGTGTCAGGCATCCCAAAAAGTAACTTACTACGACAATATCTATCGGAAAATGCCTCTTACTGTACAGTTTATATGGGAGCGAATAACCGGGCGGCTAATCGGTGGTCGGATGGCGAAGCATCAGTGTTGAACACTGATTTCATGTTGTCGATGATGATGGATGGACACCAGTACTGTAATTTTGTAGTGGAACAGCGGAATAAAGCAGGTATCGTATGGGACTGAGATCAAGTCTATCCGACACCACGTACTCGTGTTTCTGTGATGCTTTAGAGAACTTCCCATCTTACCTACACAAGTAATTTTTGCGGTAGCTTCACTCGACATAGTGCGGTTGTTCTGGAGTGACCCAGCTGCTTTCGAGTATTGAGATACGCTGCTTTTCGAAACCTTTCCAGTCTGTACAGACAGGACTTCTCCAGGCTGCTATGACAACTGTTGATTTCTGAGAGCCGAAATCAAGATCAGGGTTTATCCCTATTAAGTGAAGACTGTCGGATTAACAGAGTCTTGACTACCCATGAATTTGAGCTTCACTTTTCCACTGAAAATAGAGAGGTAGTTTAGGAGTACATGACCTAGGGAGCCATTCGATGGTGTGTTGCGAGGTCCACTCGTGAACTCAAGCTTATGAGAATCGATCTATGTTATCAGAAAGGTCTTGTACAAGCACTCAGAATGAAATCTACTGATATACACCATTGGTAGAGAACACAGTAAAACGTCTGGACCAGTTCAGCCTTAGGATATATGCAAAAACTGGTCTTGCTTCAAACGCATTTATGTGAGCGACTTAGTGCAGTGCATGCCCTACAGACCCAAACATTTGGTTCAATATGGATTTTCTAGTCCGTAGACGGGGTGCATGATGCTACACAGTACACTATGCCGTGTGCACTGGTTTATATATATATATATATATATATATATATATATACAATGTACAACCGAATTACACTGCACTTTGTGCTCGGATTTCGTTCGAATGGCAGAATCCTGAACACGTTAGCCCACTAATCTGTCAATAGATGAATGACAGATAGTGAGGTCCCAAGTTTGCAAACAAGAGACTGTAAAGCCTTTGGGTTTGCGCCATGAACCTTCTAGGGACAAATCACATTGGACTGAATAACCAGGTGAACCAAAACAGAACAAACAGGCTCGTTGCATCCCTTCCGCTTTGCCGTCGACTACGGTTTTTAGTCCCGGCGCCCTAATCGGTTTACATAGGTTGACCAAGGATGTACCTAAGTGGAAAGTATCTGTTCTCCGCGGAGTTTGGATATGAATCAAGGAAGTACGTTGCTTACGAAAGGATAATTTCTTGCCCACACTGATTACCAGGTTTAACGAGTTATACTGTTGGGTAGGGTATATGAGAACGAAAGTACATCCGTATTTGACATAAATTATTTGTTTAGGAAATGCCGTAGAGTTAAAACGACGAGATTACGTTCGGCCTGCCAGGTTCCCATCGACCAAGATACCAGGGACGCGTACCCAAGTCACAATTACGTAATCTGACTCCATGTGACCAAACGCATCCGGCGTTAGGTCACTTAAGGGGTAAAGAGAATTTTCATGTATAACTCTGACATGGGCGCACGGTTACTCACGAATCAACCACTTGGTAATGTCCTTAAACAAGCCCATCTTTCATTTGAAGTTAGGCTGGCTTACATCCAGCTGGGCACCAGAAATGTCGATGATAGGAAACCGTTGCTCGCCCCTTAACATACTACACCGGATAAAAACATATCTTAGAACGACATTTTGAATAAGCTTTCCGCCAAAACAGTGCATTCGGGGTTGCCAATTCTTTGAACAGTACACTAATGCTGTATTTTTAGATAAACAATGGGCTCTGTTTCTTCGTGATACAGTTTGGCTCGAATTGACATAGGTAGTTTATCATCCTACGAAAGTGAGTACTTGTTTTTCTCTAAGATACACATGGGGGGAGGTGTCGAGCATGCAGCTGAATTCGAGTCGTTCAACGCAGTGACTTGAGACTTCGAACACCACCGTGTGAAGCGTAACTGTGCGAAAGTGACAAAAAACCAAAGTCGTTCTCTTCACTGCCAATAACCTGTGCTGCTCAGTCTCCGTTTTTTCTGGTCTAAGGTAAACATGAATTATGGGAGCAGCTCACATGCTGCGCACAAACCTCCCCCGAACAACGAGGTATACTTGAGCGCAGCCGTGGAAGCATTCGGTACCACTATGCGAAAAAAACAGAGAGTAATTATTCATGCTCACAGTTGGTCAGAAGCTGTTTACAATAGACCTGTACCCATCACATGCTCAGACACCAACTCAAGCGATCCACTCGCCACCTAAGTAGCCGAATGCTGAGCCAGTCTATTCAAGGCATCGAGTTTTGTTGACGAGGCTCTTAGTTACCGATAGCTGAACAGGTAGACAATCGGTGATGGATGGTCATCGATTCACCGTTGAGCACTGGTCTGAGCGGCCATCTCAACTTTTCGAGTTCGAACAACTTTTGCACACCGGTGTGTGTCAATGTGTTTCCGCTACAGCCGCCCCATATTGTCTTAGCTGGCGATAGCATGTCACTTATTACGGCTATTGACTGGAAAGTATTTGATGTTGTACACACACACACACGCACAGATAAACTGAGGGTCAAGATTGGCCTGAATTAGATCCGAACTTAAGTTTCGACCCGAACAGTTATGGCTGAAATTAAGAGCCATAGTGAATTCGCCGCGATCCAGTCGCCTTGCATAAATCAGTTTCCGTCGTTCGTGTGCTCGCTTAAATGTTGTGTTGGTTTACTCACATACGAGTTCGTTTTTACTGTCATCCAGCTAGTGGTCTTGCTTCTTTGTGTCGTCCTAATCAGGTCGCCAAAAGCCAGTTTCCAGATAGCAGTAGTGGTAGCCTAAACCCACTGATTTCATGGCCTCCAAAGCTTCTGTTCTTAATGAACGTATCAAGTGAAACCATAATGAGATGCACATGGCTTACAGCCATGAGGACCAGAGCTATGGTGATTGTGAATAGAGCCAATTCGATGTGCGCAAACGCTGCTCGCTTGTTCATTCTCCTGATGAATGTGTGCAAACATATGTGTACCTCCGTGCATGAAAGGCGAACAAGCAAATGAAGCTTTCTGTGTTGCAGAAAAAGGATTTTTAATGAACCAATAACGTGATGGTTGCTAGTATCGTGTGTTTTTGAAGGGCCAGCAACATCGAGTGTTTGATATTCTGATGTTACATCAGTGAGTACAGTTAAAGAAGCTACATATTTAATACGTATTACCAGAACTAAAGCTGTCATGTGGTACTATGAGCGTTTAAAAATAATTCTTTCAGGCCTACTGGAAAACAGCTTAGAGTAATTTCATCAAAGAGGGGAGGAGCATGAGGTCTTTCAGCGTCTCCTGAATAGTGGACTCCCTCAGAGGGACATCTTACACCACTTGACGGAGGAGACTGTTGTGGCCTCTTCAGTATCCGGAGAGTCTGGAGTCTCTCTCTCACATTTTCTGCATGGCACCTATGGAAATGAAAAATTCGCATTTTGGTGAGACATGAATCAACCTGACCTTCCATCCAGAGGGAGACCACTTTCAGTGGAAGCCAAGATGGACTTTTCCCGGCGGTGTCCTTTCCTTAGTGGGATCATTGTGGGGTTTTTCACCCTTCTTAGAGGGAACTTCTAACTTCAGAAAATTGGTGAGTATATGGTCAAGCATTTCTAGTTCCCCTAGCGTTCGGATTACTGGAATCAACATACTTTTCTGAGGAATACCACCCTAAATCCAGGTTAATCATATGTGATCTTTTTTCTGGAAAATGACCTCGTCTCAAGGAAGTTCTATGATTGTAGCTCACAACTATTTAGTGCCAGACGAAAAATTGCTTGATTCGATTCATCATCATTATCATCACCATCATCACTATCTACAGCGATACACTAGTAGTGACTAACAATAATATTGTTTATTTTTGAAGAGCATGGTTAAAGACATAAAGAGTAAATGCAGGCGATGAGTGTGGAAGGGTTACAGGAGAATTATAGGAGAATATTAGATAAAAAGAGAGGAACGTCTCATTCGAAGTCATTCCACCAACAGTTCCAGTCAGACAAGATGAATCCAAACGTATGTAAGAGTTTTTGGTATGGAAACACTCGTACAAAGACCAACAACCGAAGAAAGGACAAACAAAGCTGAATGCCCTTTAAGGCGCGATAAGCGCTAGCACAGTAAAGACTCGCACATCAGGCACAAAGTGTCCGTTATACTGGGTCTGGTGTGAGGTTCAGTTGCAAGAATGTACACTCAACGCCATGTACCACGTATAAAAGTGTTGTAAGTACGCAGAGAGCCCACAATGGCAAGCAAACACAAGTTACTGACTGTGACCTTAGGTAGTCCCATTCCAATAACAGCTTTGGCGGATTGAGGAAAGCAGATCCCCGATAAGAGATGATCATCGGTTGATGGACCAAAAATTCGACATCACAACCTAGCACGTAGAGCTGAGATTATGGCGAGGGAAAATTCATCAGCACCATACTTCTGCTTTTTCTCATTCCACACAGTCATTCCGCGCCCATCCGAGACTATGCTGACGTCTATTACAGTCGCTCGGCGCTCCCGAACGGCGATCAGGTCAGGCTTGATGAAGGACGTCGAAGTTGGTGCTCTCAACTCCTCAAAGACGGTGTATCCCAGGCGACGGAGGCGTTTTGCGAGTTCCCTTGCAACCCGATTATGACGAGCACATCTGGCGTCGTGCGTGATCCAGCAGGACTGCAAAATATGCACCAAACTCTCTGGTTGGCCACAGTTTCCACGACATAAGATCGTCTGGCCACCGTGACCATGTCGAGCGCTTCTAACTCTCGTCCTGAGCAGGTTGCATCGGAGCTGGATACCGCGGATAAATATCCGAGGAAGCACTCTTTCTGGAATTACAAGCCGTCGATTAGAAAGAGGCGAAGCGACCAACTCTCGTAAACCGCGACCGTCAACGCTGTTGTGCAGGCTATCACCCCAAGCAGCCACCAGTTCTTCCTTGGTGTTTGCGCATGAACCATGAACTCGGATCGGAAGGCTGAGATCCCGAACAATCTTGCCAACTGCGGAATCGTTGACCACATTGCGTAGTACTCGGCACTGAGTAGAAAGGAGCTTTTCCATACGCACTCTCCGCTGCATCGGGATTGTTGCACTCAGACTTGGGATACCGAGTCCCCCATGTTGTTTACCGGCATGGGTGTAGCTGATCGGGGTATCCTTCGGTAGACGTAGCCAGCCGCGAATAGATTGCCTGATGTAGTTGTCCAACCTTTTGAGCGTGTTTCGGTGGACTTGGCCAAGCACGAGCGAATATGTCAGCCTCGGTATCAGGTAGCTCCTCGTGATCTTCATTCTTTGATGCGGCTTCAACGGGGCACGCGTCACCTCGTCGAGCAGTTTGAGCAGATGCTGTCGATGGTTGAAGACTCCTACTACACTTCTGTCAGTAGTAATGCTCAAATGGCGCGGGATGCTGAAGGAAAAAAGCTTTTGTAAATAGCAGAGCAGATGCGGAACAGCGGGTACGGTGCTAATAAGTCACTGTCTTTAGAGCAACATTAGAGCAAGACATCTACAACCCTTAGCAAAAGTGGAACAAACATCTGAGCATTTTATCGGAGTAGGAGACCATCAACGGGATCCGTTCAACATCTTTTGCGAACCCTACTTAACACAAGCCTGGAGCACAGCGACACAAACTTTAGGTAGGTGGTCGTGACAGCATGCCTGCTTGGGATGGACTACTTGCTGGAGGATTTCCCGTCATATACACAGTGCATCATTCAGGCCACAACCAGGATGACACAAGGACAAACAAGGCACTGAGTTTACCCCTGACTGTTTTTATCTCGTATTACCATGCAGATACTTGTCCTCATCAGATTAAGTTTTTAATCAGACAGTATTTTCTTCGAGATTCAATGGTTTTGGTTCTCCTGTTTTCTGATTTTTTTCACCCCAGCTGATCGGGGTGCTAGAGTTGTACTTGAGCCTCACTTGAACTCGAGAATAATCCTATCCCATAGCCCGCAGTGGAGATTTTACAAAAGACATGGGTAGCGCTAGACTTTTTCGTGAAGCTGAGGTCAATGCCCTTGGAGTCGTGCAACCTACTTACAAGTGTACATGAATGGTCAACGGTTTATGTGCATTTTTCAACAGCCTGGTCAATAGTCATCACTTTCAATTGATACTACGTGTGCTCAGCTACACGTTTTCTCTCCAAAATGGTTGTCAAAGTACCATATTTTTGGCCTCGTGTGACCTAGTTAAAAAACGAGCGTAGGCGAAAGGTTTGTGTTGTGATCGCTCGGTCGAATGCGTGCCACGCAATCGATTTACATACGCAATGAGGTGAAAGGAGATTAAGGCTAAACGTAGGATATCCCGCGTGGTTTTTACTCACACCACTCTTCATCCTGATATACCCTGCTGTTGTGAGAATGGCTCATACGGAGAAGTTATTGATGACAAAAGTGAGTGAAAAGTTGGAAAATACCATTCCGATGACCGCAGAGAACCAAGAAACCCAGCTCTGTTGGTCGCAATTAGGGTCACCAACCTTACTGCAGATAGTATAACGATAGGACACTGAATGTCTTTCCAAGTTGGTTCCATCAGCACAGACCCATGAGAGGCCAAGCACTCGTTTTCCCGACGCTATCCTCTCTTCATGTGATTACTGTGGCCTGTTACCAAGACGAAAAAACCTCGAGGGGAGATAAATCAGCTTCCCATCCTGAAATTCCTCAGCCCGCACTGATTGTTGGTCCAGAACAAGAGTTTTTAAATTTTATTGGAATCCTCGAGCCGGATGAAGAATGGACCACAACTGTCTCGCTTAAAACTTTGCGCAAGTTTCACAATTAGTGGTCCCTCGATCCAAAGATCCTTTCCCTCAAGACCTTAACTCTAAAACAACCGTGTGACTGTGCATGTCAGTCAGCTGTTCCAATAGGCATAGGTGGACGGATGAGCCTGAAGCAGTCCAAGAATTGGCCGGTCTGAATAATCGCTGGATTTGGAAGATAGGTCGATACACCAACCGATCCCAAAAGTTGGTATCTATTATATCCGAACTGCGCAAGCCCCGTTTCTCCCTGACTGAACCCCGCCTGTCGAAAGCCAGAGTGCCATAATCCAAGGGTATGTGGTGTCACATGGGTTTCCTAGGGCGGGTGACCGTATATAGGCTGGACAAAATGTGAGGATGTGCAAAGTGGGCTGCCGTGGAATTCTGTTGTCACCCTTCAGTAGAGCTAGCCAGCAGTCGCGTGATAACCACGCCGTCCATACGAGGTCTGAGTAAAGTTACTGATTTACTATACTACTTACGAGTAGGTAAGTTCTTAAGTTTTGACGACCAAAGCCCGGTCGAGGTCTCGCAGCAGTTACCCGAGCAGGTCAGAGCGTACGATGGCACCCACATAAAAAGCTTACCTTGATGTTCCCCGTCTGGATGATGGACTTCCCGAACGAGCAGCTTCGGTTTACATGTTTTATACTTTGTCTTACATGCTGCTTAGTTTACTCAAAAGACCCGATACAAACTGCACAATGCAGTGCATTAAGGTGAACTGTTTGGTCATATAGGAGGCAATTTATCATTCTGAGGGTCCAGCGAGGGACTATTGACCAAAAATAGGAGGTAAAGCAATGGAAAGCTGTGGGCTCATATAGGAATTTGATGCTGAATTACGAGCAAAGGTAAGGATAAAGCAGCTGCCGTAGTTTAAATCGTCAACCAAAACAGTTTTCATCTAAGTCCTATGCCCTAGTTCCATTATCTCGCAAAAAAGCAGTCTCCTCTCTAGCAAAATACACTCATTTTCATACCAGTTTGGTTTTTACGGGAAACCCACTGAAGCTGCCTTTTATGCTGTTCTTCTACGCCTATCTGATGAGCCTCAAGCAGGGTGAAACCGGTCGTGACCTGTTGAAGCGTTTTCACCAACCTTATGAATAGTGTTACGTCTATGCAGTCTCTTCTTTCTTTGGAGATGTTTTTGGGGGATTCACTGTGCTTGAGCGCTGATGTAACGTGAGCTTTTTTGTGGCTGTGGACAAGTATGAGCAATGACATACCTTAATTGATTTTTCTGTTCAATTTGTGTGTCTTTGTGTGCGTGTGTGTGTGATGAAGACAAGGTGGGAGGCTTAGAAAGAACCACCCAGACGGGTGATCTTGAACATGGACGACAGTCCTCTCGTAGAATGGATTGTAATTTAAAGAGAGCTTTCGGACTCAAGTGAGCGATTGCGGTTGGTGTAGTCTAAGGGCCAGTTCGGGAGAAGGGACTAGATGAATTAATTTTCTGTGGGTGTTTGTGTAATTATACACTGCCTTTTCAGCGTCTGTTCTTCTCAGAGAGATGAATCGGGAAGTTTCTTAGTACTTCCTTACAACAGATGCATGATATGGCGACAGGGATGTCTGTGGGTGACTGACTAGTAAGCTATGGCCTTATTTTTTGAAATCATATTTGATATTTGTCTATTTGTGACTGCTGCACACTATATCTATCGGTCAAATTTGGTACGTTCATGATGAAATGTGCTGCGCAACGGTAATGACGCCGATGGTGGAAGGTCTGAGATTAAAAAACTTTTCAAGCCTAGACAGAGAGTAAGTAGGGGAGTTTGTGTCCAAATACAGTATCGGTTAGCGAAGGATCCCCGGGAAAGGGGTCGCCCACACGATAAATCCGCAACTGTGTTCCCCATCAGCTGCAATGTGGCACAAAATTCACACGTGGAAAGAATTTCCTGAGGAGGTTGAATAGTCTTCCTCTTGTTCTTTTTCTAAATGTGTTGCTCTAATGTCTTCAATGCAAAAGGCTAGGTTTTTTTCTTACACCTCATTTTTTCCCAAACTCATCTTTCTGTTGTATTTAGGCCTGGTTCTCAAGCAGCTTCCTCATGCCGTCATGAAGAGACTTCGTCCACGTTTGGGTATGATTTCCTTTTCGTCGTACAACCGAAGTCACAAGAATATCAAAGCAAAAATTATGGATACATTTCATAAAGAAGATATGAAGTAGCTAAAACACAAGTTGAAGCGCATAATTAAAGGGTACAACTGATGCCGAAATTTATTCAGATCAGATTAAGCAATACAGGAGCACCTCTTTGCTTAATAAGCCAGCATTAACTCTGGGTTCAGAGGAGGCCACCGCTTTAATGCTGTTCAACCAAAAGTACAGTGAAAGAGCAGTCGCAGAATATCGTTGTGCGAATATACAAGGTACTAAAACTCATTTTAAGTAGTAAGTGATGTTCGAAAAAACTTACTGAAAACCCACTGCCAGCTATGCTCTGCTGGACGTGGATCGGTTGGTATGGGTCTCTGAAACGCAAACAATACTTTTCATTACATAGTGGGCCAAACAGATTTTTATGCACTCTAATATATAAATGCAGTGGTGCTTATTAAAACAAGGGAAAATAAGAAAAAAACTTGAAGCTAATTGAATTAAAATGCGAATTTATGACATCCAGTGCAGAGTACAATGACTCATAGGGTGCTGATGAGCTTGGGACAAGCGTTTCATACTACTTGTATAGGGTGGGAATGTAGTTGAATATTACTCAAGTATTTATTATGGGCAGTGGTGGGTGCGTACTTTGTAGTAATACGGGTCTATTTGAATAGAGGCAAGCTGACGATAAAGCCTTGATGGATTGACGGTGGGACACCCGGAAGGCATAAGATTAGTTCCAGATGGTAACTCAGATTAACTCAACAATATTATGACTCTTTCAGAATGGACGTTGACGAAGCACTTCGAATAAGGTTGCGGGAAAATTTCTGACAGCCCACGACTAGTCTTACTATTCTACAGGATCATCAAGTAAGCGTAGTCCACGAGCTTCGGTCAACCTTATGTTCTACTTGAACCCAGCTTGTATGGACTTAGCGAAATACACTCAATTGCGCAGCTGAATCCATCGTTTGTGCGAGTCTTTAACTGGCTGTGCTGCACGAAATCATTTCATGCTTCAGTTGGCACGATATTCGAGATGCCGATATTGTTGAGTGAAGAATATCATAAGCGAGTGATTCAGCTGGGATTTTTTTTAGCTGAATCTCCCATTGATACCAACTTCGTCTACAACTGAGTCTAGTTCGTGAGCAGTTCAAACTGTTTTTAAGTACAGATAATATGACACTCCCCACCATCAGTACCACAGATACTTGTGGCACACATCAATAGTGTTTGCGTTTTCGCGTTAGGATTTCTCAGATCACTGTTTGCGTGACTAATTTGTTTAAGGAGGTCGCTTATGGAGACTCAGCCACCCATACTATAATGATGGTGCAGTGTTCGTCATCGAAACTAGCTAGTCCAACCGTCATGGTCAGACTTTTTTAGGTGCAATGATTCTGTCTACATAAATCTTCTACAGTGTTGACATGGTTTGTGGTTTCGGTTTCTTAACTTGTGAAAATTGGGTGACACCGTCTTCTCTTTATGGCGATTTCTCTCTATAATAGGATCTAAGAACGGCGATTTAAAAATCACGTAACTTCCACAGGTATTTAAACTAGTCAGGCTTGCACGAGCCTTCACTTAAAGTGAATACCGAATTTGTTGCATTTCACGTATAATCCGTGTGGAGCCTGCAGGTACACATGATCATTGAGGAACAACCTACTCACTAGTTTAGAAGTAGTTGAAACCCACGATCGTATCGACTACTATATATTCTAAAACGCGCCACCGTTACCAGAACAAAAAGTTTTTGTGTGCTTCGGTTTTTTTTCAGCCTGACTTTCGGAGCTTTGATGTCGTTTGTGCACGTGAACATGACTGAAAACCACGCCCATGAAAATCGTGTCTCCAAATTCAGGTATATAAGCACTCCGTCGTGTTAACCGGAGTTCTACGCTCACTCAACATGTACAACTCTCGTAGTTGATAAACTATGTAAACTAGCATAGCTGGGGCCGAGTGGGCCGGTGGTGTAGATTTGCTGTGAATTCGTAATTAGCTTTATGTTCGTTTGTTGTCTTGGCCCTAGTCCGATCTACTGTGAATCAGTGCAGGAATGAATTAATTCCTCTCTAATTCGTTCTCCTGTTTGTCCACCCTTTGCACTGTGTTGTTTTGTTGTTGAGTCAGTTGGTTCATCCGCACTGCAGGACTTCCCACGTTTATCAAAAGACAAAATGGCTGATAGAGGACCTTGTCTTGTTGGTTAGTTGGTGTAGGTTATTTGTCACATGTACTGAAGTTAATTTCAACCGGAAGGTGAGCAGCTACTGAAAGCATGTCAAACTAGCTCAAGTCAAGGATGTGCTTTTATACGCCAGTAGAGATGAATTCGTTACAATAGAGTGGGTATCATGGATTAAGATATATCTGAGCACCTTCATTTACTAATGTCTAGAAGTTATAAGTAGACACTCAGAGAAAAACCGAGCTTTTTCAGGTTATAGTTGGTAAAGCGAGCACAAAAGTTTTATACAAAGACCCCTGTGATTAGGAAATCCACCTATGACATCATTTACAACAAAAAACGATTTTAATCAAAGCGGAGGCATTCTTAAGGTTACAGTGCTAGAAAACCAATTAGTTTAGTGTTTACTCGTCACGAGTAGAATCACCCTCTATCAAAGACTAAACATTCTGCCCCCGAGTTATGTCATTTGGTTAATTGTTGTCTCCGGTGGTTACCTCCTAAATTTATCTTCTTGTTTTTTCTTGCTTGATGCTATCAGTTGCTTGTGTCTATATATCTCCGAATCTCACTACGGTGGGTTTCTGGACAGGGACGACCAACATTTTGCAAGTGGATGAGAAGTGGTTAAACTTCAGGAAAATGGTCTCACTGGCGAGATGACTAATCACTGATGTATGCCCCAAAATATATGTATATAAGGTAACACACTTCAGTATAAATTATATAAAATAAAATACAATAAAGTACAATGTAATTTCACATGATACGGTATGATACAGTATGGTAAAATAAGTTAAAATGTAGTGTAATGTAATACGATATAGTACAATGTGGCATGATAAAATGAGTTATTGAGTTTTCCCTTGAAAATTTTCGCAAAAAGGTAAAAATGACGATAGAAATACAAAACGTTCTGTCCTGTTGCCGCGTATCAAATACAGCACCAATAGAGCAAGGTCGAAAGAGTTTGAAGTAAAACCCAAGCTGCATAAAGCGAAACACGCATTGGTAAGTCTTGAGTAAATTCAAGGAACACCGATTGCTGCTTTTTACATTTGAATAATGCTTACTTGGAGGCTTAAAACAAAGTCAGAATTTGGCAGCAGTAGACAAGCTTTGAAGATATATATATATATATGACTTTACAAGCACATAGTAACACCAGATGCATCTATTGTCAAGTCCCAAAAAATACTGGGTTACACAAGACGGTGTAGGTTGTCTTTCAAGTGAAATAAACTACCGACCACCAGCATATACGGAACGAAGTAGTTCCTCAAGTAAAAAACGATTCTCTGGAGACATGAGTCCTTACTTAATTACTTTTCCGTTTATTCTATATTTTGAACCGTGCACTATTCCAGAAAATTATCAATTCATTCAGTCACAGCAAGACAAGACAAGAGGCTTTATTCATCTATTGTCCTTGGCAAATTTTCGGATGGAAGCTTTGGTGGATAAGTGAAAAAGTGCTGCACACAATAAACCTCGTTCCAAAAGCCTAACGAGTTGAGATTACTCCGCACACATGTAAACATGCAACAAATTTGAGCTCACAGAAACAGCATCGAAAGCCAAATAAAAAGGCGGAGCCTTGATTCTAGCCAACTACTGGACTAGGGAGTTTGTATACGCGAAGTTTCACGCACAGAAAAGGAGGTAAAATGGACGGTTTTCAGTTCAGCCTTGAAGTTAACCTAACTAGGGCTTTTGGAGGAAACCAGCCGTCCTCCGTCTCAACTGTTCTCGGAAATCATCGGCGCTCAGTGAAATAGGTCGTCCCCGAACTGAGCAACATAATGGTTCAATTGAGCCAACACCCACATTCTCGTCATTAGTACTGAGCAGAGAGAGATGTCGTATGGATCTAAAAGGTAGACCAGGTGAGCAACGCATGCATGAAAACAACACCTGGAGGAGTGGAAATTCGCGACCAATGTCCTGGGCAATCTCCCACAGTAGGCTACCGAAAAACCAGGGGTTACCACAAACTCTGTACAATCATGCAAAGCAAGCTGTAAATAACTCAATATCAAGTACCTCAAATGTGAGACGATTTAGCATAGCTGTATTGAAGAATTGCATGAGCCCAACATGTATGTCAAGGCCCTTGGTATTTGAAACGCTCGAATATGAGGAAGTTCCTGTGCTCCCCAGAATGCACCAGAAATATGGAATCAAGTCAGCACAACAAAGATGCCCAGTTATAAAGACGCTTCGAGCCATCGAGATGGTCAATTTTCAATTTTTTATCCGATAACGTGATCCAATCTCTTCATTGAAATAAAAATGAACAGGCCTGGATGGTAACAGGATAGTCAAGCCACACAAAACCCCAGGGCCAGTGTCTCATATTAGATGTGGGAGATACGACAAATGCACTCATTTGCATTCTAACTTGGGTTTCACGGGAGATTTACCAAAAGCTCAGCCGAATCGCTCGTTTATGATGTTCTTCCATATGACCTAAACTGACTTATATATTTGTTCAATGCGTTGGATATGAACAGCAGTATGTCTTTCAACCTGCTTCATAACATAGTTTGTATTGACGAATTTCATTCAGTTTGACTTTTGTGCACACAGACTACCATCAAACATGCTCTGCGTACCAACGTACACGGTGACAAATAGGTCTTTCGAGTAGGAAACCGTAATGATCACAGCGGATAACTCAGACCCAACTTATGAGCCATGGAAAATTGTTCTGAATTTTTGAGATTTTATTAAGGATATATTAACCAGTGGACCAACAAAAGCTGTAAATGTCATTCTTCCAAATTTGTCCACATGTAAGAGATGATATGTCAGTCAATAATTATTCGATGGAAAGCTGAAGTCACTCAATGCGGTTTTAACTCCCATGGATATCAAGTGCAAAAACTGAGCACGCAAATCAATGGGGATCGAAATTCTGTACAACTAGAGCGTA
Organism: Clonorchis sinensis; assembly: GCA_003604175.2. Taxonomy (NCBI): domain Eukaryota; kingdom Metazoa; phylum Platyhelminthes; class Trematoda; order Opisthorchiida; family Opisthorchiidae; genus Clonorchis; species Clonorchis sinensis. The sequence goes on along the minus strand of CM030369.1, from coordinate 191,029,531 downwards.
CGGCCACAAGTGCGCAGACGAACTGGGACGGACGTACTAAACCACATTTCAGCCATGGCAGACCCCTGAAAGTTTCATCTGACCCAGACTTAAGTGACGGGTTTATAGGAATATAAGGAATTTATGTGCCGATTCATTTAGACTTCCGAATAAGCTTGCATCATGCCAACCAAGGGCACTTAAAATGATTCATCGTAGTTATGATGGATAAAAGACGGGAGTGATGCAGTGGGTTCTATGATTTAGAGCATATTTAACTCAATTCGTTGGCATGAGGTCTGTGAATGGAACGACACGGGAGCACTCCCTTCTTGTTTACTCATCCAGATACGTCCACCACTCCATAACGCCATGGTGCGCTCGACACGAGTCACATGTCGGTGGATAGCTAATGTTGGAGGGTCGGAACATGTTCAGCTTTAAACTGCCTTCACTTGCACATGGGCAGACAGAACCCAGAAGGAGGACATACTGGGCTACGATGGTTGAGCAGGTGGACGCGTACTCAAAGTTGATTGCGCGGAGGTGATGTAGCGGGAAATACACCGATGCCGATGTAGACCCGACTGAGTGACGCCATTGAAAAACTCGAAGAGAATTTCGAATAAGTCTAATGTTGCGGTAGTTTTGTACCAAGTCTTATCATTTATCAGCTAACCCTGGCTGTGGCAGCGCAGGTAAACAGTAGTGATGCTGCGAAAATTATCTTATTCACAGAAATAAATTATTTGTTAGGTTGGCTGGTTCAGTAACAAGGTTGAGTGGGTCCCACTAATTTTGGTGCGGTTATAAGTTTGTCAGGGCCTGGTATTTTTCCAGTTGTGCTGACACTGATGACAGCAAACCTTTGTTTCATACCCTGTGTCTTCGCCAGTGAGGCTGGCGGGTTGTGCAATGACTCGAAGCTGTTGATATCCCCTTGGACCTTACCGGCTTTATCTGAGATAAGTTCGTGCTCACCTTTGTATAGGAGTGATACTGTCAGTCGGTTGGCTCTGGAGAAATAGTGAATCATTGGCCAGTTTAGTTTGCCAAAAACACTAACACGTGCTGCATATCATACAGTTTTTCCAGTGCCTGACCAGAGTTTTTTCTCATCACCAGCAGAGGATAACCCATCTGCTACGGTTTTGGAAGTCTGGTGAACAAAGTTCAGGGATGCTCAAGTCCGCGCGAATCGATGTGGATTCTATTCAAGCCAAGGATGTGTGAATCAGATGTCCACTGGTTTCTAGACTTCCGAACATCGTAACAACATGATTGCTTTCCACATCTCTCTCCTCCGCACCACTTTCGATTCGCTCGAACGTAAATAGGTGTAAAATATCATTCGGTTGAACAGGATGCGACCAATGACTGCCACCCTCAAAAGGGGCATGGGAGGATTCAGCAGAACTGTGGATGACCACCGACGAACCAAACGAATTGTCCTCTTCTTCTGTATTCAAACGTATGGTGAATTGTACAATACAAATACCGTTGAAAATATGCCACTGCGTCTAACGCAGGCACAGTCTAACTCTGTCAGCGTCTCAGAAAGAGAATGTGGGGAAAAACCCTTGTGCTGCATCACATATGGATGCATTTTACTATGCTGCATTAACAGACAGTGCCATAAATAAATACACATTTTTTATATTGTCCAAGGTTATTCTGCTGCTTTGAGAATCTCACATTTCGCAAACTATCCATTACCTGTTAGGGACAGATACGGAATGACGTGTTTCCATCGCAGTTATTCTCAACTGAATCAAGACGACTGTAGTGTGAATGGTAAGTATCAAATGGAAAACAATAAAAACAACTATCTGTCCGTCTAAGAGCGTGTCAGAATCTGGTCATTTCATATGCAGCAAATACCTGATTAGGGTGTGTTCGGGGAACAATCACCAGTTGACTGCAGTTGTGAAACGATTACAGACAACCTGGCTACATAACGTCATCAGAACTTAGACCGAACAGACTTATGCAACCAGACTGAGGCAATGTCTAATAGCTGTTGTTTGTCCCATCGTTGATCCACCTACGGAACAAACGTATAGGTGCGGTGCAAAAGCAACTGTTGACTTGTTAGTCCTCTGTCTTTCGCGATCAGACTTTTATTTGGGCGTGTCTTTGGATATAGCTGTTGAATAGGTTAAAAAGCTCCCTAGTTCCATGGGTACGTAACAAAGGGAGAGAACTGTGTTTCCACAGCGCTTTCAATACGGTATTTTACAGTTGTGCGACTAATTCGCATCAATCAAGCAACTGTTTGCTTGTGAATTTGGAGGTTAGAAATGGCACATCTGTCAGTTGGTGTATCATTCAGGTGAGCAGTAATTTGGGGTTGGCGGCTGATGACTCCATTCTCAGCAAACCTATTGAATAAAGCCAGGAGCAAGAATCTGAGCCACCAACACCTCTGATGTGTCTTGACGAAGTCAAGCTGTTAAATTAATGTCCACTCGGCCATCACATCAGATCCTGTGTGACGTTGCATACGTGGATTTAGTTCTCTTCGTTTGATTGATTTTTCATTTCCCGGATGCCTGGTGCTGAATCGCCATTTGGAATGTGTTTAGCCTGTGTACCCACATTACTGCTGCCACTTCGCTTTGGGAAATCACCACGGGTTGCGGTCATGAAGTGGTTTGACGCTCTGTTTGGGTAGCGAGCGAACTACCATAGCGAGCACGTGCATCAAACTGATCTTATTCCCGCCTCTTCTTCGACATGCTTGTGTTAGATGCAGCTGCTTGAGAGTTGGTCTGATTCAGGATCTTCTGCGCAGAGTTGTGTTCGGGAATGGACGACGCATCGGCTTTTGGTAGGAGTAGCAATAGTCTGCTGCGAATGTTCAACTCTCCATCCAACGCAAATATAGCGTTAGCACAGGACATGGTGCTTTCAAGCACATCGCGTAGCTTATATTGCAGAAGGGCATGACTCACATGACACAATGCAAATGAGAAACTCAGAAACCCATTTGATGCACGTGAAGGTCACCAGTCAGATTTCTGTGTAGATATGCGAGCAGCATTTTCTGTGAAACGGTGTCCTATCACAATAGGGTACCCTGCTACCACCTTCCCAAGAAACATTGCCTATTGTCTTTCATTTTCTCACAGACTCCACAGAACTTAACACCTCCCGTACTACTTATTTACACCAGATTAAAAAAAGAAGACGTTTAAAAGAAGCTAGATTCGATATCCTACCGGTTTGGAACTTTCTGAGGTGGTTAAGAGAATAGGAAGTCGGACATGCTTTGGTCAATCATATGAATGACAAAATATCGTATGAACCGAACGTGAAGGCGAGGGTGCTGACTTTCCGACCACGGCTGTCAAGGGGAATTTTCTCCAATTGGATCAGTGTGTATGCCCCTCCAGGATGTCTCATCCAGAAGCGGAATGGGGAGGATTCCGGGAGCAGCGAAATACACCCATTTGCGAACAAATTTGGTTTTGCGAGAGACTCAACTGGAACCCAGCTGAATCTCTCGTTCATGCTGTTTCCAAGCAACTAAATGTGCTGCACCAGGCCGCCTCATGTTTCATTTGGTACGATATTCGAATTATCCCGATACATGTATAGACGTAATACACTACTCATAAGGTTGCTGGAAATTCTTCGAATGAAAAGAATACTGCTTTCGTTAGGACGCTCCCGAAAACCCTCGGATTCTTCAACGCGAGGAGAGCTCTGAAATGTAAGGTCCAATGTTCTGAACCTTCCAAGAGTTGTTAAGAAGCATTTAAGCAGGACAAAAAGATCCAATCGGATGCAGATCAAATATGTTAGAAGAAATTTTTTGGAGAGTTAAAACAAACTTGTGCACAGAAAATGCAATACATTCAATCGACTCAGGGTACCCTAACCAAAAAGACGCTCCTCATATCTGCAGATATAATGGCTGAATGGAAGGCACAATTCTTAACAGTAATTTACAACCCATCCAGAGTACACTGTGAGAAATTTGCACAGTTACCTCAGACCCTTGTGAATAGATTCCTCCAATTAAACCGAAAATTCGAAAATTTGAACAGCGATAACTGAAAATAACAAGCTGTCGCACCAACTGGGATATTTACTGAAAAAATACAAACCGATAGTAAAAGGCTATACTGACGGGAAACGACAAACTATTTGAATATCACTGTCCTCTACACTGCAGGCAAAAATCCTGGCAAGTCTTCCGCCCAACCACCTGAACAGTGACTTTCTGGAAAAAATATCACCGAAGCGCAATGTGGATTCCCAAACAGAAGCAACACGGTTCAGTTTAGATCCGCTGCGCTTCAGCAGCAGGGAAAGAAACAAACGATTACACGCTCCGCTAGATATTTCAAGAAACACTTTGACTCAGTGAAAAGGGAGACACTGTAGCCATTCTACAAACGCTCGGATGTCACAAAAGTCCTATCAACATTATCAGTTCCCTTCATTATGTTACGGGGATTCGTGTACATAGATGAGGAAATACCTATGTCCCGTTTGACTTTGGCACGGTATTGAAGTGAGGTTAAGTTCTGGCCCCAGCTCTGTTCAATCCGGTCTGTGTAAAAGTGCTTCATAGTTCAAGAGGTGGTCTACTGACTGAGGGGCATTCAACTAGTCACCTCTTTCGCCCGAAAAGCTTCATGGAGCTGCAACTGTCAGAGTTAAAGTTGGACGTTTGTGGATCACTGTGCTCTGTTTATATGTTTACGGGTGGAACTGCAGTGAACAACCACCTCATTTGCCTCGGCACTATACCGAATTAGTCAGAAGATAAATGTTTCCAAAATACAACATTCACATACCCGCCAGGAGTACACAACATACGCGCCCTGTATTCAAAGTTACGATCGTGATTAAACGTGTTAGTGACGTGTCCGCAGACTTGGTAATCGATTGCTTATCACTTGGTAGTCGATTTACTTGCCGAACCTGGCCAATCCATCGGCTAGCATTTGATAAAAAGCGAATTGACGCCCGAATCAACAACATTCTGACAGGATTCCAACTTTGCCATTAGATGTTGAACCGAATGATTAAGTGGCAAAGACAAGTCCCTGCTTCCTGTCGCTCATACACATGCTTTGGGGGGTTCATAACATAGACGTGGAAAACAAGTTCGCAGAGTACTGAGTTGTCGTACTGTTTTTACTATTCTATGACCGAAACATGGAAAAAGCCAGTGGCACATTGCACAGGTCGATAAATTACAACCAGCAACGTTTGCGTAAGATAGTACGAATTCAGTAACCCTATCGAGTTTTGAACACTGAAGGTTTTAAACGAGCCAAGATCAACGGAGTTGAGTGTGCAATCGATTCGGTACGCAACCAGCTACACCAAACAGGTCACGCAAAATGGATGACCGATACCCATGTCCGGAAGCAAGTTATCTGCAGGCACTTAAAGAATGGAGCTCAAAGCTGAGAGCGGCAAAAATTCCGACATGGTAAGAGCCCCCCGGTGAGCTTGCGAAACCGTATTCCTGGTTTCAGACCTCAGAAGAACGTGACACTTGAAATAGCGGCCGAGAGAACTGTTTTGTAAACAAAAACAGAAGAGCTTTGAGGCACAGCATATATCAATACTTAACCGCGAATGCACCACTCGAGATGATTGCACAGTGTGGAACATAACTACAACCGTCCGGATTTTGCAACCTGCAGGCTCACCCGCTTGAGAACCATCGGACTCGCATGTTCACCAACGCACTCACTTTGAACCGTCAGAAAGGCGCCAACTAAGTACCTACTTGAGATACTCCCATTCCCATCCAATGTCTTCCAAAGGTAGATTTACGGCGATTTTCAACCAGCGCCTGCTCTATTGACTGACTCAAGTAGTACAACACGAGTTGACAGTAGCGGTGTAACGGTGCTTACTACTGATGAAGCCTGCAATTAGTCCATGGTTTGATGTACAAGCTCCGCCCCTGCATCTGCCGGAAAGTACAGGTTACTGTGGCAATTATGGAACCGTAACTAATGGTTTACCGACCGGCTGGGCAGTGCCACATAAACGGTGAGGTGACGGCCATCCCTCAGAGGGCATCATTAGGGTAGTTTATCTGACAGAATTGCGGCATCCCACTGAAACTCAAAAAAGAATGGATGAGGGCGCGTTCACTAGTCTGGCTATTCATTGGGCTATCTGACAGATTTCGGTAGGACTCTGCGTGTTTGTCCGCCAATCGTAGCAGCTCTGGTTGTTTTCAGTATGAGCTAGTTTTGCGCAGTACACCATTGGGCACCGTCCAAGCCGCTTTTGGGTTGTCTGCTGCGCGTAGGCATCCAGTTGATTGAACATAGTTGAACGGAAGATCCGTTTCGGATTCCAGGAAACGGTGTAAATATTGGCACACAAGGCAGCAGTGAGCTGACTAAGGGGATGGAGAACGGAAGCCAGAACACGAGTGATTTTGCTAATGCATCCACTGGTGACGTTCTATCTCTGTGAGATCTACGATCCTAATGAGTGAGCAGTCGCTACCTTTATTCAAATACTAGATGATTAAGGTGAATTTACTGTAGATCCACCAATTTACTGCGCCAGTTTCCCAGAATAAGATAACACGGTTCTTCTTACGAAGAGATAAATGGTGGTGACGCAGGAAAATCACCCATCTATTTACACTTAGGCGAGGAAGGTAAGAACGCGTGTTGTCCTTTGTCTGTTCGCACTCCGGCAGATTTCTTCACAAGAATAAAGGACCGCAAGTGAAATTCCATTTTGTGTCACTCACAAGATCCATTCACTATTGAGCCCCGAATGGTACGAGTAGCCGATACCATATGGAAAGGTTTCTGGAGCTGTGGTAACGAATCTCACCATCTCCATCGCCATCATTCTCAGTCTCAATCTCCGTTGAATTTCTAGAACACCGAGAGTATTCTCCTCTGAGGGAATCCAGCCTTTGAGAATCGACACGAAAATCCGGCATATCAGCAATATGTGTCCAATATGTGTCCCAAAGAGTATTAGAAGAGAGGAACCAAATATGGTGAGCTTTGACGGGCCGCGTTTCTAATGGTCACTCTAAGGAGCAGAAGAATGGAGGCGAACGATGCGGAGTGTCGTAACTCAAGGCTTCTCCGTGAATTAAAACACAAAGTAGGGTACTATCACCCGCTTATTCTTAGATTTCAGGACCCAAGTTGCCTAGCTCGCAAAGTGGGAGAAAGTGTCCCCAACATTCGTAATATGGGAATATTGTTGGAATTTGGCTGGGCTATTGGGGAGCGGTCAGAACTAAGTGTGGTCGTTGCAGAGAACAGTGCCCTAAAGAAGGTGCAAAACGACGAAAAGTGGTGATCAAATCATGATAAAAATTCTTGCGATGAGTTTCTGTCAAACACCGTCCGTGTGACTGCGTGAGTGAGCGAGTTTGTTTGAGTATTTGCAAATTATCTTCACATCTGTAGCATCACGCACACTGCATTTGGGCTTAGATGATTAAAAATTACAAGAGTTTACCAGGGAGATCTACTAGCTTGAGCATTGTTCCATACTCCTAGAGACGTTGCACTGTGACTATGCCAGTTAAGACCTGCGTGGTGTAAGGGTCATTTTCGATCAACTGAGGCGTTTTTGATTAATTGCTTTCTGATTCGTATGAAGCTTCGTGTTATCCTTCAAAGTGAGTGACTCATTATGGATCGAAGATTCAAAAGTGTCGCTTTGTTGCGTGCGACCATTTTGGTAATTCTCCCTGACCTTCACTGCTTCTTTCTTCTATGTTTTGTTTCATCAAAATAAAATAATCCTATCACTATTGAGCTGTCGAAGAACAAACGTTGAATAAAACAGGTGTATTTCCAGTTCAGCGGCTCTTTTTTGACCCCCCGAATGTGGAGAGCCCCTCCGGAAGGGTCAATTTGTCTGCTTCCCGCAGACTTCACCATACGGTCGGTTTGTTTAACGTCAAGATCCCGAATAGACCGAGGTCCTTTGGCTACAGAACGTTTTACACACAATTTCCCAAAGCAGATCTGTAGCTCGTGTGCATCTGAGTTTCACTGGTAAGCATAGGATGGGCGATGTTGTCTTCCGAACTCTTCCTCCAAGTCGCATTATACCAGGTAAGCACTATAATTATCTAAAAGCTTTGTAATAATAAAATAACTTAGACCTCCCCCGACTTTTAGACCGGTGACTGTGCAGTCAGAATATGATTTTCCTGGTACACAGGCCTGCAAAATACCAAACTATCCACAGTTTCATAAGTATGCATGGCTGAAGTGAAGGTCAAACCCTATATTATTGAGTTACTTTTGACCACAGGGGTAGGATACGTGACAAAATCGTCAGTATTGATTTATCATGCAGTTTATTTTCAGTGCCTTAATAGGGAAAATGTTCTTAAATTTATGCTAAATCTGAAGATGACTGGTCAAACAATTTGAGAGCAGATTAGTCAGCGAAAGACAAGTTTTGGTACACTGGTTTCAAGGATTTGGGAACAGTAGCGCGGCAGAGGCCTCATTTATTCATGTTGCTAAAAGCCTGAGCATTTTGGTTTGCTGTAGGACCCAGTGTTCATTGTCCGTTGTTTGTGAACTATATTTTAAACAGGATTAATAAAAAGGGATCAACGCAATATATTTCCTATAAAGTAAATTGTCTAAAAAAAGCTGCCCATCTGTCACAAAACTTAGGGGTTAATCGATAGGGACCTTTAACTCAGAGAGGATTATTATGATCAGGTCGTACCAGTTGCATCTTTTGAGACGAAGCTATTTGGTTAAATGAACGTGCGAAATCCTCTTAGTTTTCCTTGAACTACCCTCGAGTGAATAGATAATGAAAAATAAAACGAGTGCAGGAATTTCTGGGCTCCTGAATTCCGTAATCAAGTTTTGGAAATGCTGCTGTATCCACCAACGCTGCTTTGGGCTACTTTCGTTGTCCCGTGTATCGTGCAACCCTGAAGGAACGCACAAAAAATTTCGCTGATCTGCGAATTGAGATTCCGCATTAAGTAGTTTTCTGGCGGAAATAGATACTGATAGAATAACGGTTCCGTTGCTGGTTTACCTTCCAGCGTCTAACGGCGAATCACATCACACACTGCCTAGTAAATGCAAATAGCCAGCCTACAATATCTTCATGATACCCTTAGACTGACAAGCCTAAGTGCTTTTGGACGGTAGCAAACACTTGATAGCACATTAGAGTGGCTGTTGGGGCTACACATTTAGCAGTAAAATATCAGTCGATTAGTGGATTGGGTGGAATTCGCAAAGCTCAACTTATCCAGTCACTATACTAACATCCGTTTGATAGAGTTCCCGGGAAACTGCTGATAGGGTGAGAAAGAGGCAAGTGTGAAAACGGGATTACAAGGGAAGTTTAAATGTTCGATATTTTTTTATCCTTAAAACTGTTCATCTCGAAAGAAAACACCAAGTTTCATACGAATCAAAAAGCAACTAATCAAAAACGCCTCAGTTGATCGAAAATGACCCTTACACCACGCAGGTCTTAACTGGCATAGTCACAGTGCAACGTCTCTAGGAGTATGGAACAATGCTCAAGCTAGTAGATCTCCCTGGTAAACTCTTGTAATTTTTAATCATCTAAGCCCAAATGCAGTGTGCGTGATGCTACAGATGTGAAGATAATTTGCACATACTCAAACTTACTCGCTCTCTCACGCAGTCACACGGATGGTGTTTGATAGAAGCTCGTCGTCGATTTGGCCACCACTCTTCGTGCAACAGAACCTGCATCTAGAGAAATAATAGACGCATACTTGTGGCAGAGCAACTTTCCATTTGGACACCTCATTAGCACTTCTAATCCCCTCATTTATGGGATACAAATCACAACATTCTGTTTAGGATGGCTTGAGTGGAAGAAGAACTGAATGCAAGCTATGTGTAGCTGTGTAAAGTTCGGCGAACCGATCAACATCCGTCTGACCAACAACCATTTGTTAAGATAAAAGCGATACAAGTTCATCAGTCCAGTGCGGGTGTACTTCGACCTTTGGTCGACGAGTAACCAAAGTACATAGATGCGTTACATCACAGGTTGTCGGCGCACTAAAGTACCACGGTGGATTTGCGTAAAAAAGAATGAGAATGCGCAAAAAATGCACGAAATGCGTCACGTAAAACGATACTCTGGTTACGTTTTTTCAGATGGTACTTTACGTTTCATCGGCATCACTACTGGCTACATGACAACCATGAAACTGTCCGATGGGGACTCGCCACAACCGGACATTTTCTAATGAGTGGACTCGTTGGACAAATTGTCGTTAATTAGTATGGAGATATGAACAGCAAGCACATTGTTCCTCGTTGTAAAACTCCTCTCATGGAACCTACCCTTGCATCAGAGCTAGGAGATTTATTTTTCATTGGTGCATTTCGTGGCAAATATTGCGTTGTAATAATTATAGAACTTCTGCTGGATTGGTCCGAAGTGGCAGCTATTGCCAAATCAAAGGGTGACGAGATTTTGTGTGGCAATGCGTCCTACTAGCATGGATTTGACTAAGCATCTGAAATGAAGGGGGGCTTTGGAATGTTTTCACAGTGTTGTTTTTGCCTTTATTCAGCATTTCAAAGAGCACGGACCTCCGGTCACTAACCAAGCCAAAATACGCCGTGTAGTGTTCGATTCTCCATAAAGTTACAGTAAAAGCCTTTGTCTTCACCAACCGGGTTTTTGAAATGCGAAACTGAAACATTTTTATGATTTTCAGAAAGCAATCAAACTGGTAGGTTAACAGCAGATTGCATAAGTGTTCGGTGATAAAACGTTGATTCTGTAGCTGGGCTATGTTTGGCTTCTAACATAAGCTTTGGCATGCCAGTTGAGTGGATTAGCAGGTTGACTGAATTGTGAGACAAGTGGGGAACCAAACGAAAAGGTCCCCTTTGACAGGAATGCCTATCACCTGTTGAGTGTCCTCGTTCCTATTAGATGTAAGTTTTAGCTATCTTTGGCTCGTATGGTTTATTAAGCGCTTGGAAAAGGGTCGTTGGTTAGAAAGATTGCGTAGATTTCAGTCGGCTGAGGCCAAGTACTTCAGATCTAAACCAATTCAGTCAATGACCCCTCTTTACTGATAACCGAAAACTACCAGTCATTAAGTTGGCTGGTGAAAAACTGCTTGTCCAAGGCCTACCAGTTCTAAAACTTTTGTTCTTTTCACGTGGCGGCTCTTTGCAATTTCCACCGCTCCGGCTTTCGGTGGGGTGTATATTGTTCTCCCATCAAAACTTCTACATTTTATAACTTCTTTTTGTGTTTCTTGTCCAGTGCATGTCCTGTCGTTGCCGACATAAATCCTTGTTTCTGGATGATGTGTTAACTTATCTCTTTTGTTCACTGATTGTGGAGTGGAGTTTCCTGGCTTTTTCCGTCCCATGTAAAAATTGAGCTGTCTTTGCAGTTGAATTTGTGAAAACTCTTGAAGAAAACTCTCACAAAGCCTCGGTGAGATCTATGACCATGCTTAAGCCAAAGACCGGCACCATCATTGTCCTTGTGGATACCATAGATTCTCAATCAGGAATAGACGAAAAGTCCTCAGAACTGAGTACGAACGCCGGGTTCTATCTTCAGAGCTATTTATTTTTGCCGTAGACTAACCAGCTAACCTGGAACTCCCTACCAGGCGAGAGCCTTAGTCGGTGCAAATCAGTAAATTTGATTCGCGTCTTTCTGCCACTACAAATAAAGGCTAAACACAACGCCTTATCTACTTGACTGCATTTGCACCAAATTTGTTACGGATATCTTCAGGTTTTTGGGTAAGCAACGAGTAGCTATTCGAAAGTATTAGGCTTTCGGTCGACCTGGTTGCCACTAATTTTTCGGTCCATAGACTTTCTCCAGCTCTTAAAAGGGCTTCTTATGACATCGTCAATTTGCGTGAGGTTTGAACTCTTGTCTCTTCTAATCTATCATTTGTTTTCCTGGCAGCATAGACAACTCAACAGACATTTTCTCTCTAGACGCTGAATCTGTAGGAAGCTGGAGAGTCTTCATAAAAGCTACGCTGTTCTGTTCAGTCAGAGAAGAAAACAACGCAGTTTTCCGTCTGAAACCGATGGTTTTAGTCACAGTCGCCTAGCCTTGCTTCCGACTTGGGTCAATTTTTCTGATGCCTACAGTGCGGTGTACTAGGCAATGTGTGAGTGACAGATTTTCGAACCTTTTGTCATGAATCTAACTAAGTTCGTCTTGGATTTTGGATTAAATGTTGGGTGGTTTTAATGTACGACTTGTGTTTCAAGTGGCACCACCTGTTATATTCTTTGTTAATCTTAAGATTTCTTTGTCCGATAATGCCGCATCCTAAAGAAGTCCAATGGATAGATTTAAGTCCGTATAGAGGTTTTTCGGACATGAAGCGCTGTATTATTAACGGCAAGTTTCACATCGTAAACAAATGCCGGTCTTTTAAGGCTACAATTCCGGAAAACTCTATTATTGCCTTTTATTTCTGTCTAAAACGACTGTTTTGGACGGTGGGATCGGTGGTCAGCTGAGTGATAAAAGTTGACGATTGCTCGTAGAATCCTTCCTGCCCATCTTGTAGATGAGGTATCATGGGAGCATTTACACTCACAAAAGTGGTAGGTGTTTCTCTTGACATAGGAAGCCGGATAGTCAAAGTTCGTGCATTGACGCAGTTTAGTTCATATTGATAAACGGTTGCATTCATGTGATTGGTGACTCTATATCCTCCTCGACCATCCTGTGAAGTTCCGGACAAGTAAAATGTGTATCCATCTTCTTGTGACTCTCTGATTTGCCAACAGAATTTCTTTGGAAGCAACGATGTCATTGTGATATCATTTTAGTATCTCCGGTATATAAGATGTGAGCCCTTGAGATGTGGTACTTCTATCCCTATCTGGATGTGTCCAATCATTCCACTTTCCGAGTCGCGCACAACTACAGGAGAAAAAGCGATGCACTTGCATCCCTATTAATCCTCAGTAAGATGGGTATTTGTATCTGAGGTAATTAAGTAGTCTTTTGTGGGCTTAGCGGACAGCCCCTCATCTGTAAGCCGAATATTACGGGATTTTACCAGAATGGTCCCAGTTCGATTGTTATCTTCTGTCAACACAGCTTGCTAGGAACTGTTTCGTTTAGGTTAATCGTGAACAGCTGATTTTGCGCTTCTGATCGGTTTTGTTTCCTGCTACGGTCATCCTAGTTCACCTTCAAAATTCCACTAAACCTTTTGCTTACATAGGCTGGAAAACATTTGGGAACCAATCAGATGCCCATACGCTACCTTATGACAGCAAAACATTATGTAGCCTTTTAGGCATACAGACCCCAGCATAATATGGTTGTTGAAAGGTTGAAAGTATTGCTTCACTTGTTTCTGATGTACTTGAGAACATTGTCTCAGTTTGTCCTACTCAAGAATACTCACTTCTGCATATGATGTAAACTGGCACTGTCTGTGCTGTCGGCGTTATTCTCACTGATTCCGCCCTGGTATCCAAATTGACAGCCAGGTCACGCAACCGGTGTACAAGTGCATAGTTGAGAACAAATTTCACGTGGAGGAACGAATATCGGACCACCAGGGGAATAACAGCCTGATTTGTGGGAAGACAATTTCCCGTAATATGATGAAGTGTAATACACTCATTTGCAAACAAATTTGGTTTTTCGAGAGGCTCACCTGGGAACCAAGCTGAATATCTCGTTTGTGATGTTTTTAAACAAGTGAATGTGCTGAACCAGGCTGTCTCATTTTTCAGTTGTTACGACACTCGAGATATCCCGATGTACAGAAGTAATACACAATCCATTTTGCCGAAAATTCTTCCGCAGCCCATAAAGGAGAGATTCAGCTGGGTTCCAGGTGAGTCTCTCGCAAAGCCAAATTTGTTTGCAACTGAGTATAGGTCGCTAATGTAGCGCAATTTGGTCTCAAGTAAAACATAAGATTGACGAAAACTCGGAGGCTGCGCCTACCTGATGAGCCCCAAGAAGAAAAAAAACCGGTCATGGGCTGTCAAAGAATTTTCAGCAACCTTATGAGTAGTGTAGTACGTCTATATGATGAAGTGTAATTGAACTGCCGGAAGTGTAACAGTGTGATTAAGGAGGACGCATGTGATGGCTCACATGTGCAGGACTATTCGCAAAAATCCAAAGTTGAACATAATCTCCAAATCAATAGACTTGTATAGATAACTAAAACGTGCGGGAATCTAGACCTGCTCTAAAGCTCCTGGATTAATCACCGAGTTTTTCGAAACAAGTGAAAGTTTAGTGCCGGTTCAGCGACAGCCAATCGAATCGTCCTGCACAAAACACAGGCGAGCGCACCGACACATCGAGATTTTATCTACCAACCGACAGTGGTCAGGACAAGGGTGGGTGTGTTGACAGGTGCTAGTGAAAGTAAACTCAAATGCTTTGTTCAAACAATGTGATCAGTAATGTTGTGATCGTTCGCAGGTTACTGGGATATTCCATAAGGCCTGTGGTGAGCACACACATCTCGGCTGCGACTGGTATGTTGTATTTTTTGCGTGTTCGATACTTGAGAAAATTTGTACTGATTAACCGTTAAGATCGCACTTGTTCTCATGTACTATTCATTTCTCTATTCGATTTCAAAGTCAAACGGAAGGGTTTGCAACCATCGGAACTATTCCCTTAGGGGCTGGTATTTCATCATCGGGGAACGATCCACATAAATTGCGAGTTTGAAAACGGATAGCCATACCAATATGAATAACGAAAGATGTTTAATCAAGCAGAAGAACGACTCTTCCGAGTTCTGAATAGGAAGTTGTTATCTACGGCGACGTTTCACAAGGGGTCTTCTAGGAGTGTACTGACTCAGAATAGACCATGATCACTTAGTTTTATACAGAGTTGCAAACACTCCGAATTCCACAGAAATGACTGCTCCGATTCAGTGGATGGTAGTCACGCGCAAAGATGTTTGATACGAAAAAACTGCAATCTGCTATTTCGAAGTAATATAGTAATAATTTAGTAGAACTGCGACTTGTCCACCCAGTGATATTAGAACGGGTCATTGTTCACTGGTCTGACCGCACCTCACCAGCCACTCATTACAATAAACATTAATTTACTCTGTCGAAGGCTGGGTACCTTCTTACGACAAACAAGTGGAGTCAATCAATTTTTGGGGGTTTCTGAGGACAAAAGAATTAGTGTTTTGTTCGGAATAGGATTCGATTAATCAATGACCGCAACAATCTATGACTACAAAGCCCGAGTGACTCGAGGCCAAACAGTGTCGATAACAATGAAAACAGTGTCAGTTTAATTTGGTCCAGCAGAGTTCTGATTAATATTACCATTTTGGAGTTCCTAGTTGATCTGTTGTCAGTGGTGAGTGACCGAAATGTGGCAGATTTGCACTGAGAGTAGCCCCACACATCATATGTGAACTTAGAGAGGCTTAGAAAATACTAGGTGATGAATTGGGAGGTATGACGCACAGAATACGAAACACCCTTTACCATTCTCACAGGCCATACTTTCTGTCGCAGATGTTTAGACGTTTTTGCATAGTTTGTTGGTATTTCTATTTGGCTATTTCGGCAATCAATCGAAAGGTCATTTGGACCATTCTAAAGCTTTGAATTCCTACCAAATATTTTTACTGAGTAGTGAAATCCATCTTCTTTTTAAGATGCCGTGTTTCTATGCGATTTCAGAGTTGCAAAAGGCGCATAACTGTAAAGTTGCCCGCATGAATCATCTGCTCAGTTTATGTTCCATACCCCACAGTGCACCAAATTTTGATTACAAAATCTTAAAAACTTCATTGTTCCACAAATCTGATGGAGAAATTTGAGTCAATTCCTTGATAAGAGTTCTTACCTCGCTCACCCTGGTATGCCTTACTATGCTTACCATACAATGACTTTAAATCGACAGTTTTATCAGTGACAATTTTTTTGGATCCGTTAATTAGTATAAACAGAGAGAGAGAGAGAGAAGGAGAAAGAGAGAAAGCGCTTGCTTGTGTGTAAAGCCTTGCCATCCGTGTTAACTAAATACCAATAAAAAATTTTCATCTACAGTTGGAGAGCTCATTGGATGAAACGCAGAGGCCTATGTCAAAAAATGTATTTTACTTGTTGCGTCTTTTCAACATTTTGCTGTTTTTAATTACATAGATTAGCGCGTCATACCAACATTTTTCTGTGGCAATAAGTTCCGTAGCATCTATGCTGTCGGGTAAAGGTTTACTCTATACCGAACGACGACAGCAGTTAAAAGCAGAAGAAACTTGGTCAATTTCCAAGAACCCACCAGAAAAAAGGTCCCTCACCGAAATCAGTTTAAATAATCTTTCTTTTTTTGGGGGAAGGGAGGGGGAGGCGGGCAATTTTTACTGTAAGAAAACATAAATACATCAAAATTAAGTTTATTTGAAGAAGACATTGAAGCTAGTCTACTTCTTTGTTGGTCCTCTACTCGTAGGAATCCAATGTTCATTAAAACAAAGGTAAATTACAGAATTACTCTTTTATACATGTGGCGTCCAAACTGCCACTCCCTGAAAAGTTACCTGGCTGTCACTTCAATGCCGCGTCAATGCCACACAGTAATACTGACCCATGATTCAGTTTTGAATGATTTCAGCTCTTTGACATTCTAATTACTGTAGCGGCGGTTTTTACTTGATGGAAACTTGTCGAAATATTGGTGGCTCGGGTACATTTCTAGTGGCCCATCAGGCAGTTGATTACGTCTGCCCGATTGGTGTAGGAACGTTTGCGAGCTAACTACTAAGCTTGGCGAGCCGACCAGCGACGCGCTGAGGAACTACCATTTGATGACAATCGCACTGGCGCACACAAGGATGTTGCCAGCTAGACGGACCTCGAATTCCAGACGTTGTGATCTGCACCTATGGATACAAGTGTGCTGAAAACCCCTTAAGCTCACTCCGGTGCAGCCTGAAAGCTGGGCTAGGTCTTGTAGGAAACTACTCACAAGGCTGCTAAAAGCTCTTCGAAAGCTCGCGATCGGTTCCGCTCTTCTTTGGGCTTATCAGTTGGGCGCAGTTCCCAAGTTTCCGCCAACCTTGTGTTCTAATTGACCCCGAAATGTACGAAATTCGCCAACTATACTCATTTGCATACCAATGTGGTTTTCACGGGAAACTCCACGGAACATTAACTGAATCTCTCGTTTAATGTTTTAACCGTATGTGTTGCTCATTGGGCGGCCTCATGTTTCAGTTGGTATGATGTTCGAGATATCGCAGTATATTTTCCTGAGGCAGTGTTTCGAATATCGTACCAAGTAAAACATCAGCCGGTTTTTATGCAACTTATTTAGTCGGAGAATGTCATAAAGAGAGTTTCAATTAATCACAGGTCCGCCTAATCGACCCATCTTTCTCGAACCCACATTTCTGTTACAAGCCACGTGATTAACTAAATTTCCGAAGTCGGATCTGTTTTATTGCTTCTTTGATCAGCTTTCTGCCAGGTGTTATCCACCGGCACAGTTCATTCCAAATAACTCTCGTGAAAGCATGAGTTAGACTTACTAAGATGACAAGTTTCATGAAACAGTTCCAAACGATGCTCGACCCAGTTGATATACCTAACGTTACTAGGCCTGTTCATGATTGGTCTCTGCGCAGACAACAGCAACTTGTCTAGTGGCAGAGGATTTGTCGTGAACCACTGGACGTTTCTGGCAAGAAAGTGCACAGTAACCTGGAACAACCGATATACCGGCTTTAATGTGATTCAAGGCCAGCAATATGTGGGTTGTCTGATTTATCAAGGCCAGGGTGTCCTCACTCAAGTAGTCAACTGAAGCTAGTGGTCAAATACATGTTTGAATCCTTTTGGGAATGTGCTACCCTTTTCTACTTGTATATTCAATTGCAAGGTTTGACCAATAGTGTATTCATGTGAGCTAATAGATCGAAGGAAATTCAGGCCTTTTGTGCTTAATGGTAAAAGGCCATTCTGGTACACTTCGACAGAACAGTGACGTGATGAACCAATGGTTCATCGAAACTACCCGTTTTATTGATTGTACAGACGACTAGTGAGCACAAACCCAAGCGCCCTTGAATTACAAACTAGGTGATTGCATTGTGGACGATGTAGCAAACTTTAAAAATAATGCTGCACTATGTGAAAAAAGTTGTGCTCACTGTTACAGAGTGATCATGCGTCACTTCAGTCGTCTGGGGAGCCATCGTTTCGAATGTAACTATGCATAACAAATGTATGACTTTTAATTCGTTCCTTGTGTCCAGGCACTTGGTGTCGACTGGTTTCACATTTATTTGATAACCTAGATGGTTTCACTAGGTCAGTATCAAATCACACGACGTAGTCTTCGTGAACAGATAATTGAAGCTTCTTGAGTTTGGAATCCCTTCAGCAAAACATTTATTCTCTTTGGAACCATAAATTTCACTTAGAGTAAGGCAATACCTCCAAAGAGAAATTTCCGGAAAAAAACTACGAGCATTTAACATCACTCAAGCTTCGGTGTTAAATCCCTCATGGAAAGACGTTACTCTTCAAAGAAAGACCAAACTAGCCCCTTCTCTGGGATGGGTTCATCGAACTGTTCTGGTGGGCCCGGAGCAAAAAATGTGTTCATTGTTGTTAGTTAGCTACATTCTATCGATTATCACGAGCACTGTTCTAGCAATAAGTTTACGCTGGTCACGTGCCAGCTACTACTAACCAAGAACTGGTGTTGCTTGAGCGATTACCATTTTGGTTACTGATTTACTTCCGAAGTATTTAGAATGGCTAAAGCTGTAAAGACAGGCTACGGTATACGCTTATGACATGATGATGGTCCAGTGCTGATAAGGGATAAGCTTAAACCGCTCATGGTGAACGGCTGAATAATCAGAATAAACTAGTGATGAGGAAAAGACGAATAGACTTACATTGATTACCACAAACTGTTTTCAGAAATTGAACTAATTCGACGAACTGATAAGATCACCAAACTTAATAAAGATTTATTGAGAAAAACTAAAACGAACAATAAACCACCAAACACCATGTTCCATTCAGAAGGGTCCCTCCAAAAGCGGGGCCAACTTAAATAAGACCAATTTGGGTTCAAGTAGAACATAAGGTTGACGGAAACTCGGGGACTGTGCCTACCTGATGAGCCCCAAGAAGGGCGAAACCGGTCGTGGGCTGTCGAAAAATTTTCAGCAACCTTATGAGTAGTCCATTACGACTATCTTTTCTCCTTATTTCCTCCAGGGTTACCAGCCTTTGGAATTCCATTTCATTCGCTGTTTCCTTCAAATCCCAGTCACACCCTTGGAGATTCGTGTCAACGTTCATCTGTCCAGACCTCCGTGATGCTCTACTGTTGTGAAGCATTCATAGATTGTTCATGTTCCCCGTGCCGAAGCCGCTGATAGTTTCATGTTTCTTACCAATGTGATGTCTGCTGTTCTCACACAGGATGCTTGACTATGGATCCTCCTTATTTCCGTTTAAATAAGACCACTTTTTTGGGTCCTCTAGATAGATTTTGTTCGACCAATTACACCATAGACCCCAACATCATAATCCTTTAAGTATCTGTGGGGTGGAAAAACCCCAGCTTTTCAAAGTGAATGAAAACCTTATGATCTGAGTATTCCTCTTTCTTACCGGACACATTAGGACAACGTCTTTACCAGGGAGGGTTAAGGCCTCAACGCCTAATTTCTCTTCGCAAGTCAGACAACTCCGATGACATCAACCTATGAGATACAAACCCTCGGGAACTACCATTTTTGTCATTCTTAACCATCCACTACAACGTAAAGCACTTCTGGTCGGGCACATTAAGAGGCCTTTACAAAAAAGAATGACCATGTGTAGAAAGAAACAAAAAGGAAGAGAACCCCCATATCAAATGCTTTTTTAAATAGTGGTCAGACGAGATTGGTGTGTGTTGATCCTCATGCTATTGGATTAAGCAGCTCAGACATCGCGGATGATGACTTTGGAATTTTATTTCTGTGAGGCAGCTTGGCTGGAGATTGACCAATCCGTCGTCTAAGCAGCTTTTGGTATGGAAGCAAAATCGAAACAACCATATATTCCCAAAAAAATAGAAAGGGCAATTTATCATTAATCGGTGGATGGTGTTGGAGCTAACTTCATGGTCTCCAGATACCGGCTCATGGCTTGGTCTTCGGATGCGAGTGTACCTTTGAGTACTTTCTGAATATCGAAGCTGATAAACTGTGTTACAAGCCTCACTACAGATTCCAGTACTCTAAAAGTGTGAAAGGCCAAACAGAACTATTTTAGATCCCTAAAATAATTTACTATCCACTCCACTCCAAAGACTTCTGGTAATCAACAAAACGGATCTGAACCGTATTTTGGCTGTTCAGCTGGAGTTCCTCTAGACACATATTTTCACGACAAAAACTCGGTGTGGTCTAATTTGTTTGATGACATTTTATACCAAATTGCCGCCGCAGCTGATTACGGTGAGAGAATTGGTGGGATCTAATTTGACAACAGCAATGTGGTCATGGTAAATAACTGCACCACCTTCCACAAGTCGGAGAGGAGATTTCTGAGCCTTTTTTTCAAAGAAAGTACTCATCGGGTTGTCGAAAACTCTTCGATAACCCACTACCGGTTTGGCTCTTCTTGGAGCTTATCAGATTGGAAGACCGTAAACGGGAGATTCGGTTTGGACTCAGTTGAGTCTCTCTATTAGAAACTAAAGTGGTGTGGAATTGAGAGTGTTTGGCAAATTTCGTACACTTCTGGTTCAAGTAGAATATAAGACTGAAGGAAACTCGGGCTGCGCTCACTTGATGAGTTTCAAGATTGCGAGCTGCTGAAGAGTTCTATGCAACCCAGTAAGTAGTCGTCTTCAAGAAAACTTATTGCGACATCTTGAATGTGGTATTAACTGATACATGATGCGTACTATTTGCAGCACATTTAGTTGGAAAATATCGTGGACGAGAGTTTTAGCTAGGATCCACTTGAGTGCTGAGTGAAAATCAAATTGACGTGCAAATGAGTGTTTTCCGCGAACATTGAAACTTCTTTTTATACGCCCGAGTTGATAGCATGAGAAAATCGAGCAGAACAACTGTCGCCTGACCAACTACAGACATACGCGTCAGAGCAACCAATGTTCCAAATGTAAAATGGCTGCAGGAATTCAAATAAGGGCTGCAAATGTTTACTTCGCTGCAGGCAATATGAAGCCACTTGAGTATAAAGTGCAAAATAGAGACGATATCCTAAGTGACGTTACCATGCGTTCTGCAATGCTTTTCCTTTCGGTTGCACAATTTGCAGCACCAATTACGGCGTTTGCAGCGCTAGAAGTCGTGGAAAACCCTTTTCATCTAGGTGACTGAATCCCTTCGGATGGCAGTAATACCAAAGAAGTGAACGTCAAGATTTCCAAAGTTTGCTGCATTTAAATTCATCCCGGCGTTTTTGACGATGGTGTAACTTATATTAGCTAATGGAGGGCGTGTCTACTGCTGGTTTCGGTCGTGTACAATGCCCGCTGTGCGTTGAAGACAAAAACCATAGCGTGCCTATGATAATCGGTGGGAACATTTAGTTGCGTAAGTGCGACAAATGGTTTTCAGCATCCCCCTAAGTGCCTCCCTTCTTGAGTCGACCGAGCCGTTTACGTTGCTTGTCAATGTTTTTTAATACTGGATGGTGGATTCGTGCATAGTGGTAACGTGATTACAGTGTGGACAGTGTTGGCGTAGAGGTGAGGTAACGGACCCTAGCTATGCTGGTTTATTTTTCCTGTGAGTCTGGGGTGTCAGCAATCCAGGTCGTCATTTGCCAGACATCCGCACCGTCACAGACAGGTTACGCATCCACTTTCGCCAATATAGCAGTGGTCTTCCCTACAACAAAACAAAAAACCGGCTAAAAAATTTTTCCATGTAAAAACACTTCAATACAACAAACCTTTAGGCGAAGAAAACCTTGTTTGAAGTAGGAATAGCTTCGAAATCAACAACCTACAAACAAAAAATATTTTAAGACGTCATGACTGGTATTTTGTTTTAGTCGTGTGCAAAAACGCAAGACTTATTTCTACTGCAGTCGCTCCTGGGGAAAACAGCACCTCAGAGCTGATGGGCGGACATTCTTGGCCCCTCAAGTTGCTGATCTACTACCTACGATGAGATTACAGATTTATGTGCTTATGGTTGATTCCAAGCTCACCTGATACACAAACCTGTCGACGGATCCTTTGCGACGAGACTTAATTTGCCGCTAAGATAATAAAGCTGAGGAGTGGGACAGGGCATCAGGGAGATTCTTACTTGATAAGGCCGACGTGATACATGCAAGCGACACCTACTCTACCCTACACTCCGTATACAACAAATGAAATGTGGTATCGTGGCCGAGTTTTTATCTGCAGTTGTATACTCTTTACCGGTAATTTCATCCAGCCTGACCTAAGACAAAAGGTAACTTCCACTAGATTCAGTGATTGAAGAAATTGTGGCCAGGTATGACCATAAGTGTTTATATTAGTATTACTTATTCCCAGTATAGCCGTAGCGGAAAAGGATGACTTTTTTTGCGTGAGTTACAGACGTTTGGGAATGAAATGTCACTGAGTATTTTCAGCTTTAGTGCAACCAACCAAACCATTGTTTCCCGGAGTAAACTCACCCAAGTTAAAAGAAACAATTTATTGTTACTTATTATATCCGCATTGACTATCACTGCCTAGCTCGTTAAATAAATCACAATTTATTGATGAACATTTCTTCTACCTTGGTTGTGCAGCAGACGACGTAGGTTATAGCTTCCGGTAATTATGAATTTAACAAAAATTCCCTGCAAGGCCATAATCGAGGGTTGGTCTCTTGGTGGTCATAAAATTCCATAAAAATCTCAAGGAATTAGCCTAAATTGCTCTCTGAATAGGACGCATTTGTAATTTATCATTCGTGTTCAGTCTAGTCCATTATCCTGCACACACAACTGACATTCGCCTCTAACAACCATAAGGTTCGTGATGTGGAGCAAATCATGAGCAGAAAATCTATAACACTGAGTTAGCGTCAAGCCAAAGACGTCAAATTTTGTGCAATACGCTAACCGTAGATGTATGCGGTTAAACTGGAGTAATAGGCCTACGGACATGCACATGTAAATACGCTTCAAACGCAGTGTAAGAAACTTCAGGTAGAGCTGTCACCGTAGTTCATTTTGATGACCCCAGGGATTTCAGAATGACCAGTTTTACACACTATAACACGTTTGATCGGTCGATTAAGTTGCCGGGAGCTGGCGATTCGAACTCAATCAGCTCGCATAGGCTTATTCTTATTTCCAGCAATCACCGCTAAAGCTGGTCTCATCTGAGTCCGATCCAATACGTCGATTGGGTTAAGCTTCGGCTACCAGTCGAGTGTACACTTACCGTTTTTGCTAACCTGGTCACTACCAACCCGATCAAGCCCAGTGAGCGAATCCCAAGCGCTGGGGCCACCGCCACAACTACCACCATCTTCACTATCGGTCAACCGATGCAGCCAAACGGCCGCCGCGAGGACTAACCTGATTGAACGGGTTCACAGACACTCTCATCCAAACATCTGTTTCGTCTTGAATTATTGTCGAGTGATTTGGAATTTTCCAAGGTGGTAGACGAAGCGTGGGCCCAAGGGTGACTCAATGAATACATAGGTTGTTACGGTGGGTGCAGTTACTGACTCGCATTGTAACTTGACAAAAAATGTTGATATAATCTACCGCTGCCAAGCAATCAGAATATCTTGTGTGTTAGTTTTGCCTCTTCCCTCGTTGACTCGTTCGCAACCAGTTGCCACTTGTGCACTATTTGCCACCCTGTCGCCCAGTGTAAGCCACAGTTGTGCTCCCACTCAAGTTGCTGTGCTGATTTGACAAGTCGTGAGCCTAGAGTGCGCACCGACACTGCTAATGCAAGGCGCAGCTAAGCCGTGCCATGGGAACGGCTGCAGTGAATGACATGAAAACGTGCGATAACAGCGAAGGCCGCGTAAGACTGATGGCTTGCTGGATGCTTTGGAGCCAAGAGGGCAACAACCAGCTAGTCCAGTACAGATGGAACAGGCAACGGTCTACTATGTTTAGGGTTCTTTGCTTCATAGCCTCAACTTGCGTGAATCTGATTCAAGCTGCTACCCGAAAAAAATTCTGATATAGATGTTTGAACAAAACTGCTTTGTAAAGTTTATATCTTTGCTACCTAGTTGTTGCACATGAAATGACATCAGCGTTGTTAGGCATCACCTAACTGCAGCTAGCCGATAGGGACCTTGTTTTTAAAGAAAACTCAGTGAGTTTAGGAAGGCCGACACTGAAGTTTAAAAAACTATCAGGCCTTGGGCATTCGAAGTCCAAGGGAATTTGTCGTCTGTGATCTGGTTTTAGTTTACGGACTTTATTCACCTCTATCTACATGGTGTAAAATAACAATCCGCGTACTGTGGCTCCCCTGATCAATCTGCACTTGTTTAAAGTTCATGGTCAAATGGACTGAGATGAACGTGTGACAGTTTTGCCTAGGTACCTTAGTTTTTTACGACCAAAAATGCGTGCGGATAGTAAACGACGAAGGTTGCAAATGGTTTCGGAATGGACAAGTACAGAACTATTCCACTGAAAGTGGGACGAAAATAATTCTCAGACATCCCATGTACCTCAGATTTCTTTAAAATCTATCTGAGTTACCAGTTCAGGGAACTTGAAGACGAGACGGGCTATAGTTCACACGGTGGTAGAAACAACCACTAAATAACTCATTAGGATACTGAGGATAATCTAACCTGATGATCTTCGGTAAAGCGACGTTGAGCTTCCCACAGATTATGGTCCATCTTTTCTCACCAAATAAGAAGTACCCACCATACAAAGTTCAGGTTCATTGTAATGAAATCAGCGTTGACAACAAACTTTTGAGGATAGAGATCAAAGAAGTCGAAATGAACTCAACCCAGTTACTTAAAAACTGTAAACCTGTGAAGACTTATACGGAGTCAGCCAGCAGTGTTTCCTATGCGGCGTGCCCGAATGTTGTTTTCATTTTTTGGGTTCATTTTCTCCCACGGGCAGGGCGGAGCAACTTATTCGTTCTTTTGTTCTTTCCACTCATATACTGATTCCAGAATAATGAAGTTTATCAGTTTGAAAGGATTTGTAATTCACCTGAACATTGGGTCGTCAGTTTTGACGTTCCTGTCTTGTAGTCGACGTAATTCCTATGTTTTGGTCAGCATAAAACTTGTCAATAACGCAAGCTGGATCGCTTAATGCCTCTTCTGTTGGTTGCCGCAGTAGAAATATTTTAATTAGTTGCATGCCGATGCTTTAGGACTCACGAGTTTACGCAAAGCGGTAAAAAGTCCACACTGGTCTTCTCATAGATCCTGTCTGCTGAATCGGTACCCCTAGGCTATTTAACAGATTTAGGTAGCAACATACGTAAACTTCACTATTTTCAGGACATTGCCAAGATATTTTTACTTTCTTGGGGAAATGCTATGGACTCCCGAACGTTGAGCAAGAAATTCCGCATGATTTCTCTCAAACACACCTTCAAAACTCAAAACGGAAAGTTTTAAAACTCTTATGTAGAGCGTTTAATGAGCTTTTTAGTAGTCGGTTTGATTTTTTCGAATCCGCGTAGCCAAAATTCGTGGCCTTCTGTGCGGTGTATTAATGTTTGTTTGGTGGTGAAAAGTGTGAGTCTGACTATTATCGATCTGAAAACTGACGGTTTCGATGTAGTAAAAACCACCAGTGGAATTTACACACGAAAAATTTGTGAACGCAATGAGACTAGCCCTATATCATCGCTGTTTGGTAATCAGACCGGCCGACTCACGCATAAGGAAGTTGGAGCTGTGGTCGACTGCTTTTCTTGACATAAGTGAAAACAAATTGGCAATAGAGCACTCGACCACAGGTTCGATTTTCCACAGCCTCGATGGCTTCCTGTCGGCATCTCAGAGGACTTCGTGTTGCTACGTCTTACCTCTCATTGTTAAGTTACGACAGTAGTAGAGAAAAAGTGACACAGACACTAAAATTAGTGGACATTTATGCCTCAGCGTTTGGCTTGAACGGCTGGATTACCCGTTGATATCTTTCCCTATGGAGATACTTGAACCAGATACTCATGCTCGTCAAATCGAGCAACCAAACCCTACTGACGGGTCATATATATTGATCGACGGTACCTGAATTTCCGACAGACTCCCGTCGGTAAACTAACGAAAAGCGCTCATTTTTATTGGCAGGCGATGAGTCTCAGGAGGCAAATACAAGTGTATTGGTAAAATGTAGTGTCCTGGGTTGGCTAGTCCAGCAATAAGTCTTCTCGACCGGACTCAGCTGTATGGAAAGAAAATGTTCAAATATGGCTTTGCTCGAATTAGTACTGATCCGCGTCAATAACCAAAACCGGAATTTGCATAGTCCTGGCACTGTGGAACGTGCTGCCCTCAAAATGACTTAACCTCATCCCCTTTTGGAAACAACTTTTAGTCGTTCTTTCGTCTTTCCGATTGTAAACCGCTGGTGATGTCACAAGGACAGCTAATCTAGAGATCAGTAGTACAAACGGTAGTCTGAGGGATGAATATGTAGTTTTGAATACCAAACTAATTTCTGTTTGCATGGGTCACCTGGGAAAGGTTTATGAATAAATTGGTAGTTCAACGTTTGTTTCACTGAGTAACTGGCCAAGATGTCATTAGAATGATTCACTTAACTCTAATTTTTGATTTGATAATAATTTCACTCCTTCTTTTCCATATTACTTATAATCATTTCTTATCTTACCCGTTCTTTTGCTAAAACTTGTTGAAAATGACTTCAAGGCTTTCTTGATATGATCTATACGTTAAGCTATGTGTCTTCGCTAGGCGCCTGCGCTGGTTATGACCGTGTGGCATTGTTCCAGTTGGTGAAGGTGCATTCATCATCCGGTTTGCGGAATGAGTGGCGTTGTGCCATCTTCACGTTACTGAGCACCGCCATCTACATTTGCTTCACTTGTGTTTAAAGCAGCGTACTGTGCTAAAAAGTGCACTTCTCTAACCAGGGTCCGTAACTGACGCACTACACAGGAAAACGGAGTGTTGAGTTTTCAGATCACTAGTTGATTGCATCCGTAGTTTGAGTACACCGGCACGCTGCTCTGGTTAGTGAAAAAGCTTTCCTCACCCATTTTCCGCCATGGACCCTTGAGTATTTCTTCATCCATTGCTTCATCCATTTTACTCAAAATGATTCCTATTTCCTGGAGAAAAAATAATGAATTCTGATGGAGTAACGTCAGAAATTTTGATCCTAGTATCTTTCAAGTTCTTGTTACCAATCGGTACTGAGGAGGATGCAGATATGCCAATCCATGGGCAAAAACTCACTGAAATATTGCTCAGGGGCAAGATCTTCATATATTTGTGGAGATAATATTCAACTGTTTGTAGGAACGGTGGAAATAATTGTAGAAAGGCCATCCGTTAATTATTCCCTAAAACTTTAGAAAATGCTCCGTTCTATAGCAAAAAATAAGACAAACAAAATTGATGTGCCTTGCTTGTTGAGGGAGGGGGTAGATACCAAATGCATCGTACAGAGTACTACTAATACGTCGCTCATCAGCAACCAGCAGTTTCATATTAGGTTGCTCAGCTCCTTAGAGGAAATGTTGGGATTTTAGCCTTTTCAAGGATTTAAGGGAGGCGCAAAGCTGCTGATTCCCTACTAAGATATTTTGTGGTGTTTATTCGTTTGACCTAACACGATGACAATGTGTTGCAACAGCCCCACTCAAGTTTAAGCTTGCTATATGGTACCTAGGAATGTAGTGACTGGTATCTGTTTCCAAATCTATCTGCCATAGCACACTACCTCAATGGACCTCCACAGAATAGGCAATGTCACATGCAGTTTTTCCTGAGCCTAGTGCATAACAGTCTGAACGTCATACCTCCAGTATAAATCAGAATATCTGAACCGGAGGACGAACGGGAGATGGAAGTTCTAGAGCAATCAGCATACTGATGGCCCGTAAATGTCAGCTTACGCATGGAAACCAGAGATATATAATCAAGGCGGCCCGGAATAATGCACCATTAACAAGACACTCATGACTGGGTAGTGCAAACAACTATTGGACTTTGAATGTGGTGGTGATAGAAAGTAGATTCAAACGCCGTTGTAGGCTTAGTATTTTGAAATGCCCAGAGTTGTGAAGCAAGGTTTCTTTCACGCAACCCGATGATACAGCTTTGAAGCCTATATTGTTGATAAGCTAAACCAATAATACAACTTTTTTTTAGTTAGCCACAGCTTGACTGCTTTTGATGTATACGATGATGGTCCCTTTCAAGTCCATTCCAGACTTAGCACACCCGTATTTAGTGTAGTAAGTCATGCGATCTGCAGGCACTCGTGAAGACATCTCTACAACTGAATCCAAGGCTGATCGGTGTACCAAGGTACTGAGGCATCAAAGCCAACTCACTCCATCATGACCGTGGGTTGGCCTGTTTCTGTCTATACGGCAATGATATGGCAGTGAAACATCGGTGTTGAACACCGTTGTCATGCTGTCGATGATGATGATGATGATGATGATGATGATGATACGGCAATGGTGACGAAAATCACTTCTGGCGCAGTCACAGGTTTAGCTATCTGGCAATTTCAGAAGACCAAGGCCATTCTGGTCAAGCTATCTTGACGACGTCCAAACGGTCCGAGGCGACCAGAGGACACATGAGTGCGGTCGCTGCAAATAAAGATGGTCCTGTCCATAGGTCCAACAGCTTCAAGGGTGTCCTCGTACGATCAACCATCTGGCTCACAGCTGGCGATCGTTGAATTTCCAACTGAGGTTTCGTCCTTTCAGCGAGGCAAACCTATACTTAAAAGCCGAGAAGCACTGTCAAATAAAAGCTGATCACATTTCTGTTCAATCTCTCCTTGACGAATAATTAAGTGTCGAGCTACTGGCCGGAAGGTCGCAGTTTCGAAATCTTCTGTGTTTAATGAGATGCGCTCTGTTCAGTGATTCTCGGCTTTGCAGCATTGATTGACCTCACTGATAGGACGAAATCTCAATTGAGAATTACAAAATTTCTTTACACGACAATTGACTGTTGGACTGAAGGACATCAGTTCGTACCAGCTTTATTCATGAGGTCTCATTTTGCGCTTCCGCTCCCCATTCTACAAGATCTTCAAACTTTCAACCAAATCTTCCAGGTATTTAAGTTTCTAGCTGCCAGAGGTGCGTTTCTTGGTATTCAGGTACCTGTTCCTTATTCTCGATAAGCTTTTCACAACCGCCTGAAAATCAACATGACTGTCACTCCACTAAACTATACCTGCCTTAGGATCTCCGTGTCTGGCACTGGTTCACTTGGTATCAAGTTGATACAGTGTATCCACTCCAAACATTCCATAGAGGTATGAGTAACGAGGACAAACGTAAAGTTAGATTCCTGCATGGAGCTCCCGGGGAAGTGAAGAATTTAGAACGTGACTGTAACGTTCCTGCATGGAGCTCCTGGAGAAGTGAAGAATTTAGAACGTGACTGTAACATAGCCCAGAATGCACTTGAGAAGAATGATCAGATTGATTTTACTGGTGCATCCGTTCTCCAGTCGGTCTTCAGGACATAGATGGAGCGTCTATGTGCGGAAGCCTTAGAAATTAATATGAGAGCGACGTCCGCTAATCACATCGATAGGACTAATCTTTCTTCCGGTCGGATTGGCGTGACTATACAACTACTTAGACACGATTGCCGGATGCGGGGCTGGAATCTGGGCGATCACCCATACATGGCTTCAGAAGATAGCTCGATCCACCTATCCATCCAGTGATTTTGTCACAAGCCATCAGCCACAGGAACTAACATAGAGACACACGCAAACACCATTTAGGAACTTACAGTGTCTTGCTCACTTATGTCAAACATTAGAACTAATACCATGGTGGAAACCGGACACCACGACTGGTTTTGCTGTTACATTCGCTTGGTCACAAAACCCTTGGGGAAGGTTAACCCAGGGACTGTAAAGTCATATATTACAATGTTGTGTTTTGATTTATAAACCTTCCAGTTCCATAAATAATGCGGATACACACACAGCTGTATGCCATCATGACAGTTGACATCAAACTAGTGCACTCTCTGAGGTGGCCAACTGTTAGAACAAGAAAGTAAAGGACTTTCTTAAGAGAGACTACTCACAAGATTGCTGAAATCCTTTCGACACCCTACGACCGGTTCCGCGATTCTAGAGGCAGTTCCCGAGTTTCCTTCATCCCTGTGTTCTTATTGAAGCCACATTCTACGACATTCGTGAACTACACTTATTTACGCGCCAGCTACGATTGAACAGAGTCTCTCAATAAAAGCGAATCAACGTGCAAATAAGCGAGGCTATCATTTGGCAGTTAATTTACGGGTTTATACATTGACGAGTGTCAGACAGAAATATGGTGTTTATCTCTGCAAATCCACCAGCTAAAGCTCATACCACGGGAGGAAATCTGAAGTAAAACAGATGAATTCTATGGCAGGTCAGTTAGCAAAAGAATTTAAGTGGAACTGGATCGATCTCATCTGAAAGCATATTCTCCTCTCATGGATCTACGGCTCCAGTCACTTCCTACCAAAAATGGAGCACTGAGTTCAACTTTACCCCTCATCGGAGCTTTTTAGTGGTGCACATTTTTCATTGTTCAGGGATTTTAACTTTGAACACTAGACATACAAGGTGAACTAGTCACCACTGTTTCCCCGTACTGGGCAACATACTGGGCACAACCCAACCGCTATGTCCGAATAGAGCAGTGTCTGGTTAGCTAGACGATCCTCACGATAATCCAGCAACTGTTCAATTTGCACCAGCCGATGGTCCGTATGTTAGGCCTTACCGATCAGGCGGTGCGATTGTCGTTCAGGTAACACAATGGACTCCTAGTCTGTCACCAAATCATTATCAACGATCAGAGATGAAAACATCACAAAAACAGTGTTTCAGAGTTGTGTGTTTACAAACTGCGAGTTTGATGAAAATCGTGTATTTTGAGAATTGTGCATTCTTCGACATGCATTTTTCAATCGGACTGTGCACATCTAAAACGGATGTCTTGATTTTGTCACAACACAACCTTCAAAGAACGAACATGCACAGCTAACTGTCTGTTTTTAACACAAATCGCTCAAACACTCCTTGGGCTTCCAGATATGCGTGATGTATGCATGATCACAGTGTGCGTGCATTGCATTCCGGATGCACGAAAAATGTCAGGTCAGTGAATTTTGCGTCATTTTGAGCGTGACACCAGTGACATCAATTATCGGTCATTGGCAAGTTTTCTAATTTTGCTGGAGGAATATATTAAACACAATGTCTGTATTCGGAGAGGGTACAAAGACACACATTGTTACCTGACACACCACGTGTAAGAAACTGTTTCTCCAGGTATGTGCTGCATGAAAATGCAAAATAGAGAAGTCGACTATAGTTGGCGCCTCGAGATATTGGGAATATATCTTTTGCCACGGAGCTATCAAGCAATGACGATTGTTCTTGCTGTTCATCTTATCACACGAATAGATCCAGAAAGTTTATGCATTTTGCATTCTAAGTCTTACACAATATTTGAACCCTCTAGTAAAGCTATAGGTAATGGCAGCGTTGGACACGCATCTGCGTCCGAATCCGAACAGCGTCGGGGTGGAGCGGACCCACTGTTAACCCAAGTCAAAACTGATTCTCAGATCAACCAAGATACGTTGCCGAGTGTCCAAATGTCCACCGGTAGCCGAAATAGGATTTTGTCTACTGGACTGTACATACCTAAAGGTATGGAGAAGTGATGGCTCCGCTTAAGACTTGAGGTTAGGCATCGTTCCACACTTCAGTCTACGAGGCAGTTTCTTCAATCACACTCGGGTTTCTGGTTAGCTGGCGTCCTCTATATTTCATTTTGTTACCAAAAGTCTTTAAACAAAAGTGGGAGAGAAGAATGAAGTGCCAAAATTATCCCGGAGAAATTTCGCTCGTTGATACCATCACAAATGTGTTCACTTTTACCTTCATTTTGTTACTCTGATGGCGTACCAACTGTGGTTTTCCTCAAAATGACAGAACGCTGCTGAGATTGCAACAAGTTTCGTCATCGTTCTGTATTCTGGTCAACGACGTGAGTATGGTCTCCATAATGGAACCGAACTTGGACGTAGACACTTTTGAGATGCAAAGCAGCTTTTTATCTAACGAATTTCAATAAAGCAGAGCAATTTTGACGCGACATTCTGGGTTTGTTTTACAGTAGTTCATCTGACAAATGTTGCAGATGTTTACATTATTTGTATTGTTTCTCACCGGAGTCTGCAGTATGCGGTTGCCGTTTAGCTGTAGCACCCTATTGGTGCCTAACTGCCATGCCACCCGAAGGTTGCTGGGATACTGCCAGGTTGCCCAAGCCTAGAGAGGGGAAGTCGAGAAGCAGAGGTCGGGTTGGAACCACGGACCTTCCGGTTAGTAAGTTCGCACTCTACCCACTTGGGCCATCTCGCCTGCGGTTGACGAGATAAACTGGGATAAATACTAAGTGCCGCTCAAAACTGAGCTGTTTTTCTCCGTTTTCAACTTTTTCCTACTTTAGTCATTACGTTCCCGGACAGATCGGTTTTCTTTACAAAAATGTGTACTGTTGCAGAATTGGTCAAAGCTTTAGTCATTTTGCATATTGTTGCACAGTCAAACGTCAGAAAACGGCCTTGTTTTCCAGAGACATGGTTGTACTATGCGCTTGTAAAATGTGTAATCAACAGCATCAAAGTTATTTGTATCTGTTTGTGGGATTTACAGGACTCGTTCTCCCACCGCTCTTTTTTCTTGAGTAGTTCTCTTCCCAGTAGAGCTAATCAGCAATGTCTATCCTTGGCCCTGCAGGAAATCGGATCCCCACTAACCAGTCAATTTACTCCACTGACACAAGATGGATCCGTGCGAATTTTTGTGTCTGTACAGGCAAACGTGCTCACGATCCAGCGATGTGACTGTTTTACTGAACGCGTCCAGCGTATG
This sequence comes from Clonorchis sinensis, assembly GCA_003604175.2. Taxonomy (NCBI): domain Eukaryota; kingdom Metazoa; phylum Platyhelminthes; class Trematoda; order Opisthorchiida; family Opisthorchiidae; genus Clonorchis; species Clonorchis sinensis. The sequence goes on along the minus strand of CM030369.1, from coordinate 190,996,439 downwards.
TTGGTGAATCGGTGATACTAAGCTCTCTTAGGCGTTTGGTATTCTAATTCCAGCTTGGTTAAAAATGTACAGTACTGAGGCTCTCTACTAAAACCAGGTCTGAGATCATTACCTCTCCACTTTGGTACAGACTCGTCAGAATGGTTGCACCAGGATAAAAGGTAGACCTAAACGCAAATTACGATTATTACCACTTGCAAACAAGCCTAATTATGGACAAGAAACAGAACGGTTCCGTGTTGTGAAACACTCAAATAATCATTTCCATAGGCTTATTCAGACTGTGTCTGAACGCATAAATTATTCATCCGAGGAATCGCATTATTTCATATTCGTATCTTTGTCTCGCGGCAAAGTCACGACCCGAGGCGCCATTGTGAAAATACGTGTAGATTGCAACGAGAGCACATATTCAGTAGTTTTTTTGGAAACGCCTCTTGATCAATAACAGTTTTAACCTACATGCCGATACGACCTCAAGCGAATTGAATAGCATGAAGCAGTTGGGTACTCTTCAATAAATTCTCTTCAAAGCTATCAATCTAGGTCGGAATGCTCTTCAGGGGGGCCACCAGCACTAATGTGATAGACCATCCTGAGAGTGTTAACTATCTACAGAAACAAACGCAAATATAAATATATTTTAAGATCTTTGAGATTACCTGCCGAAAATATCTTCTCTGGTGCAAAGAATGTGCTGTTTATTCAAATCTCGTATTGTGCGTGCTCTGATTTTTGAAATCTTGACTTGGTAAACTTAGCCATAAGATGGTCGTTGTAACTGACATTCTTATCTGCTAGGTGGGAAGTGTATGGGCTAAACAATACGTTTAGATGACTTTTGAAGTCCCAGAAAGTTTTGCTAACAATTTCGGCTGATGGGTATTGTGCAGACAAGAACTAACCAGTAGAGACCAAGTAGTTCTGGCTTACTATGGCTCCCAGGTGGTGTTCAAACTGGTTTACATTCTACGTGTAAAGTAAACTTATACCATTGTTGGTGACGTAAAGAAGTTCGGGAATTTTCACTGAGCACTTCTTGTAACCGAAGCCAGTCTACACTGAAAACCTCAGAAGCAGTTCACAGCATTTTTATTCTTACCGGGAACCATCAGCAGTGCGCACCCGATGAAATTCCAGGAAATTTCGAACCCGCAACTTCCCGGTTAGTAGTTAGAATACCTAAAATTTCGGCCACCAGTGGCTGATCAGAAATGTGGTTATCTTACTAACTCCTACAAACGTATCGATACCAACTGAGTACCTGTCAAATCCTTCTGCGAAATAGTCAACACGGAGTATCCGACGAAACCCTCTCGGAAGGTTCGAACTAGAAAACTTCCGACAAATTTGAACAATACAACACGGTTGATCACCAGTGCGAATGATTTGCCTTTTGATGGGGAAAGACCAACGTGGATTCTAAGAATAAGGGAAACTTGACGTGGTGAAAACACTGCTCAACTGACCAGGAGGTATTTATACGCTCAGCTAGATTTACTGCTGGCAATAGATGCCCCTTAATATGAAGCTACGCCAGATGAACTTAGAACTATCGTTGCAGCAGAGATACGAGTGATCCGTCGAAAACAATTTGGACATCAGATTGAAATTCACACTGGTCTTCCTCCCTTTGAATAAAGAACAAGCTGCCTGCTAGGGTTCAGAAGAACCTTTCAAACTTAAAAATAAATCAAAATACAGGTGTCAGACAAACGTCTACCAACGACCCATGAGGTTTCTGAAACTCCGATAGCCCCCAACCGGTTTCGTCGTTCCTGGGATTCATTAGGTGGGTACAATTCCTGACTTTCCGTCAATCCTATGTTCTACTTTAAACCAAATTGCACACAACACACTTAGCATAATCTTTTGCAAAGTAAGTTTGTGGATATGTCGAACTGAAACCTGAAGGAGCCATTGCGTAGCACATTTGGTTGGGAAATAGTGTAGATAAGGGAATCAGCTGTGCTTCAGTCTAGTTTCCTTCAACACCAACTTAATTCAAAAATGAGCATATTTTATCAGAAGGCTACTACCTTTGTCAATTGGCTGACATCTGCCTGATACAGGTCACTCATCTGATCTAACGTCTGGCTCCAACGTTCGGCAGAGTTGTTACCTGTCACAAGTTCCGCAGCTGTTGCAGTCAACCGATCAACATTAGTGCCATGCATTCAAGAAAATTCCCGTAAAGTTATAACTGCATTAGGCCCTGCGCTGCTGGTCGCGTTGGTCCGAATGTTGGCACCTGCCTTTTTTCGTGACAATTTTACTGATTTTTAACTAGATATGTACCCCATACATGTGTCTTCCTCGTTTATTTCGGCAAAGCCAACAGGAGACACTCGAAATCACCTGAATTCTTGCTTGAACTGTATAATTATACGGGATTTAAAAGACGTAAATGCTTTTCCTTAGTACTGTAAGATAGCTGGTTAAGAAAGTGGAACGGGATATTATCTTCTGCATATTTTTCATTCATTATTCATCTCTTCAAGGCATCAGGACATCATTACTTTCAAAAATCCAGAAGTCGAGGAAACGACACAAACTGACCTATGTTTATCTCCATACCTGTGTGCAACCGGTTCAGCCTACTGTTAATTGCCAGTACCTTGCTATTTTGTGTACTCTGGGTTCCAACACATCAAATCGGCTACGCTGTCAGTCCAACTGGGGAGCAGCATGGGGATGCTCCCAATTCCTCAGTATGCCGAGCTGCCTTGAAAAACGCCACAACAGTTTTGGAAAAGTGTGAGGTTACTCGCACCCTTCGTGGATGTCAGTTTGACAGCGGCTTTGTTCAATATCTGCAATTCGAATTCTGTGTTTTCGGTGAGCAGATTCTCCCAACAGTATTTTTGGTGAGTTTTACTCAGTGGAATAGGTGAAAAATGATTTCTCATATTAAGCTAAGAACCAGAACGTTCTTAGTCGCAGTAGTTTTCCTATTTCAACTCGGGTACGTGAACAAGCAGTGATATTTGTGATGCGAGGTTGCAGAGACAATGTTCTCTGACGACAAGACATATTGGTACATAAGCGTATTTTTACCATGTATTTGAAATACTTCGCGTTTGGAGTAAGCTTGTTAGAAACCTAAATAGTTTTGAAAGAAAACTGCAGAATCTAACATCTGTGGGTTGAAAATACCCAAGTAAAATTTAAAACCTGTTTCGTCTCTCCAGCATAGAAAAAATGAGCCCAGAAAAACCTGAATGGACTGATCTTTGAATGCTAGTACACAAGGCGTGATATTCTTTTGGCTGAACTCGTTAGAACGAGATGGGAGAGGCACTATTAGCAGGCATGCTACATAACACATTTTTGCCACGGTTTTCACAAAGACCAGGCCTTTTAAGCATCAAGGAGTTGGTACGGCGGGAGCCAGTTTCATTGTCATGGTCGAATGAACAATGTATGTTTAAAATGCATGCTTCCGTGGATAGATACAGACTGAGATAACGGAGCAAATTTCTTGTTTACAGTGACAATTATCATGAGTTCCCACAAATGGGGTTACTAAGCTGAGAATGAATATTCGTCCACTAAATTTACTACGGAAGTCGTGATGATATCCTACGAGCAAGGGGTCGTAGCTTGTGCGGGGAATTAACACGAGGATAGTGGGGCTTGTAAGGATAGCATTGCAATCTGAACAGTTCTGGCATCAGCTTTGCCAACCGAGTGGCAGTGTTTATGCGAATTCCGCGACCGAAGTTTAGGACAGCGGGCCACATATTCCTCCCAGTGACAGCTGAAAAAAAGACTTATGTACACGGCAAGGAATATGCATATAAAAGTCATCCAGTCATGGCGACTCAAACAGAGACGAAAAAAAGAAAGCCTTTGTAACTTCACTTCTCGAGAGTTACGACCTGAAAGTACATACTGAAGGTGGGCTCGGCTAGTAATAGTCTCTTAAATGTTAAAAACCACACATTCATCCAAAAATCGGTTAAAACAATATACAAGTTGGATGTTTTAGTTTTATTCTCTTATGATAGAAAGAGATCAAACCAGAACGTTCAAAATAAAAATTATCCACAAGACTTGCCGATCTTTGCTAACTTATTTCATCGCCTTGGGAAATGAGCTCAGGTGCCGAACTAAACTTATAAGCTTTTAGTGTTCTTGACCCCTGTTTCTCCTAAGTGGTCAACCTCCGACTCATCTTCGGTGATCACCCGTTCGGTGTAATCTGCGCAACCATCGCCCTATCGTCCGTATTGAAATTTTCGAATGTATCTATGCATGTCAATCTATTTTCTTACCATTTGGCAAAGCCAACTTGTTGTTCTCGGATTGTCTGAGCCACCTCATTTAGATTCGTAAATTGGTAGAATCGGTTGACAATACGTTAGTGGGGTTGGCTGCGCAGTATCTTCTGTCGGTGTAAATTCAGGTTTATTTATTGATTTCAACCGCGAAACAGCCCTGGATTAAATAGACCGCAGCTCATTTTGTACAGCTACGCAGTAGAAAAAGGGATACGGTGGAATCACGAATAGTTATTTTGTTGTTTTGCTGTGATATGACCATAGGTGGAAATGTGACCACGGTTGACGTGATGAGTGACTGTGCGAAAAAAGCTTTAGAATAACCGGGGGAAGTATTTGTTGAACCTGAATTCATCCACCAGTAGTTATCAGTTTAAGTACATTTTTTTACGTTACAATTTATCATTTAGTGGACTAAAGTACACAACCAGATATCCACCTATGAACATTAGCTTCATCTCTGTGGTTGGTGACCTACGTAAATTTTTTGGCATAAGGGTATACGTATGATTTCTTAGTAAATCGGTCCCCTGATTTTATCAGACCATGTTTGTTCTTAGCACACACATTGATTGCACCAGTGAGACCAAGAAGGTATGATCTATATGCTCAATTGGACAGCTTAGATATCAGAAGAGACTGGCGACGTTTTAAACCTCGGTGCCATACCGATTTGTCAGATTCTAAATATCCGCATCCTACCTTGGTGTTCGGAATAGACTTCTAGACGATGAACAGGTGCAAATTCTTATATGTTTGACGGAAGAGGGGAATTTGATCGACTTGATTCGGTAGCCTGAACAATTAATATCTGTGGAATTCATACCCAGTCCCTAACACACGTGTTTCATGCCAACCAAAGCTTTTCTGATGCCACAATCTACAGGGGCTTCTTTTAGATAAGGGAACACTCGTATTAGTTTAACAAGTTGTACGACAGAACAAAAAAATATGGATTGGTGGGTAACTGACTTTTCAGCTAAGTCTCAACCGTACAAATGCAACTGGAGCGCGAGGAGCAGTAATCGATTGATTACAATCATGCGCGGGTTTTAACTTATTGCCAAAACACAGAGAAACAACGGACTACCAAAGAGTAAGCCGTGCTTTTGTAAACATCCACAGGGTAGAATGGTCAATTTATGCAGAGTAATTGCAACCTTTGGCAGCCAGAGTAAAGGCTAGTCACTTCTCTGATGTGTGTGTGCGTATGTGTGAAAATATCGACCTCAATAGTGAAGGACTGCAAACATCCTTATGGCTTTTGCATACCGTGTTTGCACCGAATTAATGGCAAACAACTGATCAGTGTTCGTTTGTTGCGTTGCATTGACCTTTCTTTAACGTGTTGTATTCCTAATTCTTCCAGATCCTATGGCTTATCATTCTTCTCGGGGCTTTCGCTACCATTGCAGATTCCTTGTGAGTTTACTTGCTCCACTTTGAGTTGGTGCAGTAGGCAACTTTTCCATCGTGAAGGAACAATGCTCTTGTTATATGTTGTTATATGAACATCTGGTTCTAAAAGTGAAACCTTTGTATTTTTGCTCCCGCCATTTTGAAAGTTCAGTGCTAACTAAGGCCTAAGTGAAGTTTCGTCTTCTGTCAAGTGCATCAGAAACAACCCCGTTCCATCTGTTCATGGAAAACACCTACTAGTTTCCACCGTTAAACATTTCTCTTCTTCTCTATAGGAGGCGCGTCACCTAAAACGTAAGGAACGGTTTTGACAGTTTGAATCCTTTTATAGCGAGAATGCTTCATGCTAACACTATTTGAGCAAGGAGGATTTCGAGTGTTTTGACGATCATCAGCCACCTCTGTTGACAAGTAATTGGCAAGAAACTGATCTCAAAGGCAAAACATTAGTACAGATTGGAAAGTCATGTAGTCATGGGCACGCTGGTTATGAGGTTTTAGGGCTACTGATAACTTTGTTGGTCTGAAAACAGCCTCATTCGCATTATTGTAGCTCAGATGTACCAGATGTTCAACCTCAGCGGCTTAACAGGTGGTTGATAGACCTGTCCAACTGGCTGAAATTTTTTCAAGATTATAGCGACTGATAGATACATCGAGATGTGTGCTGACGGTAAACTGTTTCGGACGCGTATTTCCGTGAGGCCTTCTGGCCCTGTTGGGAGTCCCTGGCACTGTCCATTGTGTAGAAATCGAAACAACTGGTTAGCATTTAGATGGCTACATGTATTAACTTCAGGCAACACTCAAACGAGTATCAGTAAACTTAACACTTCAAACCAGATATACGCAAAATTAAATGACTACCCAGATGCTTGTTTACTTTGGTTTTAAGTTCTTTTCGGTCACTATTCCTTGGAAAGTTTGGGCCATAGTTACCGTAAGGTTAGATTAATCACTTTGCGTGAAGTCTTACACAAACAATGAATAACAGAAAGATGACACGTAAGCTGCTCACCTACATTCGGGAGCCAGGGGGCTCCAAAGTTTCAGGAAGTCCTGCACATCTACAGAATACGACTGAAATAGGAGCAGAAGATGATCGAATCACAATCGGGACAAAGTTATATGCACGCGTAAGTATGAAAATAGTATCAAAAGGCTATGTGAGTCAACGAGTCTCTGAGTTGAGTAAAACTGGTCATAACCGGACTAGGTCGCAGGACATAAGTTAAAGTGGCTGGTTCTCTCAAACTACTCAAATGGACTGATCTGTGCGCGCCTATCTTGCCTGACAGACGTCTTGCTGTATGACACCAGCTGACGGTAGGTACTGACAGTTTTCTTTTCAAATGGAAATCCAGGGCTGCGATGCAGTGAAGCTCAAACGCAGACTGTCAAATAGGTACGTTGTATGAATATACATCTTCGTGTTATAAGCTCGGGGGTAAGTTTGCTACTGAATAACAGTTTGTCATGGACACGATTTTTTCGGGCCCTCCGATTCATGGTTCGCGCAGTTCTGACTACGAAGCGTTCTGTGTACGCGATTCGAAGGAATATGTTACGAAAATTTTGGTTACCTCTGCAGACAATTGAGGCAACGTATTTTCAACTCCATCCCAGTTATACGGCTTAGACTAACTGCGAAGAAGCCAGTTTAGCATGATGACCCCTTAACGTAACCAGTTTCGCACAGTGACGCACTGACTCATGTACCGTTTTCTTCCTGTTTACCCATTCATACACGTAACTTCTGACTACAGCGGTATAAATTCGTGATTTTTTTTAGTCAAAAAGCTTATTGGCGGAAAACAGGCTTTGCTTGCTAATTTTGTTCTCATCATTACTCTCACAGTGATCTTTAGTCTTTCGAAACAATCGTATGAGTGTTTGACAGTTTCGGATTTATTTGTCACAAATAGTTCTTTATAGAACTAAATGCACAGAGTTCCACTAACCCGGAGACGATAAATGATCGTAAAAGTTAACGATTTAACGCACTTTATATGGTTTCATCTAACTGTTCTAGGACAGCTCCACTGGTTCGTGTCCGTCTACGTATGCTTTGGTAGAGCAGGAAGGAGTAGTTGAAAGGTTGTGGATTAATTTGGTGCTAGTAATTGGCAAAAATGATGCATCATGCAGAAAAAAGTTATTAAAAACAATGTAGTGAAGATTGAAGTTCTCGCGGCACACTTGTCTATGCAAAAAATGCATAGTTATTCTACAAATAGTTTCTTCATTTTCATCGGAAGAAAATCCAGACTGTGAGGAACTCCCTAAAGGGCAGACAAAACGCTCAGTAGAGGTTACTTTGTTAGAGGCAACAAACCGCTGACAAATGCAAGAGGTAACAACTCAGCATTAGGTACAAAGGACAGAGAATGTTTAAAAAAATGTGGAAGTTTTCAGACGAGCATTAAGAATCACACCGCACCGACCGCACCGGCCGAGGAGGTGAAAATCAGCTGGTATCTCAGGCTAAACGAATTAGAAGCATGCATGTGACGGCCGAGTTAGCGCAATTATCAGCATGGCTGTCAGTGCAGGGGGGTAATCAGCATCATGGTTTGAATCAAAAGCACAAAACCTAAACCGAACGAAATTTCATGCAACCCTCACCGCATACAGTGGTAGCAGTTACAAATCCACATAACCCGACGAAATTTGTGCGTGAAACTGCTGACATCTGGAGGGGAGAACAAGACCCGAGACTTATTAAAGGGAGGTGCACTTGGTACTTTTTTTATCAATTATTTGTCGCACTTGACGGTGGAGGAGCCTTCTCTTGTTCATTGTGATTACGTAATCCTACGTAGCCGCAAGCAGCTTTCGGGTTAATGCCGATAAATTTTTACTGAAAATTGTTGAAAACCACAGATCATTGTTTCTTTCCACACTTTATTTTGCAGTTTCAGTCCCTCGCTTATCGCACTTGCAAGAACGATGCACATGGGTGAAAATCTTGCGGTATCCTTTTTTATGTTCTTCTGTTTGTTGTTGTGGAAGTACTTCTATCGCACATTGGATGAAGTTATGCGGAGTATCCTCAAGTTTGCAAGATACCCCCTTTTGTTGTAGGTACTACGTGCTTTCCGGATTGGGTCTCTTGGATCCGAGTTTTTGTTAGGACAGAACGGAATCCATCATTTTAGCTGAGATGAACATTTCGGTTAGTTATTGCTCTCGTGTGTCATTGATCGTCTCAGTATGGCTGAAAAGGATGAACCTATGTAATGATCGCTATCCACTGTCTTTTTCATCTGGGTAAGTTAAAACAAAAAGTTCACCCAAAATGACATTTCTCAAAGCTTTACTTATAGTTGGTAAGGATGATGGTAACGGCTAGAAAACTCATAAGAATAGAGACAAGTTGTTTCATCCTGGCCTCCAACCTCGGACACTCGCAACTGCAAGGCGTTCCAACAAACAGTGTTGTGTGCACACCTAGCTCAAGAATTACTTCATCCTCATAACGAGTAGATTTAGCAGCTTCGCTTACGCATAATGGGTTCAAGGTTAGAAAACGTCCGGGCGATTAGTGCGGACATTTTTTGTTTACGCGTTTCTTCTCGAGGAACAGATTAACTGAAGAGTCAAAAGGTGATTTCTGTTGGTTTTTGAAGGGCTTATTACCTCGAAAACATCCGTATCTCCAAGACCAATCTGTCGATAGGGCTGATTACCCTTGTGGGATCCCGCAAGCAAAGAAGTACTATGCTGATGTGACGCAAGCACCGTATTGCAGCGCACTGTCCACTGTCTTAGAATCGTCCTTTCTCAGCCTATCCCGCCGGTGCAGAATTTGGGAGGTTAAGCCATCACCAGTCCTCTTGAATCTTCATTGTTGTTTGTCCAGCGACTGTGACTGTGGGTGATGTATCTTGTATTTACATGTGTCTACGTTGCTTGCATCCTTACACTGTTGTGTTACGTTATCAGGGTGTAACGTTACTTGCATTTGGTAACGGTGCTCCTGACGTCTTTAGCGCTGTGACAGCGATTACTACGGGAGATCCGGATGCGCCAGACGAAGGACTTGGTTTGGGATTCCTTCTAGGTGAGTGTGATGATGTTGTCAGATCGCCACATTCTAACGAACTACTAAATTCTTTCGAAGTCTACTGATAAGTGTACATTAAATGTACTTGTCTTTGAGGGTCTTACGAGAATTTAAAGGCTGTAAAATATACTGTATGGAATAAAAAACGACTCGGTTAATCTTCTGATAAATGATTGCACATGTTTTGTAGGATTACTCTAGCGTAAAATGCTTGCAAAGGAGGCTGCATCACCGGGATGAAGGGGGTGAAAAGCCCTTCTCCACTGCCTATGGAAGAGTACCGTACTGAATACTTCTATCTAGTGCACTCTAAATTGTATTAAAATCAGTAGTTGTTCGAGTTAAGATCTTGTGTCAAGAATACTCACAGTCTGTGAAACTTTAGTTTGGAAATGTAATCTAACGAGAGCTCAAAACTCTCGCCGTTGTACTTAGTAAAAAGAATGTTTTGTTGGGGATCAAGAAATGCTTCTTGGACAACAAATGCCTAGTCTCAACAGACTTTAAACACGCGCATTTTGTTTTCATTATTTTATCCGGAATTCCACAAGCATTTGCTCCGTGGTTCACGATGATTTTTGGCGATGTGATACCCACATGCAAAAACTGATAAAATGAGCAGAATAGGACAATTTTATGTCACAGGAACACCAAAACAAACCATTCGTAGGAATGACACGTGGAAAAAGTCGAAAAAAAGTACAACCGCATTCATTTATACCTATCGCTCCTCTGTTTTTTCCCGTTTTCCTTTCCCAGCAATATGAGGAATAAAATGCGAATTCGCGTGCTTTATAGTAGATCACACACTCATAGCTTACTGCGGCAGACTTCTTTGCACATCCAGTAGTTCACCTTCGTATGTCTTAAAATGTGGCAGATTTCTACAATATGAAACCAAAACCGAAAATTACTACACATCTTCTATGGTTAAAAGTGAAATTAACTTTTTGAGGTCTGTTGTTGTTGTTGAGGTCTGTTGGAACAGTGTCTCTTAAGGCTCATAAATACGCGGAAGAAAAATTGGCAAACATAACAGGAACCTCTTTGCTCAACTCTTTGTTTTTACAGCTTAGGTGAAAAATTCGCCTTATTCCTTGCTTCCGTACGTTAGAGTACGAAGGAAAACGTAAGAGTAAGGGGCAAGTTGTGTTAGTGGGTCATCACTGAGCTGTCTGAAAATTTCTAGTTCTTTCCTCGCCCAGGGGCCTAGGGGCACTCTGTTGGACCAAAGTTGCCGGTGGTTTTTCTTCTGTTTTTAAACAACTGCTTAATAGGTCACATGTTTAATGTTGAACGTGTGATGATAGGTGCAGATGGAAACGCTGCATCTGCTGATACTTGAGATTTATTTAGTTCGTTCTGATGGTGAGCGAACAGATCAGATTCAGATGGAATTGTTTCTGAGGCCAAGATTGAGTTCCGACTAGATTATTCTATTAATGATTTCAAGTTCGAATCTTGTGCACCCACTAGAGTCCGGAATTCGACCAATCATAGCATCCACAAATGATGTGCTAGGAGCTTTAATTCGTTTTACATATGTATATAAGCAGCTAATGGTTGAACATACTTTCAGGGAAGCTGTATAGTTTACTCAGGGCACGAAACGCGCAGCAGTTAAATAGCATGAACACAAAGCTTGCAACCGTTGCCAAACATCACAAATATACCACTGTAAGCTCATTTGCAGTCAAACTCATCTCCAGCTTGTTGAATTATGCTGTGCGACACGACTGTCACTGCTGTACAGGTGCGGATGAATGCATTTGGTTGATTTCTTGCTAAATGTCTGCTGGCTTAAAACTACAAAAATAAAAAAATTCATCTCTCAACAGGAAGTCCAGAATTTGAATGCGCTGGTCCCTTGAAGTTCATGCTTCATTCACATGGGGTGGCGTTTAACGACAGTTGGCAATGTGAACTAAGATGTATTTTATAAAACTTGTTAAATGTTTTGGAACTTTACAGAAATCATCAAATTTTAAAAAGCGAAAATCGCGGAATTCGAGAATTCTCATCAAGAAAACCCTAATATTTTTTTTACCGATGTTCTATCCTACAAGTATGTTGGATGGGTTACTTTTAGGGTTTTACAAATACTCCAGCCCAGTTAGACAGATTTCGGAGTTTAATGTAGTCAAAAGGTGACTCACTATTCACGAAGTTTAGCTGATCTTGGTTGATCTTCGTTGGTTGATCTTGTGAGGGCTTTGAAACCTTGGAGAAGCCAGTTGGCAAATTAAGCAATGAGCTTATTTGGTGTAAAATCGTCCTCAGTTTAGATCCAACGATCCATCCATTCAGTTTGTCTGAGGTGCATCAAAGTACCGGTATTTCTTGTAATGAGGTATTACTACAAGTTTAGTAGACGCTTTTTGAGCCACACACACCAAATGGTTGTTTTGCTTGATTCCGTTGGTTGGTGGAATAGCAGTAAGCCCAGCCACTGACCGCCCTCGACATCCTGTTTTCACGTATTTCATCCGAATTTGGTTGGTGTCCTGAGGTTCTAGAAGTCGAGAGTATTGCAAATTTTGCACGCTATTAGGTACATATCATTCTGGTGTAAATTTCATCCTGTAAGTGAAACCAAGCTATGTTGAAGAGTCGAAAAGCACTGTACGGCTGTTTCATCCTTGTTGGGCATCATCAGCACTACGCATCTCGCGAAACTCCAGAGAGTCTCGAACCCACAATCTCCCGGCTAGTAGTTTAAATACTTACTGGTCACCAACGGCTGATCGGTCGTGTGATTAACTCTCACTCAGAGAGGATATAGGGCCGCTCATCCTTCAAGCACGGAATACACATCAAGCGGTCACACGTGTTGACTGGCTCCTCGAGCAACGACTTATCAGATGGAAGTCTTACTCATCGACTCAGTTTTGTTCTTCCACCGAGCTACTTGCTTATTGTTGGCAGTGGGAGGTTTTGGACTTTTGGTAGAAATTTTGCCCTGTCTATCCTCAGTGCGAGTTAATCACACTGATGATGATCAGCCACTCGTGGCCGACCGGTTAAGCATTCAAAATACCAGCCGGGAGGTTGCGGGTTCGAAACTCTCCACCTGAGTTTCGTGAGATGCACGTTGCCGATGATTCCCAACAAGAATGAAACAGCTGTACAACGCTTCTTCTCCGCTTTTCAGCATAGACTGGCTTCACTTATAGGACAAAATTTCCAACACAATTTTAAAAATCTCCTCACACTACCAGTATACGATTCTTTCGTATAATCCAGCACAATCATTCGTGCCTAACCTTTACTGCCACTCGTAGTTTGCGCCTTACTGAAATACGTTTGGCGCCTTGTTCTCATTAGACCTATTTTAGGATAATTTGCGACCGTATGAACTTGAAACTTGATGGCCCTGCACTAGCAACTATGGTGCACTCACAGTAGCTTGGACTTTTGTTCCTAAGAAAAGTTTTTGCATGTTTTCTTCCACTCATTTCTTATCTGTTCTCCATCGAAAGTGAAAACATTCCAGGAGATAGCACGTCTAGTTAACCTTTTATGGTGGTCTTTCCGAATAGAGAAAACCAGAATCAGCAAAAAAGGAGTTAGGCTAATTACAAGTGTTGCTACCTAAATTGACTTCTTCGTGGTGAAAGCCAGAAAGCGAGAAAAAATTCAGTATGGCTACTCGAGTTACGTAAAATTTCCACCTGCATATACTTTCGTATTCCAACAGAGTGGTAAGACGGCCTTTCGAATCGATTGTTGCTCGGTTTTCTTGTCAAGCGGGGTGAAATGTATTCTCCTCAGTTTTTGAGTGCACTGAGTATGGTGGTATTTTAATCTGCATTGATGAAATTTTGCGGGTTTATCAACAGACACACGATGCTGGGAAAATCGTCAATACCAAAGTCAAAAATAAAAAATAAAAAAAAGCTTTAGGGTAAACTTAAGAGGGAGGGCTTACTGAATGAAAAGAGGATATCACACAGATTTTTGGCTCGAATAAAACACTTGTATCAGCCATGTTTTCAATAATGTCAAGCAATCTGTCTCTTGGAGAAAACGTACTGGGAGGGCAAATAAATTGGGTTAAAACTTACCCCTCGTGATGCAAATACCTACATCAATCAGCGTTTGGATTGTATCCAACAACTCATCCTTTCCGAGGGCTTAAAATAAAATTTATTGGTAAACGCTTTTTGTAAAGAAGTGACCCTCATTAATATAAATTAGTCCGTCGCACGGCTGCGAGTGATTTCACTGTGTATAGTAACTTCCTTCCAACAAGAGTAAAGGCATTGTTGGGATGTTTTTGAGAAACAAACTCTTCTCAGCTGTTAACCTTTAATCCAGGGTGATTTCTTGACATTATCAGAGAGCCTGATTTGGTTTGGTAAAAATCTTTCTTGTTGACATGAAGGGTCCTTATCGTGGGTGTCTGGTGATTGGGTATCGGCGTTTGTATTTGAGATATCCCTTCATTCAGGGCAATGCACTCCGTTTCCAAAACGCATGTGTGCATTCAAGCGCTCAGCCTATAAATCTGTCAGAACTTCAATGCCTGAGAAGCTTTTGGGATGAAGAAATTAAAGCCGATGGACACGGATAAAATCATTGAATTAAAGGGTCTAACAGTCGTTATATGAGTTCAGTTAGCCATAGACCTGAGATCACAGAATATAATTCCCCTACCAGATGAAAAAGTATTAGGAAATGGCATTTTTAACCAACGTTGGTAAATACACTGTTATATGGTTTCAGAAACTCGAGAAAATCTGTCCCTGCATAGATAGGTAAATAGGGATTCATTGAAGTGATTGTTTTGAATGACCTTTAAAGTAGATTGTCTGTCAACCCTCTGTTCGCGAAAATCTGCGGCCTGCCTCAAGCTAGATGAAGTTCGTAATTTTGAATGACCATGTTCCACAAAATCCTGTCTATCGCATCATTCACCGTTACAGTTCTCACTCTCCAAAAAGATTTTAACTAGGCATAAGTATCAGTTGAACCTTCTGGATCGGCAATCAATGATACGCCATCGCTTACTCACTGGCTCGTCGCATGCTCACGTATAGTCCATTCACCAGCATGGCACTGTCCTACCATGAGCATTTCAATAAGTTTGGGCAATTTTGCTAGCCCGAGATATGCACAATCAACCCGAGGTGCGACTTGCCTGTCGGTCCTTGAGTGAACACACACGAGGTCAGCATCTACAGCCGTTACACGAAATAGATACATCAGAGTATGTGACATGTTGCGTAGTCTTAATGCAATCTAGGAGCTGGTGCTAAAAACCTGTATTTCTATTAATGGAGCACAATTAGAAGCCTTTAAAGCGTAACAGATCGGAGTAATTCTTGCGTCTGTAAGACTTTGAGCGAGACAAGGTTACCCAATCCCTGTTTTCGTTAATGAAATCATCCAAGGTTTTAGGGACTGAAAGGCAGTTTGTTGTTCATTCATTCTGTTCTTTAATATGTTTGACGTAAAATAATCCTGCCGTGTTTAGGTTGCGATCAAATCTTGTTAAAATATCAGAAAATCCCCAAAAATAGACAGTATGTTTAGGATTTGTAATGTCTTATTTAGCTAAAAGAGGACAACTCTTTCTGCGTTGTGTAAACACTGTTACAACTGTGATGACGCCTAATGCAAAGAATATAAAATTCCATTTAGTCTTCCAGCAATCTCAGGTTTTGGATTCATATTTCATTTGAGATCAGAAAAACCACAGCTCCCCGAAATGCCAATACATGTGTGTATTCTTGTGTTTTCGAGAACTGAACACCGAATTTAGTCTGCAAAAATCTGGCCAGTAAAGTAGATAAATTATTTGCGAATTTTGATAGGGTTAAATGATAGGGTACGGATCAAAAATCAATATTCTCCTTGAATAATGATAAGAATAGTTGAGCCGTAACACTCCTTCGGTGCTTAGCTGCCATGCCACCCGAAGGAAGTACGAGGGCTGAGTTAGTGCCAAGTTGCCCAAGCCTAAATAAGAGCAGTTGTAATGCAAATGTTGTATCCAAATTTTCCTGTGAGTGAGTTCACGTCTTAGACACTGAGCTACCTTGAGCTCATTATTGTTTAAATGTATAATGTGTAATCAGCATAGGGGCTGGTTTGGCTTTAAAGTGGTCGGAAGGATCACCAGTTTTTTCTCCTTACGTGCTAGAATAATTTAATTTTTCTACTTGAAGGTTGTACTGAAAAATCATCCTGTCAGTTTGAACTATCGCTTGTTAACTTTGTTAGTCAGTATGTGCTTGCTCGAGCAAAAAGTGGAAACATTTGCAAGTGGTTTATTGAAAAAGTACATGACATCAAGGACACAGCGTGAAATTTCACGAGAATAATGACATTTTCTATCTCAAGTTAAACTAGACGAAATTGGGGTGATTTCTGCACATCTGTTAAGTGTCAACTTGGTAAAAGCGCGTTTATGAAGTAAGTATTAACAATTTGACAATTCGTTCTCCTGAACCATTCATTTAAGCCTATTCTTTCCTAATAAGAAAATGTGGCGCTTGAAAACTAGTGGCTGACTTTCCACTGATAACAGACTGACCTAACAAGAGGAAAGTACCAGTTTGTTGCCACGTGTTGCTATTCTTTGCAAAAAGTTTTTATCTCCTTGGCACTTCCCTCAAGGAAAATGAGCTCAGGGTACTTTGGGTTAAAAGTTGGTTTTATTCCATTTCTAATAAGAACTTTATACCATACACCCAAAGAGGAACTGCCAAACACACACCGTTTATCCTGTAACTGTTTTCTTGTACTTGCTTTACTCGATTGCGTTGCGGAGAAGGCTTTTCATGAATCTACATTTCCATTTTACCCAACAGGCTCTGGTCTACTCGTGAATACAGTTACAGCAGGACTGGTTATAGCCAGTACGCCTTTCAAGATGAGCCGCCGACCCTTTTTGAAGGATATCTTCTTCTACTTGTCAGCAGTCAGTTGGAGCGCCCTGATACTTATTCGACGCCGACTTTACTATGCGGATGCAATCGGTTAGAATTAACTTGAAACTGTCCTTTCTGAATGAAAACACTAAGGAAAATTCAGAGTGCTTAGCGCTAATTTCGATGCATAACGTCAAATCATTCATGGAAGCATGTGAGCTGATATACGGATGCAGTGTTCAGGCCTTGACGAGAGCTCATACAAAGGCTTCATTCTGCAAGTAAAGTAATACTGAGAATTCGGAGGGGGCTACACTGCTACTTCATTCTTCTTGGGGCTCATCACGATTGGTTGTAGGGATTTGAACTCAAGCTTCTGATCAAGGTCTAGACACTAACTCTGTACTTTGCGACAAGACAAGAAACAGAGCCACCCAGCCTTCATTTACGCAGTTAACATCCCTTGACCTTATACCGATTACCACTGCATCGTTCTCCTCCACTTCCAAGGTGAAACCAAGCCATAGGCATAAGGGTGAAGGAAGCTGATTGATATTTTTTGATGGCGAGTCTGACTCAGTTCACGTAGAAATTCAGTTCAATCAAAATTCAGACTTTAGAATCGACTCACGAAGTGACTTAAATAAACCGACTGCGCCGGGTAGCCGGATGGGTCGGTTTAAGACAAAAAAACTCAGTTAGCTGAGAGTTAATCACATGGTTCTTAGTTGTACATTATTTCATTTACAAAGAACTCCTTTTTTCACTTTGAGGTGAAAAAACTTCTGTTTGAGGGAAGGTTTTAGCGGTACGGAAATTTGTCCGTTGAAATGCTCCACCAAAGAACTGACTTCCCAAATACCGGAGGAGATTAAAATGAGAAATGTTTCTCTCCAGACGCTGCGCTACTCCAATAATGTCTCGTATCTTCGATTAACCGGGATTTACTAGTTGACTGTCGCGTCAAACAGCTGACCTCAGGAAAGGAACTGCTGATATGATTTCCTGTCATATCAGTGGTGCTTCTTGATCCCGCTAAGAACGACCACTAAGTGGGCCGAAGATGGTCGTGCAGCACCACGGTTGCAGAACGGGTTGACAGAATGAAGCAACTAACAATAATTTTACGCTAACCGATTTCTACATCGTTAGTAATGTTCTTGGTTGATTTTCGTGATAGAGTATCATGCTTTGTGGTTTTATTTGGACGACACATGTAACACTTGTTTTTATCAGTGTAGATGACAGGAGACTGACGACCATCAGGTAGGTTAAGCAGGTTGGGTTTAGTATGTAGCAGTAACAGCAATGCAAAGGCAATGTCATTCGTGGGGATTTACTCTAGTCAGGGTGAAAAATTTGATCGCACACACTGTACCAAACAACCTTGAAGATACGACAGATGATTCACCTCTCCCCCGGTTTAGAAAGCATGTGATACAGTTCTCGTCAGCCAGCTATTTCAAGGAAACACCCAATTTATTACCCTTTAAAGTTTTTTCTCAAGGGTAAAATAACGAACCAGACAATAGAGACCCTGCTGAAATAAGCGGATAGTTCTCTTGAAGGGGCTGTTCAGTGTTTTGATTGGTTGTTCATAAGTGTTTCAAAATAATCTATTTTGTCATCCACGTTTATCACCTAACTGAGTTGACATCATCTATATATGGTGGGTGTTAAGCTCAGCTCACAAACTGTGCCTACAAGCTGTTTTACTTGATCTAACATTTTATGCTCTTAAAAGCCCAAAAGTATAAATGTTTCCCTAAATGGCAAGTTTTTTAATTCTCATGCGGTGATCCTGTTTATGAAACTCGACTGTATGATAGCCGCTCACAAGTATTTTGACCAAGCGGGACATTTGACTGAATTGATCGATGATCAAACTATGATGCCTAAGTTTCATTACTCTCAAGATAGATAAGTACTAGTCGACCGCTGTTTTTTAGAACTACTTAGAAGTAAACCTGGTTGTTTACAGGTCAAAATTCGGGTTTAACTTTTGCACGATCAAACATAAGTAACAAAAAAGAGAGTTAAATTGATAGTCACGGTATTGCCCGTTCCAGAAAATTTACACTGCAACAAACTGAGGGTCATCATTTTTCAAACATGATGCTGACACTGATATCGTCGACTCTAAGTAAGTTTGTGCAGCTAACCAGTTTTTGTGTTATTAAGCAATTGTCAGGCTCAAATGATCCACTGAGGTGGGCTAATTCTATTTGTCTATTATGAATTCTCATACTGAATAGAAGGATACATGAGAACTTCAAAACAGTTGATAATATTCACTCCAAACAACATCGGTGCTTTCAGATAATTTCTCCTGCCACCACTGATTACGTCCAATGTTTAAGTACGTATTTTTCCACCATTAAAGGTGTCCCATGTGTGCTTGTGCACGCCACTGTTTGCCAACAACAAGAGCGTTGGGCACGAGATTCGTGGTCTATGTGAAACACTCTATATCGTCTGAATCCTCAATTTAATCCTTTCTCAGGCTTTTTGGTATTCTATTGTTGTTACGTGTTGGTCACATGGGCTGGTGGCACCATTCACCGTCGCCAAAAAGAAGCGGAGAAACGGTACGGTTCCGGTATGTTCTGGCCAACACCAATTCAACGGCTACTAGACGGGGTGAACAGAACGTGGGCAAAGATTAAACAACCTTTCACAGTTTGTTTCAACTGTGCCTGTCCAATGTACACACGATTTCGGAAAGAACTGTGTAAACTGAAAAGAAAATCAGAGAAAGGAGAAACGCCAGGCACACAAAGTGACATTGGGTCACAGGCAGTGGAGAAATCTGCGGCAGCAGGACAGCTGTCGGTAATGAACGGCTCTTTGGGTACGAATACACACGCTATTCCTTGTAAAAGATTCCCTGTTTATAAGAAAATACTGTTTAGTAGTACTGGAAAGATTCCTCAATTCAAGAGTAATGTTTTCTTTGGGAGTTTCAGGTCAAACAGAAGTTCGAGCCAATAAGTATAGGCTTTTTTTACAAATCCTGTCAACATTTTTGTGTGTAAAAGTATGTTCAGTTGGTATAGTTGCCCATCCCCTCCAAAAAAGATATCCATCAGTATTTTACAACCCAAAAACACAAATATTATAAAACCTCCTGTTAAGAAGGCCAACCAGTGGGAAACAAAATACCTTTATTGGTAAAATGCACTCATTGCATACCCAATTGGTTCTGACGCGAGACTCATCTGGAACCCAGCTGTATGGCTCGTTTTCAGCAACCGTATGAGCAGCGTATTACGTCTAAAAACCTCTATATTTAAGCCCTCTGTCTGCACAGGTTTAGCTGTGTTTCACGAAAAGTGGTGACTCGTGCACAAAAGCCTGTGTGCTTTGCGTTGTCAGAAAAAATGATTGCGAAAACGAAGAATTTATTAGGCAAGACCAGAAACAAAACAGCATTACTAGCACATTCAATACAAAATTGTGACTTCTCCGGTTCGCTGTTGTTGGGGCCTTTTCCTTTTGACTACGACGGAGAGTAATGGGCTGTAACAAAAACAAAAAACAATTACATGCCAACTCGTTTGTGTACAACCTTCATTACTTCGATTTTCACCTATCTCTTGTACCTTCTCCGCGGTATGCTCTTACAGAAAATTCTGTACATCTTGAAGAATATCGAAGAATTACGATTTTCTAAAGAATGCCAAGTTGTTCACCCGCCGTCTCCCGTTTTTGGTTTTTCAAATACAATAATCTAACGACTTCCGGAGTAAGACAAACATGCAGCCCACTAGTCACCAAACTATCCTGCTTCCAAACTACGATCCTGGTGGGAATTACTCAATCCTACTTTCCTAGGGTTCATTAGAGGAAAATTACTATCTCTGCAAATATTTACTTGTCTAACATTTGCTTTTTAGTGTCCGGTCTATGTTCAGTAATAGTCACTGGGTTTATATAACCGTTCATTTAACGACCATAGACCCACCCACTTTATAAGACACCAGAATTATCCCACAAGTTAAATTTAAAGACAACTCCGACTTTCCTACATGGTATTTGTGCTCTCCGATCTTGACAGTGACATCTTTAGAAGCACTACTTCAAAATCATTTGATAACGTCGGAGACAATTCTACAAATTCTCTTCAGCAACCCGATCAGGAAAGATGGTTTAAAGTGGTTTAACGTCTAATGTCAATCTTCTCTAATATCCTGGTCACCCAAGAAAGCGAGCAAATATACTAGAAGGATATCGTTGAGGCTAAAATTATATAAGCATATGAAGGCTTTGGCTTATACCTTTGTGCTTGAGAAGAGGGTGTCAGCGTCTGACGGTCACTGAAGTCATAAAGGCACACCTTGTTTGATATTTTAACCCTCTCCTGCAAACTAGAATTTTATGCTTCTCTGGAACCTGCTTTATACAACCGCTATTCGCTGAAAATTTGGACCCACCTTCAATGAGCCAACCTATCTAAGGACTAAGTCTCCACCAATAGGGATAGGAATTTTGAAGAATTTCGACAAACCCCTGTTTGGTTACGAAAAATACAAGGGTTGTTGAAAATGTGGTTCCGACCATCGGTCAGTAATGTTATTCTACGGTTACATGGCCGCGTTTCACCAGACAGTTATGCATCCCGTTGAATGGCTAACCCTTATAATTGTATGTTCTGCGGAGAAAGTATGGAAATCCTGGCACGTCCTCTGTATGGTACTCTAACCTGGTACTTGGTGGATGCGAAGGCCATCCAGGTATTGGGCTTGAAGTAACCATTTACCTGTTATTTTACATAATGTGGTTGTGCCTACAAGTGACGAAAGCTTGAGGCATTGCAAGTTTCCACTTTTCTTTTGTGGCTTATTCAGATTAATACAACAACCACTACCACCCGTGTGAAGCCGATAAATAAACCAACATACTCTTGCAGCGTAGGTGTGCACCTGATATGATCTCCGTCTACAGCCATGAACTGACAGTTGCCTGTCGAGTCGCGGTTTGTCTCCATTTGGTCCAACTAACGCACATTAAATGTTAACTGCTGAGACGGTGGCCATTTTGTTTCCATCTGTTAGAATGAGTATATGGAAGTCAGGTGTCTCCTGTTCGTCCACCGGCAGATTTCTGTCGTGCGACGTGTTCAGCTTGTCAGTCGTTTGTGACTGCTAAACAATTCTGTGCTATGAAGTCCCTGGATAGAGCCAGTCTAAATAGAAAGACTGAGTTCCGTTAACAGATTAACAGATTGTGTCCAAAGATGCGTTCGTTTCTCACTTTACTCTGTCTACGCATAAAACAAAACACCCGAACTTTATCTTACACAACTTGAAGTGCAGACGCACAAGTAAGGTTTCTGCCTCATAAGTTAGTAAAAACGCTAGGACCGACCAAAGGAAGAGTTAGATAGGATAAAGCAATATTCGGAAGATGAGGGATGCAAAACCATTTGTGTACGACTCTTGGTCATAAATTGAAAAGTACGTATACCATTTAGGTATCCTGTTGACAGAGGAGTGCACGTAGGAGATGTTAGGAGAAAAGTCGAGTTTGTCGTAAGTCAATGCAAAGTTGTCTGTCAAGTGACCTTGAGAAGGGTGTCCTGTATGGAGACCAACGACTGGGAGCACTGGAAGACAATAAAAATCACTGATAATCGGTTAGGCACAAAATACATCACAGGCAACTGCGGATTGTCATTACCAGGAAAAATACCTGCCTTACTGCTCGTGTTCCTTCACTTGAACCAAACGAACGGCAAAGTGCATTTGTCTTGGGCATATATTAATAACGTAATTTGTTGATATTGTACCGGATCAATTACTTGCCATATAGTCCAATTTCGTCAGATTACAACATAAAAAGAAATGAGGATTTCTATTCATACGGTTTCAAAGAGAAATCAAGGCATGCCGCTAGCATGATGCGTGAATGCAGTGTAGCTACGGTTTCAACCTCTTGTACCATACTCCACGCCATCAGACGTGTTTTAGAAAGAATTGCTCGTGATCTAAGCTATGTCTTATGTTTATTTTCAGCGCATGCTAACGGAGGGGTTGGAGAACAGGGCAAGAATGTGCTTTCACAATGTACCTATCCAACACTGAAAAAACCCACAATTGAGGTGACTTCACACGAGGATCCCGACTATCACCTCGATGTTCCTGGTTCCCCTTATACACCTTCGGCAGATATCAGCGCGGACCAGAGTAGAGCTTCTCCAATGCAGCCCGCGGAGAACATGATTCCAATGAATTTAATTCAACCTGGAGAACACCATAGAAAACGTGCCTCCTCTGTCGGTACATCTAACGAGAACAGCAATCCACGCCGTCTATCTACCAGCACACCAGGGCCTGGTGTTCTGAGTCGAGATCGATGCGGACGGTCTTATTCGGTAAATAGAAGACGTGCAAGCGCTCGAATGAGTACAGTCGGTTACGAACTTCCCTATCTAGTGCGATGGATTATTGGTAAATATTGCTCACTGATGAAGCCGTTTTGACCGACTAATCTCTGGTACAACTCGACGGTAGTGATTTCCACATCACAGGCTAATTTACATATGCAAAATATAAATAGGGCTATGGTATGCGCAAAGCCAACCAATCCGCCCAATGTTTCCCAAACCTCTCAGTTATCCCTCGCACTAAGGTAATTGAATTCGATACATAACCGGTGAGAATTAACATTTTATTTACTTTTGTCAGCCATCTGAATCGTAACCATGTTAGAGAGGAGGGCAAAGAGATACGAACGGATGTCAGAGAAAAGTCAAGTCTAACTTGGGCACCCATTTGGCGTACACAAATCTTCTCAAATTTGGTCGAAATAACTGGACCATGAGGGTTCCGCTGATAGATAGCTTCATGGGGTTTGGATTGCGTCAGATTACTTTAAATGCTTGGCTGGGATCTACTGAGTAATCTGTGCTCGCCGTTTGCTTGGTTATCAATAAGGCTGACTCTCGGTATCTTCGCAGCCGCATGGCGTAGGCTTGTGTCATAGTTCTCCTCATATGATTCAGTAATTCGACAATTATTTAGGGATTAACTCGGGTTTTCTCTGCCTATGTAGGTGTCAGCGCATCTGCAAGTGAGCTGGCATATGATATGAGAGATACTGTAATCAAATGAGCATACTTATGAGGTCGAATGGGACGAGATTGGTGGGCACACTTAATTTAGATTTCTGGTGGTGTGAATAGATCTGGCAGTTTTCATCAGAGGTTCTGTCCTGTGGGCAAAGCCTATCTATGCTGAAAAGCCGAGAAGCACTGTATAGCTGTTTTATCTTTATTGGGAATCATCATCTCACGAAACATTGAACCTAAGCGGAAATGACATCAGCACTCAGTCGAACCTATCCAGCTGATCAAGCAAAAATGGCTGCGGCCACTGCAGTCAACATCAGATGGCTTTTCAGACGGATATGCTTCCAAACATTCAGTTGAATGAATCATTCACGTGAACTTTGAGGTGACGAGAGTTTAATTACTGACCAGGTGCGAAAAAGGAGGTGTACCAAACACACAATGATTGGGTTAAGTGGACACTTCTTTATAGGTTTGGAATCTTGGTGATGACCAAGGATCCAAATCTGTAGAGGGGTGTATTCTCCAAGCCTTGGCACAAAGTTCTCAGGTTTGTTTTTGGGTCACTTTATGGCAGCGGGTATAGAATGTTCTGGGGTTAGAAGGATGCTCGCAGATAAAAGGTTCGGTCGAATGATAAACACACATAAGATAAAGTTTCTGTGCCAAAAATTCTGAAAAAGGAGTACTGGACAGTCGCGGTGTTCTTCCCCACACTTGAAGTTTTGAAAGATGAGCCATTACCTTGAATTTCAAAGAGTGGCAGTCAAAGTTGGGTGAGTTGCGCCTAACAACCACGAACTGATAAGCTGGTGGCGAGAAGGCAGTTTTGAATAGTTTAAATAGAATAATGCGCCACTAGAGTGGTGTTCGGAAGCCGAAACAGATGTTCACTGGTCAGAAGTGCCATGGTGGATCAATAGTGGTTTGAGCAGCAATTTTTTACTGGTGGAAAAACCAGACACTGAAATGCCATGTTGAACATATGATGGAGACACACGACGACACGCTCAGCAGCATACTGCTACCCCGCGTATCAAATAAGATAACTGTATAAATGTTGCTTTAACACGATGAGGCATCGACGCATTCGGTCCCTTTCATAGACCTGAGGATATGGTTGTACGGAAGTGGAGCGCCAGTGTTCCTTTCTGGTATCAGTGCTGCTGCTGCTGCTGCTGCTGATGATGATGATGATGATGATGATGATGATTGGCCCAAGAGTGAACCTTTGAAGTATATAGTGAGCAGTTTTTATCTTAAAAAATGTCTGGGACGTTTTCTGCACGAGAGTTTCTTTTGAATAACGCGTGTCTCGTGCTGCTGATCAGCTCACTAATCTAATAAACTTGAGGTTTATATTGTTCGCAACCGGATGAAAACCCTACATTTGCATCATAATTTTTCACCAGTATACTTTGTAGTTTATAACATCACCATCACAAGCACCACATCAAGTTGTTGGTCGTAAGTACAACCCCATGTATTGAAAATTTCATGCTTTGAGTTTCATGCGTCTGGGCAGTACACTTCCTGGGTTAGTCAGCAATCTTGGTCTAAAATAGGATTAACCCTAAATTATGGTCAAGAACAAGCTAAAAAGTTTGTCAGAAGTAGCGAAAATCGGGTCGAATTGAGACTGGATTCTGTCCGAATGAGTATCAAGTTGGCAAACAAATTTGGATGAACCTATCACAATGTTCCGTTCATTTTGATTTCACATGACTGATTTGGCCACGTCAGGAAGCTCTGTAACTTACGACCACAAGTTGAAATATGTGGTAACTACCTATTTATTCTGGTGGCAAGAAATTCTCACTCCTAAGGAAGGCTTTAATCCACGAGAAAATACCTCACTAGAAATCACGAGTAGAATCACGCAACTTGCTTCTCTCTGTTCAGCAGTAATTCGGACAGTCCAATTAGCATTTTCCTCATGTAAGAACTGCTTCCGTGAACTTTTTCACTGAGTAGAAACATGATGTATGCATATAGTTTGCATGCAGTTTCGGGGAGCAGAATGTGTATGTCACCCGTGTCGATAGTGGTTGTAGTAAATGGCATGCTAAGAAATGCAAAATCCAACCATACTTTTTCGGAAACGTTTGATTTCAGGCTGTCAGGTTCGCCTTGATCAGTCTTGCAAAGTCAAGCAAGCAACGGACATGTACTGGTACTCTTGTGTTTGAGACGCCTGGAAATGACTTCACCTTTCTGTTCAGATTTTTACAAGATTCCGTAGCACAGCAGTTTGCCTGCTCAAGTTTCTCATCCATGTTCAACTCCTTTGCAATCTCGCGTCTCCAACTTGATGCCAATTTTTCCAATAGATCGTTCTAAAGTTTTTTCAAAACGAAAATACGAAGAAATTTATCAGGACTATCAGCCAAGCCTGTGTAGGACCATGGGCGACTGTTGGTTTTTGTCTTCTTTCGCATTGTTAGAGGTTTTGTTCTGGAGATTGTGCTTTTGATAGTGGTCTGTCTGAGGACTGACAGATACTTTCTATCCAAAAGTGGTATGAATGGGGAAAATCCATGCAAACTGAAGGCGCTGATCTTTTGCCCACTTATCTTCGAGAAATATAGGGATTTCCTACTTCGTGTTTGGAAGAAGCTAGGATACAGAATTACATGCACCCGGGCACAGTAGGGGATGCCAGTGAACGTCAACGAGAAGGAACAGATGGTTGGAAAGGGCTGTAGCTGTTCTGTAAGATCTCCTGAGCAGTGGCATTGACTCGACGGCACTCGTGTGCTGTTAGGTACTGACACGGAAACTGGGTAGTTGGAGTTCGATAGTTCATGTCACGTGAAGCCAGGGTATTGATCTACATAGTCAGCAAGAAAAGGTGACGCGGGATCAAAAAGACAGGATATGATCAAATCGGTTGTCTAATAGTAGTGAACAAAGACAGTAAAATTAAAATAATGTGCACGACTAATATACAAAGGGTCCTACGACGTGTCCAGTGTTCAACAAGTCCTGTTACGGATTAGGATAAATAAGCCAAGTGACCAAGTCTCTTGGAGAACGAAGTACCAAGTCTATCCCAAAATAGCTACAGAGGTTTCATTCTGGCTGCCCAGGAGGTGCAACGTCTAACCCCTTGTTTATCACCTGTCACTTCGTAGATCCCTCCTTGTTTTTTATTACTGTTTTTATTCCTAAACATAGCACACGCCTCCCATCGCGAAAGCTGTTGAAATCGGTCGACTCACCTTCTTTTGTTTACACAGAATCATTCAGCAACTAATTCTGCATTGACCTCGCGACCCCTTGACCTGCTCCTGTACTTCGTTTGTATCGGGCTCCAGTAGCTTAAGGTTCTGAAGTTACATAGGTTTTACCTTATTCTACGCACAACACTGATATCGCACTTCTCCTGGTTTGTTCTCATGGTGAATGCCAATTTAATTTTCACTCATCTGAGTGCATTTACCCCTCAACCAACTTGACCTGCTCCCCGCCTTTTTGAACTCAAGTGAGCTTTTTTCGCTAACTAAGAATTTCTGTGTGACATAAACTAATGAACCTTTGCTATCCAGTTTTTCCTATATAATATCAGTATATAACATCTCTTGAATAACCGCTGATCTGTAAACGAAGTATCCGTGCGAAAGATGTATTGTATGATATTTTTCCGGGCTGACCTGTGGAAATGGGCCCCTACAAGCGTTTAGTGTTTTTCGGTTGGTCGTGTCAGGGTAGACCAGAAGGCAAACGGAACATAAACAGTTCGTGCACGCAAGATCCAAAGGTAAATGATAATAAAGAGCTGGGATCGGGGTAGTTGGGCAAACGTATTTTGTGATGCTCTTGTGAATAGAACTTAAACTATGTGAATTGCTGTGTGGTTAAATCAGTGCTTCTCCCTGATGCACAAGCCCCATCACTTAACACTAGCACGAACTCTGAAACAGCGAAGAATGCATGATCCGGTTGTCTGATCACTACAACGCGGGCCAGTATGCCGAATGGCCATGTGATAACACATAGAGATCTGCAAATTGTTGTGTTACTGTTCCTGCACCTAAAGGTACGGTATTTTCGTTCTCTTAACCGGTGAGCCTAGGTGGCACCATCCCTTCAAAACATTTCAAGTTTCCACAACCAGACTACTGACCCTCTGAAAGTAGTCCGATCCTAAAGCGATTAAAACAGTAAATTTACCAGGTCGTGCACTGGGCTTCTTTACCACGTTAGCTGGGATCAGCGTGCTATAGGCAGGAATATTCTCGCTGGGGTGGTATAAAACCAAATTAGATCTGTTTGAAGATTTGCGGGCGTTTTTTGACCAACCAGTTTACGAAGACGAATAGCATCATGCAATCTTTTTGGTTATTATGCCGGTTCCGCCGCTTTAGCTAGCGAGATTTTCATCCAGGCCCTGACATTCATCCTTCCAGGTGAGTTCAACTTCTACCAAAAGTTTAAAAGGCACTATGTAGCGAGTTTAGCTCCATAAAACAACAGTCGAGAGTACGTACCTTTCGAACGTCATGGAACATTCGCAATTTTCAACCTTCCGGACAAAGTTTAACCAAAATATGAATGGATTCCGCAAACCAAATAATTTTTTCCTTCTTCCGAATGGGAATTTAAACACTAAGGTTAACCTAAGATTGACTGATTAGCGCTGTGATCCAGTATGGAGTCACTCACATTCCGATCGCACAGTTCATGTCACGTGACATGCTTTGGATAACTTAGTTGAGTCAAAATCCCCTAGAATAGAGCTACTACGATGCGTGAAATGTTTGTGAAGCTTTTGTTTCTATAAAAAACGCGTACACGATTCCAATCCTATTTTTAGCTAACCGAGAACTGGAAGAAAAGGATTTGGGAACAAGTGAGTAGAACGGTTTTCAAAAAATTTCAACATGTGGTAATCCAACTTCAGGTTGTGTACTGTATGTCTGCTCCTCTAAGCCTGATAAATATGATCATTACAACGTCCTACTTCTCATGAGCCATCAGAGGACATTTCGTTTATTCTAGAAGTCATCTGTTTGCTCACCAGGGAAAACAATTTCAGGAGGTATCAAGGTACCTCCTAAACAGAGAGAACTTCCTCTTGGAAGGGCTCGGTAACAGGAAATTTCACCCACGCCTTCCAAAAAACTCACTCATCTTTGAGTTTCGCCATAATTTGTCCGGTAAGATGAAGGCTTACGGTCAACTTCAATGATTGCCTGAATAACTGAAGGGCTACCAAAGAAGCATATACCAGTGCTTTAATAAAATATGGCCACATACTGGCTAATATTATTGTGCTACCCAGTACGCTTCGAAAAAAAGTTCATGTTGATTACTAGGTCCTTGATGAATCTGTGTTGATTCACTTTGTTTTCCGAGCCCAGTTCTTTTGATTTGTATAGGAATGACGAATGTTGGCAAATCTACCGTGTAAACCAGGTCAAGTGTCATCAGAAAGTGAAGCGGTGGCTCTTCACATAACCACACATTACTCTGACCTTCGGCCCATAAATTGAGGTTGTTCATGGGCACTGTCTCTATGTACTTCCTGTTTACTCGTTTGCTGGTGGACTAGTACTGACTGCCCCGTTTGTGGCTGGTTTGAACACACGTTTACCACGTTTCAACTAGGTCTCAAAATGTGATTTTCCCACGAATTTTTATCCAACCGTAACCGAAAGAGCAGTAAACAGCTCGTTTGACCTTAATAAGCCTCATTGACACCGCGCCCCATTGGATACAAACCATGGAGCCACAGATAGGTGGCTGACTGATTGCAACTAGGAACACTCAATAGATTAAGTTGACTTGACAGTTTTTTGAAAACTTTTCATCACCCCTCGAGGTGATATCAGTGTATGGAGATGCCATCTTGCTTTGTGGTTCATTGACTTGTCAGAGTCTGGACTCTGAGCCGTGTTGCGTTTGTGTATGCGTTCAGCTAGCCGGGAATGGGCCAATCCTATTGGTTGGTTGCTTGGTTTGTTTCCTGGTTGGTCGGTGTCCAGATGACCTTTGAGGCTGACCTCTTTGACTTATTCCCGGGACCCTGTGCTCCGTTGGCTCCACAGTTTGTCCAACCGGCTGATCCGTTCGTCTAGTGATTGGTTCTGTTTGAATTCTTTGAACTTCATAACCTGGGCTGCCAACATTATACTCTTTAGCAACTTAGACCACTAACTTACTATGTGGAAGAACCCCTGGTGTGTGGACTCCATGCTCATTGTTTGTTGTTAAACCGATGGTTGGTCAGCTTGAGATTGGCCCGATTGTGACCACGCCCATATAGAGGTTGGGAGATATTTGTCCCAAGAATATTTATTATGGTGAAAAGGAAGAAGGCCTTCGCTGCGGAATTGTTTATTAGAGAAACACCTACTTAACAGGGGAGCAAAACTCTCATATGCATCTTGTTTACGAAACTGAATATCCATCTTCTCCTTGAACGCGTCTTCCTGAACTTTCCTGGATATTCACTGACTGCTACTCAAATGCAAGCAAATGCTACAAAGCGACTCCACAAATTCCGTAATAGATCTCACTTTTCAAGAGACGCAAAGCGGATTTACGAGAAGACATACTACTCGCATGCCTCATCAGTAGTATCCACCGTTACAATGGTAGCTTGATGGAGTGAGTGTTAAGACTTGCAGTTATAAATAATCCGTTGCTCTGTGGCCTGAACTCAAGTACATGCTGTTTAATGTTTCGCTGCTGGTAAGATATCATGAAAAAAGAGGTCATCAGAAGGACGCTCCATCTTTTGAGGTTGAGCGGTCATTTCGGAACCAGGAAAAATTTCCCCGTATTACTCGAGAAGAAAATGATGCCCAGAAGCTGGCGCAGTGGAATGCTTTGCACTAAGGGTTGTCTTCTCTGGAGTCATTCCTCAAAATAATGAATACTGAAACTCTCGCAAAGTTTATGTGACTGAAATTGAAAAAAATCCAGTGATCCTAGTGTGTTTAAAGCAGATAACGCTATTATAATGAGCTAATGGATCCCAGCACTTTGGAGAAGAAGGGGTTCTCAGGTTGATTTCTCGGAGCTAGTTATCGGAGGTAGGAGAGATTAATCAGGCCCTCGGAAACATGGTTGGATATGCTGTCATGAGTAGGATGATTATTTGGTGCTGGAATATAAGAAAACAGTACTTTCTGGTGTCTGCTGGGGAATGTGCGTCCGGGGGACACGTAGGGTGGTCCTTGTTGAGAGGCGGACCTTGCTCTGTCAAAATTCATCCGTTTCTAGCCGACTTTGACGAGATCGTACAAAAGTGGTCTTAGTAGTCGAAACATAAAGTCCTCCAAAATGAAAGTGGCTATACCCACGAAATAACATCTGTTCATTGGGATTGGTGAAGTCATGTGAAGATAAGGGTTAAATAACTGGTCACATGAGCGATGGTGAGGTATCGTAGAGTATCGTTCACCTAAGTTTAACTTGATTGTAATTAACGGTTCGGAGTAGAAAGTCCGTAGGCGAAAGGTTCGCCAAGGATGCTTCTTGAAAAATAATTTATTGTCATTCAAGTATTTTGAATTCGCTGCGTACATGTTCGGATGCAACTTGCTTTTCACAGTCCAAGTATTCTTGAATTTTTTTCGAGGGTCTATAATGAGTTCGTGGTGTGACGGTAGAAGGGGCTTATTCAGAGGATGGTCACCTCTTCTTTATCGAAGGCAATATTAGTAGCTCAGGTTATACGGATGGCTGTGGCCGTGTTCACTGAGCTG
This sequence comes from Clonorchis sinensis, assembly GCA_003604175.2. Taxonomy (NCBI): domain Eukaryota; kingdom Metazoa; phylum Platyhelminthes; class Trematoda; order Opisthorchiida; family Opisthorchiidae; genus Clonorchis; species Clonorchis sinensis. Next base: position 190,965,012 of record CM030369.1, on the reverse strand, counting down.
CGCAAATTGGTTGGATACTTTTTGTCACTAACCCGGGTAACCAACATTGTGTGGGAAACAGTGAGTGAGTGTGGGAAACAGTGAGTCAAGTATGTCGGGTTGTAGGCAGTTGGAAGGTGACTCATCCTAAGAGCATACACACCGATGCGCTGCGATGCACTGTACCCTCACGATGGTGCTACCTAGGTTGGTAACGAGACTTTTCCAACCAAATTGCCGAGCTCATGAACACATCAGCCAAAGCTCTTTTTATTATTTGTCACTTCACGACTGCACGAAGTCCTCTTATCTCCCCTGACCCTAAAAGGTGAACTGAGACCGCCGAGAGGATACCAGTCGGAGGCAGAGGGAGGACTGAGCTCAGGATACGCCGGATCTGCATTGGATGTACCATCTAGCCAAGGTGAGCAAAGATTCAATCGCGAGTGATTGCTATCTTTTACACATATTCTTTAGAAATTATCGCCAGTTGGAGCTGCCTATTCAATGAATCATTTGAACCTTTAATGCTGTTGACTTCAATCATGATCAGTGTGGTTGTTCCATTGAAATGCTAACAATGGACTCTTTTTTTTATGTGTGCTTTCATCTGAATAATGTTTCTAGACCTGTTGTTTGTTCGAGTGTGTAAAGAGAGGACCGTTGTTCAGAACTTCATAAGAAGTCCAACATCATTCAGATCATTGCAGTTTGAAAAACAGAAACATTTACCTGCATCAGAGATAACTAATGAATTGTAAGGTACCACTGTGTTGTGCAGCCAATACTTCGGTGACTTGTGTTCATCTATATATGGTGTTAGATAAGTTGACAATAACTATAGCTGCGTTGGGCTTTGAGACTAGGCCAGCCACATCGATTACAGGATATCACGAGATCTATTTTGGACAGTCGTATACGAGAAGAGGTTACCTTCATATGGCTTGTATAATAAGCTCATGAAAAGTTTACATTCCAAGCATTGGTTCTGTAAACTTCAGTGTCTAGCAAACACGCTCAAAAACTACCAGAAAACGTAAGGCTTGTAGTTCAGAGAAGGAGAATTGACCTTTAGCTAAGCGGAAGTCGTCCGTTCGGGGCCCTACCAAGTGGTTTTAAATCCACATGCTGAATACAGATGATGAGATTTCTTAGCCTGACGATAATATTCCCTAAAAATAGAGTTCAAACGATTCAACAGGAGTGCAACCTAACCTTAGCCACGTGGCATCTATTGGCCCAGTCTAGTTGTGTTATTTTTAGACTAATGGTTACGTAGAATGGTGGCCAAAGTGGAGCTGATTTCAATAAAAGTAAACGAGAGTTGAGCTGCTGAAGCACGACTATCATAATGATAGTTTCACTTGTGTCACCAGTCTTAACAAAAGGTTGTATTCGTGTGCTGATACCAAATCCCCATGGCGTGCAGACTGTAGTCCGATTTTGACAGTTGTAGTCACGACAACTTTCTGTTATTAGGCGTCTACAATCCGTTCGGCATTTGTGGTAAAACTGAAGTGACACTTTTTACTTTTGGGGCTGCAAGACACATGCATTTGAAACACGAGTAAGTTGTTTTCAAAGACCTATAAAGGCCCTCGTTAACTGTATTACGTGAATAGTAGTTGCCTGTGACACAATCCTACGGGCTTTCTGCTCTGTTTGCTCTAATCTTGAGTTTGGTACTGTAGGTCTTTGTGACCGTCCTCAAAACGTACACTGCAGTGCTGCTTGTTTCGGATCACAAGTGTCACCATAGGGCTGATCATCCGAGTACCGGCAAAAACTTTGCGCGTCTCTGCAAAAGTGAGCCTTTATCGCGGTTATACGGTCATCTCATCTCCACACTGCCGGTAGCTGATCCGATGACCGTTGATTTGTTTGTCGACCTTGACGATTAGGTTTCAGACGTCTCCTCCCTGGTCTAGCTAATTGCCAAGCTCGGAGAACAAATGAACGGCTATCTGACCAAACACCGGTAAACGCATCCGACCTACCAGTAATTCAGCACACTGGTCCCCATTCTGCGTTCCCCCGCGGCTGTGCACCGTATGCAGTTGCTCGTATGCACACGCCATTACATGGAAGGCTATCGTTGCGTGTCTCGCCTCCGGCACGTTGGTGTGAGAACGACAGAAAATCCTCCTGTCACTCGGTTACGACAGTGCTCCGGTGCAGCTCAGTTGGCCCATGCAAAATGCATAGGTGGTCGGCTCCTCGTCGGGATTTCACACAGACAGACCGCCGGAACAGGATAAAGTAGTATGGTTACTTAGCGGCGAGTGCGGACACAGTCAGGCCTGACGAAACGGAGACTGCCAACCGAGCAATCGACAGTCTTTGGTGGGCTGCACGCGCAGCCAAGTTGTGCCGGCCTGCAGTCGGCTGCTTTCAAAGCGCTGAAATGACTGAGGTCATTCAATCTAACGGCAAGTGATGGCGACATATGAGCAAAGCGATCCTGCTGACTGCGATTAAGGGCTGACGATCAGTCGGACCGTAAAATAATTGAGCGATAAAATTAGGCGTTTGATCGAAAACGTGACAAATATGATGTATTTTGGTGGATTCCGGGTTCTTTCGGAATACCTCAAAGGGGTACGCCAGCTTGAAGTAAAAAAATTGGCAACCACCGTTAAGGCTAATCAAGACCAAAACGTTTTGACGGATATGCAGAAACTTGTTGGCTCCTTTCACTGAGCAGCGAGAGGAACTCTGTAATGCAAAGTGTGAGGAATTTATCGACAGTAACGTTTTCATCATGTGCTGCTTTATCCTCTCAACATGTGTCAGGTTTTGTGGTCCCATCAGACCTGGAACACGGATGTGTAACGGACAGGGGACACCAGGTGAATAACACAGCAGCTTTTACATTTGTCTACAAAGTGCCGGAAAACTTACTGACGTCTACCAGGATGCAGATGCAGTCCACTGCAGAAGTCGTTAGCATAAGGACTCGCCAGCCTTAACTTTGTATTCAAAAGTGATTTGTACAGGCGCGAGCACTCATGTGGCCGGGTGGTCAAGTGATACAAGATAGAGCCACAGCGTGCCTTTAGCCTGACTTTGAGATTTCAGATGACAGGAGAAGGTCTTGCGGTGTCTGTTTCGAGGTGTATCACCTCCTAATAATGATGATAAAAAGAAATGCGGCTTTAAAAACAAGACCGGCCGCCTTAAACACGATTGCATCTGGGTTCTTGAAGACAAGAATACATACGATTTACGCTGATGAACGTCTTTAGTTGAATACATCATCGGTCATCATGCCCAAACCAATAAATGTCTACATGTGTCAGACGAAATCCCTCATGTTGAATAACACTCTACCAAACAGCGCACGGACGACCAGACGTTTGCGTATCAAGTGGGAAGCTAGGCGAACAAGCCAACTACCACGATACAACACTATCTCCGATTGTGTTTCGAATATCTCGACTTTACACTGACTCATCGGACATAATTGTCGAATCATGAACAAATACTCTATAGATATTGGGTGACGGGGGAACCAACTTAAGGAATGCGCGATGCGAACTGTGTCTGGGATAACACACCGGATTAATGGGCACAATTCGTAAGATACATGGCGGTGATCAAATCTTGAAGATGATGGCCTTTGCGCTCCCAGACTTGGATGGCTATGGTTGCCATATCCAGTCCATATGAGTGAATTCATTCACATTCTCTACATACCAGTTAAAATCCGTTCTACAACACGGCCAAGGATCCTACTTTACATTCCACTATAGAAATTCTTTACGTACTCAGTGAAGTTGCAACCGAAACTGCTATCATCTTATGTGGTCATCAAATGGTGTAACGGAGGGCATTTTCGCTGAGCTACGTTCTTCTGTCAGCTAAAAAACATCAACTAAGTAACACGTAGTAGTGTGGCTTTGTTACGGCACAACAACACTGAGAAATAAAGTCTATCGAATAAACTGACTTAGTGTCAGTTTTTTAGTGATGCTGCCGTAAACCACAGAAATTACACCAAGTGGATGGATGCCACAAGTTCACTCTTTAGTTGTTCACTGTGTAACTCAGTCGCACGGTGTCTTTCCTGATGCATTCAATAAGAAAGCATTACTCATGGAAAAAGTGTTACGCCTGATTGGAATAGGAGACGGCAACAACAACGAGCAGAACATTTCTGTATATGCCGTTACTAAATGCTGTGACTCTTGCAAGACAAAATGCTGATTTCCAAACGGTAGAATGAGATTCCAATCATCTAAAAGAAAATGTTTATCTCAAGAAAGTGTGCATCCTTTTTTCGAAAAAAATCTGTTATCGGTTTATTGATGCCAGCAGAACGACCATTCCTGTGACGGGCGAACTGTTATAAGAACAAGTTGGTGAACTGGCTTTGGACCTGGGCGCACTTTACATTCTACAGCTAGTAAAAAAATATGCAGTCTTTAGCAAAGGCGCATGCATGAATTTAAACGGAACCGCAGGCAGTGTAACAGGAGGAAAGTTACTGACTGAGAGAACTGTTCGGATACTGGACTGGACGGCCCCATTTGCTCCTGTTTTGCCACAAACAGGTTCTTTGTCCTTCAACATCAGGTGTGCAGGAGGACAGAGGTTACGGAAAGGCAGGGTTGTGAAGTTGTGCGGTAGCAGTGTCGGAGGAAAACTAGCCCCACTGGTCATTCATCCTTTCAAAACTACGGAATTTCCAGATGTGATCTGAGGGTAGCAAGAGGCTTGAATGGCCAGACAGACTGTTGGAAATTGGTTCCAACGATGGGACAACGACGTGTACTACAATCTTAGTACACGTTCCAGTCTCTATTTGACTCATGTAAAGCTCCCGTTTCTCCCAACTACCATCATCTCTAAGCGCCGTCGCCGTTACTTCGTTACCATCCGAACGAATTGAAATGCAGGAGGAATTTACTATGCCTTATGAACACAACATTTTACATCTAACGGATAAAAAGAAACGCTCCTTTCTGACCCTGTTATTCCCTTGAGATAACATTCGTTTGTTTCGATACTTTAAAATCCACTGGTTATTCGCTTGAGATAACCTTCGTTTGTTTCGATACTTTAAAATCCACCATCATTTTTTACAATTTCAGAAAATTTCTGCAGTTTTTGGTACCCCAAAAGGAACTCCCTCAGCTTCATTAATCCGGGAGGCTGTTCTTTTTTTACAAGGATGTGCACCCTATTTAAGATAAAGACTACTTAATTTTCTTAAAGAATAAGGAGAGTTGTAAGCCTTTTATCTCCTCATAAGCTGATTTGTGCTAGTGAGGGCAAAATGCGATCTAAAGATCACCTTATAGTATTTCTAAGTCTATATATACAGTACCATAAAGGAAATTAATTTAGAAACAACCTTGCCTCAAAAGGCGTTTGCCATTGCACGGATCTAAGACAAACGATTTTGACGGACTACTGAACAATGTCTCATTCTTAGTACTAAGTACTGAAATGACTGACATATCAATCACTAGTTTTTGCTTTTGTTTACCTGAATTTTTTCGATTGGTGCGACTCGCTTAGCCTTCCAAGCCTCATCCTAGGTTCCGGTAGCTCTCGAATAAATGGAATATGACACCACAGAGGGGCTGGATTCGTTCGTTTAAAGCCACGGGGGTTTTCGGCGGAATATTGCAGTAGGGATGTGCCTAATTCGCAAAAGTATCTGCCCACATTGTTCCTACATTTTTTTCTCCGGTAGGTTTCGTATCCGATAGTTTGCATAAACAACCGAAGGTCATGTGTTTCATGGGTAATCCTTTTGTTTTTTCCAGGCTCAAAAAGGGTGTCGAGGAGGACCTCGATAGTAACTTCTCCCATTCGTTGTCCATCACCTTCTTCTTCTGACTTCTCTTTGGATGAAGGGAAATTTGATAGAAACACAGTTTCAGCAAAGAAAATCACACTTGATCTTGTTCCAAAGGAAACACTGCCCATGACGACGGGAGAACAGGAGGATGGCGGTCAGGACGACGCTGCGGAAGCTAGCCAAACAGAAGAAGTCCTGAGTTCCGAAGCCAGCTGGCTTATTCAGTGGGCATCAAAAGGTGTATGGCATCACTTCGCCTACTACATGATCCCGATTGATGTTGACTCATGGCCCAATCTATCAATAATCAGTAAAATATCCCAAGTACTCAAAGTTCCTATCTTTGTCATCTTTCGACTCACTATTCCTACCGTGTTTGAGGAACTCACCGACGAGGCTGAGATCCTGGTAGAGAGGGGTGAGTTAGTGGAGGTTACCCGGTCTATGGATGCCGTAGTAGAGGAATCGGAGTCTGGAACGAACACATCGTTGCCACGTTGTTCCTCTGTATCGCTTAACAGCGACCCGAAAAAAGGAGGCGAATCTGTGGAAGATGTACCGTTTGAATTGGACTTGGAGGCAATGCATGGGTGGTGCAAACCGTTAAACGTTGCCCAGTGTGTTATCGTTCCCACTTTGTGGCCACTGCTGCTCACAAGTAAGTGTAGTCCCAAGCTTACCCATAGGATGTATGCTATGGAATCTATGTGCTATATAATTTTCCACGTTAGATCAAACATATCATCAGTTCGGGAAATGTTGTTGATAAATACGGACAAATCTTGGTGTCCGGCATTTGTGGGAATCCCTGCCAGCTGCGGTTTTAGTCTTCTCGAAGAACAAGTGTACAAAAAAAGCCTAAAGACACGATCAGATTGATAAGCTTGGCTACCATCCTAACCCATCTATCTACTAAATTTAAGCTTTCTAACTAGAGAGAGTCAAAGTTAGTCATACTCTTTAGAAGCTATTGAAATTACCAAGTAAAAACAAATGGTTGACGTCTGGAGAGCTCTTCAGCGTCATATATTTTTAGTAATTTTGTGGTTTTGAGCTTTCATGAATTATAGTTCCGGTAGAAAAAGGATAGGAATGAGTTTTCCGGATGAAGAGCACCACTTGTTTTGTTGACTGCAATTTAGAGCAAATGACTTTTGTCATTTCGCGATAAACATCCATTGGATCTTACCAGATTCTTCAACTATTTGAACGTGTTCAACCTCAACTACAGCATTCCACACCCCTTGATTCCCCGAGCAATGAAAATCAGTTCCTTATATGCCTGGGCGTTACCTTCATTTGGAGGATATTGCATTGATGCGGTGCATGAAAAATTTGTCCAGACGATGGTGGGACTTCGCTGACTGTGATTATTTCAGCCAAAGCAAAATCATCTGCTTGTTCAAGTAGTTGATATCAGGTTAAGAAGAAGTGGGAATGAATGCTGCATCACTGCTAAACCTCAAGTAAACTAGGACGTTCAGAATGGATAAACCTGCTTATGTTAGTCGGCAGAAGTGTTCAGTGATCCATGGTTTAACTTGGACGTCGTTTGATGCACTGTGAGCATCATCACCATAACAGTAAACCTGCTTATGTTAGTCGGCAGAAGTGTTCAGTGAGCCAGGGTTTAACTTGGGCGTCGTTTGATGCACTGTGAGCATCACCACCATAACAGTGATGTTGTGCTGCCTTTGTCGCCCATAGCAAACTCAAGAAGCTAGGTAATCGGAGGGTGCCATGTTTAGCCCCACTTCTTCGTGCAAGCAGAATAATAGATTGTAGGCTTAACTACTCAGACGGCAAACCTACCGATTCCCTATCCTTTGCTATTTAAGCGTATGCGATTAGAATTTTCTGGCTACCTAATTTCCAAAACTCTAAAATCAGCAGTCTGGATAACAGATCATTTTCAGTTTTATTTCCTTGTGCTGCAGCTGGAAGGGTTTAGAAGCTGGCATTTTGTAGATAGATGCATTTGGACGCCTATGGCTAAAGTCGCGGAACTTGCAAAAGAAGTGGGTCACTTTGTCTTGTGTCGGTAAGTGACGTGCCAGTGTGAACCTCTAGTTCTCGCGGAAATGAAGATTAACTCCCTGTGAGCATTCCTAAGATTGTGCTTAGAGTTGGTTGAAGTGGCTCCTACGAAAAGCGTTATTTCTGGGGGGGATCATTCGGAAGCGGTTTTATTTGGGTTCTAATCCTTCTTGGGGGGAGATTGATGTGGGAGAATACTATCTACTGTAAAGTAGGATAGGGACTGGGAATTCATTGAATACTCAGGGAGTCATCAACCAATCGCTGATGTTCTATGCCTTAAATAGGTTGCCGCACATGACAATGGCATAGTAAGAGCGCTGGAGTCGAATTCGTTGCGGTCCCCTAAAACACTTCAACTGCAAGCATTGCACTGAACATGCTGTGTCCAACATAGCAAGTGATGTGATGGAGTGCATCATCCTCAAAGCTTGTAGTGGCAAAGTTGTAGTTTCTATTTTGAGGCTGATGACACTCACGGGAGCGTAAACCTGTCTTTAGGTTTCTGTACCGGTTGGTTGCTTGCTAGCTCCCGAGCACTCACTTCTCGCGTATCTCTTGCTACTCTTGAGTAGCATGAAAAAAGTTCAGCGTTGCAGCCGCATGCCGTTCACCTACCCGACGCGGAAACTTCAAGCCCTGCAAAACGTAGGAACTGCAGGTGCACATATGAATTACACTCATCTTGGAAAAGCTTGGGACTGTACAGTGATTTATGGGACAGAACCACAGTATTTTGCAACTAAATGCAAGGAATTTTCATGAAGTTGGATCTCACCGAAGCAACTGAAAGTAACGGGATAAGGTGCTCAGTTGAACTACTGATTTAAGCCTGACAGAATTTGCTATCTAATATGAATGCTGGTTGCTAGTGTACGTGAAAAACCTGAACAGTCGAAAGTTTGATTGTGCCCAACCCGCATCTGTTTGATGAGTCTATAGGGATAGGTGTTATGCGGGTTAGCCCGACTGTAATGAGAACCAAAAAGTTCACCATATGAGAGTGACTGGAATTATTCGATTACATGGGTGGTGAGTATAGTTATTTAGAAATGGATACGTAAGGGGTTATATTCAATCACGTTGCCGTTATTTCATATGAGGAATGTGTGACTTGTTCAGAAAAGTTTGGTGCAACCATCCTGTGTTGCCCTGGCAGTCAAGTTAGGTAGATTCGTCGTACTAAGTTCGTGTCCCAGCTAGTTTGGTAGCAGTCTGTGTTGCATTGTGTTCAATGTGGCATTGGTAAACACGTGTCGTTTTCCCTTTTGAACAGTCATTCTGAAACCTGTAACTTGTGTACTGTGTGACTTCAGGTTTCATCAGGTTTCAGAAGGATCATAATAGGGTGACACAACGCGTATTTCTGTTTGTTTTTCTTTCTCTGAAACGAATACTGGACGATCATACTCTTACGCAGTTGAGTTCGGATACCAGTTTTTTTTATCTTGTGTAGGTGTGTCACATGAAATTTCCGTTTACACTTAATTTAAGTTCATACTCAGACGCATTTATTCACATGCTTGCGATTCTTGATTTGTAAAACCCCTCCTAAAGAGAGAAACAATCTACTGAGTTCTATAAGATCAGTTTCACAACACACTGAGAGTCATGAATGGGGTGGGGGGTGGGCAAGGAGGGCTTTGGGGCACCCCGATTGGACGTGGTTCTATTCTAGACCAGTGCTACATTTTTAGGTGCCGATGAGCGGTACTCTATGAACAACTCAGCAGCCACTTTTGACATTCGGTAGTACAGAATTCTATAATCCACATTGACACATACTGTTCGTTTTCAGCAAACGGAAAATCTTTCGGAATCTCCCCAATTGCGGGTAGTCAGGTGCCCGTATTTCTACCCTTCACACTGGGTGGGGTGGCAATCGCCGTCGCTGTCTACTTCACATCCACGTGGAATCAACCTCCTCGATTCTATCATAGACCATTCTTTGCAACACTGGGATTCGCTACCTCAATTATTTGGATCTATACTTTGGCTCATGAATTGGTGAATCTGTTGGAAGCGCTTGGAATCGTTTGGGAAATAAGTGAAGCTATACTAGGAGTGAGCGTGATGGCACTGGCTAGCTCCATTGGAGGTGAGTTTTGCGTTTTGCCTATACTAGTCCCGAATAGGCAGTGGCAACTCACAGCCCGCATAGGTCAGACCTATTAAACGTTGAGTTGATGCGATCAAGAAAGACAAATAGTCAGAACGAAGGTAGTGCAAGGTTGCGAGGCTCTCACAACTACCCAACATGAGTGGTGCTCAACGGTAGTGATGAGACACATTATGGACTCGCCGATTTGTGCTTGGCCTGTTGTCATATCGAAAAAAATGGCTGTGAAATTCTTTGCTCAGAATAAATTGCGATCCGTATAACACGTGAAAGCAGTCATTTCGTGATTGGACCGCATGAAACTCGAGCAATCAGACGCACGCACATGACAGCGTAAATCAGTAGTACTAGCTGGCTAGTTTTTATGTATCTCAGACAAAGTGGTTGTAATGGTGTTCCAGCATCTGGGCCAAAACATTGGCATGAGCTAAATAAAGCAAGGCTATTATGAGCACAAAGTTTGATGCTTTACTTTGCATTCATTAGGGTGAATTTTCCATCCATGAGCTTGTACGAATGGTTTTGTATGATAGTTCTCACTATAACTCCAGTCCCCGATATCTATGTATACATCGAGTTTGGTCTGCGGCATACAGCAAACGACTTAGCGTAAGCTGTATTGGCGATGGGTTCATCGTAGCGTGATTACATAACTTACTGATTCAGTTGTTAGCTTTTATCTGTCACAACCACAGCATCCCCACGGTTGCTGAAGCTGGCCGCTGACAAACTATGGGTACGCCGATTTTCCTATTTCAGATGAGTCGATTCATGGATACTCGTTTGATGGGACTCATCGAGACATGTGACTTCACTACGGCTAAACTAATGGTGGTGGTTAGGTGGACATGGATGCGAGCCACATCCAACTTCACATTAGTAGCCAAGATTACAGTGTGTATTCGTTTAAGAAGTTTTCACATACCAATGAGAATCAACCAATTCATCCCTGTCAGTAAGGGCAGTCCATAAAGAAAATTCAAGTCGCTGCATCTCAGCCAGACAATAAATTCTATCTGATAAAGCAACTGGCGCAATTTGGCTAGTCGCAGGGATGCTCCTCAAATTAACTGTCTCCCTAACTACCCTGTCTTCTTGCCAACTACCCTCATTGGAAGGCTCAACTGAATTCAGCTGAAGCTGTCGCCCATTGCGGACATTTTTATCTGAATGTTTTGCACAAGTCCACTTCACGTTTCAGTTGGCATGATGTCTGAAATATCGCAAAATATTGTCTAGACGTAACACACACCTCATAAGGTTGTTGTCGAAGATTTTTCAGCAACCGCATGAGTAGTGTGTTACGTTTGCCCTCTCTTTCTGTCACAAGCCACATGAAAAATATGACGCGGCATTATTATGGGAATCGGTGTAAGGCGACCACAGTGTTTCAGGCGAATACATCAAAAAGCGGGTTCACCTATGCACCACGCATGTCTGCTACCCACGGAAGAAGTGGCGGAATCGATGTACCCAGTTATTGAGATGATTTCGACTTCGCAACAGAGATCGATACATCAAAAAGCGGGTTTACCTATGCACCCCGCATGTCTGCTACCCACGGAAGAAGTGCCGAAATCGATGTACCCAGTTACTGAGATGATTTCGACTTCGCAACAGAGATCTAATCGCGCGAGTGGATCCGGTCAGTGCTGAAAGGTAGAGAAGATGGTTATGTCATCCATGTAAAGACCAGTCACCTGCACGTCTCAGATATCCAGGGAGATTCAAACATGCGATTTTCTTCTTGGTAGTTGGGCAATCCAGCATTCGGTGGCCAGGGCCTGCTTAAAAGTAGGGTCAGACAGGATATAGCGCCATCATTCTATAATCACCCAGCTGATTACAAGTTCATCTTGAACTTCCTGCGCTGTTACGGATGCAAACTGTCTCTTCTGGTGCCACACGGCACTTCAAAGCGAATTTATCACTGTATGGTATATCAAATGGGATGCGACCGTAAGAGTCGCTTACAATCAGTTTTGCAGATGACCTATTCGTGCAAAACGTTTGTATAAAGCATTCTCTGTGTGCACTGCTTACAATGAGACACTATATGTGGATACGTTTTGCCGTCTTGTTTTTCTAAAGTGCAACGTGAAGCGAAACTACATTTTAGCAGGATGAAAAAGCACACAGTGAGATAGATTAGAAAGAGCAGTTGAAGCATGTGCTTACGCCTTGGTGAACAAAGGCAGTATAATTAAATTACCAGCCACACTGTCTGGCGTTATAAGTCTGCAGCAGACACATGATGAAGAGATAGACGTTTGGCTATCCGATGGAATCTCCATAAGAACCTATAACTAACCTCCATATGTATACTCGTGAGCGGTAGATTTTGGTACACGGTGTGGCACGATCTGCAAAAAGGTGTCAGAGTAAGGACTACTGCCCATTTTTGGCAACTGCTTCAAGACCGAAAATATACAATTTACAATTACTCTAATGGTGGCTAATCCGATGGCCATCTATCTGTTCACCGAGCTTAGCAATCAGCTGACAAACGGTTCGTCCTTAGTCAATGAGACGTCGACAGTGCAATTGAGTGGGTGTTTCCTCATTAACTGCCTGCGTTTTGTTTCGAAGTTTGGTGACTGCCCATATGAATGACCAATTGGTATAAACCCTGTTTTGTAACCTCATTGGCCTGTCCGTGATTTGCGCTGGTTTGTGGTTTGTATATTTCTTGCTCCATTGGTTTATTGGATAGCGCTTTTGGGGGTCCAGTCCGCCCCCCGATTGGTCCGTTCATGGTTGGCGTTGTGGTCCTATATTTGCTGCAGCGGTTCCTACTTTTGGTAGTTTTTTCTTCAGTTTGTCCGTTCTTGTTTTGTATCGTGGTCACATCGTGAGCCTGATTGGCCGGTTGTACTTCCCCGTATGATGTAGTTTCTCTTGTAGTGGTCGATCTGGTTGCGCTTGAATAGTCAGTTTGTTGTCTCCCTTTGTTGAGTCCACAACACCAACTTGCTACATAAATTTCACGCCACACTGCATGCTGACATTCTCAGCAGTAGTCGTATGAATCCAAAAACCGATAGAATAAAAGGGATTTCCGTCGGGCGGTCACTTGAACTCCAACAAACCTATCTAATGGGATGTCGAGATAGGGCTGCTTGTCACACTAAAGGATCTAGCGTGCGATGAAGTGAGTTCTTACAAACAGAAAGGATGATGAACATCAGAGTGCTGCTTTGTGGTAGCTGAGGCCGAATTACCAACGCTATGCTATTTCGACAGCTGCATTAGGGACTAGAGGTGCAACGATTAATGTTTGTTCACGATTGTTTGACTCACAACAACCGTCATCATAACATTGAAACAGCAATTGTGTTTGCTTTTTCCCGGAGATGTCAGACAAGAGCGCTAAAATGGTGCCTACTTTACCTACACTAAAGTGTAAAAACGGTCACGAGTAAGCTGCACGTTTCACCAGACAGTCACGAATGAATCCTTTTATCAGTGAACAGAGATATTAGGCACGCCCACGGGTGTGGTCTTGCTAATTGAGATATCTTAACACCTAGACTAATTACATCAATATCTTGATCAGGTGATAACAGTAATTACGATGTTTACCCTTTGGGGGCAAAAAAATGTAGGGAACTAGGCGGCATTTACCCTTCGGTTCTGGAAGTCTTCGGGCGGCAGAAATATTCTCCCCGAAAGGACATTTCCCCTGGAGGATTACCTTGGGGAAGTTTACTGTACGGTGAAATCATCAAGCTAAGTGTGTACTTTAACCACCTGTTCATTCCGCGCTTATGGTAGCTCCGACACCCGTTATCTGACCTAGCAAAGTTGTGACAGATTTCCCCTTAAGAGATCAAGCAAATTGCACGACCAGTTCTCCTTTCAAATCCTGGAGCCAACATTCAGTCTATTATCATATACTTGGTGTCGTTGACAGCTCATTTTCACTGTGTTTGGCTAATGGGCAAAGATCAGATTTGGGCTTCAAATATCTGGAAGAAGGATCCTCGGCTGAAAAGCAAGCGAATCTTTTGGATGAAATTACAGGAACATTTAGGTCTTCCACCTTAAGTTGGCCCAACCTAAAGCTGCAACCTTGAGTGGTGGTCGGGCTTGAGTGCTGCAATGATCTCGCGGGCTACATCTGCTAAAACTTTGTTCCACAAGGTGCACCCATGTCAGGCTCCCTGCGCCCCCTAGTTAGGCCAACCCGCTACAGCCGACCAGGTCAGACTATTGAGTCATCAGCTCCGAGGAGGGTCCCCAAAGAAAACCCTACTGTCTGCTGCCTTGAGGGTCAGATGCTAGGAAGAGGGTCTTCGAACAAAACCTTACACCCCCTCACTGCCTTGTGAGTCAGACTTTTGAATCAGAGGCAAAACCAAACTCCATTCATCGGCTTGGGCAATCGGGAAGTCATTTACCCGCAAATTTCTTTATCCACTGTCTCGCCCCAACCCCTTCCCACCACACAAGCAAACTTTTCTGGGTCATTTGACCGACGGGTCTTATGCATCCCACTGCCTGCCAACAATAAACAAAATAACACCTAGCTAAATCCACGAGATCTATTCTACACAGGAGCTTCTAACGTCCGCACACTGTCAAACTGACAGACAGGCAATGCTTTCTGAAGACTTATACTCCCTTAAAATTGATGTACACTGTGTGTGTATGTTGTACTGCAGTGTTCAGTGCTGTCTGTCCGACTTTGCTGAAACAATGACCACCACCACAAATGACCACTGGATATCGTCGAAATCGCTGGTCCTGATTGATGCCAGGAAATCTCTACTAACATGCAACGTGTACAACGGAGCACACAAAGCCAAATAGTGAAGATTCTACGAAAAGACCGAGGGTCTCAGTAGATGGTGAATGTTAGGGAGATGGAGAAGGCAGTTGCTACCGGAAAAAGTCGTGATACGATCGATTGGTCGCAGGAAAGCACAAGATCACATGAAAACAGTATTTAGATTATTGAGTGTAGGTTGCATACCGGTGGAACCTGAGCAGAGTGAAGCGATATCCGTATACTTCAGGTCTTATAATTAAAATCTCCCCCGCGAAGAAGTTCCACGATGGGAATTATTATTACTTAATACTTCCTTTGGAAATTTACAGAGAAAATCTGATAAGGAATGACCACGGCGAATGTCAATTTTGGTGGTGAGCTCAGGAGAAGATATTAGTAGGTCCTCAAGCATCTACGGGTGTGGGAGTACATGAGTTACAAAAGTGTGGTGAAAACATACGGAACACACTTAAAGGAGAGACGTTGCCATGAATCAGCCCGAAAAACTGAGTCAAACGCTGATTTTAGACCTAAGAAAACTGGAGTCAAACATCTATATGTATGGGGCAGCAAGGTGAAAATGTGGTCAATGAATCCACAGTTCTGAAGTAGCCTCTGTCAGATGCTGGCAAGCATGCATAGGATAATACCTGCGAACGAAACAGAGACAAGGGCTGCCAGACCGGGCGTTTATCACATTAGGATTTAACAACTTTTTTAGGGCAGGAATCTGCCACCCCCCTGCTTCACGCGAAATCAAAATGCCCTGCGTGAGTTCTGAGATTGTGAACGATTTCTTTCCTATCGTTAGAGAGGACGGAGAGAAAGAGAGTCGTAATCGGGCATGTTGCTTGTCCCCCAAAGTTCATTTTTACTTTAAACTTCATGTCCCATTGAAATTGGACAGTTAAGTCCCATTGTGAAACCGGTGGTGCGTTGATCTTCATTTTATATGTATCCGACTAGCCAAACTGTTTTTCGGAGCGCTGCGCCACGAAAACAGGCAGCAAAATGCATCCACAATGACTTCATCGACCGGTGGTTCCCTTGACCCGACGCTACAGACAAGTTGAGGGCGACTGCGACTGTTTCCAATCTCTCTTGAAAATACGGGACAAGCATCGCTCAAGAAATCCTGTCACTGAGTCGTCTTGCGGCCCGATGACATCACTCTCTTTATCTCGCCAGGGTCTAGGATCGCCGTGAGGTCCAAAGTGAATTGCTTTTTAAGATGCATACAGTTAGCGTTTCAGTTTTCGAACCAATTTTCATTCGACCTGCCTGCTCGGTTCCTGTTCTTTAGTTGTTCACGATTGCCGCAGATAAACTTATTTGACAACCGCACCCCGCAGGCCGTGAACATCAGACCACCGAATGTTTTTCACTTCGGATTCGGGGCAATAGATTGCCATTCGGTTACGAGCCGCAGCGTTATCTAAATCCGTACACATGTTACAAACGGAGAGACTGGCTTGATCGCAAGGCATTGACCATAACGTTTGGATTCACGAGCCGTAACACAAAGCGTTCAGCTCGACAGCTAAAGCAGTGTCATCTGCAGAACCCTCAAAATTCTTTCGTCGGAATTGTCTTTACAGTTTCACTTCTGCAGTATTGTAAGGTTTATGCAGAAACAACGAAAAGAATTCGGATTTGGGATCGTCAGCTGTGAGGTCTGACAGACCCAGCCTGTCTGACTGCACACAGTAAACTATTCAGGGGATATTAGGTTTAAACCTGATACAACTGAATGGAATTTCTTTCATTCCTATGTTTCCTGAGCAGATGGTACTGTAGGTTGGTCAAGCAGAAGAAGGGACTCTTGTTAGAGGTCTCGAGCCTCTACTTCAAAAAGACCTCACCCACAAAGCAGTGGGAGAAAGTAGGATTTTGCTCCAGGGTCCTGTCGGTAGTCTATTACTTAACAGTCTGGCTCAGTTGACACTGGGGGGCATGCTCAGCTCAAGCCTCAGGGAAAACGCATAGTTTCAGACCATACTGAGTAGGCGCCGGCGGTCACGAATCGGCGTAAGGCGATGGGAGCGTACAGTAATTAAGCCGGTCACTTATAACGTACCTCTCCTCGGAGGAAGAAAGTATCGTTTCCATAAAAGTGAATATAGTGGTTGCCGGAGGAAACATCATATTGCCTCCACACTCCTATCACATAGGAGAGCACGAGTTCAACCTCAGACAGTTTCGCATAATGAGTACTCGTGGTTAGTGGACTGGTCATACTACTCATCTCATTTCTCTCCTCTTACTTTCATGGTATGGTTGTACCTCGAGAAACAAAGTCCCAGGCAGTTTAGACCGCGGAATCACTACAACGCTAACGCCAAAACATAACGTTAAGGTGACAGCTGTTTTTCGGGAGCAGATTTTGATCGGATCCTGCTTGAATTACTGGCCAGAAGAGGCGGCCGGTGGGAGGCAATCCAAATTGGTGTTTGCAGTTGACGGTAACCACACGATTTCCTCCCTAATAAGCAGGTTTGGTTCCGGTCACTGGTAGTTCTGACTTACATCAAATTACTGAAACAAATCAGAAGATGTTGATGAAGATAATACGTTTGTAAGCATTTTTCATAAGTGGCCATCATCTGCAGTTATTGAGTAAATAAAAGCCCTACTCTCCCCTGGAAGCTCATAGCAACTTTCGCCAACTTTCGACACTTATTGCGCCTTTCGCGTATGCGTCAACCGCAGAATCTCCAGCACTTAACTCTCGATGACCACGAAGTGTCGTCTCGGTTTGATCAGAACACCTACCCAATGTTACTGACACTGGCCAGAAGAACTAGTCCAATTTTATGGGGAGTCATGGTTGGTTCACGCGCTTTGCAAGCTAGCAAAAAATGTAGCCTCCAGCGGGCAAGCCTAGTTTTGATAAAGGCCTCATTATGGTAGTAACGCACCGAAAGATATGGCCTAGTCAGGTAGTTGGTAGCGTCTTTGAATCAGTGGTACCGCTTCCCCTCAGTATGTAGCTGTTTGCGAGATTTTCTGGCGGTCGATTTCAAACCCCACCTATTGCTTTTGGAGACCGGTGTTTACAGCAAAATGGTACAAGTTACTGCGTCTAATCAGTAAATAAGAAAAATTGTAGCAGCTGATTGGCTGAGGCGTTGCCTTATTTGGCACTGTTATCACGTTTGCCTTCTGCTTCGTCAGAATTTATTGATTCATATCACTTCCAATGAAATTTGCCCATTCTGTTTCAGATATAATGTCCAATTGCCTTCTGGCGCGCAATGGGTATCCACGAATTGCATATGCGGCCTGTATTGGATCACCATTGTTCAACCTGTTGTTGGGTGCAGGACTGTCATACACGATCAAAATCAGTCGGAACAATGATAGTTTTGCAATTGTAAGTAAATTGCACCATGCGTTTGCATTGTCCCGTAAACCCTGCAAGCGATTGCCAATACAGTTAAAGTATAATGTTACTCACGAGGTATGGATTTTCAGAGTAGTGGTTCAGACTACTTGGCTTATTCGTCAGAATTTCCAATCATACCTAACCAGTCAACTAGTTGGATCATGATAGTGCTACGCTTGAGGGTAAAGGTATGGGAACAACGCAAAATCCACAATGTCAGGTTTCGGTACGGGCTACCAAGGATAGGATTGGAACCAAATTAATCAGATTTCTTAATAGTTCGCATCATCTAAGAAAACGAACTTCCTGAGGATCAAATCATTTGTTAGAAAACACTCGGATGTTGAGTGCAGCAAAAGGTGTTTGTAATAGGTTCATCCAAAGGCATGAGGAATAAGCATTTAGAATGATTTCTTCCCCTTTGAATAAAGTTAGTCTATGATGACCAACTCCTTCGTTCTTGTTGAGAACAATAGCAGCATCCAAATCATCAATATTGAGGAGAGTTAAATCCGTGCGCTCCTCAGTATTGGTTGAATTCGTTACCTTTCGACCGCGAGTGGCTAGGTAGCAAGGTGAACAATTCTGATATGGATAGGATTTCACCCCGAAATCGACCAATCACACTGTTGAAGTCACCTGACCCGCTTTTGACTAGCTCCTCGACTGACAGCTCACAATGAAGACTTGTACGATTCATGGAGATTTGTCTGAGCAACTGATTTGTACCTTGTAAGTAGCAAGGAAATGCCAATTGGGCCTTCCTCCCACAAAGGAAGCTGATTTGTGCTGTAAGTGTAAGAAGCCATTTTATCCTTGTTGGGAACTATCAGTATTGTGCGAGGTAGAATCTCTTTTGGAAATTCAAAAGCAGGAAGTGTGTTGACTCACAGGCGATTTCACGTCAAGCATTCTTGTGACCGCCAATATCTTTTCATACGTCTTATTGTCTGAGGGAGTTTCAGTTACACTTTCAAGTGAAGGATATTCCTTCAGTCATCAATACAGCACGTGATAAGTTGAAAAGTTACCGCATACGAAGAAAACCAATACTTCTGGAGTCAGCTTTGGAGTGCCGAATGGAATCAGATCACGTGGTTGCTGAATACTATTTGTTAGTAATTCCGTCGGAGCTAAACTGATACTGCTCCATCGACTGTCAAAATTGATTGATCGAGCCTGCACAGAATGTTCACCTGTTCCAGTGTAATTGGCCCTGGTTTGTGGGGAACAAAAGGCTTTTGCTAAACTCGGTTACCACGACTGATTGGACTGCGCAGCTAAAGGCACTCTGGCGATTTCAGAGTATTCTGTTCCATAGATCACCAGCCAGTTTGTGGCGCACTGTCTTCGAATGCATGGTAACGGAATGACTGCATGAGGGTTTGTAGGGGTGTGGGAGACGACGATGGATATATATATATATATATAAAATTAAACCTCATCAAATTTATCAACTGACTCTTCATGAAACAGTCTAGGTGCTTCAAGGAAGGGAGGTCCATGAGGATGTAGTTAACTGTTCAAAACGATAAAGCCTCATCAGATCAATTCAACAACAAAGCCATTTGGGGTTTCTAGATAGTCTGGTTCGTGGTCACTTTGTATCTATGTCATTAGGACCCTTAAATTTCCTCCATAAGTTCCAGCCTAGAGTCAGTCTGCTTCAGAAATTCCGAGTTGGACAAGCTGGGCAGCTAGAGAAGAAAAACCCAAGTCACAGACTGCAAGTTTGAAGACCTGATGCCTGAAGCACCACTGTGTGTATGTGTCTGTGTGTGTGAAGGGTGCCTCCAGACCTTGTGAATGAATTTCTTAGCCTAAAACTTAGTCAGTATTGCGTAGCGATCAGCCATCTGGATTGATTTGGCCCATCGACCTAAACCAGATGAAATTCTCAACATTTATTTGACCACCTGATTCTTCCCACTTTGATCCTTTCTTAAGATAGACTGCCATACAGGTAAAAGTGCCTCACGGAATCCACCTATAGTATAGCACCCAATAAAGATACACTGGGTGACAAATTGCCAGGATACATCACTCTATACTAGAGTAGTCAGAGGCAAGCTAGGGCAATGGATCCTTTGGTTTAGTATTTTTAGCCCAATCGGCTTTGTATCTCACACTGATGATGACAAACCTATGCGATCATGTCGTCCTGTTCGTTTTTCAACGAAAGAAAGAAAACATTATTCTTATTTGTACAGAGCTCGCACACCTTGTTTGTGATTGCAAGACCTGCAGGTTGGAGTTAAGTAACTCTTCCATGTCAGCAAGGTTGACCAGCTGCAAATAACTGTAGCAGCACTTAAGTACAAATATATATTTGTAACCTACAGTGTATTTTCCAAGCAGTTCAGTGCTTCATAAGACTTATAAGGCACATCTGGCCTATGTTCCTTGTATGGCGCCAGTCACAATGATTTGTTTCTGAGACCACTGCATATCCAGTGTATTAAGGTGGTCATTTACAAACGTATATGCAGCAGAACAGTTGGAATATGACTAGAGTCCTTATAGGTACAATACTTTCGAACCAAACGGACAGACCACTAACCCAGAACAAAGACCTGGATTGGCAAACCACATGTGGCCTCATCAAGTTTGGGCGTTTGTACGTTCCCGGAAACCTGAGGGAGCTGTCTACCATTGGCCACAAATCCTACATATATGAGCACATTGGCTAAAAATAAAGCCAATAAAATGAGGGGGAAATGAATAAGCAGATGAATAGTTGGTTGTGCAATACCTATCATTAAAAATCTAGCGACTGGAAGCTCACTATCGAGCATTAAACAATCTCTGGCTCACACATGCTGCTCTCTACTTAAAGTTCAGTATCCGCACGAACAACCGTCAAGTTTTCGGAAAAGTTTGGTGACAGTCGGTAGATTTCGTCATCCCGGACTGACATGAAGTGAGAAGCAGCAAGCAAAAGAGTTTGTGTAAACCTCGAGAGTTCAACCTGAACTTAATGCGCCTCTTAGAAACCTTCACTGGGAGCCGTGAGGTGATCAGAATCGATCAAAAGCATGGTAAATGGACTGAAATCGGTCTTGTCAGTTTCACGGTTTTGCCAAACTGAGTAGTTTTTCGCAGTACTTATTAGACAACTACTTTGTTGTATGACCAATCAGTGACTTCTACATGAGCATTCGAATGAACACATCGACAATTTCTTTGGAGATCGCGGTAGATAGTGAATAGGTCTTATACTTGGAGGAGACTAATAAATCATATAACAATGTATATAGACTGTCTTCGTTCACCAGACTTCATAGGGTGCTTCTGTTTGCGAATCTTTTGCAAAAGCCTCATTTTATTTCCCTGAGTAAAAAGTGAGTCTGTAGAACTTCAAACATATGAAGTAGGTTTCTAAACAATATTGTGGTCTACAAGCTAACTCTAGTGAAAATAGGGCATTCGAACCTTCAGCTTCGGTAGAAATGATCGGTAGAATGGGTGCATGCTATGGTTCCCCGAACGAACTCTTTGTTCAGGTTGTGGATAAATACAGCTGTCAGCATCTTAATGGAATGTATATGTACCACGAAATAACCACCATAACGAAACTGAAAGCATGCATTACAACCCGAGTGGTAGTCTCAGCCACCAGTGGCTCGCTGGCCAAGTGATCTGGTGAAGAGGGTGACAGTCTGTGGAATGATTTTTCAGGCCACAAAGATGCAAGTAGTCAGCGAAGAAACAGTTAATGTCAGCTCATGGTCGTCCGTGGTGTAGGAATTTTGGGGCACATAGATATCATCGTTTCAGAAGAGCTTCGTGAACGAGCGAGTTTTTTACTGTGCAACGTTTCGCTTTTGACACAACAGCTTGATTTTTACATAGATATCACTTGTCTGTTTCCCTGGCTTCAAAGACCGGCGTTTCTCCGTTTTGGGATTTTGTAACCGTGTTCTCCTGCACCATTATTTCGCACTGCTTTGTCTCCCAGCCGCTCCGCGTACCATATAGTCAATCAGCAGTTCCACCTCTCACTCTGTCGATATCCATCTGACCAATCACATGTGAGACTGACTTGCAAGGCCTTCAAGACCAGGAGGGTGTGATTGGTTAGTCCCCATCCTCATCTGCGCCGCGATCCCGTTTGGGCCCGATACATGTTTGCGTGCGGATGCTCTCCCTGTCTGATCTCCGTGTGCTACAGCATATTCTTCCAATGCTACAGCAAGGACATCATATTCTCAATGTTTGATAGCTTTCACATAGCTTTCACGATAGCTTTCACAGGCCTACCAGAAGGCAAACCATCCTCATCAATTACAGATACCGTATGGAGCTTGATTATTTAACAATATCGCGAAAGTTTTGATTTCGAGCTATTCCTTTCAAGGGAAACTACCATGAATCAAGAGGACTTCACTTTACTCCTAGGTTAGACTTGTCTCGTGCTGTCTGAGATGTGTGTGTTTGTGTGGGGTGGGGTGAACATAACTGCCGGAGAACTTAACTATGGTCTCTTGAGAGAAGTCATCTCTTTCTGAGAGATACTGTTTAAAAAAATGTTATCTGGTGAGATAAGTAATGGCTGGTTATAAGACACTTTGACCGTAAATCCCATCACACTTTCAAAACCTACCCTTCGTTTTGTCTTTTTCAGCTTTCTTTCACCCTCACACAAGCGGTCCTGTTCTCCAGCCTTGTAGCTGTACTCATATGCAATGTGATTGTTGCACTCATTTTCAACTTCAAATTCCACCGCGCCTACGGAATCATGTTGATCTTCTTCTACGTAATTTTCTTCACAATTGCCATCCTCATCGAAGCGGATATTATAGTATCACCAAAGAACTGGGGTCTTCTCACTGGAACGGAGTAGCATTATTCTGTTTTCGTCCGCACGACCTCCGAGTGTCCCCCTGACCACATCCCGTCGCCACTTTGGAACCTAATTCTATTCCCAATAAGACGACACATTTTCAGATCCATTCTTATATCTACTTCAGTCAAACAAACAGCCCAACTTTTCTGTATCTTTAGATTTGTCCAGTTTTTTGTCCATTTTTTAAATATACTCATGTGTTTATTCCTAGTTTGCTTCATGTGCTTAATGCGGATCCAGCAGCTGATCAGTGAACAAATGTGACAGCGTTAGTTGAAAAATCAAACTCGGGGATAAACTATTACACGCGACCTTTGGCTTCCTCTGCTAGCAATGCCGTTTGCATCCTTCAACGTAATCGACATAAAGGTGGCCAGATGGCATCTGGAAGAGTGGGATTTATGGGCGCATCATCTGGTCTTTACTTACAGCTTGGGACACTGGAGATAGAACAGATGATCATAGCCGTATACATTTCTTCCTGAACTAGATACACTTTCTGAGGAATTTGCTAAGGGGTCAACACTGCAATCGATTTGTTTGTCACTGTTACACTCAGGTAGTGAACTTACGTAGCAATATGTAGAATAGGGGGTCCGCATGAATAATGGCACGAATTTTTATGAAACATCATTTTCACTTCAGAATAAAGAACTTATGCGAGAGGACGTTTTTGTTTTTGGTCCGGAATTCCACTCGTGAGTCCTATTCGAAAAGAATATACCACACAAGAGGACGCGTGATGAAAATGAAACCGTGTTAGTGGCGCATACCTTGCTTGTTTTCATCGTTCATAGTCTGCCGACATGTCCACTATGCTATGAATACAGCATGGCAACTCTGTTGTTCGGGTGGTCAGATAAACCGCACAGAAACTTCTGAGCTTGTGACAGGTTCCACTCAGCAACACCAAAGCTATCATTTAGTTTATATGAGAACTGAACTGTGTAACTGTTTGAGAGCAACTAATATTTGCTTTCAGGTTAATTCGGGTGCCAGTACTTACTAAACAACCGTAGTAGGAAACTTCTTCTTCGCCCGAGGTGGGCTAAGCCCAATCACATACTCCGATTCAGAGTATTAACTATAGAACTTGGAAAGAAATAGCAAACAGCGGTATGGTTCTCATTTCATTAGCATATTGGGAAGTTTATGAGGTGTCGCATGTTGACCATTCGTACAAATTTCCCTTTCGAACTATCGATTTGCCAATTCAAAAGTAGAGATGAGGCCTACTTAACCCATCGTTTTTTTTAACCTCAGCAGCTGTCGAGTCTACTCAGTGGGTGTAAAAGCTCACACTTGATTCGCTTTGGTGAGTCAGGTTGGTGTAAAACAATCAAAATAATTTCGACAATCTACGGAACGCATTTATTTGCATACCAACTTGGTTTTAGTGGGAGCCTCACATGAATCCCGGCTGGATCTCTTACCTGCGGTGTTCTTCAGCTAAATGCGCTGCACACTGGCTGCCTCATGTCTTAGCTGGTACGGTAATCGAGATATCGTCATACATTTTCATAAAGGAAACTACTCTTGAGTCTGCTGAAAACTCCTCGGCAGCCCACGACAGGGTTCGTTCTTCGTAGGACTCATTAATTAGGTGTAGGCCAGAGTTTCCGTCAATCATTTGTTCCACTAAAACACCAAAGTATACGCAGTTGGTGGACTTCACTCATTTGCAACTAAGTTGGCGAAACCGGTTCTGTGTTGTCGGATAGTCTATTGCAACATTGGGAGTCATGTGTTCCATCGGGAAAATATACCGCGGCATCTCGAATACTGTACCGACTAAAACATGAAGCAGCCTTGTGCAGTACATCTATTTGGAGGATATCACAAACAAGAGATTCAGCTAGAATTCAGTTGGAGCACTCGTTAAAACAAAATGGCCGTTTGGCAAATGTCGTACAATTTAAGTTCAAGTTAATATTAACCTAAGCTCCGCGCCTGCGCCTACCCAGTGATCCCGAAGAAGGGCGAAGCCGGCTGTGGGTGACTGAAGAGTTTTCAGCCTACTTATGAGTAGTTTCCTGCAAGATTCTATCGTTACTCTTCTTATACCTCTTATGGGATCAATAGATAGATGCCTAGAGTAGGTAGCTTGATAGATGACTTCCACTTATTCAAGGTTATGAAGACGAACTTCCCTAAATGAGGGAGAGACCCAGATAGAAAATTCAGGTGTTTTGTTGTTAGATTAAATAGGGACAGAATTATAAAAAAGGAAGTGGCAAAATAACCAAAGATAAATAGAGCCTTTCTCACGCAAATTACTTTGGCAGCCGAGTGTAAACTATTTCATGTCATGATTGCTGAGAAATTCTGCCTGTTTGATGTTACTGCTTAACAGACCAATTTGGCGCACTCGTTAGACCGGCTGGATTGAATTTTGACGGTAAATTTTTTAATATATTTGCTTATCCCATCAGGAAACAGTTCATGCATGCCGCAGGAAGGAGTGAATTTGTAGTTATACTAACACAACTGATTGACGGAGGTAGCTTGGACATACTAGTTGCTCTTGAATAGCTGAATATTGCAGCGAAAGTTCTACATGAGGACCACGGGTTGGGGCGATAAATGCGGTCCTTTCAGACGGGTGAATGTTTCAGATAGCATACGGGCCCTATATTTGTTCTCGAAAAAGTGTTATCCCTGAATCACACTTACATTACTCTGCTACCAATTTTTTTTTGGCGGTAGTCCATACATCAAAACTGTGGAAAAGAATTGTCCGGGGCTGTACCGGAAATTTGACAAGATCAGATAAAGGCAATCACATCAGAGGGCTGGATGCCTAAGAATGACGAGCTAAAGAGGGTTCCACGGTATTTTCTTGTCAGTTAAACGCCATAAGTACTGGAAAACCGAGTTTATAAAAGTAGGTTCTTAGAGAAAACATGAGATCTCAAGAACCCTGCAATGCACGCCGAAGGAAACCACTGACGTCTACTGAATGCTATCACCAGTATGTATGGGAGTTGCACTGTCATATTCAATCATTGAAGCTAAGACGAAATTGTTGGTGATAGTCGCACAGACTGCCAGTAGAACAAACTGTATCTCAATCAGATACAACGACGTATCACCATTGCGTACAATGGACAATTGAGGAACGGTTAGTCTTAATTAGGAATTTTTTCAGCCTGGGTTCAGTCAAGCCTATCGGCAGATCGTTTCGAAATTGTGAACGTCGAATCGTATTTCAGTACCACATATGTTTCTCCAATTAAAACAATGGTCCCAAATTTTAATCCATTTCATCTTATTTCTACACACTTTTTACGGAATGTAGTTCGAATTACAACAACAACACTCGGTAGTTTTCTGAAACAGGTCAGCTAATAAATAACCAGGTCGCAGAATACGGTAGAAAATAAGCACGAACTATACACCTTTCTTTTATAAAGACATTTATCTTAGGGGTTCTGAGCCAATTTCGGCTCTGACAGTTAAAAAGATTGAGCACCACGTGGTGTATAAGATGGAAATTTTGAAGTTAAAACACAGCTTAGTGGAATAAGATGTTATAATCCTACGTTTCGGTTACCGTGGGCAACCTTTTTCGAAGAATTCTGCAATCAATCGAATACGACTCAAGTGCAGCGTCACTTGGGTCCGCTATAAAATCTTCTGACTAATGTGTTCCTGAGATCAGTAGGCAGTTTGATGCGACCACCATATCTGGATATGTGTTAGCTCTGTGCGTGTACCCGTGATCGTGTGTATACTTTGATTAGGGCGTGCCTCCATGTGTTGTTGTGCTGACTGTGGTGCGTCATTGTCAAGGTATCTGCTTGATATCTGGCTAATATGCCCAAACTGCTTGAACGAACTATCCGGAAGCATAAAATTCACGATGGAAACCGACAACGAGCAGAGGACTATTAGTTTCCTGGACTGCAAGCTATCCGTTAACACTAGCCATGGATTCTCAGTGGGAATCCACAGAAAACCCACACATTTAGACAGGTATTTGAACTAGGAGTCTTCGCATCGACACTACGTCAAACGCGCGGTTGTCGGATCGCTGGTGAATCGTGTCATGAGTCCTCTCAGGCAGACGAACTGAAGTGACTCAGTAGGATATTACAGCAAAATAAACACCCCATGATGCTCATTGCCTAACAAGTGAGGAGAAAGCTACCCGGAACCATGAGGCAGAAAGAAGAAAACTCGATGGTTACCTTGAGAATGTCCTATAGATATAAACATTTCAGACGCCATTCGAAAAATACTTTTGGATTGTGATATTAAAACATTCTTCGGAGTTGGTAACACCTTACGACACCTCGTAAGGGCTAAAGACCTTAACCAAGCGAAATATGGCACAAACTGCGTCTACCAAATTCCCTGTGCGGAATGTTCGGCCGAATAAATATCCCAGAGAATCAAGCAGCTAAACACGCGAAGGATGGAGCACAAACGACATACACGTTTTCCTCCAAGAAACCCAATCGAGTTCAAAAACCTGAACGCCGATCAGCCATTGCACTCCAGGCACTTCAAAGATCCACGTATACTGCCATCAGATTCAGGTCACACCTGGAACGAGCGTGCGCTGAAGCCCTAGAGATCAACACAACCGAACTGCATGAACCGTAGTGGTGCCGCCAGCATCTCATCTATCTGGCTTGGACTTACTGCACATCCTAGTAGACAGATGTCAAGACGGGACCTTGACGATGATGCATCACAGTCATTACAACAAGAGATGAAGGCACATCCTAATCAAAGTACACACACGACCACGGGTACACGCACACAGAGCTAACACATACGGTGGTCGTATTGGACTACCAACTGAACACACCAATCAGAAGACAAGATATCGGACCCAAATGACTCTGTCCTTGATTCGTATTCGATTGGTTACAGAAATCTTTGAAAAAGGTTGTCTACAGTAATCAAAACGTCGGATTATAGCATACTATTCCACTAGGCTGTGTTATGACTTTAAAGTAGACTATTCGCATTATATCTTGTCAGATTTTCTCGACATAGTTGCTACTTAGAAGGCTGGTGAACTGACATCCCTTTGCCTATTCCCCCATTTATGGGGTTCATCATAAAGGCGTAGCTCCCAGATCCCAATTTATTCCATTTGTTTGCTATTTAGAGACAAAATGAGATATTTGTGGAACTCAAGACCCATTTGCCCCGTCTGCTCTAACCATAGGGAAAGTTAGCAGTATCGTGAATATCATCCCGACTGAACGTTAACGCAGTTTGTTTTATTCATTCGATCGAATATCTATTTCTAGTTAACCACTGGCGTTACACACCCACAACAGTTTGAAAACCTAGACAGCCCGACTGGAAGACTATTGCACCGCTCGTTATACTTTTTGCGCTTCCGTCATTGGAGAAAATACATCGACGGATAGAAAAGCATTATTTCTCAATGCACTTGATCTCATCCGTCTGACTATTAGAAACAGTAAACGTTTCTCTCCACCATTAGCACAGAAATAGTAATTCTCTGATGCTTTTCAACCTTGGTCTCGAAGCATCCATCTGCGCGTCAAAAAAATGTCAAACAATTAAGAACCAGGATTTCGCCTTAGCTTGCAAATGTCACAAGGTCCTACCAACCGAATAGCGCCAATCTTCAGTTTGTAACCCGTCAAAATCTGCGCAGATCTGACGCTCCAATCCTTATTGTTGGTATTATTCATAAGTGTTTTGCACTGCTTATTCTCGAAACCGCATCCTCTATTACAGTGGTGGCCTCCCTGTCAGACCCATACTCACCACCACATCTGACTCTCATCAAGTCTTGACCCCACGTCCTATCCTGCCTCCATTATCCGTCCCAGTTTTAGCACACAATCCTGAAATCACCATTTCACCTGCAATCTACAAAACCCTTTCATCTGAGCTTTGTAATGAAGACGCATATCAGTAGAAATTAGCACTCAACTAAGCGACAATGACTGCTATTCAACATAACCATCTCGGTGATGAAAGTGAAGCTAGGCGTTGTAACAGTCTATCCAGCACACGACCAAACTTTTTCTTCATCACTTCTCCGTTAGAAGGGCATTGCAAAATAAGTATGGTGGATATTCCAAAAGTCTCCGTAAGCTTCGAACGCCAAGAAACGAAAATATCGACCACCATACAAGCCTTGTATCTATCCTTACTGTAACACAGTTTCCCCAAACAACCCACGAGCGACACAGAACGCACAGATTAATTTGGAATATTCTGTCCAAAACATTCCACAATTTTCCTCCGACTACTCTGTTTGTTCTGTATCAACTCTCAAGCCATATTTCTCACCACAACGGCTAGCTCACCGAACCCGTTTCATCCTCCGCTCAATCGTCTGGTCCAACTGGCCGACTATATCAGTTTTCATTATTTTGCTGAACACACAGTCGATGGTAAATGAGGTTTACATCCTACGTTGTGCCATCCTGCAGAATTACCCTGATGTTTTACTTATATTTGAGTCACAGATACCCAACTCCAGGTCCTTGGCTCTATTTTCTACAGGTCCAACGGTAAAGGTGGCCCTACAGCAGGATGCTAATGCATTATTTACCATCATATTCACTGTCCGACACTGCGAGACTGATGATGTCCTATGGCTTCACATTTCCTTTAACCTAACCACTGCCCTCATAGGATGTGCGTATCATCCATTCAGCTCTGCTCTAGCAGTTATGTGTAAATTGTACACGATGTTTCCATTCTGCTTGACATCACGTGATCACTGCTGCAAACCTATTATTGCTACTGAGATTTCGGTTAACTGACCCTCCAATTTCGTGAGACTTAACACGTCTACTCACCAAAACGCGAGGAACGTACCTTCGACTTGTTTGTTGCATACGGCATCAACTGCCATCACTGGTCCCGTCTGTTACTTTGACCAAAAAATGGTACTTTCGAAATCGAAATCCCCGACAAATCAACTGTCTACTCCACCCAATCCATAACTCTACTCTCCCCAGCATTTCAGTTCCAGTATTAGAAAAATTGGATAAGCCAAATTTATTCTCACGCCTAATCCTGATGCGGTTCCTAAATTTCACAGACTTAACCTCAGCCTTATGAATTATGCAGTGATTATTTTCGCTAAGAATCATAGCATTGGCACTCCCCATTATAATTTTCCCATCAGGCTTAAAACACTAAAAGAAAGATATTCTCATCCCTCTGACATCCCTTTTGCTAGTTACGTGCAAAATAGATCAAAGACACAAGATAGCATCACCTCAAACTGACCTCAGAAGGCAAAACCCGCGTCGACGTCCGGTGATAAACTACAGAGACATTACCGTGTCTATCTAACTGTCGGAGCTCCAGGCCGTCACCCCCAACCAACTTAAACTAGTGAGTCAGGCAGCTGTTGGTACTGCTGCAGTTAGTGAAACCTTCTACTCTTACTGCTCTAACCCACTCATTTTTGTTCCTTAAAATCCCTCTACTTTTTTCAACTCACTACGAAAGTTACCTCTACCGGATAATGTTTCCAACACGGTCCCATGGGCTCCAACAAACCGTCATCGGTTACGTCGAATGAGACGCGGTTTCATATCCCTTTTTCCATAGTTCAACGTAATGTATTATCTGTTACTTTCAAACCAAACATTTTATGATAACCTCATGCAAATAATGCATAACCGTTGCTCCACTACCCATATGTTTGCAAAGAATCCCGTCTTTTTGCTCTAATTTTCTGCCATATATTAGGTACAACTCCCTCACCAATGAGCTGAAGTCTTTCAAAACCCTATCATCAAACCCTCACGACAGCGTCTCTTAGATACGGAAACCGAAATCTCGTCCCATAATGTCTCCAAATAATGACTTTAAACAGGGCTTCCGAACCGGCCATGTTATCGTCTAATCAAGTCCTTTTTGCTAAATCCCAACCAGAATAGCCATTGTTGGTGTCTGTGCACGGCATAAGCTCGGTGGCAAGCCCGCGGAACTTTGCACCTGGA
Source organism: Clonorchis sinensis (assembly GCA_003604175.2). NCBI lineage: Eukaryota > Metazoa > Platyhelminthes > Trematoda > Opisthorchiida > Opisthorchiidae > Clonorchis > Clonorchis sinensis. Next base: position 190,934,105 of record CM030369.1, on the reverse strand, counting down.
CATCTTGGTCTGATCACCAGCAGATATTTATCTTTGTATAACATTCAGGTCACCTATAGTCGCTTTTATAGTCACATGACTGCCCGTTACACGTAAGAGCTATTTTCAAACAACAGAATGTTCTAAACTACCAGTATCTCCGTTTCCCAATTCGGATTTTGGTACCATGATCAATATCACACAAGTATAGTTCAGCCGTTCCCACGACAGATCAACTCAGGCCCCCAACTACGGTTCGAACTGGGTTTCCAGTTAAAACCCTCATTTATGCGACAATGCTTGCGTTACTCGTCGTCAGTATTATATCCTTGTCTGTGCATCAGTTTATAGCCTTCGAAACACTTTCATTTCTATTTCAACCCAAGCTGAATGTAGTAGTTGATCGTGCATATACGTTTGTCACAGTACAACAAATAAACCTTTGAGTGGCCTCCACAAAACGCAGCCCAACTTGATCTTCATTTTTTGACAGGAGGCTTAATAGCATTGTGTCTGCGAGGAGAACGCAGACAACCATGCTAAAACCTCATTACTAAGTAAAGGTTTGTTCTCATTCGAATTATTTGCAGCGCTTGGTCTCCTTACTTTGAAGAACTACTGTCCATTCAACCGAGTAATTGTGATAGCTTGGACGTTCTTTCTATCGTTCTAACTCAGATATCGAGGTACGATGCGATTCAGCCCTAGGTTTACAGCCGATCGCATTGTCTAAGTTCCTGCCGTATCTCCACTTTGAAGCCGAATATCGGGTCAAACTCAACTAGCGAAAGTAAACAGTTTGGCCTTGTTTGCTACGCTGCAACACACACACACCTACCACTGACGTGCTTCGTCCGGAGATTGCATACGACAAATGTGTTGGCCAGGTACCGGAAGCTTCGTCAGTGTATGTGAACGTCTGTAGATATCAAGTTAAATCCAAGCGGCCTTTTCGATGTGAACCACAAAACCAAGTCACAAGTAAGATCACAATTTAAAATGAGAAGCAACCTGGATGAAGACTCCCAAATGAGTTTCTTAGCAATGGAGGCGGAAAAGAAGTGAGGGCTAGATTTAGGACCGAAATTACACCTCAGAATAAAGTTACACGACTGTCCATTTATTCACATTATTCCTACTCCTGAGTGGTGAGACGGAACAACTTGAATTATTAAGTACCGTAAGAAAGCTAATCCATTGTTTCATCCTAAAAATGTACACGCAGCAGAGTGAGAACTGAGGATCGTCACCTGTTCCTGTTCAGTCAAAGAACAGAAAAGGGGTATGCCTCATTGGCCCTGTTTCAAAATTTTCTACGTATAACATTTTTTTTACCGTGTCCTGTATCTATTGGATAAACAGGTTATGTTTTAGATAAATACACTCATTTGCAAATCAATTTGGTTTTGCGAGAGACTCACCTGGAACCCAGCTGAATCTCCCGTTTTTGATGTACCAGGCAACTGAATGTGCTGCACCAGGCCGCCTCATGTTCCAGTTGCTACGATATTCGAGATATCGCGATACATGTATATACGTAATGCACTACTCACAAGTTTGTTGAAAACTCTTCGACATCCCACGACCGGTCTCGCGATATGTCGAATATCGTAGCAACTGGAACATGAGGCGGCCTGGTGCAGCACATTCAGTTGCCTGAAAACATCGCAAACGGGAGATTCAGCTGGGTTTCAGGTGAGTCTCTCGCAAAAACCAAATTGATTTGCAGATGAGTGTATTTCTCGAAAATACAGTCCAATTTGGGTTCAAGTAGAACATAAGGTTGACGGAAACTCGGGGACTGCGCCTACCTGATGAGCCCCAAGAAGGGCGAAACCGGTCGTGGGCTGTCGAAGAATTTTCAGCAACCTTATGAGCAGTGCATTACATATAGGTTATGTTTTATTCATCGGAATGTTTTAGCCATATTGTCAGCATCTACAGAGCAATGAACAAGCTATGGAAGATTCTGAAAACTATTTATCGGTAAATATTCTTTCGAGCAGATCATATAATGTGTTAACCTTCTACGATCCATCAATCTCAGACAGTTGCATAAAACGAGGAGCTAAGTAAACCCAAGTGTTTGCATCACGCTGAACGGAAGAAATAGCGTGAGATTAGCACAAATCAGCCCCTTACAAAGGGCACCCTTAAAAAGAATCAGTTTTCAGACCAGTCACTCCCAGCAGAAATCCGTATACCAAAGTGCATTGGTTACAGCTGCTACAACTTTGTTACCGACGATAAGCACAATAAGCAAATGAGATACACCCGTGGAGTCGATAGCACTAACAGTTCTTTGACCTCAAATAATTCCGACTGAGTACTGCAGCGAAGCATCAGCGTTGAATGCGGATGTTGTGCTGTCGAAGAAGATGACGATGAATTGACTGGTAAGAGCTTGCATGCTTCGTTGCGAAGTCATGGAATGACCACCTCCGGGTCGTCTGCATCCGATACAAGGCTGAAAGAAGGGGTTCTCTGAAGCAACCGGTTCTCTTGCACCTGATGTGCATGACCTGACCAACGTATACTATGGAATGTGACCAGCTGTTCAATTGATAGAGAACCACCTGGCATACCTCAGAACTAATGATCTTATTTTTCCACCGGACCCTCACAATGCTTCTGAAGCACCGATAATCAAACACGGAGGGTCTTCGAAGTTTTTGTGCGCGCAGCGTCCATAAAGTAGGACGATCAGGACACCGCACTGTTTGTCCTACACTTAACAGTCAAACTGATATCACGTCACCGTCGCAAATGTCGTAATTGGTAAACAATACCCTGGCATTCCCAATTCGGGAAGCAAACTTGTCTCGCCAGTCCGTCGGCAACTATACGGCTGTTCAGATAGACAAATTTATCTACCAGATCGATCGGTTCATGTGCAAGCATGAGGTTTGGGTATTATCCCGCTCTCTTGCAGTAACACCTTACAGTTTACGGGTGCGGGGCTTATATCGAACTGTGCAGCAGAATTACTTAGGTGATCTAAAACAGTTTGATTTTCTAGGGGTTTGAGCCGGAAAGAGCGATATCGTTGGTGTATTCAGTGTCTACCAGAGAACCCTCTGGGAGCATTTTGATCCCCTCGAGGTTAGAGGCTGTTAAGGAGGACTCAAGCAGCACATCTGTTGCGAAACCAAACTGAAAGGGTGACGAAGGATACTCCTGCCTGATACCACTAGATGTGGTAAATCCAGGAGAAACTTTTACGTGGAGTACATTTATAAAATTATTTATAAAATTTATTTATAAAATTAGCCACTAGGGACTGACCACCTTAGTTGAAAAGGGCAGCATGCAAACCATCTGGACCAGGTGATTTTTTGTGCTGGAGAAATAAAGTGGACGCAGGACTTCCGTTGTTGACCGGAGAATGACGTCAATGCTTCACTCGGGGCCAACTGGACTGTTCTTGTGAGAGCTCGGCCCGTCGTTCAAGACGACGTTTCTGTGAATGAATTAAGGTTCCGTTCTTTTCGTAGATCGTTTCACTAACCCCTGTCCACCCCGGACCAGGTGATCGGATTACCTGGAACAAGGTATGTTTGTTTCTCATTGTAAAAGCTTCCTTCAGTTCTCGGGCTCTCACAACTTCCCGTAGCTTTCTCTAATTCCTTAGGCTCTTTAGTACCTGGCGTTTGAGTGATCTGCGCACATCATCATAGTCATTTTTTCCTGGTAAAATTTTCTTCGCTTCGGTCAGAGAAGCTAATCGTGACAAGCTTCGGTCTTGATTTGGGTGGTCGAGTGACCTTGGGCAGACGGTTTCACAAGCTGAGAGCGTGGTTTCTTTCATCTTTTCCCACTGGTCATCCAAATTGCCATTACCACCATCATGCACGCCGCGTTCCGGAAGTTTCCTAGCCCAACTCAACTCGAAATGGTCGAGAAGCGGAAACGCTTTGTAAGTGATGAACTGAATGGCTTTGCGCCAACCGGCTTGCTACAGAGGGGAATCGAACGGATAGGCGAAATGCCCTAGTCAGAATCAACTTGTGTACTCCAGAATGAGCGGCAATCGCTCCACCGATACCTGGCTGCCACATAGTCTAAATGAGTCCATGGCTGGTTTGCAGTTCTTGGCCTTCAGGTAAAACGGTGTGAGCATTTGATCTTGACGTTTGTGTTGGCTGATGACACGGGATGTTCAAAAAATAACTGAAGAGGTCACTAGCCGTGATCTGAGTGTTGATGGTCAACCCCAAATCACTCACCAAGACAGGCCCCGCATTTCCTGGCCGACCAAGCTGGGCATTCGTATCAGTTTCCAGAATCGCGATATCTGTACTTCATGCTGACCGACGCAACCGTGGATAATCTCGATACAAGTTGTCTTTCTCAGCCTGCTGTCCCTCAGAGCGCCTGACCCACTTGGCTGCAAGGGCTGGCCAGACCCAAGGGTGCAGAATGTAAGACATGATTGTCTAACTCCTAATAAGGCTGCGCACAGCATGTGCTTCTAGGCAGCACCAGACTGTTCGATTGAGAAGCAGTTAGACCGTACTGAACAATGCGCCGGTGGTCACCGTCAACCGCTGGACGATCGAAGTAGGCGGTTTTTAGGGCCGACCTTTTCTAACCCATATTTCTCCGGTAGAAAGCAGCATCGCTGATTTCATGACAAGGACATGCTGGCCGCCTGAAGAAAACACCTTACTGCCTTCACACTCTTGTCACTGTAAACAGCACGACTTTACATCCGGACCTCCTCGTGATACGATTTCTCGCAGTACGGGGACTCGCTGTTCGGGCAGTTCCCTGTGTCTTCGTGAAATGGTTGAACCCTAAAGAACGGAGATCCACCCAGCGCGTCCTGCAAGATCATTCTAGCACTGAAATCCGACCAGCATGACGAGGTGACATCGTTACGTCGAAGCCTAGTGACGATCCAAAACAGGTTGTACAGAGGTGTTCGGAAAGCATTTTCATTTTGGTACACAAAAATGGTGAGATAAAGTTTTTCCTCAAGCAAAAGCTACCTGGCAAGAAGCATTTCTCTTGTTAGGGGTGAAGGTATCATGCTGAGCACTATTGTGCTCACTGATACAGCAAACTTTATATGATGAAAATTTGTCAGCAGAATTCATTTCGAACCTTTACGGGCTGAGAACACTGACACTATCCCAAAAGTAGGTTGATGTTAATTTAAAACCATTTCATCTTAACTTAGATTTGTTCTTAAAAAAGAGTGCAAAATTTTATGGAGCGTTTGCACGAGTTAAGGCGTTTTACTCGTGGTGAATATCTGGTGAATTTATCTTTTCACCTAATACGCCCTGTCCTCCCTTCTGCTTCTCGTAATGCGTCCTGGAGAAACAGTTCAATGTTTTTTTGCTGAATCTGGGAAAGGCTGACTTACCAGCTCATAGTCAGTACATAACATCTTACATTACAATTTTTCTAGGTTGAGGCCTTTATCGTTTTCATGCAAAACTGTTTGAGAAACTTTTTGACTTCCTCTCAAACCAAAAAACAAACTTCATGAGAGACTATGTATACTGAATAAAAAGACGATTCGGTCAAAGTATCACCCAGATGTATGTTGTATATTGTGTATATTACCAGTCTATCCATTCTGAGGGCAAAGAATTCATCCTGACCCAGCACACAGTATTTATCATTATTCTTCCGGCTAAAACCGTTCGTATGGGGGGGGGGTATGTCAGTTTCGTTTGCATAAACACTAGCCATAGGAAGCTGGCTCCATATCTTAGCCCCCATGTGGATTGTTTCATTAAAAATAAAATGGATTGAATTTGAGACGATTTAGGCCTAACGCTTATTTTGTAGCCTCTTGATGACCATAAATGGTGCAACTTTGAGCACTGGAAGCAACCACAGCTATCAAATCTGATATGAGTTTTGTTGAGTCGGATGCCAAATGAACCACTCACTATTTATCCTGCTTCGGTGAGAATCTAGTGTGCTTCTTGAAAGTGGTGGTGCTTTATGCCAATACTATCTTCTTGCCGAAATTAATTATCATTTTACTCTCTTGCTTTTTTATATCAGGGACTATGGTCCGGGCGTGAGTCCAAGATCGGTGGTAACGGAGTAACGATGAAGCTATGGGGAGTTAGTAAACGGACGACCAGATAAAAGCCGATTCTAACACGACCACTGAGGTTGACTTTATCCACTTCTCCAAAGCGTCATTAAAACAACCCAATCAGGCTATCCTTTTGCTGCAAAAGTATATTGTATTTCTTCAGCGCGTCTTGAAAATTCACACCAGAATTGTGTTTTTCTCAAAAAGTGCACAACCGGCATCATCTAACCTTGGAAATGACTGTAGTGTGTGGGGAAGGAAAAAAACAAGAGGTCAGCCCTTGTGTGATTGCATACGAAAGGCTGCTTATTCTTCCCAGTTTTGTAAAACTTCTATCGTGCATGTTCATAGGTTGTTAGAAAGCATCGAATGGGTGACAGATGTCTCCGGTCGTATGTAGCATTTAACTGTATCAGGGTAGTGTGTTGCACCTACACAACAATTAGGAAAAAAAGCCCACAGCTCATTAGCCCACCGCATCAGAATGGTCCACCTGATGCTGGTCCATGTTTGATTATAAGCTCTATGAAACTTCTAACGCATCCAAGTGAGTGCACAGCGATGTGTTGCAACGACCGAGGCCTGCCTACTGCTATGTTGTCAGGCTTTGGAGCCTGGAGTTGTCTCAGACAGAATCGTAACCTAAGCACAGTTCTGGCACTCTTGATTCAGCCCACTCAAGTAAAGTAGACAGACAAGGTTGTGTTGTAAGTTTAGGACCACTGGATACGTTTTTCTGCATAAACTAAACTGCATAACCACTAAAATCTGGTCAGTTTTGGCATAGTAGATTGTGATGGGGCTTGGTTTTCGAAAACCCGCACCAAAATAGGTCGATTGAGTCTAAATAAAGCATTCAGACAAAACCGTCATGATATGCCAAAACTGGCGGTTACCCCAGCAACAACAAACGGGTTGTTTCAGACGGTAATCCGTAAATCGGATGGGAAACATGTAAGAAGGGTTTACAACATGGACATACGCGGAAGTCGGGTCGGTAAAGAGAGAGGCAGCTGAACCGTCAAGCCGGACGTTAGTTATCTTGACCTACACTCGAGCTACGGTGTCCGACGTTGAAAAGATCTCACTGAGATGGTCAAGCATGGGCTGCCGCAGTAGGTGATGATAATGGGGTCGGTTTACTTTGCAGTAGGAATCGGCCTCAGTGAAACGAACTGAGTAAAATAGACACGAATTTTGTTGTATTCGATGCCGTATATATAAATGAGTAGGCACAGTGTAACGAAAAATGAGCCCTTTAAGTGTGAATCACCTTCAAGTTGGAGGACGCACCATGCGCTCTGCTCCTGGCTGAGGTGCTCTAAGGCAAGACCCTGAACGTTTGCCATCAATATCCTTACTAGAAATTTCTGTCCAGAATGTGACAGGGTTCTGAAGACCTAGCCAGTTGAACAGTTTCACTATTCACCAATGAACATTTAGGGGTTGATTGAAGCAACAATTAAATTGCCGTAGGTGAGATGGAGATTTCTTCGCTCTTCGTGTAGAGTATTCCCTAGTTATCAAGAAGCCTCTGGTTAGCCTCTCTGCTGACGTTTGCATCTTGCTCCCTGTTTTTTACGAATAGGGATGGGCTGAGGAGGCTGTCGAGTGGTTGGAGGATTTAGTTTGCATCAGACTCACGCGTTCGACATAGCCCCACTCTGTGCGGCTTGTACAGAAGACGCTCGGCAATGTTGTGGAATATAGGTAGCTCGGGTGCGCTGATTGATTGTTGGTCTGTTCGCCGAGCTTGGCAGTTGGATTGCAAACGTTTCATCACCAATCGAGGTGACATCATCAGTGCGGGGTTGAGTGGGGTTGAGTGACCCACTCAACCCCGCACTGATGATGTCACCTCGATTGGTGATGAAACGTTTGCAATCCAACTGCCAAGCTCGGCGAACAGACCAACAATCAAACAGAAGACGCTTGTTACCTAGTAACGGCTTCCGGATTCCAGAACTCGATCAGACATTCCCGGTTAGAGTTGGAAATCATCAACTATTAAACTGTTTAGGACAGTTTGACGGCTGGTGAATGATCAACCAGTCTGTCTAACTGCCAGATCAAACTCACCCTATATTTAAAGAGGAAAGAGATGTAGTGATACCTAAAACAATCGACAAAAATGCTTTTGAAGCTTTAACCAGGACATATTGCTGTCAATAACCTATGGGCACAATAACCAAGTGCTAGGAATACGTAAAAAAAGAGTTATGTTAAGCAAAGTGAGCTGGTTTGAATAAATGTGGAAATTTCGCACAGAAAGTAAGGTAATGGAATTGTGTTGCAGCTTCCGGAATTGGCGACACAATATGCAGATATGAACGTAATCAAAATATCAACAAACTGGTCAGTTACGAACCAGGGCAAAATAACTCTGGGAGATATTTGACTAGGTTTGCAAAGAACGTGTTGAACGTGTGTGAACCAGAGAGATTCGCAGATACATACACGTGACGTTACTAACGATATGTGTTAATTGGGTCCAAATCATCGAGGTTTGTCAATAGGGTGTGCCCAGGGATGTGGTCCGTTCACAGCCCTCTGTAAAATAGAAAATAGAAATAAAAAAGTCGTTCAGCTGTAACTACCTTTGGTTGTCTAGCTGCCATGTCGCTCGAAGAAAGCACGAGGGCTTGGATACAGCGAGGTCACCGAAGCCTAGACAGGAGCATTCGAGATATCGTGGTCTGGCTGGAACAACGGACCTTCCGATCAATGAGTCCGCGCCCTAACCACTAAGTTATCTCGGGCTCGTAAAATAGAATAAACGGCATATTGTTCAAGACACATTATTAATGGGGTATAGTTCGGCTACAAGGACAGAAGATGCGACTCTCTCCAGAGAGGGACACCTATGAAGGCAGGCTAATACCACGAAGAAAGCTCCCTCAACCATCCCCGACCTGAGTGCGGCCCTCCTGAGGAGAGATTCGCGGACAGATTCAACCCTCCTTCAGATTCCATGCCATAGACTCGGTGATTATCAGGTCCTTTGCAAGCATTCATGGTCTTTATTACTAGATATTCCGAATAGGCTAGAACGTGGTTGGAGAAACACTCATTCCTTTAAACCTTTTCTGTTTGTGGTCCTCTTTGGAGATTACTGAAAATGTCATACCAAAGTTAATTCAAAAGTTGGCATACACTAGCAACTAATACAAAGATCAAACGCTCTGAGGGTTGTCCAGCCCATTCCACAAAACCCGGCCCTCTAAACACATTAAATACCTATCAGTACATCGCGTTTTTATCAAAACATTCATCTTGAGGAATTAGCAGCAGAAAAGTTATACAACATTCCTCGGACTGGGACCTTTCTGAGAGTTGCAACTTCTCCGGAGAGCAAAAACTGCCCATCATTATTAGGCCACTTGAGGGGAGGTCAACTCCAACGGAGCACAACAACAACACAATTTCTACCAGTGAAGACTTACGCTATTGAATTCGTTTAGATAGACAAATATGATTTTCACGGAAGTAGTCTGACAAGATTGCTACTGTATCTCGAAACTGGATGCATGAAACCAGAGACATGAACTGTATTACTTCGGGCATGTACTCTGCAAAACAGACAGTGAACTTACGAAGAAGGTACCAAATCCAGACTCTTGTCAAGGACTAGAGTGTAACCGAGAGGGGCAAACAAACAATCGCTTGTGTATCGCTATCTTGATCTTCATGTCCTACGGCGTCTAACACGGGAAGGATCAGGGTTATGAATGAAGATTCAAGAACCAGGTCTTGACAACCGTGGTAAAGTTGTGGAAAGTGGCCGAAGCAATAGATGCATATGGTAAAATACATGTAGATGTTCTCTAATGGCTGAGGGCATTTGGTTATTACTTCAGATTGAACGTCTTGGTTTCCCCGACAGACTGATTTGCAAATTTTATCTGAGTCCTCGTTCGATTGAAAACTGTTCCTCACAGAGCGATTTGATCGTCTTCAATTGGTAGAAACCTCGAAAAGTCTTGAATGACCGATCGTTAACTTGAAATCCATCATATTAGCTGACAGTCAGCTTCTGTCTGAGGGCTAGATCGCTTCAGGTCTAATTTAACTACCGTGTTTTGTGAATCAAGCTATAAGCTGCTACAGAATGACGGCTCTCTCAAGAAAGCTGCAATTCGTAACGAATAGTTGAGATCATGATTCTTCCGACTCCGGTGCCCCACTCACAATGAAATTACATAGAAAGCGGTCTCTCTTTGATAGATTTCTGCATCCGATAGCAAGCAACGAGACTTTTGGATATTTGCTTTTGTTCGAACGCAGCAAACAGACAAGTTCATCTTTTTTCCATCGAGCAACTGTTTCATGAGCTAGGTGGTAATAACTGAGTGCAGTCAACTAATGTTTATAACGAGTAAAATAAACCGAAAATTTTGGCTTTCAAGCTTCCTCTTGATAAGAACAAAACCACTGTATAACAAGGGAAAGTGCTTGTCACAGTTCAACCAAACTCGGAGCATAGTGCATATACATCACGAAGACCACGTAAAAACCCGCAGTCTTGCACGAGTAAAGAGCAAGACCACTTGTTGCTTGCGGACGAATGCAAATATTTGTCATTATTTTAGAACCTAGCTGGACGAAGTCCGCTGTACCCAACTCTCTCTAGGGTCCACTGATTTATTTCAGTGCAAACGAGAGTACAATAATCCTAGCAAAGGCGACCATAATAAAGAATGGAGAGATTAGACCTCTCAAAGAGTCTCCTCGTTTGGCAGAATCACGTTTGACTCCTCGTGAAAGCTAACTTGTCTTGGTAGACCGTATTTAAGAAAATAAACTGCATAAGGTGAGGTCTGGATTTCTGCGTGGATGTTTTCTATTAATTAAAAACACGAACAATGAATTAATCGATGGAATCTTGCTATCAGCCAATGTGTAGACGTAGGTGAGAATAGTTTCTTTCAACTAACCTGAATGTCTGTATATTCCTTGAGGATCCGCTCCGGTAGGCTGGAGGGGTCCTCCGTGAATGGAATGGAGTAGCGATTATTTTTGTAGTACAGTTCCATCACTGGGGACACGACACAAGCAGTACCGGTACCAAACATATGATGAAGGCGGTTTTCCTTCAGTGCATTCAGCAACATTGACATTGTGATGTCCTTCTCAACCACTTTGAATTCATTCTGACGGCAGACGGAAAAAATGACACAAAATTTTGTCTGCATGAATGTTGGTTTGTTTTGAATTTTTCCCCGTAGAAAACAGCCGGTAATGGCTGATGTTTTACAGCTATTTGCCATTTCACAGCTCAGGAATGGCTTTCAAAACTCATGGGTGGTAGTTGGAATCAAACCATCCTTATGCATTACTCCCCTAAGTTTTTTTTACTAAGTCTGCACTGTTTCCCACTATTTCTGCTTTTTGCCAAACTTTTTTCCTTTTTTGACAGCTAAGCGCCAGCTTTACTGATGTGTTGGTTTCATCGATAATGGCGGTGGTGGATCCCGGCTGTGTCTAACAATCACCCCTTCAAGAATCTCATATTGGTTAAGACTGAAAAGCCGTACGCAAGTTTTATGAGAAGCAAGCAGCTATGGTTCTGTTGCTCCAATAACCGGAGCATTCGATCTACAATAACCTAGCATTCATCAATAAATTATCTCTTGTTTTCGGCCAAATAGATGCTGAAAGTTTGTGATTATCATTAAATTTGCACCAAAATATCGAAATACCACCCCCCCCCGTAAACTGCAGAAATAACATCAGTTGACTAGTGAGAACGTTCGATTCTACAAGCCATTTCTGACACGAATCAATGAATATAATTGCCCCCCCCCAAAAAAAAAGATACGTTTTATGAACAATAGATTAAACTTACCACGCACAGCTGCGCACAATTTAAGGCGAAAAACGCACATTAACCTTTGACCCTTGGTTGGTCTATGGAGGTATGCCATGTACTCGGCCTTTGCACTTAGCACTAGGGAGCAGGACGTTAAGATGCACAATTGTGTAAAATCATGGGTTAGATGCAAATTTATCCGTCTTCGGAGACAACTTGCCAGAATAAAATCCAATTTAGGTTCAATCGTGTTTTTAAAGATGCTGCCTGTTTTCTAGATGGAAAGATATATGGTTAACAAAAAATCGTGTCTTAAGCTCGTATTTGTTCATTTTTCCGCACATTCTTAAGCATTACCAGCCCACTACTTGTGAACAGAAAGGAAGTGCATTTTTGAACGGAGTGACTCACCCTAATACCAGGTATTCGTTTCGAAAATAGCCTATTATTATATTCGCTATGTGATGCAAGTTTTGGTTTGGTTCAGAGTTTCCTCAAACGGCCCAAATTGTACGCAAGACAAAAAACAAGTTGCATAGCATTCAATAGATTTCTATAAGACAATTGAAAACAGCGCAAACAAATCTTACGTGTCACTCAGTTCGGCCTCGATTTGTCAAAAGGTTTTGCCGTTTGTCGGTCACTCCACAAGCGATTCACAGAATGGCTGCGCCATAGAATTCAGGGTATTCAAGGGCCCAATAGATGCAAGAGATGCATGTTCATCCTGAAGTCGCTGATTCAAACGCCAAGCTACCAGGTCTAACCAGAATAAATGAGCGCTACCCGAATCATTTTGGAAGACAGTAAAAGTGGTGCGGAAGAAGCTTTCACTTATACGTGGCTACTGGTTTAACTTTTGTGATGATTGTTACAATAATCCAATATGCAATTTGCGGTTTTCTAGTTTGGGCGCAACTCCGCGAAGGAGCCGCTGAAATTCTATTTTCACGGCCCAAAGATAATTTGGGTAACAAAGAAAATTTGTTGCGTATGGTATAACTCTTTCATTCCCGTTGAGGATGATCAGGGACGTGGTTTTTCTGTGTACTCATAGGACGATGCAATTTTAAAAGGACGTGAAAGCCAGGTGTTGCCTAAACCTGATCTAATTTCGTTTAATCTAACCTTCCAAAGAACTCAAGGTCAGGCACCCTTAACTCATTAAAAAATCGCTTCTCTAGGCCATGTGAATTCCACTGGAGTCCGTTAATTGGTTGACCTGAGGTAACACTGCGATCGTGATGTGGTACGCAACACTGAGTGATGGAATTCATGTGGTGTAAACTTCAGAAAACGAATTTGTTTAGCTGAGCAAATCCAATTATTATTTGATAGTAAAGAGCAGCTGGATCACAGTCGACGTGTTCACTTACGTAGTGCCGGTAAAGATACATACTAACTTATTGACTTCGAGGAGTTCAGGGTGACAAAGCTTCAACCTTGACAGAAGGCCGCTTTGGTGAGCAGGAGGTCGGATAGTTCTGGCCGATAAACGCACTCTGTGACTCAAGAAGCTTCCGTCATGATTCGATAACCTGAACACTCCTGCCTCTTTCGAACTTACATCCCAGGTATTCATTAATACGAAGCCTGAGCGGCTGTTACAAATTGTTCCCGTTTACTAAAGCTCATTATTTTGTGTTACCTTGGTATTTTGAGATCGGTAGAGAAACGCGAGTTTTTTTCCAAGTTGTGGAGCAGTGTGGGCTGGATATAACGACGTTAGAACAGCTGTGAGAATAGAAAATGATAGCTACGTTAAAAGCATAACTATCACACACTAAACCAATGCCATGATCTTCTCTGTAGTACTCATACTTTGAAGTTATCACTACTTATCTCCTAAGTGACTCCGGGTAGAAGCCAAACTATGAGCATTTAGAGATCTTCGTGAACTTTAAATTGAATTTTGTTCTTCCCCACGGATAGTTGAGACCAGAAGTTATACGGTGCAAGTGAGTTGGAAAATTAATCAGTTTTAGAGGGTCAGCTTCTTCTTCTTCATCATTTCTCAGCTCTTCCATGTTAAGACATCTCAGAATTTTTTTTACTATCGATATGATCCAAAAGATGATTCCGGCAAGTTCAAACGTCACAAGGGAGAATTCCGGAACTGGTACGGTATCTAATTTGTTGCATAGCTCTTATGAGACCATAACTTTGTTTTGAGCGTTTCTCGAGTTTCCGCAGGGATATCGGTATTTTCATCCTTCCGAAGAATGATAGAACGTCCTAATGAGAGAAATAATGTGGTGCAACTTCCGAACTGATTAGTTTAGGCAACTATTGGACGGAAATGCAAACAAACGTAATGTATCGGTTTCAGTTTGAAACGATCACTTACCCAAGAGCGGGTAATTTCAAGAACACTTTGTCGGGTCACCCCTGGGAGGATGAGTCCACTTAGAGGGGGTGTCCGGAGCTCTTTTTCTGTGGACGAAAATAGGGAGAGCGTAAATGAGGTAGCATGTAGCTTTTTACAGAAGGCCCAAGGACCGGGACGGCAACACTGTAATAGACTAGCACACAATTTGTAAGATACCCGGTCAAACCAAAAGACTGGACATGTAACAATGCACGTGATTCACAATTAGGATAAGGTTTACCAAGACAGAGAAGTAGGTTACGCGTCACTTTTGAAAGGGGTTCTTGTTTCAAACGTTTCGGGTAACATATATACATATATATATATATATATATATATATATATATATATATATAGACGATGAAGGAGAACAAATCATGTGCGCACACAGAACAACAACCATACAGCGCAAGAAAATAGGTAGTCTTTTTGCGACTTCGTTCCTGTGTACATGAAGTTAAGAGTGAGTGTCACCATGACGAACAGCTGTTGCACCAAAGAAAACTTAATGTCCCACAATTGACAAAGATGTGCACTGTATGGCTATCTTTGCAAAATAACTGTGCAACAGGTGCATTCTACCGCGTAATGTGTGCAGTTCAGTTTGATCAGAAAGGTTTATCATGGACAGCCTAAAGTCCTCAGTATGCACCACTTGACAAAATTACGTCCGCATAGTTGCAATGTGGCACCAATGCCGAATTCCGTAATGTGGGTCGTGTGGTTTATACCGTGTGCTTTTATACCGCACAAAAGTGCACCTAGTTGGGCGTTCACAGTCAGTACATGTATGCTTGGTTCCCAAATACATTATGATACCATTTTCGATAGATACACTTGATCATATCTTGTCGAGCTTAAGTATCCTCACAAGGATGGCAAACGGCCATGACTAGTCAACGGCATCGCGGATCATAGACAGATATCACGTGCAAAACTCTGGCTCTGTCCTTGAAGTTGTGTTCGTGTGGTTACATCACAGTCACGCGCAATCTACGGGGTGTTACCAACTGGTGTCTAAGCCAAAATATGCCACGAATATGCATTAGGAGATATTGCTTAGTTTCACGACATACCCCACGAGATTACCCCACAAGATCTGTCAATCGGTCGCAATACGATGCTAAAACTTGTCGTCTCTCATGCTGTTTCGAATCCATTTTAATTCAGGATGAACAGCACAATCCGCGTTTCGTTTTAACATACCTGCACATCTGCGGTGTAAAATTTCGAGCCCTACAACTTCCATTTCTCGGTACAACGTCCACCTTTGAGTATAAGTTTTCTCAAAGATTCTAAATGACTCCCCGAAGAAAAACTTTGGAAGGTGACAGACGAAAGCGATAATCGCTGATGGTTCACTTCAGCATCGACATATGTTTACGAAATTGAAATAAAACAGCAATTGTTCAGTATACGGATCTAAACGAAGACAGCCGGGTATTTATTCTGATTGCTTTTACATCGAGATTGTCTAGCTGCGCGCCACACAAGGAAACGTTTGATCTGTATTATGTGGCATCAAGGTTAGCATTGGTTCACGTTCAGTCGATTAGAATTCACAGAAATATTATTTCAAGAGCAAGAGGAAAATTATAAAAAAACTAGTAAAAGCAAATAAACGCAATTTCGGGCTTTTCAGGAAATTAATCACTCAACAGAAAAAGAATCTACCCTCGGCTGGTTCTTTGAATGATTTGGACAACCTATCGAGAGTCTGCAGGCGTATATGTGTACTAAGGATCCGATCTTATTGCATTGCAAACATATACCTTCAGTTCAGTTTGGGATGTTCAGCATTTTTATCTATAACGGTAGTCAATGCAAAAACTGTCTGTACAATTTTTTTAATGCGAACTAAAGTCTGATTCACTTGCTGCACTCCAAGTGCTAACGTTACTTTGCAGTTACTACTCGACCCATAAACTACCCAAACGAGTTTCAAGCGTAAGTAGCCATTACCTTTGCTTCAGGCAAACCAGTATTTCCGTAATTTTTGTGATAGCACGATTGAGAGAGGTATTTTTGATCTCCCGGTGTGGATGACCAGAAATGGTTCCCGGTCCGGCACCAGTCTGGGTGACAGTTCGCCTCAAATTTATAGGAACTGCAATCCACAGACAATTCAGCACTGAGAACGTAGGTTGGGTTACTAATGATCGTGAAGCCGTTGTATGGCAAAAAATTTAGTGGTGGAAAATCTAAGGTTTTCTTAAAGAAGAGCAGAGTGCCTTTACCGAATAATGATTGATCACGTATTACTCAGTGCAGCATAAATCAGTGTATTTACTCCTGACTGTGTGTATTTTATTCCTTTTCCTATCTATGAGCCTTGGCACTATGAGAGTTCTCATGTTTCTTACGGATTGCATAAAAGATCGAAACGACCCATCCCTCATCGTTGTTTTGCTACTGACAATTAAGGGTGGCCGATATTTTTCCCTGCTCGGGAGCAATTGCTTTTGTTTTTGTGGATTTACCAGCGAGCTCAAATTACTCACCTAAACAGTTAGACCGTATTCTAGTCTCCTAATCAGAATTTCAGTTAGTCCGAGCCCATGATTTTTCCTCATTATATACGGCTTTTCTGCACAGCATCGTGTATCTTGGAATGAGGGGTGGCGAGTATTATTCGAACTTCCTTGGTTTACACCAACATAGCTGAACAGTCACTTCGTTTGGTTTTACTTCTTAAGCGTGTACAAGTATCCTACGAATTGCTGTGTGAAGGTGACGGAATCGACGTTGTTCGAAACTATCGTTCAGGTTCGTCTAAGGGCTGGCGGACTACCCGGCACTGGGTCTTTGCCGTCCCAGCAAGAGCTGGACAGTCAAACTGGCTGTTTTTATTGGCACACGCCACCCACAAGGATGGCATTGATATCAAATGGCCGTCCCAGACAGGGGCAGCCGCGCAGTACGCGCTAACGTGACAATATATCTTGCACATGAAGGCACATCACGTCGCTCAATAAATTATAGGCAGTCAGCGCTGCGATGATATTACTGATGGCTGATGGGCTTAGCGTCTTGCCTTTAGTTTCAAGATCGATGGTTACTTTACTTTACTTTACTCCAACAACAAAACTCGATGCGTTTCACCAGAAAGTGAACTATTATCGTAAAGACTTAAATCTGTGAAGTGCAGGCATAACGGATGTTGATAGGTGAAAAATAGCTTTGAGAGCGGAGTTTCGTAACGGAACGTTTTTTTTCAAAGTGAGTAACTTTCATCATGATTGAAATGCTCGGAATCGTTAAAGAAAACTGAAGCCGGAGTTGCGTTTTTCCACTGAGAACCATTTCGGATTATTGTCGCACACAATGTACCATAAACCCGGCGTCATATGAAATGCTTCCCAAGTTTGCAAAAATAGTTCGTAAGCTCTTCGACAGCTCACAACCGGCTTCACCCTTTTTGGGACTCATCAGGTAGGCACAGTACCCGAGTTTCCATCAACCGTGCCTTAAATGAACATCAAAATGTATGCAAATGGCGAAATATACTTGCAAATTAAATTGTCGTTGACAGGTGACTCAATTGAATGAGTGCATTTCGCCGGTTACGTACAATTTGGTGTTCACCTAGAATATAAGTCTGACGGACAGTCAGAGACTGTGCCTACCTGATGAGCCTCAACAAATACGAAACAGGTTGTAGGCTGTCGAAGAGTTTTCAACACTCTTAGGGGTAGTGTGTCCGTCAAGACAATTTATCAGTCCGATTTCGTTAGAGGTAGTTTAAAGCTGTATGCAGGTGGCGGGCCTGCCTAAGAAAGCAGATCAGCTAGTGAAATTCAGTACATCCACATCCGAATGTGTTTCACCTTTCACCAATCGTCCGTGTCGAAGGAACGTCGATGTTACGCCGGCCATCTTAAGCACCAGATTGCTCATTCATAAGCTGCATTTGGGATCATGACTTGGATGGTAAACTTGGCTTTGAGCGCTGTTGAAGACGACTAGCTATCGGTATCACATGCACCAATCAACAGGTCTGATACAAGCCTCTAGCGACGTATGAAGAGCTCAGTAACATACTTCAGTCTTGTCAAAATAGCAAGCACACTTTTGCTGCAGAGGGTAGTTTAATTTACCGGGTGTCATAACTTTCAACTGTGCATTACTTTCACATGGACCTGAGTGTCGTGCGGGCCAGTATTGATCCTGTCAGCCTGACCCACCATCAACTGCAACGGAATTTGATGATGAAAACAGGTAAAACTGGCTGTATGTGGCTTTCAACGATGAGCTGCTATTGATTGAATGACTTAGTCACCGTGGCTGCAAGTCGGGAAGGATGTAGCTTCGGTCTAGAGGGCAGTATGTGAAGACGGTCCACTATACTTCACTGTAATATTAGAGTATTTTTCCTTTTGATTATTGGATATAAAAACAGTGAGCTTTGTGTGATTACACAGTCTTAGTGACTCCGCTTCGAATAAAATCAACTAACGTTTGAATTACGGTAACGGTCAAGAGAATTTCTGCCTATACTTTCTCTCTGGTCAAGCGTCCTGTTTTGGTCTTGATATCGTTGGTGCATTTTTACTCCTTGTGACCACCCGTACGATGCTTTGTCAGATCTGTTATTGAACCTCTTCGGACATACCAGTTGTCCACCAGTTGGCCAAGTAACATTTATGGGTTGAATCTTTGACGTTGAAGTTGTGTGATTTGATAACACCTCGTTCAGCTGTACTGAGAGCGCGACTGGTTAGGTTTTTGATCCTATCATCGCTGTTCTTCGGAAGCTTGTTCATTTTCGTTTCGGGTGCTGGTCGACATCAAATTTTGGTGTTCATCGCCCTCCGTTTTGTTGCTTACTCAAGTTCCGCCAGTCGTGGTTGGCCTGTGGCCTGCTCACCTTTCGTTTACGACATATCCAGAATTTCCTACATGGTTGTGAGCGCCTATGTTCATTATTGTGACCATGGCTCGACCATAGTGTCTAGCAGGTGCCCAGGCACTTGATTACCGGGTCAAAACACAGTAGGTACTGAACGGTCTCTCGACAAACTGTAGAATATCATAATCGAGAGTGACAAAATTATGCTCTCGTTTGACGTCACTTCCATATTCATGTCAATCAACAATAGCCGAAAAATCGTGATGGAGTTATTTTTGAACAACCCAAACACAAGGGGCGCGATAAAACCGGAAGCGTATAAAGAATTCCGGGACCGACCATCCAAACGACCACTGGTAGTAATCAGTCCCTCGGGGTTAACAAGACATCGAAACACGAGCACAGCATTGCCCAGCGCCCGCACACCGATGCACCGCTGAGTTACTACGCAAGGATGATGTCACCTCGGTCGGTGACGAAAGATTTGCAACCGAATTGTCCAGCACAGCCATTGGGATTTAACTGTTGATCGTGAGAAAGACGGAGTTGTGAATTCCTCAAATTCTGAAAAGATGAACACGTTTGACTTTCACTAGTGTGCGCTTGCATTAATTGCTCTTGTGGTGTTCGGTGAGCTGGCCATCAGGGGCTCCTTGCAAACTGACATCTGAACACCATGAGTTGAGATGGTTAACTATTCCAAACTTGTTGTCATCATCCAAGCCAGACGGATAAAAATTGAGGCAGAAGGCATAAAACGGTGTGAAACATAGTTTCATCTGGATTGACCTTATCGGATTCATTATTAGAAGCAGTTAGACATATTTACAATACACTTGTTTGTGGGTTTGTTTTTTAAACAGCTGATGATGATGATGATGATGGAGACTTTCACACAATTCACCGCTGGGATTAGCTCAACTGGATATCCCGCGATTCTTCCGATCACTGAACCACAGTAAAACGATTGCTTGTCGGGCTTCATTTGTGCCACATATCTTCTTGTGAACGATTGGAAATGAGTAGTGTGTTACGTCAAGGGAAAGAACTCCCGTTAACGTCTGGAAGCGCACGTGTCTGTTTGTCTGGCATAATGTGTATATATCTTTGATAAACACTTCACTATGTATATCTCAATACCCATGCTGCATGAGCAGGTAAGAGTAGTGTCTCAGGCAGTCGAAGCCTAAGTCGGTCTGGAACTTTGTGGTGATCAATCTTTTATTGAACACAGCATGGGTTTTTGAGGAAACCATTCAGCGTTACGCATCATGCGCCAAACATACACAAGCTATTCACTTTCGGCATGGATTTGAAACCGGATGCATATTCCTGCGGGAATTTGATCGCGTGTCTGATGGTTTGCATTTAAGACTGCACAAAGGCCTCGTGTCAAGGCCTATTACATGCACTCCTAAACTAGTGGTTCTCAGACAAACCAGTGTTTCAAACGATCATTCTAACTGCGTTATTTCTGAACGTACCAGCGATCTTCACTCTATCGTTTAGCACTGGAGCGATTACTTCGTCAAATTCGGCCGAAAATGATTTTTTACTGAAAGCACAACACACTCCTCTCCTTGAGAGAAACCTCCGAGAGAAAACAGTCCCATTGGGGGATTAATTTTGGAGGCACGAAGATTTTCCAAAGGCAACCTTTTTTCAGGAAACAAAGAGAAGTAACTTTCTAGTTGTCAAGACAGCACATTAGCTCCCGAAAAGAACACAGCAATTAAAACGACCAACGCTGGCGACCAAGATTTAAGAGTTGAGTGTCACCCTAGGGAACCTGTTATAAACACAGCTGAAATAATGTGCAGCGTGTTATGGAGACGACCTCTGTCCTTGAGTTTTTCTGCTGTTCTTCAACTTGGAACGTTCCTTTTTTAAATAAGACCTACTTAATATGGCTGTTTACTGATTAGTTTTTAATTTCTTGTGCAGTAGATCACAAAGACCTTATGTTGCGCTCTAAAAGAACAAGAGACGCTATTGAGATCAGCTCACTAACCTTGTCAATAAATCTCACCTAGTTCAGCTCGACACGTGCGTTGATTACAGATAAAACGGACGATTCTTTAGGGGCATCGTCGATATTGAATGCGATGAGCGCGAAAAATCATGTTTTTGAAATCAGCAAAAAACATGATCATTTGAGCCGACTGAAACATAGGGTGTAAACACCCTTCATCGTTTGTGGGTAGACAACTTACTGGCCAGAGCAACTAACGGACGCACCGAAAAGAAATATAACCGATCGGACACTGTGATAAACAATTTCTTGACCGATCTCCCTTGGTAATAAACCATTTAAATCCAGCCGTACGCGGAAATGTGAAGCACAAGATGTCGGAAAAACAAAAATAACTAGAAAAAGAGCAAATGGAATGTAGGGCATGCCGCTCAATCTGAGCTCGAGGATCAGAGGTTATCGACAGGTATTCCTAGGTCCTTTGTATTTGTCGACTTGAATGAGCAAGATCAAATTAACAGAAGGCTATGAGTTATTAAGTCAAAAATAGAAAGATTTTTAGTGATGTCAAAAAGCAGATTGTAGCGCGGTCCTAAGGAGAGAATGCACTGTTGAATAGACTAAGTTGAGCGAGGCAAAATAAAAAAAAGGTGGGGCCTATTAATGTCACCATTCACTAGGCGTCAGTAAGCTTTTTATTTACTTGGATTGACTGGACACGAGACAAGTTTTGTTCTCTAGAACACTTGGAGATAAACTGCTGATTGAAGCGCACAGTTGAGCAACACACGATAACTCGGGTGAGGATCTGGTTAGAGAGGTTGCAGAAAGATCCAACTAGTAGTAGACAGCTGAAATAACTGTTTCCTGTTTTCGACAACAGAATCACTTCACTGAATAGGTCTGAAGCACTGGAGGTAGATATGGCAGCAAACATGTTCCACGTCTTGTCCAAAAACCGGTTTGTGGGGTTATGAAGATACGGAGATTGTCATGAAGAAGTACGGAAATACATTAAAGTAAACTGCATGCTCCCCATGGAAGTGTCAGCGTTATCTCATGAGTGAAAGGTTTTTGAAGTCGTTAGGCATTGCATACTTAGCTGTGAACACATTTGGTTGCAAAACAATTAAACCTCGCTCGGACGTTACTCGTCCGTTTGAAACTACTGATCACAGGCTGCATTCGCTTCTCAAGCCAGCCACTTAGCACGTGCACCGTCAGGGCACTTTGAAGTGTTCTAATCGATGTTACCACTTAAACTTTAAGTGTAGTCAGCCACTATGTTTTACAATTCCTCTCACTCATATTTAGATCCTGCATCTTTCCTCATTTTCTTGGTCAACATTGCTGACAGTTGCATGGCCTTTTCGTGTAGGATGTGAACAACAAACGCTCGAAGGTACATACAGCAGGAATCCGTTTCCAGTTGTGTGCCAGCCGAGAGCCGGTAAGGCCAGCTATAGTTGTTGTCTTCAATGTTCGGAGCATGCCAGTAATAAAGAACTAACTTCGGCTAGCCGGAATCTCTTTGGAAATCAGTCAGCATTTCCGACTCTGAAAATGTATCGTTCTTGGGCATGTTCGTCAGAAAGGGTTGTAACCTTACCGCTAGCGTGACTGGGCGCAGGTGAACTAAAGAAGGATTTTGGTTACGAGGCAACGAAGCATCGATTCGTGAGCCATCTTTACTCATGCCAGATGATCCTATCAAACCAACCAATTTGGCCTAGTTTGCGTGAGATAAAATTGTTGTTTGCTTATGATCAGCACCTTCTGTTGACTTAATTCAGCAGCGAAACTGGTGAAGAAATTCAGCTGGACGGGATAGTTTTTTGGCATCGGCTGGGTAATCCTCCTTAGTGAACGCACGTTAGCGTTGAGGGTTATTAGATTGTATCATCAAAGTCGGTCAAGGTTGTCACCCACATCTGTAGGAATTTGACCTGAAGATAATAGCAGATCTCAGAAAGGCTTGGACTTATTGCCCGGCAGCTTTTCACTGTTGACACTCACTTGCAGTTGCCAAGTGCATGTGATCTAACAGGTGAAAGAATAACCACATACAAATGTTTTACAAAAGTTTCGGGGGCATTCGGAGATTCCAGTGCTGAAGGTAAAGCAACCACAATCCAGGCGATCATGTACGGTTCTATTTACCTGATGTATGGGAGAGGATTAGGCCGAAAATGAATCCACGAATGCTACCGGTTGTTGGCCAGTATTTCCCGGTTCCCTTATCTGCCACGACGCGCTCAACGAATTTAATCACTTCTCTCTAGAAATTGATAGCAAGGTTCACCCCAGTTGACTTCTAGCTATCGGTGAAAATCACTGGCATAGGCGGATACACCTGAGTTTGTCCTCCGATTACAGCTAGGCGAGCATGTATGTAAAAACCTGATAGGCTTCTGAATTCTAAGCAAATAATTGGTTAAGCTGCTGATCATGTCGATTACATGAACTGGCTGAAAGTTGAGCTAGCTAACACTGAACGAATTTCGGTCGACAAGTAGTGGACACACATGTGATTGTTCTTCTAAGAACAACTGCTGCTCTCCACGAGTGTGACCAGTTAGTCAGGTGTAAGCGAAGCGTGGGTTGCTGATAGATGATGAGCACTTAGTTTAAAAAAACAGTTTTGCTAAGTTAGGGAGCTCAGTGCTTTTTGTTGTTGGTACTCCGGTAGCAGGTATCTGGTCAAACAGATGAATAGTTATTTGTCTCTTTGATGCCCATAGACTGGTTACTCGACCACTGTTGTAATTCGGCCACGTATTGCATCGTCATTTAGGCTTGTTGGGGTTGCCAATAATGCGAACCTTTTGGAAAACAAACCAACCGGTCGGTTACTTCTGTGCATCTCATCTATTTTCCACAATGTTAACTAACTAGTGTCTCAGGCTGGCAAACTGCCCATTGATTCAACCGTTACATGCTTTGTAGTTTCCGTTGCTCAGTTGCACGCAAACTTACAGACTTCACGCCAGAACGCGCCGGAACTGCTAGCCACGCCCAACCAGCCTGTCCTGGAGTATGGTGATCCGGCTCACCGTATATAATCTGGTGACCACATATCGCCCAGTAGCTACAGGTCTGCGGGCCCCACTAGCATACTGTGTAGGGTGATGGGACGCGTTATGAAGCAGGCAATTTTAAATGGCCTCGGTTCTAACAACATTTGATTCACTAAACATTGATACTAAACATTTGATTCACCGACCACGTTCGCCATGGTTAGCAGCGTACGGGGACCAAAGGTGTGTTTGTCGGTACCGTTTACTAGTCCAGATTTGTCGTGCGCCCCACCCTCGAATTCACACGTCAGCGATGGTGGAGCTAAACTTGCAAACGAATTATCATGCACAAGGCCGTTATAGATGATCACAAATAGGGAAATAATGTGCGAAACTCCTGGTATTTCGAAACGAGAAAACCTACTCTGCCTACTGTCTAATGTGGTTAGCTTGTCCTTCTGGTACAACACCAACGCACAAGCCCCGCACCACACACAGTGGTGTGCGTCTGGCCAACCTCAACGAGAGCTATCCATGTCTTTCTCGAAATGTTAACATTAGGCAGACCACAGTAGGTCACCCGTCAGCATACCCTATTTACGTCAGTTGTGCCATGTTTGATTGCCACTCGGCACATAAAATAATCATTACATTTATGAGTTGATGCGTGTCTGTTCAGCATGCATGTTTCAGTTAACTGTGACCGTGCACAGCAAGCTTACTTATCCGGCGAGATGGTCAAATAAAGAAGCTGTGAAATGGTTGTGAAAACTTAAACAACTGGTAGAGCAGCAAATGTACTCAGAGGTTCCATCAGAAGATTACAATAACTAAGCCGAGCGTCACTATAGTTATCCTAATCAATTTGTCGGGGTCCGATATCCGAAAACCACCGTTTCCTTTTCCTAAGTCATTTAGCTAAGTCTCTGGATCCAGCGACACAGGCATGTTTAGGTGTTAGTCCGCTTCAGGTATCCGTTTCAGGATTCACTTGCCACACTAACTTGATGGAATCTCAGGCAACGAAGTTGATAGCACATACATGCACGTACATTCATAGTGCACGCACCGGATGGACTTGTTAACGAGGCCACTGGAGAGACACACCAAGGTCAGACTTAGGCAGTTGGAATACTACACGGGGTGGTCTAAATGATGATGACCGTAGTATATCTTCCCTAGCAATCATCAGATATAGCATAATAAAAGTTTCGGTGTTGGGCTGGTGCGGTGCAGTACACTCCATTTCAACTGTCTTCGACGTTCGACTTTCTAATACCGTCTTGCGCTACCGGAAATCTGGTCTTGTTTTGTTGGCATGATGATACATAGCACCAGTGCTGTTGGACGGAACGGCATGTGTTTTAAAACCTTTAGATGCAAATCTGTTGCCTAGATAGTAAGCGCGATCAGTGATGGAAACTATTTAGTTAGGTTAATGCATTCCAGAAATCCATATGACCCTGAAGAAAACTGTAACATTCAAGGGTCGAAAAAGCTTGAACTTAGTATACAGCTCCAAAAACATTGGGGCCGCGGCATATAAAAATCTATCAGCAACAGTAATCAGTGGAATGGATCCACAAAAAAATATGTATACATACAAGATGAGGAACTGCAACCCATCCATATTTTGACATTATAATGCTAGATTTCTATAGAAAATTCATACAGCTGTGTTGGGTTAAGTGAAAGCTGACCTCCTATAAGAAGAGCGAATTATGGCAGATTCGAGAGCACAGTGCAGTGGTCTTTCTCAAGTAGTCTAAGGGAGGAAACTAGAACAGACTGAGTAGGGGAGAATGGATGTAAAATACAACAACAACAACAACAACGGATAAGGCCAAAAGGGACAGCGAACTTCATTAGTCCAGTTACACTGAAGGCTATCGATTGGGCTTCAAGAGATGGGCTGAGATTACTGGACTGAATAGTTCTTGAGTAGTTCATACGAAGCGTTCTAGAGAGTAAGAATCATTAGCACTGGTTGGCGAGGACTAATTAAAACCTTGATAGTCTCGCTCACCTTAAGTGAGTTAAGAAGTGAAGACGTCATAACATGTGGAGATATCAGGATAAAGGAGACGATATCCTAATAATGATACTGGTTCATTACATCCACCATATAGACTTGTGTTCTGAAAGAAAAATGCTATCAGTCAATCACAATATCGCTAGCACATTGACGCTGAAAGACAAGCCCTTATATGGGAAGATCAGGTATGTACAAGGTGAAGAAAAGGGGGAAAATAGCACCTTTAATTGAAAGAGAAGTTTGGCCGTTAAAGTAAGTGAAGTGGGAACTGTTGGTGAAATAGTCCTGAAACAAATTCACCAGATAAAGCTCGCCATCCTTTATTCTTATTTTGCTAGAGCAAAGGCTCCTCATCAACAATGCAAAGACTTTATTGCAATCACGGAGCAGCAAATATACATCGTCGGTCATTTTGCCAATTGTTTTAGCAACCAAATATACGTACCAAAGTGCATACCATATACTAGATGCTGGAACAAGGGTTGAAACGGTGGTCGGAATAACCGAACCGGTTCTACCTGTTCTGAAGAAGGGTTCGACAATGTTAATGAACATACAGTGTGGTCAGATATCAAGACTCATGAGGAAGTTCAGTTGTGTTTCCAAGATCAAGCACTGAGAGATAAAAGGCATCATAATTTCAGGGTCCCCGGAGCAAATACCAAGACAGTTATCTCGACCGCTTCAGGAATAGGCTTGCTAAGCGTTGACAGATCGATTACTAACGTATAGAGTGCAGAACGTGAATTCCCGAAAGGAAATGGTGGCAGTTATCCCAAAAAAGTGGTCTTAATAGCAAACTTAGATAATACTAATTAACGAGCAGATTTCATATGGAACACGTGCTTATCACACACATGCACTGACGCTACATATCACTCAGGATGGAAAAAAAAGTTTCCACCCACCCTTAACCGGGGAGATAAAATGTGAATTACACTTGCATAAAAAACAGAGCTGCCAAAAAATGGCTCTTTGACGAAGGAGCCTTGCATCTTCGAAATAATTGCATGCATCCACAAGAAATTCCATAACTATCACAGTTTGTTCTGACATTACTGCGAGGATTTTGCATGTGCCAATCTCACTGTTTACATCAGTTGGCGAAAAGTACACCCTACCATAAAACTGCGGCCACTGTGTCTGCAGTTTTTATCGGTTAGCACTACACAACTAAATGTAGCTAGCAGCTATAAATTTCACATACGCCGTTTTCTCGAGCGCCCTACCTAGGCAAGGCAGGACCATTGTTGGCTCGGTAGGCCGTTTTTGGAAGCCTAGGCTCAGTGATCTGATAGCAGTGTTCTGGTCAGTCCTTGGTTGTCACACCACATTGTTATGTTCTCACACAACCACGTTAAAAGGAATAGAAGGCCTCCAAGCGAAACGCCAGCCGGTGTTGGAATGTCGTCTATGGTATTTCTGATGAGGCTGCAAACCAGCGCTCAACAAGGTCACGTCGTCCTGCTACTTTTGGTCGATCTAATCGCATTCCGCGAGATGCGTTTTTGATTCGCTAGAGGGAAAGATGGCAGCTGCTCGTTTGTAATCAAACACGAGCAACGTAGCTTATTTTCCATAATGTATCCTACCTGTAACTTATAAGCACCAAGTAAAACGAAGCTGGCTGCTGACATAAAAAAAGCTGGGAGATTCTTCAGACAAGATGACGGTCTGATAGATTTTTGTTACAGTGGAGACCTAGGCACGCTGAAGGTAGGTCTGAGAGATTGGCACTGTTAGGGTGAGATTTCCAAATAAAATAGTGATACTACGGTTTTGAGTAGAGTTGAGGTAACCCTTCTGCAATGTAGTACGATGTAACGGCTCCCTTACAAACCTATAATCCTGTCACTGGTTGTGGACTTCGCAAGGATCCATTTTAAGGTTCATATTCGGTCAGGTTCTAACATAACCTGTTGATTATTTATTTTCCAACGTCGTCACTTCTCCTGTAAATGTACCCTGTACGTCCTTCATAAGTAATTCCCCAGAGATTCGTGTGGATTGATATTACACTTGTTTATGCCTAACTAAACAATTGTGTGAGTCAGTAAAAGCGAGAACTTTGTAGCAGGAATTTGAAATATTCAGACGAATCCGAGTAACTTGCATTGCCTGTATAACAAAATTGTAATAATTGACGTTGATTCATCACACAAAGTGCGGATAAACCGACACGTCTTCACATATAGTGCATTATTATATTAAGATGGTGTCATCTAGTTCCGTCGCACCTGAACGGAATTTGGCAACAATGTTCCTTTCATCTTCGTAGTTAGATTTGTGTGATTCGGCGCTGACTGGTTCCTCCGGTGATGACTTCTCAAATGGAAGACTCATGGTAAAATTATTTTCCTAGCAGACTGTTTACAGCTGGTGGTTTCTTTTACTTCCGACGTTCTTCTAAACATCTAGTTTGTCCAGAAAGATGTTCAACACGACTGCATTTCGTAGGGATCCCTTAAACGCCAAATAGTGAAGAGTCTAAGGAAAGACCGAGAGCTCTGGTGGAAATCGAAAGCTCGGGAGATGGAGAAGGCTTTTGCTACGGGAAACAGCCGTGCCCTATATCAACTGATACGATCGACTGGTCCCAGGAGAGCAACGGTCAGCGAAACGATAAGTGAAAAAGATGGCTCATTAATTCACTCCCAAAAAACGTCGACTGGAAAGATGGGCCGAACACTTCGAAGAACAGTTTAGCTGGCCTTCTGCAACACAGCCTGTGGAGATAATGCATACAGGCGAGTGGAATGTAAACCTTGATCGCCCTTCGGAAGAGGAAATAAAGTACGAAATATCCGTACTAAAACATGAGAAGGCACTAGGACCGGACGGTCTCTATCCAGCCCTCTTCAAAGAAAGCGGAGAATCCCTAGTGACCCATCTGACAAATATTATTGGTGCTATATGGGACGAAGAGATGCCTGCAGAATGAGGCATGTCGACAGTTATCCCCCCAATCTTCAAAAGGGTACGCGGACCCTGTGCGAAAACCACCGTGGCATCAGCCTGTTAGCTGTGGCATCGAAGGTGCTCTCTGGTCTTATCCTTCGAAGGTTGACTGAACACAGGGAGAGACAGGTCCGTGAAAACCAAGCTGGGTTCCGTCCTGCAAGAGGATGCATCGATCATATCTTCACCCTCCGACAGATTCTTGAACAGCGACACTGCTTCCAGCAACCAACAATGGTTGTGTTCCTCGATCTAAAGCTGCCTTTGACTCTGTAGACCGCCAGGCACTATGGCAGTGTCTGTGGAGCAAAGGTGTCCCCCATAAATTCTTGACCCTCCTTAAGGCGTTGTACGCCAACTCCCGCGGCCGTGTGAAGGTCTACGGGAAGCTCGCCCGAGTTCACCACATCAAGTGGTGTCAGGCAGGGCTGTCCTCTTTCACCTTTCCTCTTCAACTTCGTCATTGATACGATCATGGAAGACTCACTATCAGCCTCTAATGCCTGTGGGGTCGAAGTGCTCCCAGGGCGTCCGCTCACAGATATCGAGTATGCAGACGACATAGCTCTTCTTGGATCTGACGCCGTGGTAATGCAAAGAATATTAAATAATCTAACTAATTCCGCCTCACGGTTCGGCATGCGCTTCACACCTGCAAAGTGTAAAGTGCTAGTGCAAGACTGGGTGGGCCCGAACCCTAGCCTCTTGCTTGCGGGTGAACCGATTGAGGTAGTAGACAAATTTGTCTACCTGGGCAGCTGTATTAGTCCCGGTGGTCTCGCGAAAGATGATATTTCCATCCGAATTGGGAAGGCCCGAGCAGCTTTTGTGAACCTGCGTCACCTGTGGCGTAGGCGTGACATCAGCTTATCCGTCAAGGGTCGAGTTTATAATGCTGCGGTGCGCTCCGTATTACTATACGGATCAGAAACCTGGCCGCTGCGCGCCGAGGACGTCAAACGACTTTCAGTGTTTGACCACCGATGTCTCCAGAGCATTGCCCGAATCTGGTGGGAACACCGGATCAGCAATGCTGAAGTACGTCGAATGGTATTCGGGAGAAACAACTCACCCTCGATAGATGAACTGATCACACTGCATAGGCTGCGCTGGCGGCCACGTGCTGCGCATGCCAGTCGACCGACTTCCTCGAAGGGTTCTTTTCGCACAACCACGTGAAGGGTGGAAACGAGCCAGAGGCGGTCAAACAATGACTTGGCAGCGAAGTATAAAAGCCATTACCAGCAAACTCAGCTGCGCTGGTCACTGCCGTCTTCCTGGATGGGGACCCCGAGACGGGCCACATCAATGGTTAGCAGGAGACATGGCCCAATCGCGCCCAATCCAAGCTATTGCCTTCAATGCATAGCCCCCTTCCCAATTCTTCGACTTAACAGCCCATTGACAGTGGTGCATTTACGCAGCTCGCGCCTCCAATGCGCAGCTACCTACCTCACCTCCCCAAATCATCGGCGGACGAAACTTGGCAGCTACAGCCACTGTACGACAAGTACACGGTTTCTAACAGCTGATGATGATGATGATGATGAGGGATCTCAGTTTTTACGTAACGACGTGATTCAGCACGATTTCGAATAAAGTGTGAGGTACAAGACTGCCATCAAAGTCATAATCTGCAGGGGCCAAAAGAGCTGTCGCCATTGTATCTCCCTCTCATTTTATTCTAAAAATTCACAATCAGTGGCACAAAATTTTGCTTTGAATTAAAGTGAGTCAGGGATTGAAGTAAATGCCACGGAATTTCGCATCATTTTACCAAGTAGTGCCCACAAAGAAGGCTTTTTAAGGTGATGCTGCACAGTGGTTCAACTGTGCCCTGTTATACACTAGTTATTTTGAGCTCGGCTCTTTTTTCGTTTACACATAAACAAACTCTTCCTAACCCTTCTGTGGACTATTTGGGCATATAAGTTTAAATCCTTGGTTTGAAAAATAGGTCCGGGTAGCCGAGTGAATCAAACACTAACATTTGAACGACTCGGATTCAAAATCCTCCTGGACGCCTTCAGAGTAGCTGTTGGCATCTGTATTAAGAATACGTACACTTGTTGTTTCAGAAGAAAAGGTGTGAAAGAGATCTTTTAAAGCTTTCTTTCTTTCCATACTCACCCAGTCAGTCTAGAAGGTTTCAAGGAGGACATCACTTCACTCTTCGATAGCTGGTCACTTCCCCTTTCAAAGTATCCCTGTGCTAGGCCGAAGAAAACCTAACTTATTTTCTGAGTTTTTAACCAGCTAATTTTGTCTATTCCGCTTCAGTCTGAAGTCAGCCTCAAACTGCACTACAATCTGAATAACGAAACAGTTATCTTTCAAATAATAGTGGAGGAAGATTACATTTATTCTGTCTGGTTTATTCGTATCAGTGATGTTAGCGGAATTCAAGAAATCAACGAAGTTGGAACCTAAGCATGTCGTTAGTGTCTTCCACAGGCAACGAAATAGCTGTTTTAATCTAGCCGCAACTGGACTGCTGATCCAAAGTTAGCTCTGTTCGTATCAAAAGAAAAACACGCAACTCTGTATGTCTTTAGCAAGCAGGACCAGTGTTGACAAACTAGGTTTGGTCGACTAGCAGTATTTCATTCGGATGTTCGAACTTCCTCTCCTGCCACAGATTTCCAAGGGTATAGACAATAATAAAAAAGACAATAGTCGCATGATGCCTACTTTTGAAACCGATCAGTTTTATTTCGGAAGATGGTCATTCCGGTATACTTAAGTAGTTTTTAATCAGCATCTGATCAGTGTAGAATGATTTGGTTCCGTGGTACAGTGTAGTTAAACAGTGGCAATCGTCTGGCGCAACCACAATAAATTGCCTGTTTGACGAGAACACCTAAACAGGTTCTTTTAGAGTAACCGACTTTTGTGCTCTGCTAACCACGTGCACCAGACCAATGTGCTGACGTCTGGGAGGAATTGGAGTGTTCTTTTTTCTATGGCGGCGCGCACACGCTCTTTAGCCAAAGACTGGTCTTTCTTGGAGAAGTCGTCTGTTTTGACTACGTCCACCTCCACCAGGGTTACTGCGAAGGATTTGTTTTGGTGTTTCACACCAGTGAACCCTTAAAGATCCAGTCCCAGGTTTCTAGAAACAGGATGCTTCCCAAGTTCACAGCCAGAGAGAACCAAGCGTTCTGATTATACGTAGCTTGATTAAATGTAAACTGGCCATACAGAAGTCCCACAGGATTGGTTGATGGTTTCGGAAGTAGAGAACATTTGTTAAGCAGTTACCAGCACCTACAACATGAGTCTAGTAGGCGTACCAACTTTGTCAGATCAACAGCACGTAAAACATATCAGTGCATATAACCGACCGTTTGCCTACCTTCTCGATCTTCTGTATGGCATGTGATTCTTATCCGAGTGCAGAGTAAACTACACAATGGCAGACACTTCATATTTTTACGCACATCATTGATTTACAAGAATCCTCTCTAACAAATCTGTGGCGCATCAAATAGGCTTGGAAACACAGTTACAGACTGACAGAATAAGGAAGCAAGCTATTTTTACTGTTTCAAGAAGACAGTGGTTTCTGGTGGGTTACACCACTATCAATTTCGTCTTAGATTCAGCTGTCTGGGAGGTATCCAAAGTCAAATGTGAATATCACCTGCTTTGCACAGTACAACCATCAACCAGGAAGATTTTGGATTTTTTAAAAATGCAGCTGCTTAAGTTTATGGAACTTCATTGCTTGTGATTTCTCCTCGATAGAGACCACACCAAAGACAGGCAACATCTCAGAAGAGTGTAGGTTTGTTTGGTTTTATAAGATGGTTTATCTAGAGTGTATACAGAGCGGGACAACAGTTATATTACTCAGGTTTGAAGGACGTTATGCTCAGAATTGTGCAATTGAAACAGATCCCACGCGACTATTCAGGTAAATTTATTTTTCTATTGAATTGGACTGCAGCTCATGACAAACAGTAGCATTGGCGGCGCTCGTAACGGGCTTTTAAAAAAATCGCTAGGAACCCTGTCCCCTTTATAAGGAGAGATGCCGTGGGGAAATGTACTTGCATGTAAATATTTCACCGGACCGAACCGTTTTGTTTGGTAACAAGGAAGTTTACTCTTGAGAATGACTACTGAAGTCTCATTTTCACGTTAAATCCTGTATGTTGTAGAAAAACTGAATGAGTTCCCTGTTTTAGAA
Source organism: Clonorchis sinensis (assembly GCA_003604175.2). Taxonomy (NCBI): domain Eukaryota; kingdom Metazoa; phylum Platyhelminthes; class Trematoda; order Opisthorchiida; family Opisthorchiidae; genus Clonorchis; species Clonorchis sinensis. Next base: position 190,900,865 of record CM030369.1, on the reverse strand, counting down.
ACACTAAAGTTCACTAGCGGATTATGCAATGCATAGGCTCCCTTACGATTCGAAAACTGTGGAGTTTGATACCACTCCCAGCTCCATTTGCTATCCATTACCCGGATAAGTTTAAACTATTTGCTTTAGTCACTAGCTGGATATCTTTTGAGCTTTCGAACCAGAGGATTGAACAACAGCGGCGTTTGTACTGACACTCAGATACACTCACCTGGCCTTTTGCATATAAAAATGACAAGTCAATAGTATCTGTTACATTTTTATAATTCCTGAAGCTCTGTATTTGAGTTTTATTTTCCAAGTGGAGCAAGTAACTGGTGATCTATTACTCTGCCAGTCTTGTCAATGCGTGCTATGCCTACAGTAACTGAATGGAACGCTATTTTCGTGCTCACGCTGAACATCACCCACATACATCACCACAATATCGAATAAGAATTAGACTAGGGTACAAAAGGTCAGTGGGAGGACGTGTCACACGCACAAATGAATTAAGCTGGAACATAAACCGTTTAACATTTCACACTGTTTAGCCTAATGAACGACATTTCATTTTCATAAACGAAACTACTCACATAGTTGCTGAAAACTCTGATAGCCCATGACCTGTTTTGATTTTCATGGGGCTCACCAGGTAGGCGCAGTCCCGAGTTTCCGTCAACCTTATGGTCAGATTGAACCCGAATTGCACGAAATTCAACAACTACACCTATTTGCATATCAGTTTGGTTTTCATTGAAAATTCACCTGAATCTTTCGTTTGTTATATTCTTCAATTGCCATACCCCGAACATCATATCAACTGAAACATGAAGCGGCCGTTGCGCAGCACATTCAGTTGAGGAATTTCATGAACGAGAGCTTTAGATGAGTATTCCGTTAAGAACGAATTGATATGCGAATGAGTGTATGTGCCGAACATTCTGTTGGCGTTTCGCCAATAAAGATCTCTTATTAACCAAACAGATATTAATTATTTTTATGTGAACAAGAGATCCCTCCAATTTAGGGGTGAGATAGCGACTGTCCAAAATTTAGACATGTCTACAACATCTACTTTAATGTTCTACTACCCTTACTTTGGTTGTCGTGAACTGGCAATTTAGCAAAGTCCTTTCTTTGTGGGCAGGAACGATCACTTTACAGAGTAGACCACTTTTGTTCCGTTTCTCGGCCTGATATCTACCGAGAGAGGGAAAGAGAGAACCGTACCTGCATTCGACTCTGAAGCTTATCCTCGACGTAAAGTCACTCGCTTATTCCAGCAAGCGACAGTGCAGATATGTTAAACAATCCGTTCCTCAGTAGATCGTGTGTAAACTTCAGGTACAAAATCTATTGCCGTGTGAGCCGTTTGAGTGAATCATGATAGTAAAATGACGAGGAAGGTTTAAATTTTGAGAAGACAGGAAGAAGCAACCAATGAGAAGCAGATTGAAGAGAGCAACTGGATGTCTGTATGATGCACTATAAGTGGGACATGAGTTTATTGCAGCTGTTCTCAGCTTAAGAGGGGTTAGCCTCCACGAAGACTGTTGAAAACAAGATACATTGTCGTTAGAGCGTTGAACAAGAGATGGCGGCTAAGTGGACGCAAGATGCCATCGACTACGCCTAGCCGACACCATTTCATTAGGGAGTGTATTATACTGCTGAAGAAATGTGGTTCTGATTAGTACACAATCGAGGACTGAACGCTACACCAATCAGCCTCGTTCGGAACTAAAAGAGAGTGCGAAAATCTTTCTTTTTGGGTTTGTGATTTGAAATCGACTTTGGTGCCACAAGATCACACCGACTGATGGTCTCCAACATTACTCGCTGGCTCTCGTAAACGACTGAAGAAGAGCTTTATTAATACTGTGCGGCGGCAGACATCAAGAATAATTATAGTTGTTTGGACTGAGGTTTTGGGTTTTATTTGACCAAGGTTGTCAGCTCAAATGGAACCAACCTATACTGAAAAATCGAAAAGCACACTCTTGGAGTTTTAGTCCAGTTGGGAACAATCAACAGGAAAAAATTCCCAAACATTTAGGGCAATTCGACCCTCAACACTCGCTTGGTTACGCGTAGCTGGTCATCACTCGGAGACAAGATTAAGCATTACCAGTAATTTTTGTCAAGAAGTTAACACTGCATGATTCGATTGACCATTGGAGTGACTTTTCAGAATACACATATTAGCTTTGGACGTCTCGCGTTTTGAGTAGGGGGGGAGGAAGATCCTAGGTCAGTTGGAAGAATGAAGAAGCTTCTAAGTTGGTTAAACATCCATTGTGAACACCATCACACATGCACGTGCCGAAAAAATCTGTTTTGGACAGCCAGACGAATGCTGGGAAGAATGACCATAGATGGTTCCATTTGGTGCTATAAGTCGTAGAGTGTTATTGGTGGTGCTGGTGAACACCTTCACTTACGGACATAAAAACAACCTATGAGTCACGTGAGCAGTCAGATAGATTTACTCAAGTAAAAGCTCACAGTTCAAGTATCTGAACTACTTGGTCGGAAGAGTGCAGATTAGAAACTCCTCTGAGCTCAGTGAGATGCGTACTGCTGACGATTCCCAATAAGGATGAAACAGCTACACAAAGCTTATCGGTTTTGCACTATAGACTAGTTTCACTGACAGGACAAAATCTCAGTTGAAAATTACCAAGTCTCCTCACACTTACACAAAAAACCTACAGGCGCTAACGCGGGATCAAGGGTGCCAAGATAACACTACTGGGCTTTGACCAAGATAGAGTCAGGGCAAACCTCAGTTGTTTAGTCATAAGACGAACAGAATACACAACCCGAACCAGTTGAGTGGCAAAAAACTGACTTGCAAAGAATCCGAATGTAGAGCGTCTCTTAGTTAAAGAACGATGCCAAATATTAAACAAGTCCCCGTCCAAAGTGACTGCTCGTTATTGTGCGCCCCAAGATGTGTTCTTCATGAGTCACTCGGGCTCGAATCATTCAGTTTTTACAGTACCATCAGGTATTACGAAGACTAACTGACTTAGTTGCACTTACAACAAGCTGTAATAAGGAAGAGTCATTTCGCACGTTATATCGTTAATTTTAGCACGTTTTGCCGTTAGCGACAGTTGTTAGCTTTCTGCAGGCGTTCTGAATCTTTCTCACTAACTGAATGCTAACCTGCATTGCACTGGTGAGTCACTCCGACAAACAGTGAAACAAGCACAACGAAATTCTCCAGTTTAGGGAATGAAAAGCAGTCAGGGTCAAATATGTCTGGTAGCCTACATAGCTGAAATACTATGCTTTGCGGCCAGTGATTCATGTCTTTTAGTCTGCTTCTTTCTGCCTGTCTGAAATTCAGGTGAAATTAGGAGGCGGACACGTTTATCGACCACTTGTCTGGTATTTTTAGCGTAGCTGTCGGCTCCAGCAATGCCTTTTAACCGCTTCTCAGGGAAACGTGCATAACGTTGCGTAAAAAAACTATAGAGTTTGGAAGTGATAGTTGCTTAAATTATCAGAATTTATCAGTTATGCATCCATTCAGCACTTCAGCAACTAGCAAATCTGTAGACACCCAACAAGAGGTTAACCAGTTTTGACTGTATGCCCAAGACCAAGCAGCTTCACCATATGCCGCGTACTATATAACAACAAATGTTGATTTCTGTGCAGACTTCTACATAAGCAGAAAGTCCTTTGAACGCTTGTGGTATAATGCATCGATACCGGAACTATTGAAAACGTTTCCTCAAAACGATTGCTAAAAATCAGTATAGTTGTTCCCAAATGTACGACTATTCGGACTTTTGTGGACCACGTAGCGGCTGGCGATAGCGCCTCTGAAACAAGTTCGAGGTGAAACTCAGCTCCAGACTAAAGTTCATTTACCCAGCCATTGTTGACCGGAAATCAGCGCTGTATGCCAACGGCCAATTACAGTACAAGTCATGTTGGAGGAATGAGAAATATTTGGTGAATAGCTTCACACAAATTTCACTTTAGAGACGCGTTTCTGATAAGTAGCGAGGACAGCAGGAAGACATATTGTTACAATAGAAGGTCGGTTTCAGATCCATGTTCATGCCCCCTGAAACGCTGTAAGTGAGTTGCTTTTATTTTCAGGCTGAAAAGATCTCCTTCCTATGCACCGCACACTGTCCTTATCGCTGCAATAAATACTGGATTTTAGCACTACACTTGCCACCAGTCTTTCGCTAAGTTGCTACTGGATAAGGTATGCAGGCCCGATTCAAACTATAACCGCAAAATAATTATGTTAGCTACCTGAAGCCAACATGAAACTAATACTGTGTAGTTTCGCGTAAATCAATTTCACTACTCATAAGGCTGCTGGAAACTCTTCGACAGCCCACTACTGGTTTCTCCCTTCATGAGGCCCATCAGGTAGGCAGCGTTCCAGAGTTTCCGTCAATCTACTGTTCTAGTTGAACCCGAATTGCTTGAAATCCAACTGATACATTCAGCTGGGTTTCCTGTTAAGACCAAATTGGTATATAGATGAGAGTATTAGTCGAACTGCGTAGTCTTCTTTCATCCAAAAGATCGGATGTGGCGGCAACTTTGCATTCTTGAGAATATGATACTCAGTGTTACATTACGGTGAATGACTAGGTGATTGTGTGACAAGAGGAGCACCACTAAAGAGCTTCTGCATGCACAACGCCCCCTCTGTTGCCCTATAACCTAACCCAATACAAAAACGCTAAACAGTTTGAATAGGGCTTCATAAGCAGTAAGGAGGTTTTTGAAGCTTTCTTTATGAGTTTTCTCAAATGTAAGTGATCCTGTAAAGTCTGAGAGTATCACGCAACTGCTCCGTCCTTATTGGGAGCTTTCGGGAATGCACATCCCACGAGTCCCCTGTCTCTAGGAGCCGCTTTCCTGCAATGAATAGTTCTAGATGCCCACAGCAATTCTGCCTTTGTGTCTGCAAAAATTGGCAGCGTTGAGACATCACAACAAAGGTCGGGAACAGTTTTTCGGTACTACTACAGTCTACACCTACCGTGTAGATTGTGACTACAGTGTTGAGACCACTCTCAGAAGAGGATATGCGACATTCTCTAGAGGTGTTTTTGATGCAAAAGAGTACACTATTGCTTAACCGACGCGAGAAGCTGTTTGACGTCCCCTTGGAGAGGGCGTTACTCCACCTACCCAATCCAACTTTAGCATAGCTCTCCCAGGGTTAATTCCACTCATATCTTTGATCTTTATTAAACCACCTTGGAGCTTCAATAGAAATGCTCGACCCACATAAGCTGGCGGCTACTAAGTGTAAATCAATCGTGGACCCAATTTGGTCACGTGGCTCTCAGCCATCCATAAAGAGCCACAACTAAAGACTGCCGTTCCTTCTGGGGCACACACCTTGATTCAGGTCTCGCCTTAGTGCAAGCGTGCCTGAAACTTCACCTTTCAGGCCGTCGCAAGTCAGTAAGAAGCGCACCAATCCACCATCCTCGGAAAACTACCAGCGCTCGGCTGTATCGATCTGAGCTAGCTCAACTCCTTTCTGCGGTAAGCCAAAACTCTACTGGTAACAAGCACATGAATGAAATATGACAAAATGTAAAAGGAGCATGCTGGCTGCTTTCAAACTTGCATATCCAACTTCTCCGATACGGTCAGATGACAAATTAAGATCGCCAGCCCTAATTGATCCTAAGCAATCCATACCAGTAGGTACCTAGTATAATGGTGCACACAAGTCTCTCAAACGCCAAACAGTAAAGAGTCTGTGGGAAGACCTTGTTGGTCTTGATGGACAATGAAAGCTCACGAAATGGGAGAGGCCTTGGCTACCGAAAACATTTGTGTTTTGTAGCACTTAGTTTGACTGACTAACCAAAAGAAAGCGATGGTCAGTGAAACGATAAGTATAAAAGACAGCTCATCAGCTTATTCGCAAAAAACGCCGATTGGAGAGATGGGCCGAACACTTCGAAGAACGGTCTATTTGGCCTCTTGCAATACACTCGCATGCAGGTGAAAGGAATGTGAAACTTATTCGCCTGTCAGGAGAAGAAAATAAAGTACGAAATACCGTTGCTGAAACGTAAGAAGCCGGAAAATCCTGGGTTAGGTATCTGACAAAACCTATTGGTGCTGTACGGAGTGGAAAGTGTCTGAAGAATGGGGCTCATCGACAGTCATTTCTGTCTTCAAAAAGAATACGCGAACACTGTGAAAACCCCCTGTGTCATTGTTCTGGTAGCATCGAAGATGCTATCTAATCCTATCCTTCGAAGGTTGACTGAACACAGAGAGACCAGCAGATCCGTGAGAACCAAGCTGGGTTCCATCTTACAAGAGGATGCACAGATCACATATTTACCCTCCAAAAAGCTTTGGTACAGAGACCCTGTTTCGAGCAATTTGACTTCAAGACTGCCTCTGACTCTGAACCGTCAGCCACTATGGCAGTATATATGGAGCAAAGGTGTTCCCCGTTGTACAGCAAACTTAGCTGCGCCAATCACTGCCGCCTTCCCGGATGGGGACCCCGAGACGGAACACGTCAGTGGTTAAAGGCTTTGATAAGTATGGTCCGGTCGCGCACTCAATGTCGTGCGTGCGCCCGAGCTGTTGCCGTTAATGCATAATTTTCCCTCCTGATCTCCCCATTCCATTTGGTAAAGTGAGGGCAATGCACTGAGTGCGCTTAAGCCGTTTATCCTATTGCCTCCGAAATATATCACTGACAGTCGTTCTACGAAAACTTGCTCGGAGGTAAAAACCATAGTCTGGTAAGTGCTCTAGTGTGGGTGAGACTCAAAAAAGTGTTAACGAAGGGGAAAGACGGATTCAGCGGGGACTTTAGATGAGGTGCTAAAATCGTCTATGTTGTGTTTTCCCGATAGCAATGCTTACGGATAGCATAATAGATGTGGAGTGTTGAGAAACCTGCCGTATACAAGACTGTGCCATTCTGAAGGTAAGAGTACCTTCTGGATAGAAATACTTGCATTTGGAACCTTTAAATCACGGGAAACTAATCAAGAGTTGACTTTCCCAAGAGTATCTAATATCCTGGTGTTTAGTAGAACGACCTGAATAAGGGTTCTACGGGCACTGTAATGCCCCATACTCAGAGCATACGCACAGCAATTCAACCACAGCTTTTCATTGGTGCTAGAGGCGTCCCAACGAGTGGCCGAAATTTTCAAGGAACATTGTGGCTTTTGGAAAGGCACACACCCCGTAAATTCATATAGGCGATAGATAGAAAAAAAACTTCTGGTTTTCAAGGTCATTATTTCCGGAGTTGTATGAGCATTGACAAGTTGGTGAAAAGTATGCCTCTTCGGGATAGGATGTAACGAAAGAAAATGAAGTCAGCGTACTTTCGGCGGGAGGTGGCTTGCGAATCGTGACCGTGTCATTCCCGTGTTTAGCTAGGGACGCTGAAATAGACTGTTGTACACCGAATTCAGTGGCGTTTACAATGTTGGTTTACTTGCTTTTCGTCTTGTTGTGGACACCTTGGATGTTTGTGGCAAACTGACGGTCAGCATTTGGGATGTTCAATTTTTGGTTTTCCGCACCGTACAGAAAAATCAGTCATTCAAAATAAAAATGGGAAGCGCCACGTTAGAAACGCAAGATATCAAGTATTTTGCACATGCTTGATCCCTACGCATCCGCTCACAGGAGTTAGTTCCGTGAAGTCAAGTGAATACGATAAGGCGTACTGGTACCAGCCCCCCAATCACCATTCATTTTTCTTATTTTCATTAAAGGGTTTCATTCAAACCTGACAGACGGCACCGAATCGCCAGTGTTATACGCCGTCAGTAACGACGATGCCAATGTTGGACTACATGCAGAAGATGAGAGATAGAACAAAGGGAGAAGTGGAGGGAAAAAATTGCATACAAGCCTTACCATTATCTACAAGTGCAGCTACCCATTTGGACAACCCAGACAAAAAATTACTGGACTAATTACACTGACCGAGTTATTTTCAGCAGCTTGGTTGAGAATGGGATCCTATCATGGATTTAGTACTGAAATGCAGCCAAAGAGTTCTTGAATAGGCTATGGAGAAAAAGTGTGTACATATAACACACGTAACTTACAAAACTGAACCGTTATGTAAAGAGTAAAATAATACAACCAACGGTCGATGGAATTGTGGCAGAACGATGAGATATAACCGATGAGTGCGTGGGTAAAGAGTTGACTTACCACCTTGTTCATTAGTCCAAAACACAAAAATATTCATGGTCCCGGCTTCCGTAATTAGTTCGTCTGGTCCATATAGCCAGAGACTGGTATCATATCCTCGCTCTCTGAGAAGCTTCTGTAAAACTAGTGTGGGCGCATAGTTTCTGCAGTCCAAATGTAGGGGTAGGAAGAGATATAAGAGAGATAAGAAAAAGCGGCTATGTCAATGGACAGCAATCGACTATTAATTGCCGGTTTTCAGCCAAGCATATTAAACCATTCGTTTTGTTGAAACAAACACACTTTCACTTTCTAGCCCTGGCAAGTGAAACTATAGGGAGCATGATGATGCAGCACTATTTTCAAGATATGAAGAGAAAAATTATTTTCGCAAAAAGTCCGAGTCTAAAAAGACGATTAGTGAATTAACTGACACGTATTGCACAGCCGCAGCGCGGTAGTAGAGCAGAAGTCTTTATACCATTATAAATAGACCAGGTAATTCACAGTGGTTTATTAGCAATGATTGTTGCCAGAATAGCTTGAGTACCCAAGAGATAGAGTGGAAGATATATAGGAGAACTTATTTACAGCGACTGCTGACGTAATCCGCAGAAAACAGGCGCTCCAGAGAGGTTGATTCCTTGAAGTGTGTTCTAATTTGGCATTTCCAACTTAACCAAAATTTATTTCAACTTGTAATCGGCCTCAATTTTTTGGTAGTAGAGGAGGAATGACATAGCTAGTGACGTCGGCATAAGTCCCCTCTAGCTACTGATTCTAGAAAAGTGGGAACGTGATCGATAAATTTGTCGAGGCTAAACAGTACTGGTTACTTTGGGACGAAGCACTGTACAATGGTTTCACTTTATTGAGATAGGCCGTTTTTGCAAAGGTGGTATTGAAATCAGGCGACCGGTCAGCATTCTACATCGGTCAACGCAAAAAATATTACTACTAGCCATCTTAATGAGCTAACTTACTGCGCAGACTTTCACTCATTCAAGCACAATTTGTGGTGTGGAAGATTTTCCACAGAAGCCTCATTCAGGTTCCCTAGATTAAGGTTGTAGAAGGACTATATTAGATGCGTTTGCCATTCACCCAGTTGGCGCCATGATACTAGATATGCTACACTGTTCATGGCATCTGAAAGGTAGTTCCTGATTTACACATTGGCCTATTAGTACTCTTACTTATCTCTAACCATAGTAACAAAGTAGCAAACTATGGATCCATCAAACTAAGCCGCGTTCACGAAAAAAGTGTGCAGTGAAAAAAATGCCAGTCGCGTTTTGGTCCACTCCCCTTCTGATCATAACTGAGATAAAACATATAGCTGGAAGATCGCTAGTTTAACGAGCCATGCAGGTCAAGTGTAATGAGTGAACCTACCGGAATATAAAACCCGGTTCCGTCTTGACAAACTCAGTGATTCAGTAGGAGAATCAATGTTTCCTGGTGTTGACTGGCCTGACGTATGCCTTTTTTTAGTAAGCAGCGTATAAATTCCCTCACAGGAAAAGTGAGACCATTTTTGCCTGTTCACAAGCGCACGTGTTACCGATACAGTTGTTATATAGTCAGCTGCTCTTATTGTTCTGTCAGAGTTAATCCGTTTTTGGCATAGAAACCTCAAGTGTACAAATTTTGGGATCAAATGGGTCTCACTCTTGAATACAGAACATCTCCACGTAAAAGGAATTTGTTTTAATATTCTCGACAGATTCGAGGCTGTCTTTAGCACGTTGTGTAACTTCCTCGGTCGGCATATTGCTCTATACATTTCAGTCTTCGGTAACCGATTATAATTTGTTTATGAATGGCGACCAAAAGTTTGTTGGATTTAGAGCTTAGAACTAATGTGGTGGAAGACTTCCTTTCTCTTGTCCACGTTGCAGTCTTTGCATTGGATTTTACATAACAGATTGGTCATTGCATGCAGTTTTTCGTATTGCTGGTAGGCCGGTAAACCAACGTCACTTTGTGAGGTCGTAACAACTTTGTAACAACTTTGGTTCAAATAGAACATAAGGTTGACGGGAGCTCGGGGACTGCGCCTATTTGGTGAGCCCCAAGAAAGGCGGAACCGGTCGTGGGCTGTCAAAGAATTTTCAGCAACCTTGTGAGTAGTTTCCTTTATGAAAACTTTGCAATTACTTTGGGAATGTTACTGATGTGTGAAAGCATGATCCGGTTGTCTTCATTATGTATTCTTGAGTTAGTCCAGCAGGGTTTGCCAGAGGAAGGCTCTGGAGTATCTATCCGCTTAAAAAAAATTTTAAAAGTGCTCCTCACCTCTGATCTTGGACTCCGTAGTGTTCTAGTGGATCCAAATCCACTTTAAAGTACCAGGATGCGGCTTTATTTTGGCATTTTAGATGATTGGTAGCTGAGGATTTGATCCCTATAACCCCCTATAGTCCTCTGTTTGTAGCTGTCCATTTGCTAATCTCGTGACAAAGACATACAAGGCTGGCAGCTTTTCACACCTCTATCAGTTGTGCACTGAATACCATCTAGGAATTTGCTTGAAAATTGGCTTGCCCGTAGTAGTCCACTTCGTTTGACGACGACAAAATATTGACCACGTAACGAATCGATGTACAGGGATCTACATCTGGAATTACGGTCACTTCCGGTTCCTATATTGGGATTTCTGCAATGAATCCTGGGACTGGGGACTATTGAATCCCTTCTTAGTTTTTCATGATATCCACTGAATTCAAAATGTGTACTTGGGCATTAGCCGAGTCAATCTCAGAAGTTTTATTCCTCCAGCGGTCCATTTGGCACACCACGGATATCCAACAGCTCAATAACGGTTGTCTCTACGGAGATGAGGTTGATAGATGTAAAAAGCAAGCTCGCATTCAATAAGGTCACTTCTTTTTCTTTTCTAGCCTTTTAATTAACCTTTTTAGGAAAATTGTCCTGCATCGTTGACTGATTATTGAGATCCCAGGATAAGGTGTTTGAGCTTCCTCCACAGTTCTTTTGTACGTTGTAAGAAGTCTGAATAACCTCTGCCGAATAGAGGGTTGATGTTTAAGAGAAAGTCGAACGTGCACCTGTGGACGAAAGTCACCTGCTGCAGTCACCTTTGCCACATGCAAATCCTAAAATCGCTGCGGCCGATGGCAGAGAATAGCCGCTGCGGTCAACCGGTGAACTAAGAGACTTAAAAGGAATTACCCACCTCCAATGAGTTACCGAGGTACGCAAACCGTCGCACCACGATAAGTTCTAGTCTTAGTGCGCGATCTTGCTGCTGCCGATCTGCTTAGCGAACGTGAAAAGAATCCATAACAATTGGCCTGTGGTCCTGATGTGTGATGACCCAGCCCAGTATGCAAACCGTGCGCTTCGAATGACCTGAAATCGCCTTGAGAAAACTACGGGACTTGAAGTAGGGAAATTAGCTCACTTCAGCGCTATGCACATGCTTGGAGGCAGATGCATCCGGTGGATGCCTTTGTGAGAGGTGGTTAATAAAGTATTCAAAAAACTTAAAAATCAGCATAAGCTGAAGGTTGGTGACTTGGTACTAAAATTAGACGAACCCCCCTCAAGAAGTTTATGGCACAAAGGTGTCGTAACGGAGGTAAGGAAATACCTTACGAGCTTGCTATACTTGGACTAACCTTTTCATCAGCTTCAAATGGTCTGGTTTGGAGATGCTGAATATGTTAGGAATCTTGTATAATCAGCCCACCATTCTCCCGCTGTAGGATATCATAATCCTTTCTTGATAGTCGATTCCCCTTCTTATTGCTTGATTTTAAGTACCTGTCGGGGGAGCTGTTCATGCACCGTGCCGACATTTCTTTATTACTATCTATGAAGTTTCCGTTTTTGTATCGCGGGAGCCAGAATTAATCAACAGTATTGCTTAGCTTTGGCGACGAAGTTTCAAATACCGTACAACACCTGTTTCTTGGTGACTAGTTCTTTCCTTGTTCCCGGTTTACAAAAGGACATTTGGTGAACTGGTGTAAACAATGTCTCACCAGGCCACCAATACTCTACAAATAGAATGAGGCATCAAAGCAGTATTTGCCAAAGATTTTCTCGTCCGATGCATGTCGCATGCAGACGGTTTTCTCGCACCGTACAAATCACGGCACAAAGTCCCAAATTTTGGACTGACTGCATCCATCCCAGAAAACAGAAATGTGGTTTCAGGGCCCAGTGAATTCAAACAGGGTTAGATTCATTCTTCTACTCAGTGTCTTGGGATGATCAAAGCAATTCTTTAAACTCATTCTGCTGAAGAGCTCTACAATGATCATTTTGAATCAATATGACCGCAAAATCTGAAAGCTCGTTGGGTTCGCATTTAACAACCGTTCACTGCCCCTTACATAAAAGAGGTTCCCTTGCAGCCCATTAACCGCAAATTGAGACATCCACGGATGATACAAATAATGTGCATTATTTTTGGGCCATTGAGCTTGTGCATCAAAAACTGCATAACCGTTTAACTTCAAGTTTTGTAGTTGTATAGTGAAAGGAACATGGATGGGGTTAGTCTGAATAGCACTTAAATTTGGACCAAGGAAAATTATACTGTAAATTCTGAACCTATCGAGGGTGCATGTTCTACCACAAGAATATGCAAAAGAGAGAAACTTGCGCGGCCAGTTTGAATTGTCCGCAGCCGCCTTCCCAAGAGCGTACGTAACTCGGATCTGCAAACAATCGGCTTCCTTTTTTCTTTGAGCTGAAATAGTCACCAACAGGTGACAAGATGGTGCATAGTAAAGCTTCCGTTGATATGTCAACACCGAGTGCTGACTAAAATAGATAAGTTATACAAAGTGAAATTGCCTACATCGCATCCAAAGATAAAAGGGCGTATATATAACGCCTCACCCTTTCCACTGGGAACCCACGACTCATCGGTCCTGATAAGCATTTTTATACATTCCAGCAGTTCCGCCGTATCGAAATCCTTTGCGGTGAATAGTTGTCATGGGACTTCTTTTTACCTACTGGTAAACATACTCTACTGGCTGATCCTCGAAATCTCTCTAAATGAAGCTCGGGCCGAAACAACCGACACCTGTTATCTACTCCTTTAACGGTTTTCATCCCCTCAAATGCCTAGTGCGGATCGAAAGTGCACACTTTTACAAACCGATGTAGCGTAATGTAGCGCTTTGACCGCTGGAAGCATTTTCAGCGGAGCATATTCTTCAATTTTCGGGGTACCCCATCCATGACTTGCACTCCATGGGATTGTTAACATATGATCCGTCATGAACTTCCCAAACCCTAGACTGCCTTCTGGCTTTTTCCTCGGGTTTTTTGTGGCAGTGACACTCAGGTCTGAATACTGTGAGTCACTAAATGGAAGGTCAGAAGGAACTTGCTTTGAAAGAAGAAGTTTTTCTAAGAAAAAGTTTCAGGTTTATTGCAGGTGCGCTTTTGGATGGACGAAATTTAAGCATGGTAATCCGGTCTGGGAGCCTTCCGCGCGAAAACACAAAATAAAACTCAAAAAGGCGCCAGTAGTGGAGTCGGTCAGACGGAGAGGAAATAAGTATAGTATGTTCAGCAGCACTGTATGCGAGTCCGGAGCCAAAAGCCAGTGGGCTCGGCTAGGTATGTTGAATGATCTGGTCAAGTATCTGGGAGGACAGTGGACTGAACGGGGCTTCACCACTTGTAACGACAGACCCTAAAGGGGTCAGTATGTCAGCATGTGGGACCAGTTAGTTATTTATTCATAGGAGGGGTGACTTATACTTTATAGGAAGGGGATTATAAACAGGACGTAATGGATGTATTCAGTGTAATTACTATAAAATTTCCGAGGTAATTATTCATTATTCCTTCATATATAGTATTGCTACGGCAGAAAACAGCAGTAGAGGCCGGCTGATCGTCACAGGGTTGTGTTGCACGACTGAAGAGGTTAAGGAATACGCTTCCGGGTAGGAGGTGGAGACCGCGAAAGGGAGGAATATTAGGGAGCTTCTCCAGATTGGGAAAACCATGGGAGGTAAAAGTGCTTTCTGGTCCACTGTCGCAATTATGAAAGCACTCCCTAAATGAACGTCTTTAGACACGACTTTTTCGTGGATTAGGGCCCAGGTTTGACAACGTTTTTGTGGCCTTACTTTGCAATTTTGCCTCGCATTTTGGCCAGAAGGGTCGAACAAAGCTGTAGTATTCCATTTAAGCGGGCGTAGGCAGACTAATTTTAGTCTTCTCAGATGGTGTTGCCTTTATCTGCTTTCGTTTTGCCGTGCACTCGGCCACGACTTTAATTTTATGTCCTTACAAAGTACTGCCTAATCTGCACCCACCCATGCCGGCCGAATTCGTATCCGTAACACGTTCGTACTTCGTATTCTTTCGCCAAAATTCGGTACACTCTATGGTCGTGTCGCCGACCGCGGTTCATTGGATTCTTATACTGGGTTACTATTGGTGTGAGGCACTAAATGTGTTGCAGAACTTGTGGCAGTTAGCGCCATGCAAAGCTCTAACTTGGTGGACCCGAGCCTTAATTTTTCTCTCCAGGTTATACCTCTAGTACAATAAAACCGGTAGCTTTTTAGTTGAGTCCTCTCCCACCAACAATGACGGTCCGTAGGATGCAAGCGATGATTCCCATGTCAGTCGTCTTTGGGCCATTCCGAGATGCTGGTCCAAAACCTTGGTTTTGGCCTTTGGAACATTTAGGTGGAAACAAAATATTATGACGTCGTAATAACGTTGCGGCCACAAATCACCAATGACGTGGAAGGTGCACTGGATCCTCAGAAAGCCATCGCCACTCAAGAAGATTTGGGGAATTCCAAACTCCATATTTTGGCGCAACAACAAAATCTCTTGAAACTGAAGCTACCGAACTAGGTGCTCAAAGATGATCGCAGTTGTTGCGACATTCACGGCTGTTGTACCGCAATAAACCGTCAACTATGCGAACGCCCCTGAGATTCGGCTAATGAGATTGCCTACACTGATGCGGTCAATTTCATGAGGGCTGCCAGACGCTACACTGGAACAAACAGAGGAAAGCGCTCCCTAGATACATTGGACTAGCGGTTCTCCCGCACTTGAGGAAATCTGCTTAAAGGCCACTTAAATCAGCTCTCGCTGGAAAAATGTCCAGTGTGCTCTAGCAGGAAGCTCTTTCGACTCGAGTTTCACGCTCATGGACCCAGCGACAGCGAAAATTTCTCTCGTTAGTCTGGTTCGTCGCCGTTACTGGATTTTTAGGTTGACTACTACTTCCATCGAGCATTCGAAGTCGCAAGTTGTTATTTCTTCAATGGGGTGCAACTGCGTGATGGCGCCTGTGTTATGTTGCCAATAGAACCAATCGAGCACGTTGCCCCATCAACCCCGTTCGGGGTACGAGAAACCCCCAGAGCATGGTACGAAAGACGGATGACGGCTTGGAGCCTACGAGCAATGAATGGCAGCACAGTCATGACCAATTCTTGTTCGTTTAGCCTTTAACCTTCGGCGCATATTTTGCTAGGTGTTTCTGGTTGCTGGGGTTGACGTTCTCATTGTCTGCAGTACGTTTGGGCAGTACTTCCGACAGCAAACAACACCACCTCTCTGAGAGCTGCAAACGAGTCTCCGTGGCTGGGATGGGCAGCTCTCATCAATTCTGCGCTGTTTAAACCGACGTCGTTACGATATCGGATCAATCTTTACAGCAAAAGCAATCTTCAACTTCCTTATCAGCCTTAATAGGCGCCACATAACATCACATAAAGACGACGTCCTTGCAAATCCAGAGCTCCTCGCCACGAGGAAAATTAATGCTAATTGAGCTTGGTATCGTTAGGTCATGCAACAGCCAATTGGCCCCGGCAGTGCCAATAGTGCCAGGGGTATAATGAAAGCTACGCTCTGGTGGTAGTAATCAGGCATGTAAAACCAAAATCCAAGATAACCGCAACCTTCCACTTAGTCAATACATCGTACCTAACCTAAAGGGTATCCGTGTTTTCAAAAATAGTGCTGGTACTTGCGTAGCCCCGAATTATGGTGGCGTCTGAGGACATTAGAGCAGATGTTATCACGCAGTTTGGTACGTATAACTTACGTATACCGTTTGTCTTTAACAGTGTGGCGCAATCACTCCAGCGATCCCCACCGACACCACCAAAAACTTATCCTTCGTCTACTCAACTGGCCAGCTCGTCTTAGGAGCGGTACGAAGCCAATCCAACTTACTTGTTGAAGCGTTTAGTTTATCATTAACTGGCGTTCAAGTCCTACATTTGCAACTTCGGATAAGCCGGCGGATATCCTACTGATCGAAATGGCTTCCGTCTGCCGAAAGATGAAGTTGGAGAGTTTTGCAAGTTCCATGCTCCCGCTGACTGGGTTGCCATTTGTTGATTTCACGTAATGGTAAGTTTTTATCGCTGTCTTATTTTGGAATGTGTCACACTTGTTTGCTCACAAAAAGAATCGCTCAGACCCCAAACGAATTACGGGGTCAAGCTCTTACTCGGGGGGCGTACCTTTAAAGGAATTAAAGAGGCACATGCTTCGAACACCGTCACGTTTCGACACCATCAGATAGCTAAGTAGCCCAGAAAGTTCCTTTAATGCAGAAGTTGGAGCTGTTTTACACCACTAGGCCACAGGCAGTCGGAAACATCTTGCTTTCTTCTGCAGACGTCCGCTACTACTGAGGATTGGTCACAGCATATTCGCCTGCCCGCCGAAAGCATGCGCAAATGGACCCGGCCAGTTTTTAGCGCCGCTCTGTGTCCAGCATTGGTGGGTCTCTACAACCGAACTTGCATTTGTCCAATGGGTTTAGTAGGCCCCTACACCACCCAACGGCGCGGCCATACTTGTCTATAATCATAAACGTCCGCACTCAATGGCCTGAATCCGTTCCATTGCCAAACGTTTGTGCGGAGACTTTGATCTGAGTCCTCGTCGAACGTCGTGTCTCTGTGAACGGCTGCGCGGTGACTATCACCACCGATAGATTCCGAAGGCGCTCAAATATTAGGACCTTTATTATTTAGGACTGCCACTGGACCTGCACTAAAGCCTTGCATCATAGGGCAAGCGGTATTGTTCAGGGAGCTTGAAGCACCGATGCGAGTGGCCGACGTTGCCCACTAAGCCTATACCGTCCCACAGTTCCCCTAATCACAAGTTATGCTATCAAAGCAAGCCCATCGGTATTCAGGGTTTAACTGGTTTACGGTCGGTTGCAGCGAGCCTAAGGACTAATTTTCTGCTTCTAATTCACGCCCCCACGTCGTCTTTAGGTCCGGCACATTCTAAGCCGGCACAACCGGTTACCCTTTACGCTGGACAACTTTACCTTGTGTGTGATTTCAGTGCTTCAGGCTGACGATTCTCCCTTTTTGGGTGCCACGTTGACTGACCTCGATGATGTACGGATTGATACCGGTGGAAACTATTGGCTGTTGCTTTGTGTCCTCTGTTATATGCAGTTTGTCATGTTTTCTGAAACCTGCCAAGGCTTTACTTTTAGCTGTCACCTTGAGTTGGTCTTTCGGCTGCCGTTTCATCTCACAAATGCCTCGGTAATGTTATTTTTCTACTTTTCTATATAACGGCACTCATTGCCTGTCGCCCTGGGTCCGTTGCTTGCCCCATTGTTTGTTCCCTGTCCCTTTACAGTCGTTCTTGCTTCCAAGCAGACAGCCAAGAAACTAAGACAAACAATCCCACAGCCTTATAGCACCTAGAAATCACGTATGTGCGGGGAACTCGCCTTCGGTCACAGTGTGGTTTAGGTTGGGTGGTCCGGGCGCAGACGGGCTTTTGCGGGCAACTAAATAAGTCATATATTTCGTCACCCTATTTTTACTGCCGCAAGACGCTCAGAAGCAAAGTCCATTTTGTAAGATTTTCCAAGTTTCCGCATTCTCTCACTATCCTCTAAGAGACCCTTACAGGCGGCCAAATTCTTGTCTTCCTTTTGTCACTTGCTTGCTGTCAGGTCATGTCGAAAGCAGTTCCATCTTAGATAGATAGATAGGATAGAACCCACCCACCTTCTGAGGTGGGTTGTGTATCGTACACCTGCCCTCGCTCTTCCCCGATCAATCGTGTCAATATCCGTATTTATTTCATCGTGCATCCGGATAGCGTCCTGAACATTGCATATTTCTGGCACGCTAAACCTTTTCAGTTTATTCCGCCCTCCATGTGCCCACTTCTTCATATTCGGAAATTAAGTGCAATTGTACTTCTAGATAGTATTTTATTCTGTTTCTTGAGGAGACGATACATGCTACGATTGTATCACCGACCGCTACTTATGAAGTTGTAATACTAGGTTGCGATCAGTGTGACATACTTGATGGACCACAAGTCTCCTGGATGTCATTGTCAAATGAAGCAATGAAAGCGCAGTGAATCACGATGCTTTGAACCGATCTATGCTTAGAAAGGCTTTACAAAATTTGTGGACCAATGTAAGTTCCTTCTAATGTGTAATCAACTAATGGGAAAGAGGAGATACTGATGGCAACGCAAACTCTCAAGCCTTGGGGGAAGTGCCCTCAGTTGCTTAGAATAACAGGAAACAATAATTAAATGTGCATTAACTTGACATGTGGTGGCTCCTCGCGGCGATTTTGAAGAGGTTGATTTCGGTCCAGGGGACAAAATCTTCAGTGGCTTTCCGTGGGGACTCAGGATCTCAGCCCCGTATTTTTGAATGATCGGTGGAACTAGAGCTACACAATCAGGTGCACAGACTGCCCGAAAAAATAGAAAAGTTTGTGAAAAATGTTGGCTAAAACAATGACCTTGTGTGAATTCCATTGGAGGCCTAATTAAGATGAAAGTGGCTCATGCTTAGGATAATCAATTACAGATAAAGCCAGAAATTAAACAAATTGTAGATCCCTAAATTTAAAGTGTTTTTAATGATGTGTCAGGAATTCCCACAACTTTTTGCAGAAGAGAGAAGTCAAACACTAACCCGTTACGAATGTAGCCAGCAATAAATGAAGCGGTGTCAGAGAGGAAGAGTGTTAATTTCAGGTGGTATGAACAAAGACGCAACAAGCTATGCCCAGCTGGATGGCTGCTTGGGGTGATAGTCTGCACGACAGCGTTGACGGTCGCGGTTTACGAGAGTTGGTCGCTTCGCCTCGTTCTAATCAATGGCTTGTATTTCCAGAACAAGGGTTTCCTTGGATATTTGTCCGCGGTATCCAGCTCTGATGCAAACTGCTCAGGACGAGAGTTAGAAGCGCTCGACATGGTCACGGTGGCCAGACGATCTTATGTCGTGGAAACTGTGGCCAACCAGAGAGTTTGGTGCATATTTTGCAGTCCTGCTGGATCACGCATGACGCCAGATGTGCTCGTCATAATCGGGTTGCAAGGGAACTCGCAAAACGCCTCCGTCGCCTGGGATACACCGTCTTTGAGGAGTTGAGAGCACCAACTTCGAAAGCCTTCATCAAGCCTGACCTGATCGCCGTTCGAGAGCGCCGAGCGACTGTAATAAACGTCAGCATAGTCTCGGATGGGCGCGGAATGACTGTGTGGAATGAGAAAAAGCAGAAGTATGGTGCTGATGAATTTTCCATCGCCCCTCGCCCTAATCTCAACCCTACGTGCAATTGGTTGTGATGTCGACTTTTTGGTCCACCAGTCGATGGTTATCTCTTATCGGGGGATCTGCTTTCCTCAATCCGCCAAGGCTCTTATTGGACTGAAACTTTCTAAAGTCACAGTCGGCGACTTGTGTTTGCTCGCCATTGTGGGCTCTCTGCGTACGTACGACACTTTTATGCGTGGCACATGGCATTGAGTGTATATTCTTGCCATTGAATCTCACACCAGACTCAGTATGACGGACACTTTGTGCTTGATGTGCGAGTCTTGACTGTGCTAGCGCTTACCGTGCCTTGAAGAGCATTCAACATTGTTTGTCATTGCTTTGGTTGTTAGCCTTTACACGCATGTTTCCATACCAAAATTCTTACGTACTTTGGGATTCATCTTATCTGACTGGAACTGCTGGTGGCATGACTTTGAATGAGACATTTCTCTCTTTTATCTCATATTCTCCTGTAACCCCTTTGCACTCATCCCTTACATTCACTTTTTATGTCTGTGACCAAAATAAACGACAATAGTATGTTGGGTCGTTCTTTGAAGATTATTCGGTGGATGCCTTCCTGCATAAACGGACAGCTCCGGTGGCAGAGACAGAGCAGTGAAGCCTTTTAGCAGACGGGGAAAATCGATTGGCTGAACAAAATTTGAAGTTCCGACTGCGGTTCTTAGAGCGTGACCAAGCCCGTCGTCAGAGTTTAGCACGGCTGTAAAAGCATTGGCGGGAACCTGAACAAAACTTTTTTGAGAAGGGTGAGAAAGCCGTATGAAGTCCTTATTGACGGTGGGTCTTGGTTTTTGCGGCCTTGGATTCTCCACGAATGCAGTTTTGGGTAGGACTGGACGGGTTACCGGCTGAGCGTATGTTCATTATCTTTTATTGCATTTTATTGCAAGGACGTCTAGCTGTAGACTGAGGTAGGATTGAAAGCAACTTCGGTAGTTGTCCTAAGTTGGTGCGACCGAGGTGTTTGAGTTTAGTTCAGCATCCCTCAAACAATATCGAGAAACTCCTTCCTCTTCTAGTGGTGGTGGCAGGTTGGGATGAAATGCTTGCATGCATCCAAGTTACGGAGTGACGTATTGTTCTCCAGGTCGCTTTTGGGCTGTCTAAACAGGGACCGGTGAACCCGTGCGACCATCTTGGTGATGAACGGAGCCGGAGTGGATATAGGAGTGGATCGCAGGTGGTGCATTGGATTCCATGATGGCGCAGCATGGTGGCTCCTATCCAAAGAGAGAAGGATGCTAGCCTCAACAAAACTATTGCATTTATAATAATGATAATGGTTGTTCCAAACTGGTGGGTGGCATAACGAGGCATAATCATACTGTTACAGTCAGAATAAAAGCGTAACCGGCTGGGTTTGTGGGTACAGAAGACTGTGTAGCAGAGGGATACTGTCATAAGCAGTGAACATTATCTGATGTTGACGTGGCCAATACAATTACATTGCGGTACACCTCTGTTTGGCTCCATAGCTCACGCACCATCGTCGTTTAACCATGTTTACACGCTCTGGCCATTTTTGTCCTGTTCCCATTATCCCAATGGTAGCTACCCCCTGATTTGCCTCCGCGACCTGCCTTTCCCAGCAGCCGCTTGCCGTTTGCCTGTTCGAAATGTCTAAGCTGTTTTGCTGGCCTGGCTTTTCCCCGACTGGCTAAAATAGCTGGCAGCTGGAGTACTTTGTAATGCACAAGCCGCAATAGTGGCTGCCTGGTGGCACGCCACCTTGCGGATCTGGCAGCATGCACGAGGGAGAAAAACCTCGTTGGTGGTCGGTACGTCCTGCGGGGAGGGTCGCCCTGTTGCGTTACGCCATGGTGCGTTCGTATATCCGCCGGCCTCTAGTAACACGGGCAATATCAGGTATGGACGACCTGGTTGACTGTTATCCACGCTCAGCAAATTGCACACCCCAGCCCAATGACCTTAAATGTGACGTCCAGTACGAGCTGTCCAAAAACTGAAGTATATCATGCTAATGATGGCACGGCGTTGCCATACCCAGTTTGATAGCACACCCGCAATTGTTCCATTCAAACTCTCGACCGTACCCTCTTGCCCACTCGTTCCAATAAATTCAAATACGAATAGTGCTCCTCATCTGGCCCTAGCTGCCTTCACGCTATGCACATTCCAAACTGCTGAACCTATTGTTTGAATGTAGCCATTTTGTTGGACACTCAGTCTGTGTTCCCCACAAAAAAATCAACTATTTTCTATACAGTTCGCGTTCTGGCTCGTGTGTTGTCACCATCTTACTCTTCCAACGGAACTATTTTGCCCGAGCCCACAACAGCGACACCAGTGAGACTCTGCAGTTTCACTATATACTATGTTTCTGAGATTCCTGTTGCCATTTACCCGCTCTGCTAGTCCCTCCACTTCATCATCCTCACATACGCTTTTTTTAACCCTGGCCATGAGCGCAACAGTCCGAGGCCACGAGGCCTCAGCGGTTGTTTTTGGCTTCAGTTCAGTTTGATCGGCGTTTTTGGCTTGAGTTTAATTTGACCGGCTGGATGACGCCAACTCCGCTGCTTCTCTAGATCTGATGTTCTGATTTCTGATTTTCCGCAGTTTACGCTTCTCTTGTCATGTGTCAGGCAGGAAGCCTCTTGCCTTGCCCTCCCTCGTTTTGTTTTTGCCAGCCACATTCAAATCCTAACAATCTGATCTTTCCCGATGTTCTCTCTAAAAAAGAGCTTCCTGCTCTTGCCGGTTTAGTGGTGACCACGTCTACATTGAATAAAGCTCACCGACTATGACGCTGTCCCTTTTCTTAAAACCTCCTGTACCCACAGTCCCCGCCAGTCACGCATTTATTCTGACTGTGACCTTATGAGTATGCCTGACGGCGTGCCTCCTACGAGTTGGGAATGAACATTATTATTATTGCTTATGTTTGGATGAAATATGAAACTGAAGGAAAATCAGATCGTTAGAATTTGAAGGAGGTGGGCAAAAACAGAATACGGTAGAGCAAGACAAAAGGCATTCTGCCTGACACGCAACAAAAAACTGCATATTTCGGAAAATGAAGAACCAGAACCACAGACCTGGTGGAGCAGCAAAGTCGCGTAAGCAAGATAGTCAATTTGATCTAAAATAAAAAAACACCACTGAACCTCGTAGCCTTGTACTTCTGGGTTCGTGGCTAAGGTCACGAAAATCATACTTAAGGATGACGAAGTAGATGGATTTGCAATGCGGATTAATGGTAGCAGGAATCTCAGAATGATGGTATACAGTGAAAATGTGGAGACTCACTGGTGTCGCTGTTGTGGCGTTGGGCATAACAGCTCCTTGGAAGAATGAGTTGGTGACAGCGCACAAGCCGGACTGCGAACTATACAAAAAATTATTAACTTTGTGGAGAGCGAAGACTAGAAGTCCACCGAAGTTGTTAAATCCAAATGAAAAGTGCAGCAGTTTGAATGAAACCGTTATGGAGGCGGCTGGGGCCAGGTGAAGAGGTTTGTTCTTATTTGCAGTTAATGGAACGAGTGGGCGAAAGGGTACGGTCAAGCATAGGAGGGAAATAATTGCCGATGTGCTCTCAACCTGGGTATGGCAGTGCCACGCTATCATTGGCCTGACATACTTCGGTTTCTGGACAGCCGTGCAACCGATATCATATTCAAGGTCATTGTACTGGGATGTGTTTTCGAAGTGGTAGGCCTTGGCCAACCCAGAATCCTGGAGGGAGAAGGAAGTGGTACTGCCATCCTGGTGATGCAGCTGCGTTCAAGATATTAGGAGAACAATAGCACAAGAGGTCGGAAGTGCGTCCCAGCAAAGGTTGAGCAGTTGAAGTCCTCCAGTACGGATAGGTGGGATTGGATTTGTCTGCCTACTACCTAGAGGAGGCTGGCTATTTAAGCATCGGTTCTATATTCGCCTTAACCAGGCTTGTAGGGTTGTCTATGGTCGTAAGCCGTCCAGTTATCCCACGAAACAAGGTTGCTGAATTCTGGTTGCTGGTAAACACACCGTCACTCGTGCTTATGGCTCCTAGTGAGAATGCAAGTCTGAAAATGTGTAGAATTTGGAATGCAACTGTGGTGAACATGATATTTTCCGTTTTGTCCGAGCCCAAAGTAGGTCTGGCGGCGGGAAAGCTTTCTTCAAAAAATGGCGGCTAAGTTCTGACGCTGTGAAATCAAAACAGTCGGGTAATAAAACAAATGAAGGTTTTATACGTTATATTAAATTTTATATTAAATGTTACACTTCAACATAACCCGTGCTTGAGAAATTCCGTCAGACTGCACTCCTTTTCTGCGGAGCACCCACGTTCATTCACGAACCAGATCACTGCAAACTGCTATTCTCTACAGCTTTTGGTGGACCACAAGAGATGTAAACTAGATGAGGGTACATCGAATTATCGAAATTATATATTATATATTATTATCATTATATATCATATATTTTATATCCTAATTATCTAAATATATTAATCCATTGCTCTGCGCCAGCTCTCTATAACTTACGGATGCAGTGCATTCCGCAACAAACAATACTTTTCGCGCGGTACGTTCGAAATTGGTTTCGTTTTCCCCTCGTGCTAGTTCGTGAAAGAATTCTTTCACTGTTCAAACTATTTACAGAGTTTACACGTGTTATTTGTTGAATTTTCTCACACCAGCATACCATTTACGTAATAACCCCTGTTACTTTGCACCCAGTTCCTACTCTGCATCTAGTCGCACTCATGTCACTAGTCAATGCAGGCTGCTCTCTGCAGTCATCGATGGTCCACAACAGGTTTGGGCGAAATGACTGTCCATCGAACGTGAGACGGGGTATGCAATGCCACACCTGCAAGGCCTGGTGGCACTTTAAATGCACGGGTTTACAGGACGACCAGGTAAGCCAACTGGCTAACTCTCCTGACCCGTTTGTATGCGCCAGCTGCCTCCACATTAAGGTGCAATGCATTCCCAAAATAAGAAGAAAGCCATAAAAAAGCAAGACCAATTCCTCACTACCGAATCACACAGACCAGTGTAAGTGCTCCTCCTTAATCGATGTACTCGCGACGAAACTCGAGCTTCTCTCTAAAGCTCTGACAGACGCAAACACTAAAAATGCAGCGATCTGGACGAAAGTTGACAAGGAACTTTCCTCGCTGAACGAGTACCTTGCACTATCCACCCCTCGTCTGCTGGTTACGATGCGGCAATAAAGACCGCCACGGCGTCTCTAGTGGACAGACGCGTAAGGGAGAGCAGACTGATAATCTGGGGGTCATTCTCTAGAAAAGTCACGCCAACGAAGCAGGCACAATCGCTCCTTGGCAGTGTCCTCTCAAAGCCTGACCACGAATCGCTTCACGCAGACTGGTTACGCCAGAAGGGAAGCAAGCAAACACTTGGGCTTCTCGTTAACCTTTCCTCGCCGTCGGCCGTACAGAAGGTTTTGGGTCGGGCTGTCAGCGTCCAAAAGGCAAATCCAACGATCAGGCGTCTATCTGAGGATCGCCCGCACGGAAGCTAGGCCACAGCAGTTCTAGGGAAGAGATGCGGAAAAAGCTTCCGGATGGCGCCATTTCGGCCGATCCCAAACTTAAGGCCAAACCGATTGTAGTTATAGCCCCTTGTGCTCCTGAAAGCACACCGAGGCAAACGACCGCGACTCCGGACAGCAGTTTCTACTCAACCACCGCGGACCCCTCGAATTCTATAGGCAGTGACGCTCTGGAGGAGGCAAGTCTCACGTGGACGGAGCGCCCAAAGTACGTACAGTTATCAGCACTTCTTTCCGTAACAGACGTCAAAGGTGCAACAGAGAACTCCGCACCCAAGCTACAACCGAGCTGGATTGGGTCAAACGAGCGGAGTCAAGTGGCGAAGCCTACCGGCAAACCAACCACATGCGCTGACGTCGACATCGGGGAATGCTGAGAGAACCGTACATCCACTGAGGCTGTGAAATTGCCAATCTCTAGCTCCACTCCGTCTAAAGTAGCCTCTTTGATTGTGGACACAACTCTTGCCCAGGACCATGACAATCAAAGCCACAAGCCTGACCACGGCGAGCCGAACAGTCCCTCATACACCCAGTTGGCCACGCTGATCGCGGGTGACTCGGATGACCACACAGGCGCGAAAGAAAGGCGACTGCGGCAAAACAAGCCATATACAACTCGCCAAATCAGAAAACTGCTGGCTGGCTTCAAGGTGCAGTCCTCTGAGAAAACCAGCCTCATGGGAGCACCACCAAAAAAACTACCCGGTGCTGCCACCCAGCGCTCAAAGCATCACAGAGACACCTTTCCGACCAAACCGCGCCAAAATGCCCAAGAAGCCAAACAGACGCAAGATCGCCCCTTGAGCAACAGCAAACCTGGCCGTCCAAAAGACGTTAATGAAAGGGCTACAAGTAGCAATGGTCGAAATTTTCGCCCACGGGGAAAAAACTTCGTCCACCGTAATAGGCCCGCGCAAACCGGGCTCCCACAGGGCGAAAAAACCCTGCAAATGAAAAGCAACCCACGAAACCACCAATCGAGGGAGCAGACAGTATGCCTCAGAGGTCCCTTCGGAGCCCTCGACTCAAACCCGACGTACAGCTATTAAGCCTGCTAACCTCCCTGGTTACACAACTCTCGGCTCCTCACCTTCGGCAGCAGAGACAGTGTTGAAATGCTTGTCCACAAACTGTCTTGCCTTCAACAAACTTCTGATATTAAACAGTCAGTTTGTCTTGAACAGCCGTCCATTATCGCACTCACAGAGACCTGGCTCACACCAGATGTCTCTGACGCGGAGATCTCAATAGACGGCTACTCTATTTTTCGAGCTGACTCAAAACGAGGGAGGGCTGGTGGGGTTGCTTTGTACTTACATGCGGCCCTGCCAATCCCGATTGTCCTCTCTGATACCACTCCTGCACCTTTTTGTGATGCACTGTGGCTTCAAGTCCCGCTGCGCGGGTCCGATTCTCTCCTTCTCGGTGTGGTCTACCGTAGCCCCTCGAGTCCTCCGGAAGATGACCACTTCCTCATACGAACCCTTGGGCAACTCTCCTCCAGCTACCACTTCACTCATCCTGCTGGTAGGTGACTTCAACGCTCCAGGCCCCTGGACGGAGCTCCAGTGCGTCGGATCAAGTGGACCTTTGCAGCGGCGCTGACCGAAGTCGTTCAACAGAGCGCTTGGACTCAACATGTCGTTGCACCCACCAGATACCGCGCGGGCCAACAACCGTCCCTCCTGGATCTGGTCATCACCAACGAAAGACATTTCGTTGATCAGGTGATAATTAACGCTCCACTGGGACATAGCGACCACTGTGTGCTGACCTTTGATTTCATCTGCTATTGGGCCAGAAATCCCGAACCCCAAACGTGGATTCGAAACTTCTGCCGTGCAGACTTTTCGGGAATGCGCATCTTTCTTGACCAAGTTAAACTGGGACCAGCCTCAGTGGAAGACTTATATAGGACTATTGTCCAGAAAGTTCACGAGGCTGACGCGATGTTCGTCCCAAAAACCAGCACGCAGTCGGATGAGCCGTAAACTACCCAAAAGGATCCGGCGTCTTCTGGAAAAGAGGTCACAACTATTTTTCAAAAAGTTGACTACAGGTGACACAGAAGATGAGCTGGCATTTCGTAAAATGCGGAACCGCTGTAAATCGGAAATCCGCCAATGGAACATACGAAAACAAGCCACCATTCTGACCTCGCCCGGAAGAACAGAAATGTGCTGTTCAAATACATGAGACATCGCCGAAGAAACAAGCCATCCGCGTTCTCCTTGAGGGACAGGAACGGGGAACCCACGAGTGACCCAATAGTGGTATCTGAGTTCTACAGAGATCACTATGCAGGTCTGTATTCAGTCCCAGCGTCCTCGTCACATCCAACCTTGTCAAGGCGTACCTACGAACGGCCTCTAACCGACTTGGTATTCACGGTGGAGGACATTCGTCAACTCCTGCACAAGATCAACCCATTCTGCGCGTTGGGGCCCGACGAAGTCCACCCAAGGATCCTGAAGGAAACGTCGTATACACTGGCAACTCATTTCCATCTGCTGTTTCGTCAGTCGCTTGACGAAGGCCACCTTCCCTCTGTTTGGAAGGAAGCGATTGTCACGCCAATCTACAAAACTGGTGACCGACTATCGCCTGGCAGCTACAGGCCTATAAGCCTCACTAGCGTGCCATGCAAGGTGATGGAACGCATTCTGAAGCGAGCCATTCTAGATCACCTTACTTCCAACAACTTGATTTCTCCAGCTCAACACGGATTTCTCCCAAACCGTTCCTGCGTGACGAACATGCTCGTATTTATGGACAGCTTAACCCAAGCCAAGGACGAGGGACTCATATCGGATGCCATATTTTTCGACTTTCAAAAGCATTTGATCGAGTCCCACACGTCCCGCTGCTCCACAAACTCGAGTCTTCTTAATTTTACGCCCTGTTCAACTAGGTTTGACCAACAGGTTTTTCACCGTTGATCCAGCAAACACACGGTGGGGACGGGGTAAGAAGATTTTCAAGCTCAGAGCGCACACTAATTAGACAAAATTTTCTCTCAGTTCGGGTAGTTGCTGCGTGAAATAACCTTCCTCAGACGGTTGTCCACGCTCCCTCTAGAACTCGGTTCAAAACACTATTAGACACTTATTTACGCGAGCCCTCGCGCTGGCAAACATACTGCCCCGCGCTGAAAACCTAAAGAGCAGTGCTACACCCTTTTTCACTTGTGATTTTCAGGTGAACGACAGCCGCTGAACGACAAGAACAAAACCGACCCGGGAAACTTGAGCAAAAGCCTCGATCCTGTGTATCAATCCGTGAATCCGTGAAAAATGAAACAAATTCTTTACTCCTGAGTGAGAAAGATCGGTGCAAATGTTTCGTCCTAATCAGGATGCTCAAGAAAAAACGGATACTTCTTTCTAAATGTCTAGAAGACACAAACACGAAGAATCAAGCAACCAACAAAAGCCTGGACGAAGGCCAGCAACGAACTTTACTCCACGACCGAGTATCTAGCACTATCTATTTCTGGCCTGTTGGTTGCGATGTAGGTTATCCAGCTCACTTATTTCCCTGCCGAACGACAAGAGCGCGGTGGTGGAGTCCACGCCCAGTTTACAAGTTCTAAGCTGGATCGCGTCTGCTGTGCAGGGACAGGCAGCAATATCTACCAACAGATCAACCACAAATGTTGACCTCAACGTCGGGGACTGCGGCGAGAACTCCACAATGACGAGAAATGAAATCCCGCAAGTCTCCAGCTCCGCTCCGTCAAAAGCAGCCTCTCCGATTGCGGACACAGCCTTCACTCACGATCCCGATAGCCAAAACCACAAACCCGCAGCCGTGTACCGAATCCGTTCCCATACATCAATCTGGCCATACTGCTCATGGACGTCCCTGGAGTCAAAACAAACACAAAAGAAAGCAGCTGCGGTTGAATGGGCCAAGCAAACCTCACCCCATTGAAAGGCAGTTGGCAAGATGCAAGATGCAGTCCCCTATGAAAACGAGCCTCATGTGATCGCCACCAAAATGAATATTTCTTGGTGCTGCCACCCAACGCTCAGGGTATCACAAAGACACCTTACTGATCAAACGGCACAAAAATGCCCAAGAAAACAAATAGACTTATTTGTCCCATATTCTTGAACAGCAACGTTAGCCGTCCAAAGAGCGGCAGGGAGTGAGTTACAAGTAGCAGCGGTCAAAATTTTCGCCCATGGGTGAAAAACCACGTCCCCCAAGATGAAAGGCCCGTGCAACATGGGCTCCCACGGGGCGAAAAAAACCCTGCAAATGGAAAGCATCTCTCGGAACCACCAAGTCAGGAAGCACACAATCATGCCGCGGAGGTCCCTTCGGAGCCTTGGACAGAAACACGGCGTAGAGCTAACAACTCCGCTAGCCTATATGTTTGAAGACCTCTCGGCTCCCCACCTCCGGAGGAAGCAGAGACAGTGTTAAACTGCCTGTCCGGAAACTGTCTCAGCATTTTCAACAAAGTTTGCGATAGTAAACAGTAATGTCGCCTTAAACAGACGTCCATAATTGCAGAGATCTGGCTCTGGTGTCTCTGACGCGAAGCTCTCGATGGATGTGTACTCTGTTTTTTGGAGCTGAGCCAAAACAAAAGCGGGTTGACGTGGTTGCTTTCTACTTGCATGCGGCCCTGCCCATCCCAGTTGTCCTCTCTGATACAACTCTCCACCTTTTTCCGATGCATCTTGGACTCAAATTGCGCTGCGGACTGCGGCGAGAACTCCACAATGACGAGAAATGAAATCCCGCAAGTCTCCAGCTCCGCTCCGTCAAAAGCAGCCTCTCCGATTGCGGACACAGCCTTCACTCACGATCCCGATAGCCAAAACCACAAACCCGCAGCCGTGTACCGAATCCGTTCCCATACATCAATCTGGCCATACTGCTCATGGACGTCCCTGGAGTCAAAACAAACACAAAAGAAAGCAGCTGCGGTTGAATGGGCCAAGCAAACCTCACCCCATTGAAAGGCAGTTGGCAAGATGCAAGATGCAGTCCCCTATGAAAACGAGCCTCATGTGATCGCCACCAAAATGAATATTTCTTGGTGCTGCCACCCAACGCTCAGGGTATCACAAAGACACCTTACTGATCAAACGGCACAAAAATGCCCAAGAAAACAAATAGACTTATTTGTCCCATATTCTTGAACAGCAACGTTAGCCGTCCAAAGAGCGGCAGGGAGTGAGTTACAAGTAGCAGCGGTCAAAATTTTCGCCCATGGGTGAAAAACCACGTCCCCCAAGATGAAAGGCCCGTGCAACATGGGCTCCCACGGGGCGAAAAAAACCCTGCAAATGGAAAGCATCTCTCGGAACCACCAAGTCAGGAAGCACACAATCATGCCGCGGAGGTCCCTTCGGAGCCTTGGACAGAAACACGGCGTAGAGCTAACAACTCCGCTAGCCTATATGTTTGAAGACCTCTCGGCTCCCCACCTCCGGAGGAAGCAGAGACAGTGTTAAACTGCCTGTCCGGAAACTGTCTCAGCATTTTCAACAAAGTTTGCGATAGTAAACAGTAATGTCGCCTTAAACAGACGTCCATAATTGCAGAGATCTGGCTCTGGTGTCTCTGACGCGAAGCTCTCGATGGATGTGTACTCTGTTTTTTGGAGCTGAGCCAAAACAAAAGCGGGTTGACGTGGTTGCTTTCTACTTGCATGCGGCCCTGCCCATCCCAGTTGTCCTCTCTGATACAACTCTCCACCTTTTTCCGATGCATCTTGGACTCAAATTGCGCTGCGTGGGTCCGATTTACCCCTTCTCGGTGTGGTTTACCGTTGTCCCTCGAGTTCTACGGAAGGTGGCCAATTCCTAATCTAGACGCTTGAGAAACTCTCTTCCAGTTACCAGTTCACTCGCCTCTTCCTGGTAGTTGATTTTAACGCTACAAAGTCCTCCTGGATGTAGCTTTAGCGCGTCAGATCAAGTGGACATTTGCAGCGGCGCTGAGCAAATTCGTTCAACAGGGCGCTTGGACTCAACATGTCACTGCACCCACCAGATACCGCGCAGACCAACTAGCACCCCTAATGGATGTGGTTATCGCCGATAACAGACACCACTTCGATCAGGTGACAATCAACGTTCTACTGGGACATAGTGCCCACCGTTTACTGACCCCTGATTTTGTTTGCTGCTGGGCCAGAAATCTCGAACCCCAAACACGTATCCGAAACTGCTACTGTGCAGACTTCTCAGGAATGCGCAGCTTACTTGAGCAAGTTCAACTGAGACCAGTTTCGGTGGAAGACTTATATAGGACAACTGTCCAGAAAATTCTTGTGGCTATCGCAATGTTTGTTCCAAAAAAAGCACGCAATCGGATGGGCCGCAAGCTACCTAAATAAATTCGGCGTCTTCTGGAAAAAAGGCTCAACTATTTTCAAAAAGTTGGCTACAATAGATACAGAAGCTGAGCCGACCGATTGGGTAGTCATCTTTTCAGAGAGGTTTGGTGAACAATCGGTGGGGATAGTGAGGAAAGGCCATGAGCCATCGCACTGAAAGAGTGTAGACACCATGTGAGAATGAGATGCGTGCGTTAGATGGATGGCGCACCTCCTGAGTCCAACTGGTATGGTCATCCATGTGTCTGAGCAGGAGGACAGAAGTAGGAAACGTAAGTAGACGCCACTAAACACTGCGATTCTACCTTTTGCAGATGGTTCATGTGAGCGAGTGAAGAACAGAGAGGCAGTTTGTGAGGCATGCGTGTGGGTGTGCGCGCCGGAGGATAAAACGAGTTAAAGCGTATTATGAGCGGCTATTAAAACGGTTCATTTGCGCTCAGTAATAATGGACATGAGAGCCAAGGAGAGCGTGAAAAACATGGGGTAGGGCGGACATTGGTAATTAGACGGGTGGCTGTTGATCTTTTCGCCAGCTCAACAATTCACTTGCAGACGTTTCGTCACCATCATCCTTCGTGCGCTGTTGGGTGGGTAGTCTCTATCCTCGTGCCTGCGCTTATGTAGTTTGCAAAGAGATGCTTTGAAAAGTAGCCTGATTGGAGACTGATAATAGCCGCACTTGGGTTCCCACCAGTCCAAATATAATCTGTGTTGCTTTATGGTTTCCATTTCTTGCGTTTGATTGCCACACGAGGTGTTGAAATTGTAAATCTTCATCCTATTTAATGGTTCGCCCCTTCGTGACCTGTATTGCGTCGTGGTCTTTCCTCCTGTTAATTGATTGGTACACTCTATTTTTAGTTTATTGTCCTCATCCTGCCTGGTGTATACCCAGCTCGCGGTTTATATTCATAAGTGCCGTGCCTTAGACACACACCCTAAGTTTTTCTGAAAACGTAGCTTGAAGGAGATAGCCTTTACCTCAAGTTTGTATTATTTGATGGTATATATTCGGGCCCTTAAAATCTGGACATGCTATCGCAGTTTTTTAGAAGTTGTTTAAACGAACTCGGGGTTCGCTGTTGGCGCTTAATTCGTATTTTAATGGCTGCCAACGGCTTCGCGTGCGGTCTCTGTGAGAGCGGTAAGAATTTTCGTGGAAAAGCTGGTTTTGTACCTGTTTTCTTCTGTATTGGATTTGGAAGTGGTCCCCGAACGACTTGAACAATAATTACACCCTCTATGTCAGCATATACTCAAAACCGAGTCACCATTACCTGTATATGAGAGTCTTCCATTGTTGCGGTGGGCGTCACGCTACTCGAATCCAAGGAGTTCGTGACAGATAGGAAGTTTTTTGTTTTTCATGATGGTCAGTACACTCTATATCGAGCGCAAGACAAGGTTTATTCTTCATCGGCATACCGAAACATTAATAGTGCCGTTTGGTTAATTAGTGGGTTTATGGGCAGAACAAGTAGATGGCAGAGTGCTTTCAAGTTTTGGCACAAATTAGGCAAATTGAGGTCTACCTGTGTCTGCAGGTAACGCGCTCATCCAGGAAATACCAGGGATACGGTGAACTACGGGCAAGCCATTGGACTGGATATGGTAGTCGCGGTACCGTCATCGCGATGCCATACTTGTGGTCGTGGACAGCCCCGTACACGATCATCTAGGGTGAGCCGTTTTAGGTTGTTATTGTAGTTAAGATTTGTCCAGGACTTGTGACAAAATAAGACCGGGATGCACCAATGATACTCAGGTCTATCGTGGGCACTCGGTGGTCCATTGCCTTCATTCAATAGAGGCAATAAGACATCTGTGCCTTCAGTGGGGACACAAAATAGAGAAACGCATAAAAGAAAGTCTGCCAGAAAACACTATGATGGGAGTTGGGCTGCGGCCCGAAATAACAGGCAGCCAAAAGTGGTCGCAATTTCTGACTACTGCAGTGAGACGACACTGCCCGGTTTCAAAAGCGATAAACGGGATTCGTGTCCAGGTAATAGGCGTGCGGTCGATGCGAAAGGGGGTTTGCATACGTGGTTATCAGGGATGTGCATTGGCCAAAGTGTGCGCAACTAAGGTAGCCCCTCCATTGCAGAAGGCGGATAATGATTTTCAACATATGGTAGGAATATCTTCGGGGGGGGACGTCATGCATTTGAAGTGAGAGTTGTCAGCCGTACAGTCTTTCTCATCGTCGCGGACAGGAGGGAGGACATGGTATGGAAAGATATAGAGAGCTCTCCAAATGCCATCGTACATAAACAGTGTTTGCCAGAGTTGCCAACGCCCTCCATTCCTATCTAATTTCATGATCGGTGAGATAATGAGACGAAAGCTGAAATGCCTTCCGAACGCTGTTTTTCTGACGAAAACCTTATCGATCCGGACTATGCAGACATCGCTGTCATTTTCGCAGAGGAAGAGAAGGCGTAGAGGCATTGAGATGAACCGTCAGGCATGATCATACTATCACGGTCTGCTCCTAGTGGCGCGTAATCGAACGAGTGTGCTTTATATGATATCGCCCAAGATGTGTACGGGTTGAATTTAGCTATACATTTTTCCTTTCGGGAACCCTATCGAGTAAATGCGGCTTTCTGAAACTGGGAACTGGTATGACCACACATTACGTTTGTACCGATGCAACCAATAAATAGAAACATGATTTGTTAAAGGTGGTTGTGTATTTTTTAGGCATGGGTTTCGCAGACGGACGACATGTATAGATATAAAGGACCGTCGTTGGTCGTTTCATTAGTCTATTATGTATAGCTGGGGCATTATAAACATTTACGATCATTTATACAGGCCTGGCAGTTACTATTATTAGCCACAGTGGGCGACATCGAGTACGGTTATGAGCATGATGGGCCGTCGTTGGCCATTGTGTTAGACTACTGGGCATAGGTGAGGCGTCATACTCGGCGTCGCAATAGATACAGGCCTAGCAATTACGATAAGTAGTTAAGGTAGGCGATATCGACTACAATTCCGGGTATGACGGATTTACGTTGGTTGTTAGATTAGGATACCACGCATAGCTGAGGCCTCATTTTTATCGGGCCGCATAGATACTGGCCTGGTGTTTACTATAGACAGCAGATGTAAGCGACAGCCCGCACAGTTTTGGGTATGACGGACCTTCGTTGGCCGTTAGATTAAGATGGCATAGTCTAGACCAAATAATCGGCGTCGCATAAAGGCACTGACCTAGCAGTTACAAATAGAATTCAAGGTAGGTAACATCGCGTGCAGTAAAGATAACGACCTCCGTCTTTCACCGTTAGATTAGTTTTGTGTGCATAGTTGAGGCCTCTTATTCATCGGTTCGCATAAATACTGGCCTGGTGTTTATCTCAACTAGCAGAGATAAGCGACCACGCGTAAAGTTATGAGTATGACAGAGTAGGTTGGATCAGGTTACCGCGCATAATCAACATCGCACGTAAACACGAGCCTAGCAGGTACGATAAGTAGCCAAGTTAGACGACATCGAGTACAGCTATGAGTACGACCGGCCGTTAGATTAGGCTATCAGGCAAAGTTGTGGCCTTATTTTTACCGGCCCGCATAGATACTGGCCCGATGTTTACCATAGGTAGAAAAGACAAGCGGCATCACATACAGTTATGAGTATGAAGAACGGTCGTTGGCAATTGGGTTAGATACATGTAGCCTCATGGTCAGCGTCGCACATAGACGCGGGCCTAGCAGTTACCATAAGTAGTCGAGATGAGTGACAACATGTAGCTACGAGCTATGAGTATGAAGGGCGGTAGTTGACCATTGGTTTAGATTACCGTGCACATGTGTAGCCTCATAATCAGCTTTGCACATAGATACGGACCTAGCAGTTACGATAGGTAGTCGAGGTTGGTGGCACCAGCTACCGTTATCGGGATGACCGCTTTATGATTTATTCCACATACGGAGAGTCATATTCCTAATAGGAATAATACCATTGTGTTAGTATTTTACCTCAGTTACATTCTAACGCTGTATTGTCCACAGGCTAGTTATGCTTAACTGGGAAAGGGAAGCCACAAAGATGACCCTCACATCTCCACAGCACAACCCATTCTGTTTTCTGACAATGTTTTACCCACTGGAAGCTGAGCCCCATAAGAAAAAGTGTTGTGACGAAGTTCGCTGAACAAAATCGTCTCATTTGTTAAACTTGAGGAGTGTAAAGCAAAGAAAAGTCAGTGACGGAATTTTCCTGGATGGAATTTGCATTGGATATTCTCTAGATTTTATTTCATTCTTAAAGAACACAGGAGAACGCCCAAATAGGCTAAAGTGCAACTTCGTGTTTCATCTCACGTAAACCGGTAACAAAATGCGAGTCGGTGATGGTCCGTGACCTTGAAAATTTGCCTATTTAAACAAAATGCCATAAGCGAGATACCAGCGGAGGGTGCAATTGGATTAGAATAACTCCCCGTGGAAATCACAACTTCGAAACCCCCGTAGTTTCGGCGAAAATAACGTGGGTGTGCATCTGGTGAGTGGCTTCATGAGCATGGCTGGTTGATTCACCCGTCTTCTGTCCGTAGGGCTCCCATTATTTTCGGCTGATTTGAATGAGGAATTCCGTGATCCTTGATGGGAGCTGCAATTTCCAATGCAGTTAATCTGCCGTTTTAACCGGGGTCACTTTTTGCTTCATTTCTATTGTTTTTTCTTTAACTCCTTTTTTGGTTCAAGGTTTCATGGTTCTGGATTTCCTTTATCCTCAGATGGACAGGATTGATCTCAGTGTGTCTGCTTATCGCTCCATCAATGGAGGACAAAGCTTCCATGAATTCGCGTTCTTTTTGTCTTGCTTGTCTTAGTTTCAGTCGAATTTGTGTCCTTCCTGAACTTCACGTATAGAGGTGAGTAAGAATTGGTCGTGTCTCCTAGTAGCAAGCTTACGTTCACTGACTGATTGACAATTTCCTCCTTGTTCGTCCAATATAGTGTTTTTCATGATCCTTGCATTTAATTTTGCAGATCATATTTGTTTTCTCCATTGCTTTAAGGTTTCCCGTTGGTCCCGATAAAGCTTTCCGAAGCGTGCCACTTTTATATCATGCTGTCACAATATTTTTGTGGCCATCTCCGAAATGTTCCCGATGTATGGTGGTGTACTTATTTTGCTTGTGTTCTGGATTGTCGGACTAGTTGAGTTGCTCTTCCTTAGAGATCTCCAGACGGAATTTCCTGTGTAATTGTATAAGCGTCTCTCATCGTTTGCCTTGGATTCCACTGTGTTGCGATGTATTTCAATTTGCTCGAACAGTGTTTGAATGTAGTTTTTTGTGACAGTTTAGATGGTTGCTGTGGTAGTTCAGAATTTGATCTTTATGCGTAGACTTTCTGTAAACTCCCGTTTGCATTTGTCCATTTGGTGAACCTGTCTAAAACAGCCAGCTTGTTGTTACTTTCCTCTTTTATCAGGAATTGGTAGTGGCGAAGACCCTGGTTATCAATCTGATTCTTCGTTGCAGCTCGCTTTTTGAGGGCGACGAAATTATCGTCTAAATAACCTGTCCATAATTTGGGATTGATATTTGGAAGTACAAACCTACAGTTTGTGCACCGTGATCTCGGAGATGAATCCTGACATCGGGGAACCCACTGTGATGCTGAGAGTCTACTCAGGTCAACAATGGCTTGCATAACGTAGGGCTTGCCCGTTTGTGCCAACAAGCATGCGGTTGGTGTATGCGTTGAACAGGGCATATGTTGTGCTAGGCTTAATACATTCTGAAATGTGCACTAAATGATATCCAGGCTACATTTTTTTAGAGAACACAATGAAAGGGCTGTGACATCGTAGTGATTTATCTGTCGGGTGTATGTATTTTGCTCGGTTCAGCGACACGCACACAGTACACAAGTTTTTATCCAAATTAAACAGTTTCCTGCTCTATTGCAACCCGGGGTAAAAATTTCCAGCTACTCACTTAACCGAGTAGTTTGTTGGGTAGCGTAAAATGCGACAAAGCGTGTTCATCTGACACATCATCGTTGGGCAAGCCAATCACTGTTCTTCTCTTCAGGTATGATAATTCAAGTGCATGCACCAGTAGAATAGGTGATAGCACGCTCTCCTCTCATCCCATGTACTTGGAATCCAACTCCCTGCGCTCTAATAAGAGCAAAACTGGAGCCTGCCCAAACAAGAGTGATATGAAAGTAAATTCCTCAGTCGTTTAGTTAATCTTGTTGGGTGGATCTGGAGAGAATGAGATCGAGAGCAGCCTACACACTCTTAGCTACGCTAGACGTGGTAAAGCATCTAATAAAATAGGGCAATATATCTTCTTGAAGGAAACTATTCGACGGCCCAAAACTGAAACATATGGGAGGCCTCTGTACAGCACATCCAGCTGGAGAATATCTCAAACGAGAGCTTCAGCCGGGATTCAGTTGAGTTTCCCGTTAAGATCAAGCTGGTGTGAGTAACCTGGGACATGAAGAAACATTTCAGTAGTACAGATGAAACTTTGTTTACAGCTCATAAACGAGCGGTTATGCAACTTTCAACTGAGAGAAGTCATCAGCCCGGATGGGTTTCACCACCACCATCATCACAGTCTTCAACATCAGTTGGTGTGGGGCATGACTCAGCAGATGGGCACTCCTCAAGAACTTGATTTTTTCTCTCGCGCACCGCCTACGAAAGTTCTTCCATGGAGGGAACAACCCTGCATAAGCAACGTATGATCGAAGAGAAGGATAGTCGTCTTGCAATGTTGCCATGCTTTTGGGTAGCAGAAAACGCCTCTGACTGCAGATACATGCAGATCATGGTGTTCTGCCAGGATGAGTATGCCCACGTATGGTATACAACACCGGAGAACAGAGATCACGAGAGGTTTGTTTAAGAAGCTCAGTGTTAAAATGATCTGACAAGCGGGGTACGAAAATCTCATAGGACTGCAGTCCAGAAATGTTGAGCTGAAAGTTCTACTTTAGCACGCCATTCTGCACGTAACTACCGGCGTTGGAAATAGTTCGTTTTGAGAAATGGGAGAACCAGAAATAGTTTTCCTCATGCATTTCTTGTTCTGTGGAAAGCACATCCAGTTGGAACTCCATCTTTAATCAGCACATTATGTTTTCGCATTTCTAGATCAATTGAATTAGTGTGTGGAGCCGAAGAGCGACAGGGAGTTGACCAAACGCGGCAGCCATGCCAAAGCTGAGTTAAACACTAACTGGCTATTCCATAAAACGGTACTCCCCATATGTGGGCAAATCGCTACGTTACTGTAATTCCTGACGTGGTGTCTTCCGTTTGCTCCACTCCTTGGACTCTGATTTTCGCTCTTCTTGCTTACTTGTCCTACTGCCAGTGCGACGGCCTTTGCACTGAGCACAGAAAGCTTGCGTTTATATGTTGCGAAATGAAATCTGTCACATGATCACCCTTACATTAATTTGACGAGTAATTTTCCATTGCGTACGACACGATAATGGAAACATACGTGTCTGTGGTTCGACGCCATGATTGATACAACTATCCATTTTGGATGCATCCTCAATAGACCGGAAAACCAGTGAAACTGAATTCTCAAGAAGAGTTGTAAGTGTTTTATTTCAGTCTCCCTGTTCAGGTTTGGGCAACCTGGCAGCATCCCAGCCCACGTGCTTTCTTCAGGGTGGCATGACAGTTAGGCTACAGTGCCACAGATGAACGATTTGTTTAGATATTTATATTTCAACCTCCCTCTAGAGTTCCTAATTTTCCACAATAAATTTCAGTTCAACTCACTCTTTTATTGGTAACAATCACTCTCTTTCCACTTTTCCATTCCTAACACGATTTTCTTTGAAGTTAGGATCCTTGGTCTACATCTCATAGTGAGTGTTACAAATCTCGGTGGTTTGACGGAACTACCTTAGCAGTGTCTTCCGGCAGGGTTTTGGTATCCTTTGATTCTATTCAAGCATCTGAACACGTCCCAGAGGTATAACGATCCTCATCATTGACCCCTTCACGAAGTTTTACTTAAAGTTCTGGCACGACTATTTGAGCATATATCTTACACGAATGATCATTTCTTAAAATGGGGACGTCTACGATTCGGTTATCATTCATTACAAGCTGCTGTTAATAGGATAATGACCCAAACTCGATTGAACATCCTGCGACGATTTTAAAACTTCACTGCCACGTCTTTCTAGAGCACATACAGATACCTGCAGTAGTAAGCATACTTCCATAACACCGCTATCAACTTCCCCGGTCAAGTTCAATTTATCGTCATCTCCTTCAAAAAACAACAATACCGTAACACTTGCTTGAGTGCTGAAAGTTAGTAGGAGGTAATTACAACGTTTTTGAACGAGTGACTGACTGCACAAAACACCAAAGGTTTCGGCAGGAACAAAAAAGTATCCATTGGTCTACGCTGGTCAGTTGAGTCAAGTTGCCCATTCCGTGTCGTTGCTGTTAGTGCAGTGATCGAGAAGTCAGTTTTCGGCGACATATTCACTCTACTGAAGAAAAGCGGTATCTGAATAACAGTGAAAACCACTTAACGAACGGAAAGTACATGTGATACACTCAGAGAGGGCAGTGTACTTCAAGCCACAAAGGCTTTCCACAGAAAATTCGTCACTCGAGTAAACAGTCGACGAGTTCCGTTGTGAGCTGGGTGCAGGTTAACCATATTGAAGATCAGCTACTCGTAAGTGATAGCATTCAAACTCTCATTGGAAGAGTGGAGGGTTCAGCTTCTCTTCAGTACTCATGAGATGCTCAATGCTAGTCAGTACCAACGAATATCAACTACACCTCAGTAAAGGAATCCCTGTCTGAGTGATGACGTAACTGACAGAATTATCACCATCATCAACAGAACAACACCAACGTACAACACTGATACACTGCTGCACAATTTAATTCAATTAACACAATTTAATTCAAAGGCTAATTGCAAAGAACAGAAAAAAAGTAGATGGGACTTGGCGCTAGCCTACCATAATCATTCCGAGGTACCTACGCATCCAGACATTCTGGAAAGAAACTGACAACAAGGAGGCTGTTGAAATCGATTAGTAGCCATACCTCGCAGCGTCTCCAAACATGTACAGTAGAGATCAGGCGGACCCCATCCCGGAAGATGAAGAGCAGCGAGAGCACCCAGACTTTTTGTAATGGATTTCACTTCCCTCTACCAGTAAATTGGAGACGGAAAACAGAAGTCTGTTCCACAAGCGACGATTCGTCATGCGCCATACATGGCATGACCACCGCAGCTTTTTCGGTGCTGGACACGTTCCTCGACTGAAGAACTTGTCGTGCAACCGTACGCCAGTTTCTAATTATCTGATCGGCACTAGCCTACACGAAATACGCTTCTGAGACAACGGTTGTCGAAGACTTGAAGACGTCTTAGTTATGCTGCTCTCAGAGGCCACGACTCACAGCCATAGAACATAATAGTTCGTACTGTAGCCTGACGTACACATGACCCTTGAAACTCAGGAATATATCGCTTTGCCGTCATACGTGTCTATCACTAGCAAACTTGACCCGAGCTTTAGAGATTCGTGCATTTAGCTCATCTGTCCCACTACAATCAGAACCAAATCAACTTCCGAGATAGGTAAACCGTTCCCTAACTTCAGTTACCTCTCCTTGGATTGTAAGTCGAATGTTAATGTGACTGTATGTCCAGGAGCATGGGCTTACACTTTGCTGGATGACTTTGATCGCTTCATCCAAAAACACCTGCACCATCTCCTCTTCAAAAACGAGAACAATGTCGCCGGTATATTTGAGGTCAACAAGGTTTTTATCAACAGTTGTTCGAAAACCAGGGTTTTGAATATTTTCCAGCGCTCGTCTCATTATCTCGTCCATCGGGAAATTAAATGGGAATGCAGATATTGAACATCCACGACGGACACCACTTTGCGTACGGAAGCCTTTGGACAGTTGGGCGTATACTCACACTTTGAGAATACAAAGAAATGAGGTTAATGAACTTCCAAAAAATTCCTTGCTGAGTGCGCGTGTTCAGAAGAACAGTCAGATGAAGTGAGTCAGATGCGTCGTTGAAATCCGGGAATACCAAAACTGTGTGTGTGGTTTATTTGTATGCTGTTCCAGCACCCGACGGAATGCGAAGGCCACAAAGGCACACAAGCCGTCACATCGAGTGGGATCCAGTCTCTTCGTGACGGAATGACTAAAAAACTGAATACCTTAAAAAGACGGAGGTTTATTACAGAGGAAGTTGTTCACTTTAGGATACCCGATCTATCGTACTGTTCATATGCAAACTTTTCATGGTGATCCGGGTCTTTGTACAATGCGATATAGTCCAACTCCAAACTGAACGGGCCGTCTACACCATCCATCAGGGTGAAATTAATCACCCGAACGTTGTTTTGTGGTAGCCTGAACTGACTGAGTCGGACTGTACCTTTGCTGAGGATGAAAAACTTTGACAGTGGGATCTTCGCTACCTGCCAGTAAGGACCTCCACGAGTGTACAGGACGAAATGATGAGTCTCAAGCCACTGAGAGTCCCAGGTGGGACGAATAAGGATGTTGATTCGATAACTTCGTCCATCTCCACGGTATCTGTTGAAGCGCATGAGGAGGAAAAAAGTTTGTGATTGTGGGGGGGGGAAGGGGTAGACACACAAAAAAACTACTGACATCCGTCGGGGAAATGAATAATAATGGTCGAGGCAGGAAGCAGCTATTGATCTACATACCTTGTTTGGATGTAACGTTGAGTAATTACATGACATGTCTCTGCATGGACACGAAAACAAGACAACATCCAGAATAGTTAATGATGGAAGGAGAAGACATTCAAACTGGAGATAACCTCAACGATTGGGGTCAGATTTACCTCATTCGCAACTGGAACTCGTTCCAGTCGCCGGGCGTTTTAGCTACACCGCTATAATTTTGTGATTTGCTGTGTCGACATACAACACTCGTTACGAAATGAAAAAAAGAATTTATAGGTACCCACCAGCTGGGAAAGACAATGTTGGACAACTTTAACCCAGTCGTTTCCACTTATAGAACTTAAACTGAGTAGTTCGATCCCGGTCGTTGAGGAGTGCCCGACAATCACACACGTGAGGTGCTTTTGAAATAAAGTTCCGTTAGGACGACGGAAGCGCCATATAATAAAGTTTGCTTACTTTCTCGTTGTTAAGGAGTACCCAAACTGATGACCCCTGAACATATCACTCTGATCAGTCAGAATCAAATGCCCATAAATCAAAAGAAGCAAATCGTGTATCCATGACGGTAGTAACCGGCACAATGGAATACGAGGACAAACGTTTTGACATGGAATATGGTGAGGATGACATTATGAATGAAGGGGGCTTTGCTGTCCGACTATGACTGATGAAGTCACTCCAGATAGTTTACCATGCAGCTAATGGCTGTCTGCTAGTCACTGAGACTTCAGGGGACACTAGGTTCTATAAGGTAGAGTATGAAACCAGAGAACAGAAAAGTGCTATTTATGGTGTTTCACGGCATACGCGTGGAGAGAAGCGAACTGTCACTAATATGGGAGGATAACTAAGGCAAAACTCAACAAGTGAAACCTAACAAATGTCAAGTGGAAGGAAAACGATCGAACAGGTTACTTTGGCTTCAGTTTGCATACTATCCTTCATAAAACTCACTGACGACTTTTGTCTATGAAGAAGGACCATCCTACGATGCCTAGGACAAGTTCCTGATTTTACAGACAACGTAATGTTCCACACTTAGTACTTCTCACTGGTACTGGTCTTTCGGTAATAGAATCGGTGGAACGTTTCATACGATTTGT
Organism: Clonorchis sinensis; assembly: GCA_003604175.2. Taxonomy (NCBI): domain Eukaryota; kingdom Metazoa; phylum Platyhelminthes; class Trematoda; order Opisthorchiida; family Opisthorchiidae; genus Clonorchis; species Clonorchis sinensis. The sequence continues at coordinate 190,857,364 of CM030369.1, read as the reverse complement.
TATGTGTGGATCCCCAAAAAGTAACCCTTGTAGGATGCAAAGCAGGCCATCTTTAGGTCCAAGTTATTTACCTTGAAAACCCACAATCCTCCCAAATTCAAAGAACGATAGATTGCTTAGATTGATCGCATGCTAACAGTCCAGAAATCAACCAAGCATGCATTTTACTGCATTTGGATGTATTCTACTGGCTCCTCTTGGCAGACTCAAATAATTTGAGGTTTCGCTTATGTCCATTTCTATGCGTACTAGGTCACCGGCATTCCTACTCGTTCTACCGACAGCATACAACAACAAGGACGCCGATTGGTGCGTATAGGCTTTGGCACATACGCAGTCCCGCTGCACGCGACTGTTAGCATTCATTACGTCTGCAATAATCGCAACCCTGCGATGGCTGTTTATTCACAAAAAATTGTCGCCACGTGTTCTACAGCGTTAAACCAAGCCTAGATATTATCAGAGAAAGAGCGAAATGGACTTCCAAAGTATAAAAAGTCAGAATCCGCGAACTCACTGGCCTACAGCTCGACAGCGAATAGGCATCAGAACGGAGAAGAAAACAGAAACATGTTAGATACTGGAGTAACATGGAGGGACCTTCGTTTAAGACTCTCGTTCACTAAGCGAAAGCCAATCAGCCAGGAGATGAATAACTTGTGGTGTGAGTTCCATATGGTGCAAATCTTTGTTCATAAGACGAAAATTTCAGCGACCAAAACGAGGCAGCATGCGTAGTGTTGGTTTTTCACTCGGAAACACTTCATTTCCTATCCAAACGGATCTTTCGTGCCAGTACACATAGTTTTACTCTTGATTTTCCCCAAAAACCAAAGTAAGTGAGTGAGTATAACATAAGGTAGCGATTACACCAGACTGGTTAATATTGACGACCACCTATAAAAAGTTTTCTAAATTGATGTTTAACACAATCTTTTTCGAGATCAAATACAAACAAGTGAAACATAACATACAAAATGAAACAGATGAGTAATCGTCTTATTCACGGCGGATGGGTAGCAGCCACTGGTGAGGATGTTTGCTAATCTTCTATTCAGAGGGTTAGTCAACTTGATGTGGGCGGAGTGGGAAACGTAAAGAATGAAGAGCGACCAGCATAATAGTTGATACAGAGGATCCTTACTCGGGTTGGAAGAAAGCACTGACCGGAAGGACCTGTTAGTAAGCCCTTTGAGAGGTAGCTAAGTAGCTTGAAAGGCTTTTTAGGAAGAAATTAACAGGGAACGTAATCTGTGGTAAGGCTGATCTATGAATGTGGCTAACTACTCAATGTATTGGCGGCGATCACCAGTTGCCGAGATTACTTTGAACCGTGGAATCAAGTAGTTCATTTAATGTACCTTCTTAAATATTCTTCTTGCTCATTTCTGACAAAATAGCGTATAGATTTTTGGTTATTCCCCGTGAGAGAGGGGCATTTCTCAGATGGGAATATGCTTAAGTCCCCGCTGACGTCTGTTTGACAAGACCAGCATGGCACTTGTGGGGCAAACTGTGATTATGATGATGGAAGGGTAAATAAAGTATAAGTGGGAATCTATGAGGTCAACACACTGATACGAAATGCACGTTTGTAGTTCGGGAAGAGACAAAGTTGCGGAGAACCCTGCGGGGACCCTTCAAATGACTAAGTTCGTTTATGAGTTGGTTACAAGATTCTTCAGGATTTGTAGAATTCCCCTTCTCACCGCTATCGTTTGAACAAATCTCGGCGTAACCACTTAGTTTTGGACGAAAAGCATGATCATTTCTAGAACACTAGCAAGCCGGGTAAAAGGAAGTCGTGCTCCGAATGTGTCACGTAGAGAAAAAAGAGGTCACTGTAGCATTTAATTTGTTACGACCATCTGTGCGAACACAGTGAAGTAGCCCTGAAGAGGAGCTAAAAATAGGTGAAGAAAGGATTCATTGGTTCCCATTAGTCTATTTGCGAATGAGTTTACTATTCTGCCAAGCGAAGGTACAAATGTGGACAAATGAAGCACAAAGTGTCATATACATCAATTCCATTGGGTGGATGAGAGTTGGGTGACCAAAAGATGAGTTCATTTGATTTTCCTTCTTCAGCTGAAAACGGCAGACGAAACAATATCCAAGCGCATAAAGACTCAGTTAATTGGGGACAGACGCGGGCAGGGAGAAATAAACACAAGCGAGTGCCGGCAATAAATCCAAAGGAGTTAAGCAGCCATGTGTTGCGATACGGTTGTCTGGTGACCGGCAGGGGGGATAGGCCTGCTACTCGACAAATTCATGGTTCCATTCATGAATTGGCTGCTTGGATGGCTGGAGCCATTTTGGCATATGCATCATTTGTCGAACACGCCCTATCCGTTGGATCTACATAAGTGAGCAGTAGTTACAGTAGTAGTTAAACGAAGGGACTGTACCTTACGGCGGTGACCTCCACCTCCATAACCTATTGAGTTGAGAAACTCTGGGACTGCGCGTAAACTATTCGCGCTGACCCACGCAACGATCCCAAAGAGGCATCCGGTGAAGGAAACAGTCACCGATAACAAAGGCTCGCTTATCAGTGGAAAAGAAGAGCGCTTGAATCGTTGGGCTGAACACTTTCGAGACCAATTCAGCTGGCCATCTGCAATTGCTCAGCCAGATTCCCAACCAGCAACGTGGCCCTGGACAGTGAACTTGGAACCCTCGACGGCTTCGCAGATAAGCGAATGCCTTTTGTCCTCCAAGTGTCACCGAGCTGCTAGTCCTGACGAACTCTCACCCGCTGTGTTTGCTGTGAAGTTGAAATCCTCAATCTGTGTCCATCTAAGTTATACGTCTCTACTTGAGAGACCGTCCCAACTAACTGGGGTGAGTCGATAATGCTGGTTATCCTCAAAAAGGGTATTTGTAGTGAGGGTGGCAGTCACGGGAGAATTAACTTTGCGTCACTTATTATACGTCGTCTCGCGAATGCGCGTGAAAAGGTGACCCGAGAACAGCAACTAGGATTCCGGAGTGGAAGGGACTGTGTGGATCACATCTTCACACTGCATTGTGTGTTGGAGCACCGTATGTGTACAGGTACCCTACAATCTTGGTGTTCCTGGACTTCAAGAGTGCGTTCGCTTGTGTCGACCGGTTGATGCTTTTCAACACGCTTGCGCAACAGAATACGTTCCAGAAGTTAGTCAATATCAAGTGCGTACCATGTGTGCACTTACCGTACTTGTTTCACGTACTTTTTGTATTTACGTATCCACATGAGAGTGTATGGGTTTCTCCAAGCAGTGGTGTCCGACAAGGTTGACCACTATCATTTTTTTATAACCCTTTATTACTGATTAGAAAACAAGGGGGAACACTGGAAAATGTGGAAAACGCCGGTGCTCAGATCTCCCGAGCAAGAACCTCATCGATCTGGAATATGCGGACGAAATCGTTCTCATTTTTCAAAAAGAGAAGTGAGCGCAAAAATTACTTGAAAAGCTGACCAAAGTCATCCAGTCCTTGGACATGTGCTTCGCGCTCAAAAAGTGCAAAGTCACGCTGTAGGACGCAGAGTCAGTGAACATGCCTATGAGAAACCAAGGGGTGACACCGAAGGTTCCGGAGCAATAAATGTATCTTGGAAGTTGCGTTAGCTCTGACGGTACTGTGAATGACAAGGTAAACGCACGAATCTGGAAGGACAGAACTGCGTCCGCCAATTCGCGCCGTTTGTGGTCTCAAAAAGGTGTTTCATTGAGTCTCGAATGACTCGTGTATCAAAGTACTGTATGGGTTGTATTGTTGTACGGCTGCCAGAATTGTCCACTTAGAGCGAAGGATCTGAGAGATCTGAAGGTCGTTCGCCACTGATGTCTCAGTACTGTAGCTGGAATCGGCGAACTTGTAATGAGGTGATCAGGAGACGAGTTTCTGGTAAAGCAGAGGGCACTTCCCTCAAAGAATATATCTAGCAATGCAAGTTAAGTTGGTTGGTCCATGTGTTATGCATGTCGAGATGAGCCCTGTTTTCTGTGTTTAATTCGAAGTGACAGAAGCCAAGAGTTAGACAAGGGTTGGCGGGAATGAAAGATGTTAAGGTTTGGGTGCCATTGCTGCTGTTCGCCTTTCAGGAAACGGTTCACGTGACTTTTCCTGGGCTTGGCTGGAAACATTGGACGATAAGGCAGCTAACTGGTGTCAACGGCACACATGCTGCCAGTTTCTATCCAGAGTGTCTGTCTGAGTGCTGGATGTGTAGGCACCTCTGATGTTTGTGAAAGGCTAGCCATAGATCACCCCTCCTTCTCCATTTCTTTTCCCTCTCGACTGTAAAGATTTATTCAGCTAAAATGATATGGTTGTACGTCAGTGAAGCACCAGTGTTCGCGTCTGATGCTGCCACCATTGATTACGATGATGATAGCGAGGTTGCAAGCAGTGGAGATAAATGCCAGCTTCTTGAGTGGTGTTGTTGGAAGCGAAGTAGCTGAACTAACGGTGGGAATGCCAGCTGCGTTAACGGTGCTCCTCGTGATCGGTGTAAACTGCTTCTTGACTGTTTGTAGTATTGTACTCACTCGCCAGCCACACGCAACAATCTTCTTGTTTGGAAAGTATCCATATCCGGGTGCCCAGACTGTAGATCGGGAACACCAAATCATCGGAAGGGCACGTGGAAGGGACAGTCCTACGCCGCTAAAGCATACACAAAAAATGGGTCCAGTGACAACTGTAACGCGGAATTGATCGATCGGCAAGCATATTCTCGTGGTCGGCCAGCGTTGGGTAGTACATAGAGGGTCATTTACTGCCACCCTTCGCTGGATGGTCAAGTATTCAAACTACTGGCCGGGAGCTCGCTGGTTCCAGGCTCCCTGGAGCTTCGTGAGATGCGTACTGCTGATGAATCTCAATAAGGATAAAACAGCTGTATAGTGCTTCTCGGATTTTCAACATGGATTGGCTTCATTTAGAGGACGAAATCTCCGTTAAAATTCCCAAATTCCAACACAACAAACAACCAACAACCATCTATTGTGTTGACCAAAAGAGGAGCTCACCATTTCCCAAGGACGGTAAGAGAAAATATGTGGCCAATTTAATTTACCTGTCGGAGACATTCGGTGAGAAATAGATGCGTCGAAGGAGACGATGAAGTTTGTAGGTTCAGGAAAAACCTACATTGATATATTTCTGGGAAGAAGCGTTCTATTCCGCCCGATTGAGGAATTTCGGAGAACGTCCACTTTGGTGTACTACGGACTCTCTCCAAGATTATCGGTGTTGTACCACCAGTTAGCGAGATTAAGCCGGCGAGACAGTCAAATGAAATGTTATGTGTTGGTCAAAGACGTGTGGACTACTGATCCACTAAGTGATGAGTGAACAATGCCGCGCAAAGAACCGACACCTTAGCTTAGACTGAACATTACGTACACTAGCGCACACAGGGAATTCAAAACAATCCTCCACGCGATAGAGAGGACGCCGGTTTGGTGTAGATCTTTCAGTGAGCACTTAGGGTAACTATAATGCGAAGTAATGCATAGGACGTGGGAGAACAAATGTCGTCGTGATAAGTGTATATTGATGGAGTTACTCAACAATAAGACGTGTATTATAGATGCACGCATTTCAATCATACTTGTCAGCCGTATAGAACCATACAACTTATAAGACGGATAAAATGTTCGCACTCATCCAAATCAGTTGAAAGATGTGCGGTTAGAAAGCTTAGCCAATGGTGATCCAGAGTAAGTCGATCACTAGAGTCAACATATTTCGGAAATACGAATCGGGTTGCTTCTGCTACAGTTAGCTTTACAGAGTTCATGTCACGCGCCAGAATTATGAACGGATCGGTGTATGTGGCATGTGTTCACTTGATGTGTTACAAAATGTCTTGTATTCGCTATTCAATGCTCCAGGCAGAAGTGATGAATCAGAAGCATCTTATGAGACGTTATCTCCGGTATGACCTTGTCTACTCGTGCTGCTACTGATTTCTAAGATGAAAAGGTTAGGCAGAATGTCAAACCTAGCGGAATACACAGTCTTCGAAACTGCGCCAGGGAGATAGAGGGAGTGACTCTGCCGATTAACGGTTACTAATAAATCTTCCTCCAACAGTGACAAATTGCAGAGGCAGGGTGGTTCGTTCGGTCGTTTACACTGTTGGCTTGTGAGTGTTCACCTCGTCGACCATCTGGGACGTTCGACATAAGAATTCAATAATTTACCTCAGTATAACCTTTAGCTGGTTCACCAGCTGTTTCACATTCGGCAGACAGTCAGTTTTAGCATACAGACAGTTATCAACCTGTCGCCCATAGTGCACTACCGTGTTGGAAATTATAATAGAACTTTTGTCCCAACGAGGCCGTTTCATCGTTTAAGCCTGCAACGAATGAGCACTGGCCAGCCAGGTCAAATTGGTTACGTATGCTGTACGGTGTGCGAAGCGCTATTGAGGACATCCGCTTTTTATTTTATCCTCTCTAGATCAGCTAAAAACGTTCGAATTTTCAACGCATACTGCACAAGGTAGCTATCCGCCGAATTCGTAAACACTTTGGATGAGGTATGCAAAAAACTTGCAAAACAGCATGATGCGTACTGAACTGTTGTGAAACGTTATAGAGACCAGTACAAACGAGGTGAGCAAGTGGTTGGAGCGCGAATTTACTGACCGGAAGGTCCGTGGTTCGAACCCGACCTCTGCCTGTCGACTTCCCCTGTTTGGGCTTGGGCAACCTGGCAGTATCCCAGCCCTCGTGCTTCCCTCGGGTGGCATGGCAGCTAGGCACCGGAAGGGTGTTACCGCTGAACGATTATTTTTTATTAGGTGAGCAAATCAGAACATTTCCGGATGTGGCATTCCTTATTATACATCACTACTTCTCACAAAGCTATCGTCGAATCCCCCAAGCTATGTCACTGTTTCGTGTTCAGGTGGCTGTTGCTCTGTTCGCCGAGCTTGGCAATTGGTTTGCAAACGTTTCTTCACCAATCAAGGACACAGCATCAGTGTGCGGTTAGGTGGGTGGACCTAAACAGCAGCAACCGTACCTGAGCTAGCAATATTTCTGTAGATTTCCGGGGGTTGTCATCACACCCCATATGTTTATGAATGGGCTTACGACATCACCTGGGTGTTAAACAGTCTGTCCACCAAAATGTCAATCCGGAATTACGATTAACATACCGGTCTGTTTTCTCTCCCAGTTGCTCTTCAGAGAAAGTGGAAATCCTTAAGCATCCCGACACAGGAATCGATTACGGTTTCTTCAGACTGGTTTAGCCACATGATATTTATTTACAGCAGAAATGGAAATCTAAAACACGAAGGACTCTCAATAGGAACTTTGACCACTGTAAATTTGCATTCTTTGTCCGTTCCGTACCAGCTGCAGACCACGGCATATGGACTGTTCGAATAGCACTTTTGACCATCGACGTATATCGGTTTCCTTCATAAAACACTGCGGGCTGAATAGACTTGGCGCTCCACCTACATCGTGGTCAACCAAGAGGGCTTCTTCATATTGATGTACTTCAAAAGCGGATTTCGGAGCACTAGATGGACAAGCCTAACCTCCCCATTCAAACTACTCTAAGTACGATACTGCCCCTAAAAGTGGAGCACGCTTAAAACCGGTTAGAACCCCGCCCCTCTTGGAAGCGCACCCTCTCCTTAGTTGCACAAGATTTTGATCCAGTAATTGTCTTAACTGATGTGAACTGAAGAAATATGTGGCTTTATTGAGTTACTTGCAAACAAACACAGCGATAGTCATAGTTGGATGACAAATGGACCTGTCGTTTTTCGCAGGGGAAATATACAGCCCTCCAGTGGAAACTACCGTTGTACTCAGTGTAGGTCCGATATAACTTCTGGCGTCGGCTCACCTTCACAGTGCCGTCCTATTTTTGTTCTTCATTCTTTCAATACGTCCGGCGCCATCACGCAAGAATTTATTAACAAATAAAACCTGAAAATACCGTTACAGGAATAGTTATCAAGATGCACATTTGTTGGAAGAAGACTGAGGAGTTTCGTGTTACTATTGCCCTTCTGTAAAACTGCATTTGCATTTATTGTGCCGCCATTGGAAAAGCCACCATTGGTGAAACATGCTTGTGATGTTGGCTGTGACATGCTTCCTCAGTGCGACATGGTAATCCTCGTACAACAAGGGGGAAGTAATACTGACGATAAATTTTAAACGATTCTGTACAGTTAGAGACGTAATTCACTGTGTGCCTCAAATGACATCTATAGGCCAGTTTCAAGAACTGGGTGATTGTCCCATTAAACGGTTGTCGTTTGGATATGCTATTGGGGAGGAAGCGAAATGGTTCAAATGGTTAGAGCGCGAATTTACTGACCAGAAGGTCCGTGCTTCGAATCCGACCTCTGCCTCTCGACCTCCCCAGGCTTGGGCAACCTGGCAGTATCCCAGCTCTCGTGCCTCCTTCGGGTGGCATGGCATTTAAGCACCGGAAAGGTATTACAGATGAACGATGATGCTTTTGGGGAGCAACAACCCTTGTTTGACCTGACACAAGCCGATTTGAAAATGACGCACAGAGTTAGTGACAGAAACAACAATTTTTCTCTTATTTGCCCACAGCATTGCTTAGTTTACGAAGCCAAGCCATTCATGCACTTCTGTCTGCTCCGTACTGGACGTCAACTAAGCTCATGTTGAGATTTTGAAACACCTCGTTTTTATGGCTTTCTCCACCACCAAGTGCGATCAATTTTCTCCCGTGACGTTGCATACCATCATTGTCGCGCACTGACATTTACGTTTGCGTGTTCATGCAAAGATACGCAAAATACTACACAAGTACATGAATACACATATGCAAATTTACGAACGAGACTCCTCGTGAGGACAATTTTGCAAAAAGCGTACGCGCTTTGTCAAAGCTGCAAACACGTTCTGTTCCGCGGCTTTTACACAATTTCGACGAGTATGCCATCCTTTCAGCTAAAGTTTCACCCGAAACCCTGGCGATTTCCGCAGTCAGACTGTCAGAACCAACGCATGAACACTCTTGAATTTATGCAGCAATGCTGTACTTGTTTTCTTAATTTAAGCAGCACGTCACAATGTCTCGATTGCAATGCGGAATCTGTGACAGCATGTTTTCTTCGGGGTGTCATCAAAGACCACTCACAAACCCCAAATTTGGTCTCCTCAAATGCAGCCTATCCGGGATTTTGGTTCTTCCCGAGTTCCGCTGTTGGAGTGTTCTTTTTGCCCTTGATAACGTTACGTACATGGATTTTACTGAATTCAAAGCGGGTGGCAATGGAGCCATTTGTTTGCCTTTTTATTTCTCCTCGATCGTTACTAAATTTTGAATTAAAGGAAGAAGTCGCTCTGGTTCACTTGCACAAACAAATCGTGGAAGTAACTGTTTCACGACAGTGTACTTAAGAAACGTTGAGCAGACACAGGCGAACGGAACTAGCGCTGATAAGTGGTCCCCACCAGAGAAGAATCCCCCTGATAGATCAATGGTGAAGCGGTGTTCAGATTCAACGGAATGAAAGTGGAATTTTGAAAACTAACCGTACGTTCATGTTGCTTTTTATCAGAAGTGGGTGGGTGCCTAGTAAATATAAACAGAGCGAGCAGACCGCCCTTCAATTGAGTGACTAAATGACTGTGCTCTCTTTTCCGAGGTACTCCCCGTTTGGGGACCCTCTTGTGGAAGATGACGGCGCTGTACATATTATATGCTTATTACGAATCTCAGTAACTTCCTCTTTTCACTGACATACGGAGTTTGCGGTGACGCATCCAGATGCATCTAGTTATGATGAGAGTTCACGTGCTAGTTCTTCACTGGCTCAAATGAACTATTATGCTGTCCACACGGAGAGAGTAACTCACCAATAAATGCTAGTTACGATTGGCAATTGTAGTTACGACCCTGAAGCATCACTGATTGTATCCATGAGGTACACACACACATCAAATGCTGCTTAGAGACAGTTAGCGGTTTGATCAGTGGTTTTTCGTGCCCTTTCAAGTTAGAATAGCTTGAAAATCCAATAGAAGCTGCCTTGATTGATGCAGACATAAAATATGGATGAGTGGGTACGGAGGAAATCAACTGACATGCGAGTCTTAACAGCACTTTGTGCACTGCAGAGGGGTAGTTCTGACCGAGCAGTACTCATTTTGCTTAGCAGCACAATAGATGAACTAGCTGATTTCAGTTCATCAGCACGATGGTTGGGTAGTTACGAGGCGATAGGGGAATGACGTGATCAATGCTGGGCTGGGGATGGGAAGATGAAAGCGGTCAGGAAACCCTTGAGACAAGCTGATGCGAATACACAGTTTTCCAGTCACGATAAAACACAGATAAGCCAGATGAAAAATACGTTACATGAAAAATCAAAACCGATGCATTCTGTGTGTGATCGTTGGTAGCGTGTTCCTAACCCAGACAAGGTTAATATGGTCGCGAGCGTCCATGGCTAGACAAGAAGATAGCTCGCTTCCCTTACAACGATCATTGTCACGTGAACGTTGAATCCTCAACAGAATCGAATAAAAAACAGTGGTTTTTCCTCAAAAGCAAGTTGGGAATGATGAAAGGAGGGAGGTAAAAGCAACTTTTGAGTGAGGTAGAAACGTGAAATGAGCAGAGCTGTAAACCCAGACAGCAGCTGAAATGCGAATTAATCTTTCGCATTAAATTTGGTTTCTACAGAGCTTAGAAGGAAAAAATATTAGAGGACGGTTGCGGGGTTTTTAGAATTTGCACCCGCCTGAACAAACTTGACAATTCATGTGTCTGCGCTGGCAGCCAACCATCCCACCTGATTATGGTAAAACTCGTCGATAAGGGAGATCATTTGCCGAGGGATTGTGAGTGTATCGATGATTTTTGACCTAGTATATTAAGTTCCAGATTAGGGGATTGAAAACGGATGATGGAAACAATGTTTGTGGTGTAATACCCATGAAGCAGCGAGTAAAATGGCAAAAGAGATACAGGGATGGTGCGAAGCCCTCAATAATGGAGGGAGAATGTGCGCCCTGGAGAAGCAGAGGCTACTGAATAAGATAACGACTGCATACACATGAAAATTATAGTTGTAGTACTTTGGGGGAACAGCCTTACAGGGTTAGAATTAGCATTATAGAGGGGATTGCTTACATCGACCTACAGCTGGACTGTGTTCAATTACTCGTTGTACAAGCCATAAGGCTACAGAGTGGTATAGAGAGGTGAGCTCTGAACTGCAGTAGCTAATTTGGTGGTGCGAGTAAGTATGATGGGTTCTCAACAGGAAGCCGAGCGATTCTCAGTAGCAAAACCATCATCCACTTAAACGTCGTTATCTAGTAAATTTGTTACAAAAGTGGCTATTTGAGGTTTCGGGCTAGAAAACGCGATATATTCCGGCCGTATTTGGAGATCGTTATCCCGACTGTGAATGCGCCACTGAGAGGTTAACTGGGCTCATCTTGTACTCTTTTTTAGGCGAGGGAGAAAACGTAGTTTATGAATCATACCATAGGGTACTTAAGCATCCTCAGTGACTTGATTGATTTTGTTTTTCGGGCTTCAAAGCATAAGTTGGGCCGAAAAAACGGTAGAGAGAAACTGACTTTCACTAACACGGAAAGCACCATAGAATCTCCGGACACCTAACGACGTGTATGTGTGGAACAGGTCCGTTCTCGGACGCTTTGTCCAATACCAAAGCTCACTAACGGTTTTGTCTTAGTCACGTAACGGAAATAAGTCAAGATGGTAATTGACGTAATGAAACCTGTGTGGTAAAGCCTCGACTCTGAGCATGTACTTAGAAGTTTGGTATGACGGCCTGTGGTAAGTTTGTGGAGGCGGGTGGTCCGGTTGGAAGTCATTTCAAAATACGCAACGAGTTGAGTAAATTACTAAAGTTAACTTGGAAGCCGTTGTAAGCAACAGCGTTTTCCAGGTTTTATTATTTGCGATTGGAGATGAGTTCACCTGATGGCGGAACTGAAGAACCTGAGGATGGCCCTAAAACGAGCAAAGGTGAATATGAAACTAGACAGTCGGTGTTGAATGAGGCTATCAAGAACGACGACAGCACCTTTTGCGCAATATGAATGCTGTCAAAACTATATCTTCATGTACAAAAGAGATGCACAGTCTGTCGCAATGAGCCTGCAATAAGTTAACAAACAAGTGACAGTGATAGATCAGTAAATTACGATAAGTTTATTCAAAGCCGTGGGATAGGATACAACAATTCTGGACTGCTAACGATAAGTAAGAAAAATTCCCTTAGAAGAGGCGCTCAATCAAGGAGAGTTAGTTAATCCCATTCTGTAGGCTGACCACATACAATATCCACTAGTAGGAACCGTTTGCCAGAGGCCGTAAAAGTAGCTGCCTACCAGGCATGACTGAAAGAGCGAACCTCTGGGAAGTTCAAAAGCCTTATCTCTTGAAGGGTCCTCCTACCTGAAACGAGAATGCCACTTTTAAGAAGAGGCATGAAATGCAGGTGAATGAAAAGCGTTCAGCTGTAGCACCCTTCAGGTGCCCAACTGGCATGTCACCCAAAGGAGGCCTAAGTCTAGACAGGGGAAGTCGAGAGGCAGAGATTGGGTTCAAAGCACGGACCTTCCGGTCAGTAAATTCGCGCTCTAACCACTGAGCCATCTCGTCAGGTGAATGAGTACACTTTCGACCCAATTTAACAGGCCACCATAAGACCCGGGTTGAAATGCGTTCCGGACTCCGAGGCAGGAATTCACAGTTTACTTTGGAGAAACAGGATGAACAGACATCCGTAGCATGCTCAGGAAACTGACCTGATAACCAAATGACTGTAGGAGAAAAATGCGTACGGCATGAGAAATCCGAACATCGTGCTTTCAGGACAAGATAAGCTGGCAAATCCTGCCCGTACAATATCCCCGCGATCCGGCACACGAGTCGAAAGGAAGCCCCGAAAAAGACCATATCCTCGAAAATTCTGATCCGTTGCGGAGGATACCAAAGCATCTGAGGCTGCTTGCTTACTACCAGGAAGTGGGCCACGTTTGGGGCTGGGAGGATGAAACGAGGGAGGAAATCGGTATGCGTGGATCTATGTACGGGATACAGTGAATATTTTGCGTAGTTAATTTGGAATAAAGACTGAAGGATGCTGCACAATCTCCTAACTGACAGTCGATCAAATGGAGGACAATGACTCCATTTGTGGAATTATAGCCTGGCTGTATACTAACGTACTATGCTTTTAAACAGAACATTTGAGATGGACACTACTTGTGGGCTGTCTATCCCACATATAGTCCACTGACAGTCAGTTTCAAGGGGGCATTACCAACCAATGAATCTGTTCTAACGGTGAATTGAAGACGAAAAACAACAATAGAACTACGCAACAACCACAAAAGTTCAAATGAGAAGTGAGGAACTCTTGCAAACACTGGTTTTGTTTTGCACATTAGAAATGACCATTTTTGGCGAAGTGTGTATAGTGCTTCAACCAAGTTGCACTCTTCTGAAGAGATTAACTTGCCTCTTTATCCTCAACAGCAGCCCTTCATGGGAGAATCGTCTTGTGTGAAGTAACTGCCCTTTACGCAGGGACAGGCAAGACCGGCTACTGTAACCATCGTACACGTAGATGGGGCCGGAAGACTTTTCAGATTGGCACGACGCAGCAGCCAGCCAGAGTTAGTCATGCAACTCTGGACAAAGTACAGGACCGTCGCCAAGACGATGCAGTTCAGTAGCATTGGAACGAAAGTTAACGCTTATAAGAGGCATTCGGAGCGTTTCAGAGATTGAAACAAACTAACGAGGAAGGTATATCCGATAAAAAAGACCAGTTAAGCAAACCGCGAAAACACAGAAATACCTACTATGTTGGAGGATATGTGTATGCGAAAGGATGATTAGCATTTTTCACGCCAGATGATTCACCAAGCATTGGTGCAAAAGTGCCGTCTACACCTAACGGAACAGCACATCCGGGGGCAGATCGAGGTGAGCGTACAAACTCGGCCCAGGAATAGCCAACACCCAATTGCTGGTCGGTGGTTACGCGCCACTGTGTGAATTCCGCGTCAGTGAGAAACGGGAATCGGACAAAATAACGGGTCAAATTGGGAACGGGAGGCTGAAGGTGTAGATGAAGAGAACACAGACGGTGATGACGAAATAAAAACTGTGGTCGATGGGAAATTCTTATATGATCTGACAATAAATTGTGGTTATACTGAGCTTACAAATAGAAACAATGGAAATCGTGTCTTCCAAGATCTTTAAAAAGTTTCCCGAACCTATAAGATGTTACGTGATATTAAAAAAACAGTATGAAAACGGCAAAATCATTTGCGTGTTCGATGCATAGATTGTAGGCCCAAATTTCATTGATGCGGGGTAAACAATAGAAATAAAATAATCGTTCAGCTGCGACATCTTTTTCGTAGCATGCCACCAGAAGGAGGCACGAGGGTTCGGATTCCTCGGTCGTCCACGCCTACATAGGAGCATTCAAGATGCCAGAGTTGGGTTCGAACCATAAATCATCTAGCCACTAAGTTCATGCCTTAATCACTGAGCTACCTCTGGGTCACGGAAAATGGAAGCTTGAGTAATCCCGTATTGGACAAGTGATTCAGAAGCCGTAATGTAGAGGTAATGTAAACTTCAAGGGGCGCACAAACCTGAGGACGCTACTGAACAGATAACCACAGGAGGAACGCGGTTCCGTGTCCAGTTGGTAGCAGAGCGGTATAGCGGATATGTTGCAACATGCTAGTTCTCCAAGAAAAACCTTCAAAAGAAAGGACGGTCAACAGCGTCACTCGTGTCAGTCTAACTTTAGCGTACCGTCTCCTGAAAACATACTAGTTCTTATAATGGAGGTTATTCTTGTAGATGGAAACATTATATCGAATGATATCATGTGTACTTGAACACACTGTACCAAAAAGAAGTAAGTTTTCGTAAACCTAGAAGAGCTGCTAAGTCTACTCGGAGAGAATGAATGGGGGGATTCGATAAGCATTTTCAAAGGAGCAGTGGCACAGATTTTAAGGGGAAAATGCTTGGTAATTAGACAATGCGAGCAAGTGTGATTCAGAATGTAAAGATCCTTTAATCTAGTCATATGCAAGGGCGGATAATACATGTTCCAGATCACTACGGACCCAAAAACGCATGGAGTGCGAAGCAGGTCAAACTCTCAAACTGGTTTATTTGGACTAAGAAAGAGGATGCGCATTCACCATGCGGCTTATCACCAAAATCGTCAGTAGCAAGTGTGGATGAAGAGAATTAGGTTGAATCCTTTTATGTGCCCGACTGAATGGAGTCAATTGTACAGGTGAAGGATTTGTGTGAGAAATGAGGGTCGTAACTGCGTGCACAGTCCGTTGTGAGAACTGTCTGGTTGTGCTGGATGACCGGGAACGCATTTGGTCTCTTTTTTGATGAAACCAATAGTCAATGGATAACCATTCAAAAACAGATTGCTTCAAGCAGAGGCTTGGGTGTAATGTGACTCTACATATGAACACTGTCATGCTTGTCACTTTTGCGGTTCGAATTACAGTGAAGGTGAAGCAATAGTCAATTATAAAACCAACATAAACTACTTTGAGGTGGATAAGCCATTAGCTTCTAGGTCAGTTCGATGGCCTATTCAGATTACCCACTTGAATGAACTGAGTGTCAAAAACACTGTCCCAGTGACATCACGGGATCCAGTAAAGCAAATCATGTGAGTGCAGACATTCGGCGAACTAACAACAGGATCATGTTTTTGGGAGGCAAACGTGGGATCATAAAACATAAGGCTCCCATTTGGGTTTTGGCTGATACGTGACCGTTCAGGAATGCACTTCTGTGATATCGACCACTTCCAGGATTGGCAACAATTTGTCACAGTCCTGTAACTTCACATGGCATACTACAAACAATGTCCAATTCTTTAAGAGTGAGGGAAAAGTCGCAGCTTATTTACTGTGTAATCGAACGGATTCATTGAAAAGTCCTAACGTGGAATGACGAAACGCGGTGAGAGGGGGTGGAGGGAAGAAGCCTGTTGGCAGACAGACATAGGACATGGACACACCAGGTGCCCACATACCTAACGCTCGGTCGGAATTTAGGAACAGGAACTAGCAGTACGAACGCCAGTGATATTAGTTTGCCACGATATATTGCGACATCTTCCCATTCTGGAAGAGAGTGTCACACGAATACCCCACATGCCATGCAATTTCAATCATGCGGTGCTCCTAAGTCAGGCTTCATCCGACCTTTGGTTTAACTTAGCAAAGCAAATAATCTTGGCGGACGATGACTACTGAGCACAAGACTTAAACTGACGTCAGTGCGCATTCGACGGTGCTGGTCCACAACAACGAAGGTTCTGAAATGTCGTCGGTAAAAGATCTGGAGGCGTTTCAGATCCTTCTACACCGTACAACAACAAATCTTGCACTGTTGTCCAATGCATGCGATCCTTGCGATCAAATTGTATACGGTTTGGAAGCTGTAATTAGATGCGAATCTATTCTTTGAGACGTGTTCACAGATTTTGTTCGTCACAATCTCACTAGAGCTATTATATGTGCCAAAGACTCCAGGGGCACGCTTGAGGACTGTACGCTCTAGAGCATGATCGCATTCCTTGTGAATGCAAACAACTTGTCAAAGATAGGGCCCTATGGGGCTTTTCGGATATCGGCACATCTAGGATCTGCAAGCTGAAGTCCCAGGACATGAAAATTAACCTAA
Source organism: Clonorchis sinensis (assembly GCA_003604175.2). Taxonomy (NCBI): domain Eukaryota; kingdom Metazoa; phylum Platyhelminthes; class Trematoda; order Opisthorchiida; family Opisthorchiidae; genus Clonorchis; species Clonorchis sinensis. The sequence goes on along the minus strand of CM030369.1, from coordinate 190,840,606 downwards.
TTAGGGAAATACACTTTTAATCAGGACGTTATAAGAATTTGATTAAGAGATGGGCCAGAAATGCTTGTTGCAGAGCAGCCATAGGCTTTCCATCATCCTATGGCATGTAGTTATTTCATCAGAACAACTCCCCTTCGTTGGTGTGCTCTTTTGGTAGTCTTAAGCAGGGTGTTGCGTCCCCGGAAATCGATCAAAAAGGATTCGCTTAATTTCAGGAAAGTCCACGCTTATTAACGCAAAACACGGGTCTTCAGTAGATTACAAACAGTATCGCATGCCTCTGTTTGCATACTTTACTGAATGTACCTATATGTTCGCTATCCACCATCTGGTCAGCCCGGTGGCATTTGGGGTTGGTCGATCTTTGCGTGCAGTATTGACTGAGACAGAGCATTGATAATTAGATAATGGGAACCCAGGTTTCCCTTCAGTGAGAAGCCCAGTTGATTCATTAAAGGAGGGCATTCCATTAGCAGAGAGCGTCGTTAGCTTGAAGAGCATTGAACTCACTTCAGTTTCTGTGTGGCTCGATAACTCTACAGGAGGGCCAGTGGAGTGTGCGAGTATACCTGATGCCTATAATTTAGGATGTCAATGAATATGCTGGTCAGTTGTTGAGACCCATATCGGATCTACCTTGTCGAGCAAAATAGTCGCCTAACAGGCTGGAACAATGGATATATCTAGAATTTTGATCATGGGACACTGGAGTTAGTTGGGAGCAGAAAGTCCGATTTTTGTTGTGAATGTTGGTGAGATAAGTGGAGCACAAAATACCAAAAAAAAACCTACCAATATATCTAAATGTGAGTCAACTAAGAAGATCAGTTAGACAACATGCAAAGGGAGGGCCGCGTTATCGGCTCAATTCTAATTTGAATGGGGAAAACGAAGAAATATTACATAGGAGATGAAATAAACAACTGAGTGCTCACATCAAAGCCTTCTTTGTTTCGTATTAGTCGCCGCCGGAGGTCAGCCAACTCTTCTCTCCATGGCCGTAATCGATGCCACCATCGCAGCAGCATCTCAATCCCACTTGGTAGGTTTCCCCCGTCGAGGCCAGGTTGGCCGATTTGGGACCTGTCCAAAGATTGGCGTTTCGCATAATTTCTCCGTGGATTAACTTGCACTAGAGTTATACACCTTAGGTGGCCCGCAAATCGACCAATCCCAATGCATGTTGACCCAACGCGACACAATGTTCGAGGGAGGAACTGAAACGGAAAGCAGGGTATACTATAGCCAGTGAAGGCAAAGTAAATCAGTAGTCCAGTATGCTACCGAGGGGACTGTTAGTAGCTTAGGCTGTAAGGACAGCCATCGAACATCAAGCTAGTCTCGGACATTCTTAGCTACGTGGCTTTATACTCCTGTTGACGTATGAGTTTTTCTCCGTGTTTTTGGGACTAGACATTTGGTCACTTCAGTGCATTAGTTCTGGCCTTTTTTTAACCTCGTGTTATCGTAATGATTTGCGTCGCTAATTTATGGACACATCAAAGACTGTTTTCTTCAAATGCTTCCAACTCTTCTTGGGTTTGTTACTGGCCGAGAGAGTCCCTCTCATATTCTGGCGCTTTGTACAGTCAGTCTTCAGTCGTTAGGCACTTCGGTTTGGTCAGGTTATTATCTGCGGAAATGAGTAATGCCATCCTTCGCACTGCATTGAAACATTTTCACGAGAACTGCTAACTGTGGCGCAAGTCCTGTATAGTGACTTCTAAAGGCAGCCTAATTTTCCATCGAATTGGATGGGCGAAAGCGGATGTCAGGCGCTTAAGTCCAATTGGCAGTCGACTGTCCTTCCATTCAAATCGGCTAACCTCTGGTTTTCAGTCAACAGCGGCCAGATTATGGAGCAGGGGGGGGGGAGAGAATACCTTCGGAATCCTATGGCCACGATAGCGATGCAGCTCAACTACCCCCCAGCATGTTCTTTGCTCCTTTACAGGTCACACGCGGTCGGGCGAGGGTGATAGTGGGTGTCACTCTTACCATCTATTTTCTCGTGAAGCTCCATTGTCATTCATGAAATCGATCCATCCTCCCGTAGGTGTTAGCCGCAGAAAAACAATACAGTACTACCCTTGAATCCTAGATCCATGATACGGGAAAAGTAGTGCTGTCGCTCATTGTTTTATGTAGCTACTGTATAATACGTTGCTTATTAGTTCTGCACGTACTGCTGAACCGACCGACGAGAATCAACCGCCCCGATGAGAGATAAAACTGTCCCTGGAGGTTCCTCTGACTAGTGAAGGGATATGGCTAGCGCACATACAACTGCGGAATGGCAAGGCGGACGTAGATGACATGCTTGCAGTAAAAATGTTCAAGTACGGTAGTTCGACTGTGAGAAATACACTTCTACAAATGAGCTGGCAAGAAGAGGAAGTTCTGCCAAAATTCAAGGACGCTCGTGTCGTGTAACCCTACAAAGGAAAAGGAGATAAGGCTTCACCTGACAATTATACAGCCACCAGTCTGCGAAGCGCACAGGCGAGCTCCTAGCAAGAGTGCTGCTCAAGCGCCTGACAGTTGTAGTAGCAAGGTGGCTTCCGAGCTGATATTATTTGCTACACAATAGCTTCGAAAATCCCGCCCGAAAACGCCAGCCACTCCAAGATCACTTCAAACTTCCCCAAGGTCTTCGACTCTGATAACCGAGGAGTTCTGTGGACATTCTTGACATTCAGCTGTCGGCCAAAATGAGTCAACTTCATCAGAAGCCTACATGACGGAATGCGGCCGAAGGTGCAAACGAATGGAACAACTCCCACGGGCATAAAATAGAGTTACATTCTTACCCCAGCTCGATATTAAATCTAACGGCCATCAGAGATGCGGCCTCAGCGAACGACGATGCTAGCGTACAGCATGAGTATCGGCTTGATGGACGCCTATTCATAATTAAAAATTTTGGCACGAGGTGTCTGGTCTCCCAGACTAAGGCCCGTGTACTGGTGGTAGATCAGATGGCCGTTGGTCTGCTCGACCAGCTTGCCAATTAGCATGCAAATGTTTTGTCCTCAGTCAAGGAGACATCGCCAGTGCGCACTCGAATGCGCAACTGCTGCAATAGTCTTAGTTCAGGACAAACAAAAATTGTGGTTTGGGCACGAGTCCTCCGGCATTCAATACACAATGCCATTCCTACTGGGACAACTTTCTGTGGAGCAAATCATGACGGGGTTTCGGACGTTATCTGTGGTGAATCAAAAGCGTCGCTCTGCGGCAGAAGAAAATCTTTTTTTTTGGTTACGCTCTATCCTACGGATTCTTGATAACAGTCGTCAGTTCGGGATCGCAATACCTAATTTGACCATCTACAGGCCATACAATATCGACGTTCGGGGTTTGATGATCCGGCACGTGAAAAATGAAGTTGAACCGAAAAAATTGGAATAGATCTGATCTACTTCTGTGAAATGTAAGCTGATTACGAAAGAGAAGTAGCTGAAACATGGATTTGGTCCTATGAGTGCCATCTGCTATCGCTGGCAGTTGCCTTTCGGTCTTTTGTTCTAGTCAAGCAGAATGTAGCTGGAATACGAGCAAGAAAACATGTGCTTGATGACGGATTCGGAAGAGTTCAGTAATTGGCGTAAACGTGGATACTGAAACGCGGTAATCCCGTCAGGAGATTAACTCAGAAAAAGAAAGTAAGTGGAGAGCTAATTTTGATGAATGGGAAAGCCATCGCGGACTCTTCAAGAGAATATCCCGATGCGCTGGAAGGCACCTCTATTGGAAATAAAGACTGCACTGAGAAGATAGAACTATCCACGGCTCAACCGGGTGATTCTTTAGTGAAAACAGAGCTTACTACTAAGAAAGGACGTTCGGCTATCGGTGCTATATGCTCTACACTAAATCATGAGTGTACGCTTTGCGATCGACGCCTATCTGGTCACCTTTCATTCCCACGTTGCCGGCAGAATAACAAAAGGAGGGCTGTAAAAGCATCCGACATGTTTCGGGAATACACTTGCCCACAGAAGCAATTCCTACTCTTAGGTAAGAAAAAATAATGCGGAGATATGAAATACGTGCAGTGACTATGAATGGGCGTGAACGAATCTGCTTATCCACTTGGGGACGATAAACGGATACAACGCCTGTGAAAAATCGATTTCCAAAAACATTGCAGTACAAGAGATTGTTTATAGCCAGCTGTGATGTCGATTTTGGGTGAAAATATTAGCATGGTGATAGCATGAGAGGGTTTTCGAATTTCAATAGAGATTTCATCATGCAATCCAATCTATAACGAAAGGTCGAGAAGTGGTGCGCAGCTGTTTTTAATTCCCGATGGGAACCATTAACAGTGCACACCTCACGAAGTTCAAGAGACGTTCGAACCCGCGACCTCCCGTTTAGTAGTTGCCGGCCATGGAGTTCGGGTAGACGCAACTGATAGAGGTGTGAAGGTTTTCATTGAACTAGCAAGTCGATTGAATTAATCCGATCTCTACTGCTGTATGAAGGTTACTGTTTTTTGTAGACTCGTTTCTAGGATAAGCCTTAATGATAAGTTGCGTTGGGTCGTTGCGTCAAACTCGACACTGATACCATAGCTCTTTTACCAACACTAAAGGGAAAGTCACTTTGGTTTCCAGACATACAGAGGGAGTCATAAGTGCAAGATTGCGGACAATCACTATTTCCAAGACTCGTTCAAAATGGCGTCATCTTTCTCTCTCTCTCTCTCTCTGTCTTCGGAAATGGCATCATCTAACATTTAAAAGTAACCATGAGGAGGTGTCAGAAATTCATGCATCTGTTATTAGTATGGGTTTTCACGGATTACGGTGCTTTAACTGAGGGATAGTCGTGCCTAGCATTATGTAGTGCCCGTCAACATATCAAGGAAGAATGCCCACCTATCTCGACTTGTCACATAGGTATAAGCCATTTTAGATGATTCCTCGATAGGATTCTCTTTCATTCCGGCTCGCCGAACTGAGGTTCAGCGTTCCTTTTAGGTCACTTTAACAGCAGTCTGCACATGGTTATTTGCAAAAGCTTCAATATCAGCGAAAGGACGAACATGCCTTCAGTGACAGAATGTCTCAAAGTCAGCCTATTATCAATCGATCCTGGTAGTTCCAAGTTAACAATGTTCCCTCAGAAAAATAGCTGATCGCGATTTGTTCACCGTGAAAGAGTAGGTTATACGAAGTAAAGGGCTTCGAGCGCGGCTTCGCATACTGACACGTATATGAAGCCCAGAATCTGGAGAGAGAGGTAAAACCTGTGGGATATGACGTGAAAGCACAACCCATTGGATTTCTTTCATGGCTAGTGTGGGTTCTAGTGACGCCAACGGTCACTTTGATCAACCGGATAAACAAGAACTGGGTCGACTGGGCCGAAACTGTAGACCATTTGGGTGCAGAGCTCTGTGCAGTTAGAATGAGCAGTCAGTGCATGGAAATATCTTTGTGAGCAGTTCTTACAGTTGCTATACGACCCTGAGACTACATAACGAATAATAGCTCATCACTAGAACGACAACGTCCACGTTTGTTGCAAGTGTCAGTCAACACACTAGTGACAAGCCAGGGATGATCAAACTGTTATGCCTATTGAAATAGAACCATCTACTTCATTTACAAATATATTATGTGGGGCTTGCGTAAAACAAACGATTTCCAAAACAGGATTCAGGTTAACAGAAATCATACACCAGAAGCCTAATTTACGTACTCACCTCACATATTGCAAGCTACCTATTATTATTAACGGTTGTATCCGTACCATATGCGTCCAGGTTATAATAACCAGCACTTGAAAGGTTGTAAGAAACAGCGAATTAACCGAGTAATGTGGATTTGTCGGTCCCCCGCCAATAAGGAAGACGTGCGGCCTGAATAGAATGATCTATTCTGGAAGGTTCCCATTCGGGAGGTCGATCAAGTGCCGTTTTATGTGAAAAACTGGAGCGCACGGTTAATTTGTGAACAAATCTGTTTGGGGTCCATTCCCGATGAAGTTCGGTTACAATGGAAAAAGTTCGTGACGCCCATTCGAGTAAACTTTTACTATGCCACCTTTTCCTTGTTTCGGAATCAGAGTACTATCATCCATCTTTTTTTGGGCTGCTTGATTGGTCATTTATACATTTCTTTCGCAATATAATGTTTAATATAAATTCTTTGCTATGTGAAAGTTAGCATGCTGCTCAACTATCATGCTTCCTAGTGCCAAACGTGATCCAACAACAAAATTATGTTCAGTTGAGTGAGCGCAATAATCGAGTGGTAAGTACGCTTAAGACAAAGCGCACCTGATTTCTGGTAGGGGAAAGGAGTTAGGTGCTCACGCCGCGGCCCATAATCAGCATTTATATGACGGATTTTAACTGCATGGTTCCGTGCCTCCTTAAGTGGCACTCAGCGGTAGAAGATCCTACCACTCTATCCCATCCGTGTGATCCTAGGATATGCATACAGTTAATTAGAATGTGCGCATCGTCCCATAGATAAACAAACTGATGACATCGGACCACAGTAACCGTCGCCTCAGTATATATATATATATATATATATATATATATATATATAGTCAGCCAGATCTTCCTAGACGGATAAATAGTCTTAGGATGAGTTCCCGAAGCATCGCATTCAAATGCCAGTATAGAACAACACGGTCAATCGCCATTGGATGTTCATTCCGTTAGTATGATCAGTTTTAAACTGATATTACATTTAAGGTTCCTTAGAATATATTTAAGGGAGTCAGATGTTTTATACAAGTTAAAGCCATCGACCACTAAGTCAGAAGGCCCGATATTTCTTTTGAGTTGAGCAGTCATCCACTATTAGCGTCAAGGCTGTATTAAGCAACCCATGGGCGGTCTGCAGTGGACCTAACAGGCACGTGACTCAGTTGCACACCGTCAGGTAGCTTCAAGGGACGAAAGTTCAGCGGTTTCAGTATTTCCCGACGGTACTTTGACCCATACATCGGCTATCATGAGGAGCTTTACACGAGCTGAACTATCCACATTCCACCTTTAGGGACCGCAATATCTTATTGCCCATGGCGTGATCATTGAACGACCTTAGCTGAAGATAGCAGACACCTCTCGTCGTGTGACTAAGCTTACCAATACTTAGAAGTGGTCTATAAGTTCACTTGAACAGCCATATAACACATAACATATATAACATAACGTCACAAACGAGAGATTCAGCTGGGTTCTAGGTGAGTCTCTCACAAAACCAAATTGAGTGAGTGTATTTCGCTCAGTTCGTGCAATTTGGTTTCAAGTAGAACATAAGGTTGATGGAAGCTCGGGGACTGCGCCTACCTGATGAGCCCCAAGAAGGGCAAAACGGATCGTGAGCTGTCGAAGAATTTTCAGCAACCTTATGAGTAGTGCATTACGAATAACCATATAACCACTTTAAACCCATGGACCAATGCACACCTGCCATGCAAACAATTCTATGCACGGCAAGTAAAAGCAACAAGATCATCTGTCAGTGGTGACAAGCAGGGCAAAATATGACGTTCGGGCATCCTGACTTGCCATAGCTAATGAGCAACCGATTGTCATGGGTGTTGCGATTTTCGAAATAAGGACCCTGTTTGAGAGCAAGGGAACCGGAATTTTTGAGGTATTCCGGTGCATTTTAGATGCATGGCAGCAAACCAAGTGGTAAGTTGACGGGACCAGGATAAACAAATTGGTTCTGCTAGAAATAAGATGCTTGTTGGAGGAGAGGACAAATCAGAGAGTACCGATGAAAACTGACTGGTTTTCTAACACAACCAAAACTGGTTGTTCGGACTACTTTTGCGAATTTCAATGTATATATACTTCTTTAGACCGCTATGCGGGATATCGATCAAACTCGGTATAACAATCACGCGGCTAAACTTGCGAAACAAAGTGATTGACGTACTTTTTAGGCAGACTTTCGCAGCTATAAAGTCAGGTTTTGAATGAAAACAAGCATCAAGGGTGGTGCATTCGAAGATGGATCACTACGGTGGAGAACCCACGACAAAATTCTCGCCAGCCAGGCTAAATAACCTATACGGAGACGGCTATCATCACATGGGTTGAAAAAAGTCATGGGGAGTTCTTGTTGTCATAGACGCACGTCTAATCGCCACATCAGGTTCAAGTTAATCCTGCCAATCTCACTTGTATTGGTAGTGTGACAAACTCCCGATATTCTACTTACTCATGAATTTCTGTTGCGACTGTTTTGTTGCCGTCTGAAAATGTCAAGTCTAGGTGGGCTTTTCAGAGATTGCGAGGAAAATAGCACATGTTGAGAATGTCTCCTGTACCCTTTGAAACACCAAGAACTATTTTTCCATAGTTGAACCAGCTAAAAGAAAACTCTGGGTTCTGAGTTGGGCGCAGAAATGGTGACATTCGAATCATGTGATCATGACAGCCTAGTATCTGTGGCGTGTACTTAGCTGGCTCTCGAGTGAGAGCTGCTTTCTCAAAAAAAAACATTCAAAATATTGAAGTACTTTTAACTGCATATTTCCATTAAACTAGAGAGGAATAATTTGACAACATGGATGCCCAAACAATGCAACTTTTTTAAGGTTTTTTATTTCTTAATCATTTATGAGTATTGATGACTCGACTGGCAGAAGTTACAATGATCTCACGTCCACGACGCAGATAACCGATGCTTATCCAACAGTGTAAATAAACGAGAAAATTAAATGCTGTTGAGTTAGCGGAGTTATTATGCAATAAAAAGATTCACGATTTTAATCCGGATAAACTGCAATAGGATAAATGATGTTAGTACGATTTCATCAAATTGGCCACTAATAGGTAGGTCGTTCAGCCGCAACACCCCTTCGGTGCTAAGTTGCTATGCCATCCATAGGAAGTACGGGGGCTTAAATACTGCCAAGTTGACCAAGCAGCACTTGACAACAACACTCGAGATGCCAGGGTTGCGTTCGAGCCACTGACCTCACGGTCTCGCGCCCTAATTACTGAGCTAAATCGAGCCCAGTAATAGTCATAATTGGATTAGAAGGAATAAGCAATTAATTACGTGGATGAGTATGGTCGACCCAATGTAGCTAAAAGGTTCGCCTGTCATCTCAGTATTAATCTGATTATTAGCCGTATTCGACGCACACTTTCACAGATACGTCGGTCACTATACAGCAATTTCCAGCCGTACCGTCTGGTTCCAGTGAGTCTTACATTTCCCGCGAGGATTTTACACGGGCGAGTGCTGTACCAACAATTGCAAGTGGCGAACTAATGAGAAGTACGGTGAGTCCCAACGAAGTAACAGAGGACGAGGTTAGAGACTTGGAATACTGCGCAACCGGGAAAAGGGTTGGAAAAACTGCGCTACGGCAAATGCGAATTTTTAAGAATGATGAAACGCATTTAAGTAGACTGTTGAGAACAAGTTGGAGGGAGGCACAAACTGATACAGTGCACCCCTTAAAAGCGCTTAATACGAACAAAAATGAAATTCGTCGTTCGAGAATGTGTCACATTGTTCAGCTGGGTTTTCCGTTTCGTGTGCGTGTCATAAAGACCGATAAAATGTTTAGTTCTGCAGTGAAGACTTTTACAAGAGGTCGAACTCGAGGACTTCAATCAGAACCAAACGGTACTGTCACCTAGCCTCAAGGGCAGTTCAAATAGGATGCACTTAAAATTCTGACATCAAAACGGATTAAACTACTATTAAATTGTTGCTCAATGGATAAAAGAAGTCACCTGTAGGTAGGGTCGAAACAATCCCGCAATGAGATTACCAACAATAGTTGTTGGAAACGTCATTTAGGATCTTCCCATGAACAAGCTTGCTTTAAGCACAGTAAATTCAACATGCGGATTCCGCCTGAGGAAAGAGAATACAGTCAAAGTCCAAAGGACAAGTTGCGACAAAGTGGAGTGAAATATCTTACGAAGCCAAGGAAGTCAACATTTGCACCCCGGTGAAATGCTCCAATGCAAGCTGCTACCATGCAGTCCCGCTGATGGAGTCCCATTCGCTGCTTCACTATAGGATAGGGATCCCAAGTAAGGTGAAAAGCCAGAGCGAATGTCATGCGCTTTAACCTGGTTGACGGTCCGGTGACTGTCTGTAGAGCGGTGACAAAAACACTGATTCCCAGCTGACAACGCGGTACATTTGAAGACAACTCTGGAGTAGATTCAATGTGGGCCGAAAGATCGAGACAGCGGGCCTGTTCGGCATCTGTTCATAACTTTATACCAAAGAGGTCACAGTTGGCTTTGAAAAGGTTGGAGGTTTTCGCTCAAACGAAAACTGAGTGGTGCTCATAAAGCTGGATGATGCATCTTTGTCGAATGTAGTACCAACTCTGGAGGTTGAAAATCAGGCTACCACCTGCTAGCTGTATAATTGAGGCGTCACCTTCGTGTGCTCGTCAATAGTCCGATCACCCGAAAAACGGTCGCTGTTGAATCCAGGCGTTTGGTACGGATGGTCATTTCTGATTTTATCACACAAGTCCAGAGCACGGCCCAAAGAAATACGGTGCAGCACCAGCTAATTCGAAACGCTTTACTTTAATTTGAAGTGATACATTCGAGAACGGCTAAAACCTGGACCAAAAGTTGTTCGCTTCACATTGCCATCGTGGTCACATATGTACATGGATCAGGCTCCGTAAGGCACACCAGAGACTGACGTTACATCACACTGCATGCAGCTTTCGAAAGATCAGGAGTACAATGTTAATAGAATGCATATGATATATCAACGAGTTCCGTGGTTGGAAAGTACAGTTTAGGTCCTCGTTGGCGACAGGTTTGTCAACTTCGCTGATCATCCCGTTTTTTTAGAGAGGACCACATATTCATGTGAGAAAAGTTCAGGTCCTAGACCGGTCCTTCAAAAACACGTCTGGATTACTCGGATAGACACAGAAATGTGACCGGCGTACTCCGCGAAGGAAATTGGTGCCCAGTTTTGTGATAATGTCAAGACTTAGTACGCACGTCAACAATTGCGATACATGATGCCTCTGCCAGGCGACTTAAAAGTGCAACACTCCGAGAGAACTGGATTTAGAATGACACCATGAAGTTACCTAGACGGGCAAAGGGAATGAATATAAAATGCGCCATCCTGAGTCCAAGCAAATCTTAAAAAGACGACCGCAAGGACTATCTGAATGATCCCCCTAATATGAAAGTCTCAGTGAACATTTGTGACCAGATGAAACTATTTCACCTACCGCGACAAGGCCCATGGGAACAGACTATCCGCAACCATCGAAGTCATTGACGACAGAAATAGGAAACTTTCTCAGTCGACCGAACATCCCCGACAATTCACTGACACACAACCATACATGTTCTCCTCTCAAATACATCGTCGCACAATACGAACTGTGATCCTTGAAAGTAACACCGAAATCATCGGACAGTTGAAGAATCCCAAAAATCCCAGGGGATAACGAAGGAATCGCCGCAGAGATGCACAAGTACGTGCAAATGTCCTGCTTGCCTCGCCTCACGATGTAGCCTACCATTTCTAGAATAGCGAGACGTTTCCATCTAGCGGGAGCACTTCTAACTTCCCCAAAAACAGAGGTGACAAAGCGTTGCGCCATGTTTATTAAACAAATGTACTAAGGAAATCCAAATCAGAAGTGTTTCCCACATATGCAAAGACAAAGTCAGAGGAGCCTCGTGGAATTAGTATTGGGAGTAGGAGGTGAAATGACATCAAGTGAATGCGGTGTCGAGTTCTAGTTTCACATATTCGTGTAAAGGATTTCACTTGGTTTTAGCGACAAGTTGGACTTAAAATCATAACCGAACAGCAATTCTCAGTGTTCGCTCATCATCTAGCCATCAAACTAAATGCCGAACAAAAAACTACGGACCGTCATCAGACATTCTGAATGAGCATGTGCGCACCCAAAGCAAGCCGGGATAAAACAGACTAAAAGGAAGAAAAAAGAATTCACTGTTCAACGATTTTCTTTTGCGCACACGCCCGCCACGAGGATGGGCTACATAGACTGAAACGCACATACCCACATTGTGGCTGGAGTTATCGGAACAGTCGATCTAAGGGAATACAAATGCGGAAAACCGGACAATGCATGTGAAGAGTGACGAATGGGAGTGCCTGCTTACCAAGAGCCAATAGGTCAGCGACCGAGTCCTCTCAAAAAGCGAAGAGGTAAATGTGCTAGTTGGGTCAGTTAGGAGGGCAGCATGTCTACTGAGTAAGGAGGTTGAGATGTCTCATCACAGAAGTCAGTTGCAGCATAAACCGGATACATTAACAAGGAAGATCTGATTTCAGGCGTGATCGATGAGGACAGGTCAGCGTTATCCAATGGATCAACGAGAGAAAGAGTGTAGTCTGAAGGAAGTAGATGAGGCCCTCTTTCAGCAGATGAGGAGGGGTGAATGGAAAGCAAGGTGGGCGACAAGAAGGTACGGATGTTGTGCACGGAGGTGTAACACGGGGAAAGGGAAACATGCAACGAAAGATGGACACATGGGGAGTAAAATCAAGCAGTAGGAGATAGCCTAGACAGGTTTCATACATTACTGGTACCGGTCGAAACAGAGCACAGAAACTAAGATAGGAACAGGCAACCTTGAGGTGAACCAAAAATAGGTTATCAAAATCTGAAGAGGAGATGGAGTGATGAATGGAGGTTTGTGCGTGGGGCAGGAGGGTTGCGTATGTGTGTGACGGGGAAAGTTGTGTGTGTGGGTCAGGGATTACAAGTAGCTGGTTTGGTCACCAGGGCAGTGAATCCGTTAAAAGTTGGGGGCGTACAAAAACAAGCCCAGGGGCGTACTATCTCTTCGTAGCTTGTCACAAATTATAGCTGTATACGGATGTCGCGAATGCTCCAGGAGAAAGTGCGGTCCATAATTCGATCTAAGGACAGATCACGCATCCCCATGATGACGACTAATAGTGAAGCACGAAAGTGACGGTAGCTAGCAGTGGAAAAAAGTGATAAAGTGCACAATTAATAGGTGTTTCACAAAACGTGACAAAAACACTGAGGTTGCAGAGCAATGGTAGAAAATGAAGGCACGCGGATTTAATCAAGAAATAAAGATATCCGCTTTGAGTTGACTAAGCGAGAAGACCTTCAAATCGACTCGAAGGTGTTTCTCAGGCACTGCTCAGACCTGAGGGAAACATTGGATGAAGAATGGTGAGAAGAGCATCGATGGTTGGATATCTTTGCTAAACTGTGTATCGCTTGCATCCGAGTTTTCGCCTTTGATATGTACTCCTCAGGACAATCGGTGTCGACCAATCAAGCACGACGTCCCTTTCAAAGCGTTCAACTGGTTAATTCCAGTATATAAGAATATCGGGCTACCTAGAACTGGATAACTCAGAACTCAAGAAGCGAATATACTGATTGGAAGATGTACAGTTCGAACCCAAACCTACCTTCTTGAATGATGATCTCTCCAAACTTGGTCAATCTGGTAGCAGCTCAGCTCTCGTGATTCCTCCGAGTAACGTAGCAGTTATGCACTGAAAGCATGCCACAGCTGAACTATTATGAGTATGATCATTACTTATAGCTGTGAGATTGCCTTCACGCTGTTTAGCCCACTCTTGGTGTAACGCCTGAAATTGACGCATTTTTGATATCCGGTTTACGAGTGGCAAAGCACGAGGTCAAATGGCGTATTTACAAACTAACGTTTGAAGCTTCCAGTTGTGAAAATAGTGGTCCACGGAAACAATTACTCAGCAAGCTTAGAAAGTGCAACTCACACTCGCTTTTGTGTGACAGAATGTGGCACCGAAATCCATCTGAAGCATGAGGAAGCACAATTAGGCACAATGTCTAGTTGTGTGCCAACTGTGCATAGCAACTGAATCGAAAGGCCAGGAGAGTTGGCACAGTAAAATCTAAGTAAACCCACGCAATCCCAGGTCTCCCGTCCATTCAGTTTGCGTCACGTGAAGTTATACGGCGTGATTATATAAGCAGAAGAAAGCCTGAGCAATGACGACTCAAGACATCCGTGGAACCAATCCATCTCTTAAAATGTACATTAAAAGTAATGAATCTTGCTGGAGTTCGTGACAATACTAGACAGTCGGGGATCGAAAAGAGTAAATGGGACGCAGCTTCGTAAGTGGCATGATACACCCGAAGAGCGGCCGAGTAGACCCGCTGCTGAAGACGACCTGACGGAGGTAAATGAACAACGGTGGCATGCGGACGACCTTTAAAGGGGGAAGGTGTGTAACGGTGGATACTACTGATGAGGCATGTGAGTAGCACGTCTTCTCGTAAATCCGCTTTGCATCTTTTGAAAAGTGAGATCTGTTACGGAATTTGTGCAGTCTCTTTGTAGCATTTGCTTGCAGTTGAGCAGCAGTCAATGAATATCCAGAAAAAGTTCAGGAAGACGCGTTCAAGGAGAAGGTGGATATTCAGTTTTGTAAACGAGATGCAAATGAGAGTTTTGCTTCCCTGTTCCGTTCAAGGAGAAGGTGGATATTCAGTTTTGTAAACGAGATGCATATGAGAGTTTTGCTCCCCTGTTCAATATTCTGTAACTGTTAAGTTAGTGTTCTCAAATAGACAACTCCGCAGCAAAGGCCTTCTTCCTTTCGGTAGTATCCAAAAAATCACTGATATTCTGTTCGCAACCATTGACGACTTAGAAAACAGTGATTGTAAATCATTCGTAAAACACATGACCCAGAGTAGACAGTGAAAGAAAACGATTAAAAAAGGACCCCATACATTCACTGCCCTGTCACAAAAGTATGTATGTGATTGGCTACGATGCTCCTTACTTCCATCGGAAGAAATATTGTCCACAACGAGATTCTTGTATAACGTCGTCTACAAGCCATATCCACCAGCTAAGAACAAGCATATTACCGACAGTCATATATGATAACAAATAGAGAGTTGAATGGCGTCTCGGAAATCAACTTACAAGATCAGTTTCCACAATTTGATCTGGCTTCTGTCAAGCGATTACGAACAAGGAACTTTGCAAGGCATTCAGCTACCTGAAATGCGAGAGACAAAGAGGAGAAAAAACTGTCAGGTCAGATGACACAGGATTGACACTTTATGCAAGACTAGTACGATTCAATGCGCAATTTCTTGTAACGGCAGGCAGCGACAGAGTTGGCCCCAAGCAACCATATAGATTCTTCCGCCGGCAAAATTTCAATTTATGAGCAATCCGCTTCGAATTACAACAAGCGAACGAGTGAAAACTTCTGAAAGGACTAGATCAAATTACAGGTAGTCGCACCGCTAACTTTCGAAATTCAGCTGAGGTCTCTCAACTAGAAGTAGAAGAGAACTCATTGCAGAAACGGCTGGCGGGACTGGACTGGACTATATATATATATATATATATATATATATATATATATATATATATAGCATTTGGACAGTAAATGAATGAGGAAAATCTTTATGAAATGTCGGATTGATCTGGTAGCTGCATCGGTAGATCTACGCCCATAGTGAATCGTACAGAATGATGAAAATGCAGATACTAGAAGTTGCCTTCTGGCTCATAGTCGTGGGATTAAGCATTTGGTCGCACCGGCACAGTTATACGTACATTTCATGGTTGAAATGTGCTGGGGAAATTTTGTCGCCCGGTACAATAATCCTGATGGGCAATGTGCACATCAGCAGAGCTAGAGGGAAGCGGATCCACCATCCGCGACTCCACTCAGCGAGTTGACAACCTGGAATCGGGAAATCATGTCAAGCGGTTCAAAATGAGCTCAGAACGTTTCCATGCTACCTAGAAGTAAATAGACGAGATGAGAGTAGGTACAATTTTCTTCTGTGGGTGCTTTGCAGAAATAACTCATTTATTCGACGGAATCTGAAGAACTACAAGCCTCGTTGCGGACCGAGAGGCCGGATAATCTCCATTCTTTTGCCCCGTTACAGAGGTGAGAATTTTCGTGCGAACTGTAAAGTCACACCGGAAAGTTTGGCAAAGCGAATCAGCCAAGTATCTTCTAAAAGACGTGTTCCAAAGTGCAGGGGAACAATGACATGATGTTCATCGATCTGCTCAAGGTTGAGAAATCATCGTAACAAACGTAGTATTGTACTTGATCGCACATGCAGCTTCAGTGTCGGAACACGTAATAAATGGCCGAAAACACAAAAAAAAATTCACTTTCCGGATAGAAGACAAGGCTTGATACCGAACAACGGTTGCTCCTCATTTTCGGGCAGAACGCATGTCTGTTTGGACTGCAAGCATCGAGGTACCGCACATATACCAGCGGTAGAGCAGAGTTAACTGACAGACATTTTGTCCAATTACACATATAAGCTTACAGTTTGCAATTTTGGAACAACCCGCAACTGTGAATCACAAACCATTTCATGGTCGAATCGCTGAATGGAATTGCCGCTCAAATGCATCTCTCAAAAATTCCTCTCGGTCTGGATATATCGCCGTACATCTGGTACGACAAGCACTTCGTCAATATTGCAACAATAACCTCTTCTACTTGTTTATTAAGTAGTGTCGATGATTTGCGGACAGGAAAACGGTTGCTCAATTGTTTAGGAAGATTTCAAAAGGCTCCACGAATATAGTTCATTTGAAGACGATTGTTTACAGAAAAGACGTATCAGGAGGTGCGCGTCGCCGGAAGATTCCAGGAAACCAACTGCTGGGCAATGCAGTCAATATTTTCGGCATTTAATTTTTGGTGACATCCAAACACAGTAGGTAGAAGCTGAATGAAAGGCAAGAGCCCGAACATGACAAACGAATGAATGCCAAAGTAGCGCCACACTACCAAATGGGTAGTGCCGTGACTTGTAATTCTCATCGACCGTGGGTTGTTTATTGAAGTTGTCACGGCCACTTAACACACGAGGACGACTGCACTGAGCAACCTCCACATCCAAGGTTGTGCTTGCAAGTGTCATGGAAATGTAGACGAAAGCCAAAAAATGCGTCGAGTATCGAACAGATGCGTCCTCAGTTAAATCGTCTATGAACACAACCAGTTAACGGAGTATTGATTTAGCGATAGCAATGTTAAACTGTCTCTATATCACAACCAACCCCGTTTTTCTTCGCTTCTGCTATGTGTACACGGCCCCACGTGTATGGTACGGTTGCACAAGACCAGGTGAGACATGACCCCAAGTACATTGTTTTTGTGTTTCGTTCCGTCCAAATACTTGGTATTCACCCGAAAGTAGTTGCGACGTCTATGTACGTTGTATGTTATTCCCGTAAGGATATTGTCGTCTGTACCAGACAGACTTGATTTCCCATGTGAAAGTTTCACATACGTTCAGGTTACCGCCAGTCAATTTAAAGTACGTTTTAACCGAAATTCTGCTTGTTTGTTTTTGCCAATATTTACGTTCCACCTAGTTCTTCAAATTTACATAGCAACTTGTTTAGTGACGCTGTATCTACCAAGCCGAGTTCCTAGCTGATCTCTTCTCTACATATCACCCCAGAAAGCTGTAACTACGTTGACACCTTGACTTCCTTGAAACGGCGCAACCATGCTAGTTTTCCAACACCATTCGACGTGGCTCTTGAATTTCCCTCTTCTGACCCAGTAACTTTTCCATATTGGTCAACTGGTCAAGTACTTTATCCCATATTTCGAATGCATCCAGATGTCTGGATGTTCTGTTCAGTCTTTTATCCGGTAAGTGTTATCAAAACCATTGCGATTCTTTACAAAGCGTCACAGCGGGTGACCAAACCATCTTGAAATTCGAAGTTGTAAAGTCCTTAGGTGTCACAAACTTTCCTGGTTTGTCTTTGACAGGGACGAATCATCTGACATTCCATTCTTTGCATCGGTGAATTACTCTTGTCCTAGATGCGGATTGCGTGTTCGTTAACTGTAATCAGATCCAGCCCGATTTTGAAGTATGTCTTTAAGCAGGATCTGGGGTTTACATCCTTTTTGTATCCGGTCGTCTGTTGAGTGTATGTTTTATCTACTAAAATGTGACTGCCAAAAATTCACCATGTGGAACCATAAATTTATTGTTGATTTGGCTGGACTTGACCCAACTTGAAATGCATTCATGTTTGAGATGTGAGCGAAGCACGAGTAATCACCACACACCTTACCGTCGATAGATGATGAGATAAAAACAACTTCCAATGAGAATTTGAAACAGATTATTTCCAACCGAACTCGATATGATATAAGGAATGCAGACACTGGTGAAGCAGATCTGTCTAATTTTTGCACTAATACCCTACGGGTGAAAGGAAAAAGGCCTTCGCTGCGGAGTTGTTTGTTTGAGGACGCTAACTGAACAGTTACAGACTATTGAACAGGGGAGTAAAACTCTCATATGCATCTCGTTTACAAAACTGAATATCCACCTTCTCCTTGAACGCGTCTTCCTGAACTTTTTCTGGATATTCATTGACTGCTGCTCAACTGCAAGCAAATGCTACAAAGAGACTCCACAAATTCCGTAACAGATCTCACTTTTCAAGAGACGCAAAGCGGATTTACGAGAAGACGTGCTACTCACATGCCGCATCAGTAGTACCCACCGTTACACGGGTAGAAGAATAGAACGTTACTAAGCTGTAAGAACTTTAAAATCCTCTACGGATCTGTTGAGTACTACCACCCAGTTCCAACCAGACTGGGCACCCCAAATGCTGTCTGCCTGGGTGATGTCACTCCCCTCTTTGAAGACTCTTAATGTAAAGGTTTGAATGGGCAGGGAATGGAAAAGGGAACTGTCCCACTGTCCCCACAGCGAATAACGAAATAAGGCCAGGCTCTCGTGTATGTTCAAGGAAGCTTGACGCTAGGCCGACGTACGGCGGTCTAACGCTAACGTTCTACACAAGTGTTGTGGGCAGTAATGATGCATTCTGAACATACTTTAGTTACGTTAGTTAGACAGTAGGCTAATGAACCAAGAGAAAATTCAAGCTCAACCGGGCGCTGTTTCGAAGAGCTGGTAAGCTTTTTCCGGTATCCAAGGGCGGAATTGTTGGCGGTTGTTACGGTGGCGACCCGTTGACGAAAAGGTGAATCCCGCAGTGAAAATCAAATCAGTCGATCTAACAATAATTTTTTGGTTTTTCATTTAGATGAGTGAACTATACAAGGATAATGTTGAGGTTCCACCGTTTATTTGGAAGTGCTTCCGGCCGGCTGCCCCAACTGAACGTCAACGGAATGCAAAACAAACGCCCACAGATGGTCACAAAACCAAGTAACAGTTAATGCATACGGCTTTACGAACGGTCTTACTTTCTCTGGTGCGTCCTCTTGGACTGCATGTCCACATTTAGGGAAGACATGTACCTGGAATTTGCCTAGAACGTGTGGGAGGAAAAAACAAGAGGGAAAAGTCAGCGATGTTACAGAAACACTTACATGTAAGAGACTTTTTCAATATATATATATATATATATATATATATATGTATATATATATATATATATAAAGGTTCTTCTGAACGAATAATTCTGTTGTGTCCAAAAATTGTCACGTCTGAATGACCTATTTGTAAAACGCACGAACATTTCTTATCCTCGTGACGCCAGAGAATTATGGGTACGTTAGAGTTGCCGGCAAGAAGTTATTTATATAAATTGCACGGATTCCGTGTGCATACTGCTTGTGTTTGTCCACCCTAGCAAACAAGGACTGGAACAGACTGGCAGAGTACAGCTATTTTCATTTTTCGGCGTTTCGGAAATACGACAAAGCTTAGCTTTTAGTCCAGCTGGTATCGACCAGCTGGGACAGTGTAGAATGTGCTGGTGAAAACAAAGAAAGAGGGATCAATATGTCAGAAATGAAGTGGTTTAAAGTCCGACAGTTTGAGCTGAAAAGTTTATGCTACAAGGGTAGAATCTTGCACGTGACAGCTGTTACTTCGAAAAAAGCTACTGGCATCAAAGACAGACGAAAGTGAAAGATGGGTGACAGTGTGCTAACACACAAAAGTTGTCAGGCCATGTTGATCCAAGTTAACTGGGAGGAAACGCACACCTCAAGACATTTTCGAGTGTGTTACATCCACACAACATGGAAAAGGGTAAGGAACGTTTTTGCGATATGTCCGAGATTCACAGATCAGAACTCTCGTGTACTGATAGCACATGCAACCCGAGTTTGTCGGGTCATTCGACACGTGTGAACCACGCTTCTACTACGGCTTTTGAATAGGCCGCACCATATCGCGTCACTTGAATTCGACCATTTCTTCTGATACTTTCCCTGCTGTTTTGACTGATTTATCCTGATGGATTATTCATAATAATCAACTGAAGACAAGGCAACAAGTTCACGTTAATCCCAACCGAAATTCAACTATTGAGCTATACCACTCTTCCCGCACATTATTACCGTGCAACCTGAAGAGAGCAGGGTAGCCGAGTCAGACTGCTCAAACTAAAGCATGGGCGATTTGAAAACCAGAGATCGGAGAGAACCGGAAACCTTCCGGTCAGTAGCTTGAACTTTATCAGACCATGCATGCACACCAGCAATCTTCCCGTACCATGCTACCAGGAATATTCACGACAGAGGTCCCGATCAATCACTTTTTGTTCCAGCTTGTAAACTTCCTTCTGAGGAATGCGAACGAGGTTGGTTACTCGGTTTGACAACTTTTTATGATACCTTACTCATTCGGACAACCGTTGAGGATCGGCTACCTTAATCGTAATGGCGTAGATTTCGTTATACCGGTATAAGTTATTCACAGTATTCCGATAAAGACCACGATGTTCATCAGTCTACTTTTTGCTAACTCGAGTGTGCGTCGCGGGAAGTACCCAAGTGTGGTTGACTCACAACACCTTTCACAGGTCCCTCAGATACAGTGCTGGAGACGAAAGATTCCTTCCGTCCAGCGCGTGGGTTAATTTGAACTTAAGTGGTGGAAATTTTCACATCAATCGTGCATTTTTACACACTAGATGAGGCGCTGGGGCTAGATACAAAGGTAACTACACTGCATTTAGGGAGTGCACAAAATGTGGTTTAAATTCGTCACGGAAATTATCACCTTGAGATTGGAAATAGAGAATAGAGAATAACTGAAGGCAACTTGTTCCGGAGTAGTTCAGCTCCCCTTCAATTTGGTCACTGAATTTAGATCGCAACATGAGATCCGTAGTTCCTCGTTCAGTTTTGCAGAGTGAACAAAACCGGTGAGCAATAAGTCCTGCTAGTGAGACTTGCTAGTGACGGCAATAGATATAGATCACAATAACCTTAAGTCACGAAAGGAACTGAGCAACAGCTACAGATTGTCAATAATACTAGCTTCAGCTTTCACTCAATCATAGCATGTTGGTACCAGAGATTGATTCACAGTGTGAACTAGGCGGTCTTTACAATTTAATAATACTAGCTTCAGCTTTCACTCAGTCATAGCATGTTGGTACCAGAGATTGATCCACAGTGTGAACTAGGCGGTCTTTACAATTGAAACACGTCCAGTGATTACGCTCCAAACATTTTCAGTGCGGTTTACATTAAAATCTCGTGTACTGCCAGGGCATCAGTGACAAGTTTTCGAATCTACGAGAATGCACTGAGGTGTATTCATGTCTCCCGAATTCGGATTTCGTGTACAGGATAGCTCGAAGTTGTCCACAAGATGGACGTACAATGCGGATGATTGTCATTAAGCACTTTGTTGTCAGTTCTTTTTTCTAGGCAAAAATTTTTTCACTCAAACCAATATAGATAAGAACATCGGCGCTGTCCGAGCTCTAAAAGCCCCACGCGGTTTTCGATCGTAGTGGTCCATCTGGTTCATCACATGTAAATTTCATCATTTATTGTGAAAGGTAGCGTCCTGTTCACCCATGTTCTCTTGACTTAGTTCGAGCCAAAAGTTTCCGGTGAATACCCTTCAGGATTTCAAGATCACTTTTTCGCATCGAAACAAACATCAATACTGAATCTATGGGCAATAGAAGGGGCTTTGTGCTCCATCCTGTAGCTCCCAAATCAGTGACAATTTTTTAAGTTTACCACACAAAATGCAGATATTGTTCCTGCAAAAAACACTGACAGTGATTGTGATAGTTGGTGCAAGGGTGACACATATACCCTGACAATACCTCATTCTCTCCCTTTTTGTGGGAACTGCTCGTTTCGCACTTCCCATGCACTACCTGTATCTCATTATTTTTGCCTGCAGAGACACCAGGGACATGACGATAAGTAGACGATATCCGTATGGACAACCTGCGGGTTTCTTTAAACCATTGGTTGCAGATAACCCAGAGTTTCTGATACCGGTGGGGCATGAAGGTTGGTACATGCCTCGGCAAACACAATAGGTCCAACTCAGGCTTGGGAAGACTGGGAGAGTACAGCCGAAGATTGACTACTGAATGCCTATTTCGGATAGCACCTAAATAGTTGACACCGCAAGCTCTATTTGGCGCACGTTGTGGAACATCCAACGATACAATTACTCTTCGTGGCCGACACTCCTAAGTTGTAACATTCGGCTGCGTGAGCAACGAAGCTAGTGTTTGACGTACACCTGGGTGAGTAACAGAAACACACCAGGAACTGACCTTGCATTTGGCCAATGGTGAGATCTTTGTCTAACCGGTCCACACCGGCTAGTAGTAAAAGCTTGGGTTCCGGAATGGAGAGGAATCGTTGTGACAATCCGGAAAACCAGCCCTGCCAAAATGGTTGGGTATTCATCAGGTCAATACGCCATGTATATTGTGCCCATCGAGGTATTTCCTGCACAGAGTTATGCGACCTGGTGAACGAAACGTCGGTTAGGTGAGTACTGTGGGATTCGCGACGAAGTTCGAGATGTTCATCGGGCCTTGTGGACTCATCAACCTGGAAAATCAAAGTGAAATCAAACGTTCCATTTGCGCCAAGTAAAGAAAAACCAGAGGAGCGATTTAGTAGAAAACGGCTTACAATATAAACAAATGGAAGGACGATGGTTTTGAAAACGATATTTGTACAAAACATGAGGAAAGACGAGTGATAAATGTGCCTTCCGTATTGAGAACAACACTGATTAGGACTTTCACGGTATCTCTCTCTCTCTATGATGCTGTCACTAAACTTGACACCAGCTGGTCCATACGTAGATGATATACTTCTTTTGGACTGACTACGGTTTGGTTGACAGAAATATCTGGGCAGGACATTATATATATATATATATAACATTCAATAAAAGCTTTTAAGCATGTCTGGCGAAAATGTAGGTGGCCTGTAACAGTCAAAGGATGAACAGGCACAAAAGCAGCTGAGGCAGCGCGGGTTTGCTGCATATTGGCATCTGCAACCTTTTAAGAAGTGAATCAAATATGTTAGGGTTTATATGCAGCGCACTCTCTATAGAGAGAAAGAATTCCTCACTAAAGACCGTTTTTGGTGGCCTGTTGATGCTTCTACATTCCATTCTCTCCCATAGGAGACAACTATCAGTCGGTCATTACAAATGCAACGTAAACAAGCCATCTTTCAAAGGCTGTATCTTGGATAGATAATGAGAACTTGGGAAACAACAGACTGTGGTTGAAAGGCTGTAGGGGCCCCTTCACCAACATACGTGACTGTACAGCCCACCGCCACTCACTAGATCACGAGATCTGTTCTTTTTTCTACACTCACAAATCAGGCTACACGACTGACTCACTTGACTACACAGCTCACAATCACTCCCTAGATCACGAGACTCGCTCTTTACCCTACACTTACAAATTGCGACACACAAGGGTGACTCATCTGATAGTGACTGTCTCTACCGCCCAGTAAGCGTAGCAACAAGTCATGTGCTGACACCCACGTACACGCAGACGCAGCTACACATAGGAAGGCCGAGCATAGTCAACACACACAAAACTCGCGCGCGCGCGCGCGGGGAGCAGGACGTCAACCGCCCTCCACAAGTCCACGGACAATATGGAACACGTGTAGCAACTATGCTGCGGAGAAAACACGTTACCCCCGTCCGGACTTTCACCAAGGGACTCACAACCGATAAGTTCCCCTTTTTATCTTGCTCCACATTCCGCATTGCATTCATTTTTATACGTATTGCAACTCACCACTGTCAACCATAGTAAAGACCGTTATTAGTGCATATATACCTTCTGAATCATATTATGGCTATCCTCAACTGTGCACTAATAAGGCCCGTGGGGACAGCTTCTATGGACAGAGTCAACCGGACGAAATTAACACAAATGGACTAAAGAGGTTGACAGACATGTTTTCGGGATGTTTTTTTTTCAGGTGACACGGGAAAGGAAAATGCTGATGGTTATCCACTACGAGTTTCTAATCTCAAGGATGACATGAAGGTGTCGGTTGGGTCGTACTGTGGTTGTGTTCAGCACAAGATGTGCGTAACAATAGTCGTTGGAACAGATTGACGTTGCAACAAGGATAGAAAGTAACGAGGTGGAAGCATAGGACATACCACAGAGATAAAAAAACAACCACTAACCTTGAGAAAAAAAACAATGATTCAAAAGTAATGGGAGAGTGCACCAGTCTTACTTGCTGCGCTTCATAATCAAACTGTTGTTCTGGTGAGTTGTTTTGCTGCTCATCGATGTCCTCATCATGGGTAGTTTCAGCAATCGGCTCCGGGTGTTGCCGATCTGTTGAGTTTGTCTGGTTTGGCGAATCGAGTGGGATACTGGTGATCGAGGGGTTGGGTGAGAACTTGGGGCAGGAGAAAATCAATGCCTTCCCCTGTTCCATTTCGCATGTGGCTGTCTGGCCGGTAGCGATTCGTTTTAGTTGGCCTGGGAAGGAAACACGGGCTGACTGGACGTTGCGCAACTGACAGCTGCGCACACTACGGAAACGTATAAAAATGGAAAGATAAATGGGATACGCAATCAGAACAACTGGATGTATATCAGTCGACTCTCATGTCGGACACGGAAAATGTTCGAAGTGAGCTAATTTAATTAATCTATTTTATGGCAAGACTTTTGTGAGGGTTGAAATGTTCCTCAAAGAGAACTGTCAAACAAAAGACGGACGATCCAAGCCAACTATGATATCATTAAGTTACCAATCAAAAAACCGCTTCAGTTTTGGCATTCGATTAATCACAGCGGTCTTCAGGTGGAAGTCTAGAACCGGCCACAAGATTTGTACCTCACAAAGTTGAACAATGTCGTGTACTATTATCAGCCAACTGGAGTCTGGCTTAATTGAATAACTGAGACGCGTTTACTTGTATCAGTCGTCCGCCGAGGGTACGCCTTAATATGCTCAAAAGGATACTTGGGTTCCACGTCGCCCATCCATATCTTTTGAGAGTTGTACCTCACAAACATGGGGCACTCAATTAACCGGCTGCAAAAACCAGAAGGCCAACGCGATGTGCCAGATCATCACAGTCAGCCAAATCAAAGCTGTCAAATCTAGCTTCCGTGCAGCTTTGTGAGAGTGAAGAATGCACTGCGTAATAGTCAGACGATCCCGTGGTCGAGGGTGTAGTCAACCGAAAGGTTGGGTCAGCATCTTGAAAGGCTGCGGGGTCATAGGACGAACGCAACGCAGTTGCATCACCAGGCCATTTTCTAAGTCCATATTCCATTTTAGTTACCCTGTATTCTATGGTCTAAGAATATTAACTTAGCCTCATACAGACGCGACTTGATGGTGTGGAAAAAAAGGAAGAATGTGATGTCAACAGTCCTGCCCGTCGACCACCGTGATATTGGAGTTGTGGTTCAGAAGAGATAATTTACTGTCGGGATAGCGTTAAACCGCAGTGGGGACCAGAAGAGGGAAACGGGGTGACTGATTTTCATTAGTGGATGGGGGCCGCAAAGTCGCAGGCGATTAGGAACGCTATTGGAGATCGTTCCAGGGAATGAAAGCGGTCCCCGAATTAGATTTGGCGCTTAGCCCTCTTGCTTCACTTCATATGTTAGAGGGCCGGTGAAGAGGCTTGCGTCTACCAGGTTTGTGTATAGGACCGCGTAGCATGGTCACGTCGCGCCTTATCTATGGGCCTCAGTGGTTCTAGTGCAATCGCGTCTCCCTTCCTTGGTCGAAGAACGGCAAAGAGTGGCAGACAATATTGGAAGTTTTCCTTCCACAAGACCTGCTACAATTCACTGTTAAGTCCAGTTGTCATTTCCTACCATTTGGACGCAAGAAACTGAACGTGTGCGAAGGCAACTCGAGATTTCTGACAACTGGCACATGACAGAAAAAGCACTCTGTCCTTACTATCACCCCGCTCGGATACGTTTATCTCCTAATGAGATCAAGCGACATCGTGTCAAAACAACAAACTCGTGAAAATTTAAAACGAAAAGAGAGTGAAAGAGCCGAACACAACAACTAAATCGAGGCGACTGACCTACCTCCATTCGATCGCGTGGGAGAGAGACTGGAAAAACTGTGGTCGACTTTTGAGAAACGTGCTCATACCTTGAAGAGAATTCAAAGCAGAACCTGGAAAAATGGAAAGTGAGAGAAAAGGCCATGAATTATACGAAATGGTAGCTTAAAAGTGAACAGCACGGAATTGAATACGTCAATTTAGTGAGCAAAGTTATGTTCAAAAACTTCAGCAGCAGGAATGTGCCGAAATAACGCCAACGGAGACTAAAAAGTATTTTGAGAAAATAAAAATAAAGCTCTGCAAAAAGTTGAATTATCGGCAAAATGCTGTTCGAGACGGAGTTGGTTAACCACGATCATAGTTAGTCTGGAACGCCAGCAAGGGAGAAATCCATATTTGTATCGGTTAAGGGGACACTGAGAGTAATTTTGAAAGAGCACACGATCAAGTCCAGCCGCAGGTCAGCCTGACAAATTGCGATGGCGTTGGATACTCGCCTTATAGAAGACATATATACTTTTAGACCGGGGACCTGGAAACTCGAAAAACCGCATTTATTACGAAGAGTGGTATGGTGATCAATGAAGCCGGAATCCCTGGTCTGTCAGTTATCACATGCAATGATGACCCGCTGGCTGAAGAGAACGTGGAACCGACCGCACACAAAACAACCCATGAAGTCACATGAAGCAACCCAACCGTGTGAATAAAGAGTGTAAAACAATCCGGTCATTTGACTGTAGTAGTAGTTAGTAGCTGAGGGTATTTATTATCAGCAACACAAGTAGAAAGGGACACCAACTAGATGAACACGGCAGAACAGTTGTTGTAATTTTGTCAGAAAGAAAACAAAGCTGAATTGCTATAGAGGAGAATGTTGGTAGCTCAGGTAGTATAAATGGTCGTTGGTTTGTTCGCTGAGCTGGGCAATTTGATAGCAAACGTTTCATCACCAACCCATCGCTACGCTCCACCACGCTCCTTAATAACGCACTGATGTCATCTTGATTGGTGATGGAACGTTTGGAATCACATTGCCCAGCTCAACGAACAAATTAACGACCACGAAACTGAATGATTGCTGCCATCTACAAGGTGGAAGAGGAGCAGGAATCTTTTATTCGCGATTTGAAGTGATCCACAACCGCTCAATGGATCGTCTGAACTGGATGTGATTTGCCTCCAAACCTACGCCACTACGCGAAAATTGCACATATGCTACGAGTAAAGTGCACATGGAAGTTGGCGGCATCTTCCTAAGGTGATTACCACACACCTGACGATTCCACCGAAGGCCCTCTGTGACTTTGTTACCGACAGCCTGTACTCCCAAGTCGCGGGAACTGAAGCATACTACATTGCGCTCAAAGTGCACATGGAAGTTGGCGGCATCTTCCTAAGGTGATTACCACACACCTGACGATTCCACCGAAGGCCCTCTGTGACTTTGTTACCGACAGCCTGTACTCCCAAGTCGCGGGAACTGAAGCATACTACATTGCGCTCAAAGTGCACATGGAAGTTGGCGGCATCTTCCTAAGGTGATTACCACACACCTGACGATTCCACCGAAGGCCCTCTGTGACTTTGTTACCGACAGCCTGTACTCCCAAGTCGCGGGAACTGAAGCATACTACATTGCGCTCATCATAAGTTCCGATAAATCGTTTCAAATCAGCTTATTGTACGCTTTCTAGTCGTGCCGCCAGGCTGTATTTTACTATGAGGTCAAACCGCAGTAAGATAGAAAACAGAGAGAATATAAGGGGAAATGAAACCGCTTGCAGTGTCAAAAGTGAATGTTTTGTTATAACCTGTGTGCAAGTTTCTGTTGAGAGGTGCAAGGGGAACTTGGGTGAACCAGCCACATATCTGTTATGGGTAGTAGTTCGGTGGTTATGCGTATTTCGCTGGACGAGTGCTCACGAAAACCCAACTAGCATCATGAGACCTTAGAAGAGCAAAGTTCAAGACGACGCATGTGTGGCCGCGGCACTCAAGCTCCATTGGCTGAGTTCAACGACGGATGGAGTAAAGATGTTCGGTTCACACCGGATCTTTGACAAAACAGCGTCGGGTGGCAGCCTGAGCAAAAAGAGTTCAGGACGCTTTGTCTTTTTTAATTAACGAATGCATGCGCTACACACTACACAAAACCGAGGGTTTTCATGTGTTTGGGTGATACCGATCACGGATGAACCTCAATACTATATCTCCCAGATGTGTGAACGCACATTTGGGTAACTTTAACCTACTCACAAACTTCAGGCTTTATGAAGGAACGAAATTCCTGGATGCACTGAAAATTCCTGTGTGTTGATGTAATACTGGAACATTTAAACTTACTCTAACGTTTTGTTTTTTTTTGGTGGGGAGGGGGTGGGCAACCGGATAAATAGGGGAAGGATTGGATGTGTTCAAGTTAGAGTAACCCAGGCTGGAAATACGTTATAGTCTAATGCAACAAAAATATTGCCGCGGCAGCCCACTCATTACTCAATACGAACACGAGTATGCCGTGAATAAAGAACAGTATTGTTGTTTAGGGTGCTCATAACGGATGTCCTGGTAAATGCACAACAAAGAAAATGGACTACATCAAGAACTTGACATCCAGTCAGCTGACATTGGAAGCAAACACGGTTGATCGTTACTTCACAAGTAAGTGAGTAGGCTCATCGAAAAGCACTGTCATTCAGGGGCAACGTCAAACTACATTTGGTAGAAAGCCAGCTGTTGATGGAAATCATGAAAGATCAGAAAAAAATTTCGGAAACGTAGAGCTCTTAGAATGTCAGCGCATTTGAGGATCACATTCTTGACATGGCCAGGCCGAAATCGGTTACACTGAACGACCAGACGCGTTTTCTAGCCGGTTGGAAAATTTTCTTGACAGAAGACAAGAAAATAGGCCATTCATACCATAAAACATACTCCTTTTTCCGAGAAATAGTCTGTCGTTATCCCTTACTGGACAGTATTGATTCATATTCACAGAAGCATTCGTGTATTTAAGCTACAGAGCAAATGATGAAACTAGAACACACTCATTAGAGTTCAAAAGAATGCCTTTGGTTTAAAATAATACGACACAAAACATGTGCACGTTCCACGTTAGACAGGTTAGCAGTGAAAGGAAGCCAAATGCACAAGCATTTAGCTAAGCAACCGGTAAAAATATCACACACGTAGCTAAACCATCATAGCACGGTCTAGATGTGATTGTTCTGATCAATTACCATTAGGTGATAGAACATTTGAACCTTGCACGTGGTTCGTCAAGCATCCAACAGACTGACTGACAGCCGATGACCGTCTGCACTGTAAGCTCCTTGCGTGACTTCCGCAAAGGGGCCAGATGTTCATATTGTCCAGATAAACACAGGGCCTTCGGATCCTTTCACCAGCATTGTCTATGCTGAACAGGCAGTGAATTACACCTTCAATGCATGACCATCATCACTACCCCCTACTGCAACAGGTGGAAGAACTGCTGTACGCGGCTGAGCAAACCCGTAGTCACCTGCCTGGAAAAAAAACTTGGTCAGTATTTTTGTTGTACAGATGTGGATTAGAGGGGAAATAGACTCGCGGTCAGAGGCCTCGTTTAAATAACGAAAAACTGTAACACAAAAACCACACGTGAAGCAACACAAACCTCAAGGGGGCGCTAACTCGGTTTTTGAAAAGTTGGGGCATGAAAGAAAGAGTGGCAGATTTCCAAAGAAGGGATGTTCATAGAAGGATGAGACGAGAGGAGCTCTACGATGTGTAAAGTAACTTGATATGGCCGACAAAATACACGGATACGGGTCATCCGACTGAAAGAAATGGGTAAAGGGCCACAAGAAACAAGCTCTTATGAACATCCTCCGTGGTAGTAATGTTCGAATAAAGTAGGACACACCACAGTCGGACAGTGAGAAAGCGTTTGCAGCTTGTCAGTCGGCGAAAGGATATCGATGAGCGATTCGGTTATATGTTGAACGGAATCAAGAATGGATAAGTAAGAAAAGGGGGCCTCACAACAGTGCTTTAGGGCAGAGCAAGGTTCAGATTTATAGGAGTTTGGCGGGGTGAACTAGCTGCGTGCCGCAAAGAGAAAAACGACCTTCCTAAGTTCTCGTATTGTGAGGACTTTAACGTAACGACCAGGATAAGTTACCGTTAAAAGATATAGACCTTATGTATACCTTAATTATATGGATTCCCCTGCAGGGATGATATTCACCGGGCCGACTTAAGTGGTCATCTTATGTGAGGCTTCTCGCGATCAGGTTCCGGTCTTGGTGAGCACGAGTTAGTCGAAGACAACCAAAGACTATTTGCTCCATTATTCAACCATTTATGCAACGTATCTGATTTGTCTGAAAAAAATTGAGTGGCAACATGCTCGCGCGATAGATGGCAGTGACTACTGCTGTGATGATAAAGTTGTGATTAGGTGTGACCATTTCGAATTTACTGCATGCTTTTTGCACATGGCTAAAAAGCTAAACTACTAGTTTTTCCGGACGGACGTGCAACGCAACGCACTACAAAGATTACCTCACGAATTCTATCGTCAGAGTGCGCGCATAGAATGAAAACAAGAAGGCTATCTGCTTTTGTACCTTACGTTTGCTGATTAGTGGTCAACATCAACTGATTCGTGAACCCGGCTTGTTGGTGGACAAAATGATCGAAGGAAATCGTACTCGCGTGCAGGTATTGCCCTATAAAAGGGAATCATAGCTCTACTATCTGGCTGAGTTAGTCCAGTCCTCCTCCTCTCAGAAAAACATCACAACTCAATCTCAGGAGACAAATAAAGAAAGGCACATGTTACTGGTGAATAAGTTCCGGTTTGGTGATAACACTGCGCCGCACAAGAAAATGTAATGCAGTTCCTGAGCACCATCGAAACGGAAGTGTGCGTGTGTGGAAAGATAGGAATGCAATCTCTTTAGAAGAATGATAAACGATAAATAATCGCTAGGTAGAAACACAAACAAGCAAGTGGAAATGACTGTCTGGACCCGAGTGTTAACAGCCTCAGGGTTATTGAGAAAACCAGTAAAAAACGGAGCAACTGAATTGCTGTAAAGGGTAGCGCGGAAGGCCGCAAAACCTGGTCGGCGGGACATCCAAGTGGAAAAACTGAAGCAAGTTAATAAGTAAAGTGAAGAAAATTGCTAAAAGGCAGAAAAGGACACCGGATGTGTACGCGTGGAAACGGAGATCAGACTTGTCGGGGAAATAAGTTTCGTACCCGGAGAATAAAATTCGGAACCATTTCCAAGAAAGCATCTGATATTCGGGTATTATCCGGTAAGTCCACCCTACCCAGCAGAAAATCGATATGAGGTGCTTTCGTCTTTCGTCGCCAGGTTGTCTTTTGACTGCCTTCCTGTTTTAATGACCTTTCAAGGCCAAGAAAAAACAGCCTAAGTTGACGCCACCGAGTTGGCACCCTTAGTACAAGCTGATGATGATCTGATTGATGATCCGTTGATCCCTTTTGTTAACCATTACGTATACTTAAGATGAGTAGTCGCATCTCAGTTATCCCAACTTTAGTATTTAGTGACGTGGTTTGGGTACCCAGATCTGCATCTGAAGATATCTGACTCCTAAGTTATGGAAACTAGTCAACAAATTAATTTGTTTTGGCAAAAATGGGCTACGTGATCATAAGTTCAGACCGGTTCAGACTCTAAACTTCGTCGATAAGAATGCTGCCGTCCCAATCTAAAGTGCCTCCAAAAAGTTCGCGAACTTCGTTGGTTCACCGCTCCGGATCAGAAAAGTCCATCAAAATGATACACGTATTTCATTTCTAGTTGGAATTTAGGCAGCCCAACGCAGTCAAAAAGACCCCAAGAGACGCTGCTCCACTGCTGTAAAGCTATTAAAACCAACCAATGAAAGGGCTACAATACCAATAGAAAATAAGTCACAAGATTTTTTGCTTCCTATAGACACGGTTGTTGATCATTTGCACTCCAGATCGCTAGCGCAGACCATCAGTGAGAACGAACGTGGTGCCAATAACGTTCTGCAGCTCGGCACTAAAAGTCGTAAATTGAGCCATTCTCTGTAGTGCTCAATGACTAGCGAACTGACAGCTGCGACACAATCAATGGTATAAAATGCTATAAAACGAGAGTTAACCCCCTAGAACTGAACATACGAACATTAAAAAAAAACACCACGTTTGGACGGGAGACCCACTTAGAACACAGCTGAATCTCTCGTTTATGATGTTTTTAGAAACCTTATGAGTGGTATACCACTTCTTCCTCCGCTATTTCCATTAGGTCAGTTAGGCTTGCTGTTTCACAAACTCATTCTACTGCCTGTTTCATATCCCGGAAGACGTACAGCATTGGGGTGATGTTGCGAGGATGGTTGCAGTCAATCAATCAATCAATCAATTTATCAGCTATAAACCGTGCACCATAGGCACATTGGTTCCAGCTGCTACAGTCTCGATCACCTGAAAACGGGAATGTGGAACGTACAACGAAGCCTTAGAGGCGAAGGTATGTTCGGTTTGTTCGGAAATTCAGTAGCTACGCATTGAAGGCGATAGCTCTGATGCAAGAGCGCCACTGACTGCGCGATTGGGCCATTTCTGCCAGTGTCGTTAACTACTGGTGATTTGAGTCTAGGGTCCCCATCCAGGGAGGCGGCAGTTGCCCGCCCGACTAAGTTTACTGGTTAGCACTTTCGTACTTCGTTGCCAGGTCATACACTGTCCACCTCTCGGTCGCTTCCAATCAGCACAGGGCTGGGCGAAAAGGGCTCTGCGGGTCAGACGGTCTTCTGGCATGCGGAGTACATGTCCCAACCAGCGCAACCTATGAAGCGTGAGTAATTCATCTATCGCGGGAGAGTTCCTTCTTCCTAAGACCATCTGACGTACCTCAGCATCACTAATCCGATGTTCCCACCAGACCAGACCAATGCTGCGGAGACATCGATGACCAAACACTGACATCTTCCGTACGTCCTCTGCGCGTAGGGGCCATGTCTCTGAACCATAAAGCAGTATGGATCGCACCACCGCAGTGTGAACTCTTCCCTTGACAGACAAGCTCACGTCACGTCGGCGCCACAGGTGTCGGAGGTTGGCAAAAGCTGCCCTGGCCTTTCCGATTCGACAAACGATCTCATCCCCAGCAAGTCCACCGGAACTTATACAGCTGCCCAGGTAAGCAAATTTATCTACCACGTCGATTGGCTCGCCTGCAAGCATGAGGTGTGGGTTTGACCCCACCCAGTCTTGTAGCAGCACTTTACACTTTGCGGGTGTGAAGCGCATGCCAAACCGTGCGGCAGAGTTATTTAGGTTATTTAAAATCATTTGCATTTCGGAAGGGTCTGAACCAAGGAGAGCAATATCGTCCGCATACTCAATGTCTGCGAGGGAACGTCCCGGGAGCATTTCGACTCCCGAGGTTGCAGTGGTTGCAGTGGACTTATAAGGCTAAGCTATCTAGCTGTGGAGCGATATACATATTTCAAATAAATGTGGCTGCCCTTTGAATTACCTCAGTACACGTAGACAGAGTCGTTTTTCTCTTAATGCCAGCCAAGACCTCAAGCTACTACGCACGTATGATCCGTTCCACAAAAGTTGTTTATCCAAGCATTCCGATGCGGCCTGAGAAGATGACCTTATTTCCATAGCAATAATCAAGTAAGTTACGCTGTTATGTCAAATAAAACTCAAACATTCTGATAATCCAGGCATGCAAAAAACACCAAGGTGCCGACTATCCTAGCTAGTTTCACCAGTTTAGAAACCCAACCGTACAGACTGCTGGGTGAAAACTAACCCAGGATTACCATTCGATGACAGATATATGACAGCTGACCAATGCGTAAACTTTGGGAGAGAGCGGGAAGTTGAAGTTTACCACTAATAATAATAATAATAAACATCTGCAAACAATCACTCAAAACGTCCCAAAGCGAAACATCGAACAAGAAATAACGACAAAGAGATTTGGGGAACACGGAAAGGATTGGCAGTCCGTGTTTATTTTCTATTGCCAATCCAGTATACGTCAAACGGTCTCAAAGAAGGAGACTATTGACGGGTGAGAATTGATGTAACTCGAGGATCATTAGAATATAAAAAACACTGCGGATTTAATCCATATCCCACGGAAAGAGACTTTCACCACGAGGGGACCATTTTGGTCAGGTCATGAAAGTGGTGGCTATTGAGGAAAACACTGTGCATCATCCCATTTTAGGCTGAAGTTCGTTACAACCAAGCCAGTCTACACAAGGAACATGAACCACTGATAAAAAACCACATTCATCTCGAAAAAGGACTCAGACCACGTGGTAAGTGCCTGTCACAGAGGGCTGGAGAAAAAGCAGACCATAACAGACCTGATAGAACAAGGTGACATGACAGGAGTATATGGACAGACGTTAATCCGCTGAAATACCATAAAAATAGGCACCCAGGTTCGATGGCTAACCTAACCTAGATGAAAAGTCCGAGGATTGTACAAGGTACGGGATGTTTGCAATGTAATTTGATATGCAGACGACTCGCAACAACGGGTGTCTGACCTAGTTAGCATGGTGAGTGATAGTCAGCGACCCGTGTTGGTTGCGCTGCAATTTCTGGAATTTCTAAGATGAAATATGTGACTTACCGAACTGGCGACTCGACGTTAAAACAGCGCATTTTATTGACCACCATATAGAACTTTTAAGGTTCCAAAACAATTTCCACCACAAGAAATATAAGTGCCAAGTGCCCTTTAATACTCATTTGGTCCGAAAACGGATAAAGTTGTACCTAAACCGGTTCAATTAAATTTAGCGTCACTGGAGAGATATCCATAGTTCCGGAGTCAAACTGCTAAGCTGTGTAGCGACATGGTCGTATTGAGGAGTCGTTGCAGAAATGATCTTTGGACGGAGAAAACGCTACTTCATTCAGAAAACAAAACCAAAACTAAATAAGAAAGTGCAACAAAAGAAAACACTCATGTAATCTTACTCAACTGATGGGATACCCTCTAAGACTATTCGACGTTTTTTAATGGTCACTTCTGAGACGGCACTATTGCATTCATATCTGTATGGGAAATGCCTGGGGAGTTATCCGCCGGTTATTCCAGAATTTAGTGAAACGTATTGAGTAGGAACAACTATGGCATGGATCATCCTTGCAATGTTATGGTTCCGGCAGAATCGACCTATCTTCAACTTCATCGTCTTCGTGGTGTCATCCATTGAGTTCTCCTGAGTTTGAAAGTGTCCGTAATGCTTCCAGCGTTGCTTGGAAAGCATGCATTGCTAAATTTTCCCGTTATTTTGATGTCTTTGTAAATGAGAGCGTGTGAACATCTAAGCGAGCAATGAAAGCCGTTTGACTTCAGCACACCTGTTTAGACTATTCTGAACAGATTATACCACCGTAAAAGTACACCGATGAACACAGCAACTAAGCACACCAAACTGTCAGTTGATCTCTCGTTGGATTGAAGCCTAGTCTGCTCACATTCGATTTTCGAATGCGCGTCCACTCAACCAGTACACTCGGATGCGCTACGACCCTGGGGGCATAACAAACCAAATGCATGCTAATTATATTCATTCCTGGTTGGACGGGCTTTATTCGCAACAATTAATCGGAGAACAAATTAAAATACTGCCAGTGAAATCCGCGAATTAATTCATCGGGTTGGTCCGCACATTATGCGATCAGTAGAACTGTCAAGTTCGGTAAAAGCCAACCAGATGTGGGAGAACGTCTGATGAACGATAAACTGGCAAAAAACGAAATTCACAGATCTTC
Source organism: Clonorchis sinensis (assembly GCA_003604175.2). Taxonomy (NCBI): domain Eukaryota; kingdom Metazoa; phylum Platyhelminthes; class Trematoda; order Opisthorchiida; family Opisthorchiidae; genus Clonorchis; species Clonorchis sinensis. Next base: position 190,804,455 of record CM030369.1, on the reverse strand, counting down.
GAAGCAGAACAGTCAGTTGAGAATAAGCAGGCTGTTGATGAGAGACTCAAATGAAATTCAGTCATAGAAGCACTTCATAGAACTTGCGCATTACCACTATCACAATCTGTACATACGTTATTAACTCCATTGGTGTCCAACTTGAATTTCAAATGTGAAGAAGACTGATGACGACCTCAAAATGGCGAAGTCGGTAATGGACTGTCAAAAGTTCACATCAGTCTTATAAGTAAGGTCATAACAAGGAGAAACATAAACCTTCGGCCACAATGGATACAAACTCGTCTGAAAGCAACAAGAACTAGGTAGAACTACTGAACACTACTTTAATCGTGGTGCTTTTGTTTGTGCTCACAATTTTGATACAACAGATGTGACTTCAAAAACGAAGCGGAGGAGGAGTGTCTCACGACCTACATAAGCTTAGATAAGCTGAATGCGAGAGTGATGGATAGTAAAACACCAGCGTGAATAGACATCGCACATGTGTTTATTTGAAGAGGGCACATAGGCGTTAAAATTGAGTAGCAGCCAGAGGTCGATTCAAAAATGCGGATATATATTGATGTATAGATATTATGTAGATACGCTACAAAACTGACATCATTCGCGCAGTTGCACAAGAAAGCGTAAGGCTGAAAGTACATGTTGAACTGACATAGGTTCACATCGCTCCCTCCGAAGAAAGAATACGTTGGTCCATATTAGAAAGGGATTGATACTTCAAAAACGATGCGCTAGTCCTTCAAGGGCAACATTCAGTCACATGGTCGTATTAGACAAAACATTGTTGCAAGAGTCACCAAGGGACGCTGTGTCCTGACAGTGCTTGGGACAACGTCAAGAATGTCGTAAGCCAGTTGGGCACAGTCGATCGCAACAGTCGTTCGCAACGTCGTTGTTGATTAACCATTGTCTTTTCACTAAGAACCTCGAAGGGACCCAATAGCCCATACACATTGCATTTTGTCCCTCGTCAGTGGGCTTCGGTATACGTGTGGATAATACCGTGAAAGTGAGTTTCTACGACCGGGTTTCGAATAACAGTACAGATACTTTTGAACTGGCTGTCACTTCTCTCCTTGAAATGCGCACATGTATCATCAGTAAAAGGCGCAAAGGGATGCGGCTATTAAACAAAAAAACAGTGATGACATCCTATCGCATGGCTAATGAAACAAATGCGCTACCTGTCTAGAACCCTAACTGTACCGTGTTGCTCGGGGGACTATCGACCTTACGCTGGAACATCGCGGGCTTCGGGGTCCACGCTACATAACGTCATAGCTCTACGGTGGGGACTATGGGGCGACAACACAAATCCGTCACAGATGATGACCGCGACCGAGTCATGTTGGTTAAGTCGTACTCGGACAGATATCAAACTGCCAAAATGCGAAAAGTTGGGATCCCACCCAGAAGTTGGAATGTTTATATACATATTTCAGAGACCTGGAAAAGCACATGAAAATAGCAACGAGGTGTGACAACTGTTTGGAGCCTGGTACTTGCGACGAGATAAACCAACACAGTGATCGTTCGAGGAATACGACTGACAAAGTTGAATCTGAAGTGAACTGATATGGGTTTCGAAAGAAAGCACAGCAGTCGCCCCAGACGAAGAGCATCCAAGGTGAACAGACGAAAGAGTTTTGGCCAAGGGTGCTTTTACTTACGGAAGCTACATTTCTTCGACCGATTGGACATATTACTTCTAATTACTGTCATTAATTAATAATAGTAAAGAGCAATGTTTGGATAAATAACACAATAAAATACTGAAGCTGGGACTGTAACAATGTGGTTTTATCTTACGAGACATCTCAATACAATTAGCACCTCCTTATCATGACCACTAGTATCGTTCGCAAAAATCGCCATGATAATGGAAGACACAGCCATCCTATTACAAAGAACACCACTCTGAAGATATCATCCGAAAGGCATTACAAACCGGAATTGGAGTCAATGTTTGTGCTTGATGAGTTTGTAAACTTGTCTACCTCCGTAGACATCATTGCTCGGTTTAGCTGATTGCTGTGTTTGCAACACAGAAATAGCCAATCAGACTGCAACAACATTTGATTATACTGTCTAGCAGCAATCCAAAAGCAGATCTGTATACAGATTGACCCTGAACATCGTCACACTTTATCCAAATGATTATAGCCGTGCTTCCAATGATCCTAACCCGAACCGTTAAACTCCTCAACATAAGGCAAGTGAGTCCACTCAAGTAGTTATCATCAACATCATCAGCGAAAACGGAATTGTAAGAACTTTCTTTGCGTCTGCCGACGGTAGTCTTTATATGGGAAGGACTACTGAATCTGGAAATGATAACATTGGCAAACACACCATGGTTGAAACAGCTAACGTATTCAGTATGATTCAGCTGGCACTGGAGCTGTGCTCAAGTAGGGCTCAGGCAACACTGGCTGGACGAAGTAAGATTTCGACATCGTTCCGCTCGCCAGCTAGTTGAAGTATACCGCAACTACCTGGAGACCCCTAGAAACAACAATTGTCACAGTCCTTAGGAAAAGTGGATGAAAGAGCAAGTGGGAATTAACAGGTTTGATCTTAAATACGCAAACATTTCCTCGCGCTGATGGATTTGTCAACTATGTTGCAGTATAGGACATTCCAAATCCTATTTATTGCGAACAAAACACCCATGTCTGCCAACGAACATCGATCCATCTTACATGGTAGTCCCCTTCTATAGTGACAGGCTTAAAGGAACCGAACAGAGCGAACCGCTTCTAGCATGCAGTCCTTTTGGATACGGCACGCCAAGAGAGAGTACAACGAGGGAAGGCGTATTCTACGCAAATGGCCCTCACGAGAATGTCACACAGATATCTCACAGGTCGTTGTTGACACGATACATTGTTTAGGACTTTCCAAGGTGGTGACCTAGTTTATGAAAGTCCTTTATTTTGAGAAGGGATTACCGTACCTAATTTCTAAGCTTCCCTCTGGTATACATAATCCAAAGTAGAAAAGAACCTAAAGAAGCATTCTGGATGAAACCTTAAGATTTGACAACATTTTCAGGTACGTAACAAGTGTTCCCTGAAACATGGCCTAGTATATGAAGATTGTTTTACGCATCTTAGCGATTGCAATAGGTCTGACGAAATTGGGCTTGCTGAAGTCAGGTGAAGCCAATGGGCTCGAATTACGTTCACTTATTGGCGTCCTACCTGATGTCAAAAAGACACTTTCTTAGGTTTCAAGGGTAGAGCGTACCTGGATGCACTGAAAGATAACTGTATTCGCAGTCCATCTACACACATTCTTTACATCCTGATTAGTGGTTAGAAAAAATCTGAAAAAAACGAACTTGCTCGTCGGACGACCTCGACATACAAGTAACTATTGGTCCAATAACGCGTCGGCTGTCTGAAGGTATGTCTGAACACCACCCAAATAATTTTCAGAAAGAACAGAAGCACATCACAAATGGTTTAGTTTTAGCCTATACACTGGGCAAAGGGCGCCACGTGAACACCACGTGTGACAGCTTTTACACCCACCTACGACGTGCCAACTAGGCTAACAAAGTCAATAAGAACAAGGATGTTGACAACCGTGGAAGCTATCTGTATATGAATATTTCATGAAAGCCCTAGAGCTTATGTGTTCAAATAGTCAGATGACAGTACCATGTGATCATACTTTGTGTTACTTTTCAACGAAATTCGCTTTTTGGCCATTGATCACTAATTTTCAACTAGACTAAGGTGTCACTGAACTTTAGTCGATTTTTTTCATTCGAAGCGTGTTGTTCTCAAATACGGGCGGCTTCACGTAGTTAAAAGAAACAGCTTTCGAGGATAGTGTCTATAGCTGTTCGGGGATTTGAGCTGTTTCAAAACCCCGCTGCTGGTGTTGGATGATGTCAACGAATTTGTAACGAGTTAATTCGAAAAAACACGTAGGGCGAAAACGGTGTTGTGAAGCATACGGTCTTCTGGAACACAAAGCACGAGAATAAGTCAGCACAATCTGGACAGCGCTGTCACGCGTGAGGTCTCCTGAATACTTGACGGTCATTGAGATTACTAATCCAGATGAATGCAATGCTCTGCACAAACCGACCGTTAAAGGCCAAGCGTCATTATGCCTACCGCTTGCAGAGGCCAGGTGTGCGAGCTGCATAAAAGTAGGGACGCATTGTGGCGTTATAGACTCCGTCCCCGACTAGTAAGGTGATATCACATGTAAGAAACATATGAACAGAAGCTGCATTGGTCTTCCGCATTAAGAAAACTACCTCGTCATTAGCCGAAGTACCATTATTAAAGCAACCGACGAGGTAAATGAATTGGTCGACACCATGGGTTCGTTCATTAGGTTCGGATTTGATCCCAGCATTGTACACTTTGCAGACAAAAAATACATACATAAGTGTGCAGCAGGATAAAATGTCATTCAATATTGCTAGTATTTGCATAGGGTCCGGTCCTAGAAGGGCTACATTGTCTGCGTGCTCCAGTTCCATCGGGGAACGTCACGGGGACATTTTGATTCCACAGTTGTAGGAGGCTGGCAGAGATACCACAACGATAGTATCAACAAAAAGTTAAATACAAATAGAAAAACAAGGCAGCCTTGATTGACATCACTTGGTGCGATGAATTCCGCCGAAATCGTACCCCGGACCTTTACTCACAATGATTTGCCGGAGTTTGATGCAAACTGATGTCCTCATTATCAATTGGCATGGGCTCCACCTTGTGCACAAACAAGTGCGACTTGCAAGGCACACGGGACCTTTCAGAGAACAGATGAACAGCAACGTCCATCATGGCCGCTACATTATTAAGGTAACCTCACCGACCCCAGCCAACCGGAACTGATTTACCTTCTTGCTGTTATTGGTTTAAAGGGACAACCAGTGGATTGCCAACATGGTTAGAGCACCTGATATCAGAAATTGCCCTTTCACTTCAGTGGAACACCAACAGAAGGCAGCGAATAGGAATTCCTCAATGAGGATACAAAGGACGATACCATTCGCTTCTAAATACGCCCCTCCTCTACAACAATGTGTTTGTCGTTTTGGAATTTGATCCTGCAAGTGAAGTCCGTCTACGCTGGAAAACTGACAAGCGCTTCATTCTTTCTGGGAACTACTAGTACATCTCACGAACTCAGTTATAAATTGAGCCCTACATCTAGTTGGCCACCAGTGACCTTGACAGGATATAGCTCCATCATCTTGCAATGTTAACCGTCCTTTTGAGGACCGACCTTTTAGATCGTTCAGCTGTACTACCCTTTCGGTGCCTAGCTGCCATGCCAACAGAAGGAGGCACAAGGGCTGGGATACCGCTAGGTTGCTCCCAAGCATAGACAGGAGCAGTCGAGATGCGGAGTTTGGATTCGAACCACGGACCTTCAGGTCTGTAAGCAGGCGCCTTAACCACTGAGCTATCTCGACCTGTTAGATGAAGGACCAATACAAACACCGAGATTTTTTCTTTTCTAAGCAGATCATACACAATTCATAAGTAGTTAGATTTGAAAGTTTTAGATGAAATTCCGTGTTGTCATCGTCTCTGTTGCGCGAGTCGCAGACACCATCGATGGGACTCCAATCGAGGTGTCAGTATGAGGACACCGTTGTTCGCAACGCTGACCTCTTTGGGGATTATTCGGGAAAATCAGGTTTTAAGTAACCGGGTAGCATCCCTATTGGGGGGCTGTACATGAGAACGGTAAAAACGACATCATGGAGTGGATCAAGGTCAGTCTTAGCATAGCTACTTGATGAACTATATCATACCACATCAAATCACACTACAGCAAGCAAAAGTTGCAATAGCCCAGACTGCTGACCTGACGCTGACAAGTAGCTATTTATGAAACCCCGCACGCTGGAAGCATCAGTATCGACAATAGCACCAGAGTACAACTGATTAACTACTGCATAAGTTGCGTCAACTTATTTCAATACAGGGGGTTGGAACAAAAAATGAAAGTGGACCGGATTACTATCCACCATAAACACTCCAGGTTCACACACCAGAAAAATTTGGGCAGAAAACGATAGCAGGACATAAGTTCGCGTCAATACCTCAAACTATATCAAATTAAGCACAAGAAAGGCCACATAGTCCTCATCCTGAAGGGCAAATCTCACCAAAAGTATCTAGAACTTTCGTGATCTCCCTGATTTCCTACTGCCTCTGAATTTGGCACGAAAAAAAACAAGTGTTCGCTGACAATTGGTGACACAAGACAGAACAGTCGCATCCAACAGTACTAGTTAGGCGTATTTCTCAGGTGAAGTTCCCGTCGCCTCATCAAATATCACGTTTCTGACCAATCCAGGGTGAATTCGCTGGCACCAGCCTATACGAGCGCTAGTTAGGAAAAGTGGGCGACGAAGGGCTTGAAGAAGATGCGCACTTTCGGTGGGTGCAACGTCACTGAGCTGAAAAAAGCGGGCGCGGGAAGGTGTAATTGTCGTAACAAATACGCGTGTGCTGATCAGTGAAGAGTGCACAAAAGTCCTACTTACCTTCAACCACGTCGATCACAACCAGACCAGCAAGGGATGGAATGGTACGTTTGTGGGCCACGTGCACTGCAACCGCTCCACCCATACTGAGATAAAAGGAGGGGCGGAAAAATATCAAAGTAATGGAGGCAGAAATACCGAGCATGCAGGATATATTTGGTAATTCAGAGCACATCAGCAGGAATCTCACGATTTTGATCAGAATTTTCGAAATCAGAAGGTGATCATGATGAGACAAACCTGTGCGTACAGCGCCGCGTAACTCACTGCTGTAAGTTTGAAATAAACCGAACGGATGCTAGGCGCAACCAAGAAAAAGGTATAAGGCAGTTAAGATTCCACACAATCCATCTGAGCGGTCAGTGTCCTCATGGAAGGAATAACACAAAGATTATTATAGCGAGCTGGATGTGGAACTAAAACGATCTATCCGTTACGACATGTTATACTGTCAGGGAAAGGCCCACTAAGGGAGACCGCAAAGCAAGAAAGCAATGAAATCCATCACACAAGTCAACTCGTGTGCACAACAAAGCATTAGCATGCCACAATACATCACTACTGGTAACGTAAATATAGTGTCTCCGCATCAGAAGATAGCATCCCTAATGGTGTCTACAAGAAGAGAGTGAAACTTCCCGGTTCCAAAACTGTCTGTATTGCAGGAAATAAGGTTTCCAAAGCTGTCTCCTCCTACGAGACAGGTCTGGCCGTCCCGAGGGAAAAGTGGGCGCTACGTACGACCCGTCTCCTTATGCAGATGATTCGGGCTTCATTGTCCCGGTGGTTGAACAATTCAAATGCGATTGGTCGTAGAAGCTAGTCTCTCAATGGTCGCGGATTTGACCTATTACCCTCGTGCACGTCTGCATTGTTCACCTGATCCGTTGGCTTACCGGAAGCCAGCTGGCGAAGGTAATCATGGTATAAAAACCGCGAACTATCCTGCAAATTCTTTCGAAGCATGTTGACTGACTGACCCCCGCCCCCCCCCTCACACAAACCAAAAGCCATCTTTGATTGACGGTCTAAAATCCATTCGATCCCAAAATCGATGAAGAGATATGATGAGGGAGTGATGCGACAATGGTGGCTTTGATTATCCTGCAAGTGACCTGTTTGAGAAGTATGAGAAAAGCAGCATCCAACAATTCCAAATAAGCTGAGGTTGTCGACAGACGCAAGTATCGCGTGGAGAGTCAGAATATTCTTGTTCCATAGTAAAACGTCAGATTTCGAAGTGCAAAAGCGTAAAATATACTTTTCTTTTGAACAATGTCATCATTGTATTCAATGTCGCCAAGCGCGCCAGCCGAAAGAAGTCCAACCTACACACATATGGAGTCGTTTCAAAGTTGCTGAAAACCCTTCGACCGGTTTTGCCCTTCTTGGGGACCATCATAAACGAGAGATTCAGCTGGGCTCCAGCTGAGAATCCCGTCAAAACCAAACTGGTACGCAGATGAGTGTATAAGTCAAAAGTTAGTTCACGCAGCTTTGGTGACTCCCACTTGTTTTGCACAAGGTCACACGTTGACTTCGAGTTCGACCACTCGATTCCAACAGGCTCCCTTGATGCACTACGACGACCTGCAGCTAACTGGTATGCTCACACCCACCCAGCCGTTCTAAATGTCCCCCGTCCGTCACGTCCACACAAACTTCGAGATTGGAATGTACGCCTACGCGGGCAATCATATGAACGAAAGTGCGTACGTGAATCCATGGAACACATCAGTGTGTTTTTCCGGCAAAGGTGAGGAGCTCTCGATTTTGTGCCACAACTTGAAATGGATGTCCGCAAATTGGTTGGTATGCACGCAAGAGTGATCGGTCCGACGTAGGCCATGTCGAAGAATCCTCAAATTCCTGTGTAGCAAGTTATCACTCGGCTGACCCACCCGATCGTGAGTACGGTTTACTCCGCTTAAAGAAGATTTAAGAGCAACAGAACTTGGGTGAGGCATTCTAATAGTTCATAGCTGATAGAATTTCAGCTATGCATGCATTTTTCGTAGTTCGGGTGTGTTACCCCGATTGGCCTCACTTTAAACAAAAGTAGCCCATCTTGTTTGAGTGTCAGCACATACGTATTGCAATCAAATGGTGCTGGCTGAAGTGCTCATCGCTGCGTAGCATAGCTGAAGAAGGGTGAGTTCCCCTGCATCGTTCCCACCAGTTGGATTCACAACAGCTCCCTTATTGCGATCGGTCTACCTAACTCGGTGCAGACTCACTAGTCAGTAGAAGCTACAGACAATGAAAGCGTCAAAGATCACATGACGTTCCATGGCAAAGCGTAGAGGCACGTATTGAAGAGTAATCCGAGAAACGCTAGAAAAACATGTTGACTGAGGCCTCTAGTTCCGACCTATTGCCGTCCCACTGCAAGGTTTTGAGTCGAACGAAATATCAAGAGGTCAACAAAACCGCTCGCTAGTGGTTTTCGCGATTGGGACTGTGTGATCCCCACTGCACCTGGTCAGAGGCACTTTGGAGTAGGTTTGCAATCGATTTCAATAGCGTTCTCGTCAATTTCTACCCAGATTGCTTCAATCAGCATTTGGACGTGTAGGCACCTCTGAATGACTTTGATAGACCAGCACGAAGTGCCCCGTCCACTTTTATTCTTTTCACCATAAGGCTTTCAGATAAGTCATGGCTGTACGACAGCGAAGCATTAATATTGACCACTGATGGTATGCTGTCGATGGTGATGATGCTGATTCATGTTTTGTTGGCACTCCACACTGGATGGTTTATGTTCACCCTAATATTAATAGTAAAATAAAGATCACCATATGAAAGGTTGCTTCGGGGTCGACAATTTATTGTGCATTTACTGGTAGTTTCGATTTTGTGTTTTAGAATGTCTGATTGCATTCTTCCGCGAATTGCGGTATTTGAATTTACTCTCCCTGTGCACCATCATCATCTGATCTACCTGCTCACTAACGTATCACCTGGTCTTCACTTATCAGGTTTAATATTTTCAAAGGTTGCCCGAACGCCCGAACTTGCACGAATAATTTGAGAGGTGGTGCTGAAAAATTTATGGAAGAGACTTAACGTTCCCTTCACGATGCGATCATGGTCGTTTGTTGGACAGTTAGTGAGTGATTTTTTGTTCTGCGGTGGGTGCTGGGTTATTTTAACGATTTCGGCCTCATCAGTCAATCCTCTTAATCTACCCAGTACGGCTTCTCTGAAAAGGTGTATTCAATATTTAGGTGAGGTTCTCCTCTAGATTTCTTAGCACCTCTGGTTTTGGAGTCGTTCTATCCCTTCAATATACATACTCCGTCACGAAGAGACTGGACCTTACCGTGGTGTGACGGTTTGCGCAACTCAGCGACCCATTGAGCTATACTGGGGGGGGGGTCACTGCGACACTCACAGAGTCTCTCATACCAGGTTGGTTAATGGCTCGAGGTTTGATGAACACAGTCTCCTAGTCCTCCAGGTTGGGGGTTGGAACATGTGACGACTTGCTCCGTAGAAATGGTAATGCATTTGGATTTCCCGCCAAACCCCGCTACCTTGTGGTTAGGCTTTTGAACCAAAGGCTCTGGTTGAGGACCCTAATCGTCCTCCTGTCTGAGTGTGGGCACCCTGGCAGTATCCCACCCACGTACAACCGTGAATTGCACACATACTGCTGTAGTGAAGTGTCAGTGTTGAACACTGGTGTCATGCTGTCGATGCTGATGATGATTTAGAAACGTTGCATTTCTGAAAATCTCGCATTTCTCATATCTAGCGAGACTTCTCAGGTAAGTCCGGGAGTGACGAAAGCAGACATTGCCGGTAGATTGAGTGGTGAGATGACGTGCAAATCTGGTAGCAACCAATGAGCGAGATGGTAGTGCGACGAGAGTCGCGCCAACTTGATGACAGCTAAGACTGTGCGGGACAATGTCGACATGCCGAAGGAACACTTTACGGCCGATTCTTTCATCTGTCATAGTACAGGAATGAAATTGCATTCATCTGTCCTGTGTGATTGCTTTGGCTGAAGTCAACGAGTCGGACAGTGAATGTTGCTTTCGTAGAAATGAGCTAACTGCTTGACTGAGTCCCAGCTGTTTGAAGAAGTTTCCACACTTTAAAGTATGACGCAAGCAGAAGGGAGTCAATTCAGTTTTAGCTTTCGTGCTTCTGGTCCGCAGTTTTGTGTTAGCCTGTATTCGAAAAGCTCAAGACAATTTGGTTAGACCGTTTGACTGTTTTACGACCATTTAATGGTTCTACTTACGAAGCCGTGGAAAAAATATCCACGACTGTATGTTACAATTTTGTTCAAATTCTAGGTTTCGCCTTTGTTAGGGACAGTCCCACTTTTAAACAGAGTTGTGCGACCAGTCTCTACAAAAACGGTTCATTCAACCACCAGTAAACATGAGTCAGAAGCTCGAAATTGGCTCACTGATTTTAGCTACCGTTGGAATGATTGCCATCCAGCTCGAAAGTATCAGCATTTGTGCTCATTTTGTTTGAATAGTAGGATACTAATGAAGAGTTAGCTTTTAAGTCAGTGGATCTGGTCTTCTGAAGACTTTTCAGAACAGTCTGATTCAGTTGGTGCTGTGAATCCACCACAAAGATTAATCGGCTGAGGGGTGGTCACTACACATCACTACACACATGTAATATCGCTTGCAATATGATAGCAGCAATGCTCTACTGATTGGCCAGTTTGTCTGCCTGAGCTCAGCGAACCGTACATGAGACAGTACGGATGCACAAAAATGAGGATACATCACAATGAAAATCGGCTCGTCACCGACCAATACAGATTGAACTTCTAATGTCACGATGAGACGATTCCCGTTAGATAATGGTACATCATGCTGGCCTTGATGAGTGAGGTGCCAACGGCTACGTCTATTTTACTGGCTGACTGATTAATCGAATCACGGAATTGCTTTGTGACTAGGTCCGTTAGAACACGAAGCTTGATCCTGGCCAATCGAACGCGCTGGTGTCGCAAACAAGAGGAGTGACATTTCGGTGCGTCACCCGGCGGTACCGGGGACAAACGCAGTCGTTGTTGCAATGTGATTGTGACAATTAATTTGGCTAAACGCACAGTGTTTCCGTAACTCAGTGGGTCGATTACTCGTACTGGCAGATACCGGAAGAAGCTGAATCGCCGCAAATTTAGCCGCCAGGATTACTGCCAATGCAACACAGTGTCGACAGTTCAGCCTGAGCCATTTAGACAATAACACTGTGATATTGCTTGGCTGGCCTGCCTACCCGAGATCGATGCATCATACATAGGAATATGAGGCGTGCCAAACAGCTGCAGAGAGAGAATTGAGGTTCTTGACTGTCATCAGTTTACCTTTTTGTTCGGGTTATAAACTGGCGTATGCTATTTTTAACTAGGGATTATCAACTTCTGTTCCTCTATCGGTCTTTCTTTCAAACGTTCATTGCATGGAGTGCCTCACCACCCCCTGTCCCACAAAATCAAACACAATAACGAAATCCGCAGCAGAACGAACGGTTAGAACAAAAATAACACGTAACAGTCACGCACCAACGGAGTGTGTGACTTCGACTACGGATAATGATGTACAGATTGAGTGAGTCACCTACATGCAACTGTCACCGCACTGTACTTTCTAGGTAAGTGAGAAAGGACAGATTCCATACGACTCACGTAAGAATTCGGGTAAAATAGCGGTATTTATGATGACCATCTACAGTAAACTTTGTTCAAGGCGTCCGCGAAACCCAAGCTTCAGGGTTCTCGTGGGTGACGTTCTCTAGAAAACTCCATGACCACGACCATCTTTAAGTGTGGAAAAACGTCCCAAGTAGATGAAATTGCCCCTTGAAGATTACTTCCATACGTCAGTCTTCCAATCCAGACTGGTAAGCAGGTTTGGAGTTTAGTTGTATTGTTTTGTTTTGGGAAAACATGAACCTTGCATAAAATATGTGAATTATGCGAGCATATGAGTGCTGTGTTTGACAAGCAATGGTTACTCAACCCATAGGAACCAAGATATAGGTTGAACTGTGTTAAGATTTGCCATTTAACTCAGCTGCTAGTTGTACTGTTTTGTTCAGTCAAGCCAGGACCCGACCTGTGAGATGAACACCTCCGCAATTTGAGGGATTTCGATAAGATGTTCAAGAACAACATGAGTCAATTCAGTCTCCAAAGCAAGTGTGACAAAAGCCATAAACCACAGCGACTCGAATAAATTCCTAGTAAAACGCATTGTGAACAGAGTTCTTGATTCAGACCTCTGTAGAGGTTGACACCGCCGTCGAAGTGCTAAAATGAAAGCCTGATTTATCTCGATGGAGTTGGATGTTGAATGCTAGGGCCTCTGCTTGTCTGCGGAGTTGGCTGCTAGAATCAGGACGCAATCAACCAAAAAACCCACGGACAGGTGAAAGTAGATTCTAAAAGACGAAGTACCAGTCCAGTGGACTAAATCACCATTCAAAGTTGTTTGGCACTGGCCACATTGTTAACCAGAATGGTGAAGGATCGCGCAGAAGTCCTGAAAGAATATTTTCCAAGATACAAAGTGTATGCTTTGCAAACCCGTAACCAAGCGAAACCGATCTCCGGTACGTAAGACAGGAATAAGGTTACATGCCTGTGCGTCGTACAGACCGAAAATACCAGTGTGCCTCAATCGATCGGTGCCACACTTGATTAACTGCTTATCACTACCTGGCTAAGAGGAGTAACCCTCGAAAACGTCAGTACAGCCCCAGTCAATTTCTGTGAACCATCAAGATGTGAGCCCAGGAAAACCCGTGTGTACTTGTCTGTTATAGATATCTGAGATCTGCCTTTGAGCATGAGGATGGAGACCGTACTGATAATCAGCATGTTTGGACAGTCTGAAAAAGTTATCGACCAGTAAAATACGTAAAAAGTAGTGGACGGAAAACTTTCAGAACAACCCAGGAATCGAAAAGAACGTGCCTCAGAAGAAGCGATCAGGAAGTAGCTGCAATCTGTGAGAAGGATGAGGACGATAGGTTACTATTATTTCTACTATTATTTGGTGTACTGGAAACAACTAAAACTTATGGAACAGGGTCATTGGGGATGCAAAATGCATTAGAGACAGCTCTCGAGCTTGAGAGGCAAGAAATGGCCGGGTAACAGCATCTGCCTGCGAAATGACGAGAAGACAACACGGTTCTGTGTAGGACTCCACTCCAACATTTGCCTACTCTTGTATAAACAACGCGATCAGAAAATATCAAAAATTATAAAAGCACGGACCTCATAGAAAGAATTGCGCCACATCTACACGAGGTCAAGTAACGCTCTTGGCCGGATTTTCAAGTTTCAGACAGTAGGGACGCGCTAGGGGACACTTACCTGCGTTTATGAATTACAATATAAAGCAACCTGAATCAGAGAGTACAGCGTACTAGAAGCGACAGGCCAAGAAGTCCAGTAAATAAAAACCTACCTGTGACCGACAAGGATAATCGGAGGAGCTTCGGTCGGATACATGGCAAATATGATTTTGATAACATCTTTGGCCAAAGTGTCCATCGATAGGTCGTCATCGTTCTGACAAACCGTATCCCCGTGACCCCGCATATCGACCGCCAGACATTGGCATTTTACTTGCTCGGTGATAGTCGCCTGAAATTCAGGTAATTAGTCAAAGTAACGACGCGCGGTTCAACTTACACTTAACACTGCCCAGGTCAGTGCGGAAAACCCACCGCCATGGATAAAAAACAACAGCGGTCCTTCAACACCCCGTCGATAAATCCGGAACGTCTAAACGATAGAATGATGTGGGACCAAATAGGATGCCTACTCCGACTTCGAGTTCAATATCGTCTCTGATATTGAAAAATTCATTCCAAGGGACAGGCTCAAAAGGCTGCGGTTGACCATGTTCTCTGATGGGGGAAAAGGGTGCGAGAAGAGAAACAAACCAGTGGTGCTTAAAATGATTGTATCACTGAATGTTGGCCAAAATATTATGCCAGTCGTTTGGATCGGGGTGGAACAAATCAATCGAGATAACAATACTGTCAGTAAGAAAGAATGCTGTGAACACAAGCTATCTTAACTGCAGCTAGAAATAGCTCGGCGCTTATGGCCAGAAGATCCGTGGTTCGTGCTCAATCTCGACTGCTCCTGACTAGGCTTGATCAACTTGACAGTACCTTAGTCCTCGTGTTTCGTTCGGGCGGCATGGTAGCCAGGCACCAAAAGGGTGTCATGGTCGAACGATTATTAGTATTGACTGCAGTTCAGTAAGAGCCGATAAGGAATTAGGTTCCGTGTTCAAGATGAATAAAGAAATCTTGTACACCGCGAGGACCCGTGATACTTGACGATGCGTGGAACATAGTTCTATCTCACCTCAAAGGAATACTAATTTGGCCCCTCCTCCGATGTAATACACTTATCAAGAGAAAATTGGCCACTAATTCTCGTGGTTCCAAAGCCACGTCCAGCTTCAGTTGTGCACTCACCCAGCGTTGTAATAGTGATTTTTACTTTCAAGTTACAATTCACATAATGACTATTTGGAGCAGTGTATTTTTATCCGTATGGAAGTTGAACCAGGTGGGGCGATACCATCTGCATACAAAAGGAGTTAAGGGTTTCCCCAAGAAATTTCACGACTGAAAAAGCAGACAAAGCAAGGGCCCCTTCGATAACTTAGTTGATTACCGGTCTAGATAGGAAAAGGGTAGAGAACAAGTCTGATGAGCACGACTTTCATCAGCACTTCAAGTTTGCCCCATTTGACTCGTTCAACAGTACCTCGGAGACCTTTTGTCAATCAAACCGTCACGAACGCAAATGGTCCTTATATCTAGCAAAGGTTTAGGCCATCGAATTTGATCGTCCACTAATGTCCATCCGGGCTATCGGCAATTAACGGAAGCATGGACTGTGAAGGAAACACCCCAGCCTCAGGAGTGTTCAAGCATATACTTAAAAGCCACCGTCTTCCTGGTCCCGACGCGATTCCATCTGCTCAGTCCAAAGACAGCAGTGAATTCCTCAGTCAGTACCTATCTAACCTATTTGTACCTATCACGCAGAAAGAAACGGACCCTGAGTACTTGGATCAATCTTTGACAGCATCCATCTTCAAAACGAGTGCTCGCAGTGAATGTAACAACCACAGTGGAGTCACTTCGACTCCCGTCGTAATAAGGTCCCTGGCATCACTGATTTTACTCGTCTTGAGACGCCATGCGGAACTTTCAACCCATCAGCATCAAAAGGGTCTACAACCAGGTGGAGGCAGCATCAATCACATCGGCACGCTCCATCAGGCGTTATAGCATGGTCAAATGCACAAAAGACCTACAGTCCTGGTGTTCCTTGACATCAAAAGTGAGTTCGATTCTGCCGAGCGGTCAGTGATCATAACCACGCTTGCTCAACAGAGGAAGCTCCAGAAGTTTGTGAACATAATCTGGTCCTTAAACTCTCATACTACATGGCATGTGGTAATGTATGGGGATCTCCTTGAAATTCTCCCGGGACATTACCAACGTGATATTGCTCTTTTCTTGTTCAGGTACTTTGAGGATACAGGCCATATCAAATAGCCCAAATAATCTCGCTAACGTGGGAAAGTGTAAAGTGCTGCTCAAGGCTCGGTGGGATCTAACCCTAACATCATGCTTACCGGTCGGCCAATCGACATGATAGGCGGCTACTCATCTGGGCAGTCGTAAAAATTCCGGTGAGATGGCTAAAGACGAGGTCACTACTTGAAGCGGGAAGGTCAGATCAAATTTGACACCTATGGCACCCATGTCACATCAGTTCGTCTAGGCCAGGGTATCAGAACGGCAATACGATCTTCGTTATTTTCGGGTCAGAGATGCTGCCCCTACACAAAATAGCATATGGAAATTTCAGTCCGTCTCCGAACCAGTGCTCACGTCCGGCGGGAAAATCGGGTTATCAATGCTGAGACATGCCAGATGGGTGAAGGGAGAAGAAAGCCTCTTGCGATGGACGAGCAAATCACACTCCACGGGTTATGCTCGTTAGGATATGTTTCACCAGAGGGCCACGTATCTCGCAGGACCCTCTTTATACAGTCCTGTGCTGTGCTGCGTGGAAACGACCGAGGGCTGGGCAGTTTATGGTTTGACAACAATATGAAAGTCCTAACTAGTAAGGCTGGTTATGTTAAAAACTAACGCCTCCCTCGATGGGGGCCTCAGAACTCGACTGACCGATGGGTGGCGACATCACTACCATCATCATCATCATTGACATCAGATAACACTGGTGCTTCACTGCCGCACAACCATGTCAATTTACTTCACAAAACCTTAGATTCGAAAGAAAAAAGTGGTGAAGAGAGAAGGACTTAGGGCTAGCCTACCACAAACACCCGAAATGCCTACACCTCCAGCACCCGGTCAGGCAATCTGGATAGAAACTGACAGCGTGACCGTCATCATCATCAAGTGTAAAAACCGCACACTTGCCGTGCAGTGGTTATAGCTGACAGTTTCGCTCACTGATGGTTTGGGGAGGTGGGTAGATAGCTACGCAGTGGAGGCGATGGCTGCCATAATTGATGCGAAAATACATGGTTTTCAGTGGACTTTTAATTGGGGATACTGCGATGGGAGCTATTCATTAAAGGCAATAGCTTGGATTCATGAGGGGCCATGACTGACTTGATGTGTCTCGTCTCTTGGTCCCCACCCAGGAAGACGGCAATGACCAGCGCAGCTGGGTTTGCTAGTAATGACATTCATAGTTCGCCGACAAGTCACTACTTGACCTCTCCTGGCTCGTCTTCGCCCTTCGCGTGGTTGTGCGAAAACAGCCCTTCGAGGAAGTCAGTCGACTGGCACACGGGAAAAGTGACCAACGCACAACCTATTGGGCGTGATCAGTTCATTATTCCGAAAACCATTTGACGCGCTTCAGGATTACTGATCCGGTGTTCCCACTAGAATCGGGCAATGACTCGAAGACGTCGAATCCTCAGTTTGCAGCGGCAAGGTTTCTGGCCCATATAATAATATGCAACACACAGCAGCATTGCAAACTCGACCCTTGACGGATAAGCAGTGTCGCGATTTCAGCTTGGTTTTCATGGATCTGCCTGTCCCTGTGTTCAGTCAACCTTCGAAGTATAAGATCAGAAAGCACCTTCGAAACCAGGGTGGTTTTCGCACAGCGTCCGCGTACCCTTTTTAAAGATAGGACTAACTGTCAACATGACTCATTCTGCAGACAACTTCTCTTCACTCCATATCGTACCAATAAGCCTTGTCGGGTGAATCACCAGGGATTCTCCGACTTTTTGAAGAGGCTGGATACAGACCAACCGATCCTGGTGCTTTCTCGCGTTTGAGTACGGATATTTCGTACTTTATTTCATTCTATTCCCCTGTATGCACTACCTCCAGGGGCTGTGTTGCAAGAGGCCAGCTCAACTGTTTTTCGAAGTGTTCGGCTCATCTTTCCAGTCGGCGTTTTTGCGAGTAAATCGGTAAGCCACATTTTTCGTCGTTGCTTTCCCAGAACCATGTTTCATCCACGTACTCGCTACCAGTGCAGTATTGATTCACTGTAGAAAGTCACTGTCGTTTAGCTTTGTTAGTTCTTCGAAGCTGGTGCATTGGCATGCCTCTTGCTGACTTGCGATGGCGTGGAGGGAAACGAACTGTCAGATGTGCACGCACCATGGCGTTACCGGGATCGGATTGTGTCCCAGGAGGAACGGCAGTCTTGGATTGTGGCTCTCCACCGGTGGCTGATGGCCACGTGATCGAACTGGATCCACGGTGGGTTTGCAGTTGGTGGCCACCAGGCTACGCACTCCAGACGTTTATGCTTAAAGTTCGTACCGGCTAGAAACAGTTCATGATCAGTACTCAACTGAAGGAGTCGCTCTCCGCTGTCTGTGCGACGAGCGTCGACTCCGATTCGACCACCCAGATGCGATTGCAGGGAGCTCAGACGGCCAACCTGGACATTCATATCACCCACAAGGATTACAATATCACTATCTCTTGTCCAACGAGTAAGGCCGGATAGCTCTCGATAGAAAGTATCCTTCTTAGCATCAGAACTGCAGTCCGTTAGGACATAAGTCGACATTACAAACAGGCTCCCGTGTTTTGTGTAGAGAAGCATTGCGTTTGACTGAGCTGGATAACCGGACGGCGAAAAGACGACTGCTTACTGGAATCCAATCCAGCTGAGTGCAACTCCCACGCCATACATTCCACGAGTTATCGTTTCTGGATCACCGGACAAACAGAGGGAGAAATGTGAAAAGGCGTTCTAAGATGCATAACCACTCTTGGGTCTTGTATGAGTGTTTCTGAGACACTGCGCACACCAGTTTTAAGGGAGTATAAGCCTCCAGGCAGAAAGGGTCTCGTGGACTTAGTAAGGTGTTACTTTGTCTATTGTTAATGGACAGCAGACTGCATAAGGCCCATCCATCAGATAGCTGACAATCCAATGACCCAGCAAAATTTGCTGGTGAGAAGGGGTTGAAGAAAGACACCGGTGGACACAGAACTGTGTGGGCAAATGATACGTTCCGCTGGACCAGCCTTTGACTCAAACGCTTGACCTACAAAACAGTAGGAGGACTTGGGGTTTTGTTCGGAGAGCCTGCCCCTAGCCTCTGACTCAAAAGTCTGAACCCGCAAAGCAGCGTGCAGTGGGGCTTTCTTTGGGGACCCTTCCTGGAGCCGACGACTCAACAGCCCGACCTGCTTGGCTACAGGGGCTTGGCCTAACCCGAGGGCGCAGGGAGTAAGGCACTAGTGTCTGACTCCTGGTGTGGCTGCGCGCAGCGGTTGTGCCCTTTGAGCAGCACCGTATTCTTTGGTTTGGTGTTTCGATCGGAGTGTACGGTTTTTAGGGCCAACCTTTTTTAACCAGTCTTTCCTCGGAGAGTGGGGGGGGGGAAACACCCTACTGACTTCACACTCTTATCTCAGAGGACAGTACGACTTCACCCCCAGACCGCCCCGTAGCACGATTCTCGTAGTACGAGGTCTCACTGCTCTCAGTCTGACTGCTCCCTTTTGGTCTTCCTGGCATAGTTGCACCTTGTGTAACCAGTGTAACCACGGGACCAATGCAGCACTCAAGCCCGACCGCCACGTCAAGGTGGAAGCTTTAGGTCGGGACTGACAGCAGAACACCAATGAGACTGATTACCCACTATATCGTTCCGAGTCTCCAGTTAGGCGCAGGGACGGGTATGTGAACCCCATCCTGGAGGGTGAACAGCAGTAACAAGAAAAAATTTTGGAAACATCATTCCCTACTGCCAGGTCAAATTCTGCCCACCTCTAGGTTTCCGCAACTTCGAATTGGTCAAAAGAACGATGCACGTCTCGGCAGACGATAACTCGGCTTCAAAGTGCGAATCCCCAATTTCCCGTTTCATCAAGTAAATGGGACGATCCAACATCAATTAACCCACTAGGCAATTGTCTCCAGTGCCTTCTGTTCATTCACTGCCATCTCGAGTGGCAATAAATAACGCATCCATGGTAGATCTAAGAGCTCAGAGGTTAAGTTTCGTGGTCCGAACCCAACCTAAGAATCTCGGCTATTCGTATCTCAACCTGGTAGTATCGGCCCTCGTGCTTTCTTCGAGTGGCATGGCAACTAGGCACCCAAAGGATGTTACGGCTGAATGACTTGTTTTCTTACAAGGCCTAAAGCTTATTAAACTGAACTGAACTGAACTGGAAAGAACTGAAAAAAAACAGGACGGGATCTGACCAAGCAGAAATTCAGCAAATGGAAGCAGAGAGGAATTATACTACAGGCCTGCCTAGTCGATTTCCGTTAAGGATGAAAGCTACTAGAGGATCAGCGCTGCGATATATGCAGATAATTGTTACGGTCTTCAAGCTGTTCTTTATCCGGCAGCTCATAGCTTCCGAAGTCCCATCCGAGCCATGAAATAGTTCGTGGAATTGAAGTGTTCTCCGTAGTTCTGAGCAACATTATGTCTTGAACTAATGGAACCGGGATATTGAGTGAAGGCCTTCAGATCGGGCTTCGGCTCAAGTATTAGGAACAAATTTCATCCGAACAACCCTAAGACCAAAAATAACTGTTATCCCCGTGGAAGCGGGTCAGTGGACAGAGACCAAGGGAATCTCTCTGCACAAAGTGAAACGCAACGCTGTGACGAGTGTCGCATTCTCGGAGGGCTTTTCTTTGATGCGACTAACGTAACATCATCAACGTCAGAGACAGCAACATCACTGCTGACATTGAGGTTTCACTGCCGCACGACCACAAATTTACCTAATCAAACTTAACGCCTTAGAAGGAAAAGGTGAGAAACGAGTGGGTGAGGAACAGAACCTGGTGTTGGCCTATCGTAAGCATTCTAGGGTGCTTACATCTCCAAGTGTCCAATCGGACAATCTGGAAAGAAAATGACAGCACGAACGCCACTGACATCGATCAGTCGCCATTTCTTGAAACGTCTCCAGCCAAGCGCAGGCGACATCACAGGGACCCCATCTCGGAAGGGGTACAGCAACACCCAAACTCTTCGTAATCTCTTTCACACCCTTCTGCCATGTCGTGTTTTGTCCACTTCGCGGTTTCTGTCATTCTGAAGGAGGAACGCAGAACAACACTCGTCTCAGTAAGCGATGTTTCGCCACGTATAACATGGCCGAGGCACCACAGTTGATGGTGCTGGAAATTTTTCGCGACTGAAGTACCTACTGCACAACCAGATAACCGTTTCCTAATCATCCAGTTACGAATTCGTTGAGACCATCGAAAAACACCAACGCTTTTGAGGCACCGGTGGTCAAAAACCCAAAAATACCTCACATAATCTGTCCGCAGAGGCCATGCAGGATGCAAACCGTCGGAGAAATAAAATTGCATGCAGGACTTCCGTTGTCAGTGGCGGACCGATATCGACGTCCCATTCAGGTTCAAATGGTCCCTCGAGAGGTTGAGTTGACGGGACCCAGCTGAACTGCGTTTGAAAGTGTTCCATCGATCAATCAAGATGACGTTTGTGTGAGGTCCATAATCTTTGGAAATCGTTTTACTAACGCTTGCCCAAAGCAAACCAGATGATCGGATTAGCTGGAACAGGGTGCGACTATTTCCTATTACAAAAGCCTTCTATATTTCTCAGGCCTTTGCTATCCACACAGCTCTCTGCTGTTCTTTAGACTTCATTTTCCGGTGTTTAAGGGAACTGTGCTTCTCACCATGGTCGTTTGTTGCTGATATGATTTCCCCGGCATCAATCAGAGCTGCTGATCGTAACGACATCCAGTGGCCGGCTCCAGACTGTGCTGATAAGGTGTCACCTAGTAAATTGGTGTCCGCACCCTACAGGCCAGTGATGGACACAAATCGACCACGTTGCAGTCAGCTACCGTCAAAGTGGTTCCGTAAAAGATTACCAATCATCCTGGAGTATCTGCATAGATTCCCACCACGCCACCGAGTGTGTAAACATGTAGATGCTTTTCTGTGTACGTCATTGCAGTCGAGTTGAGCGGCTTACTATTGAAAGATTTACTCTGGAAAAGTTACAACACGAAATGGCTGTTAAAGTTAGGTCAGCCCCAAATCCCTTCTTCTCTGATGATCAATAGTGGGACCTCTAACAAACAATGCGGGGCGCTGCCACTACTGTATGTGGGATATCAACTAGATAATATAAGTCGTGAATATCAGCCGCTTCGGTTCAGTTACTAAATCCCTGACGAACCATTTCGGTAGGTCAAGCTCACAACAAAGAGCGTCAAGAGCTTGGCCGTCGGCTGCGAGGCAGCTTGCGGGTTGACGGGCAGAACTGGTGGAAGTTGTGAGTGAAGAAGATGGAAGTCGTGTGGACAACGGGAAATAACCGTCACCACTTCCGTACAAACAAGTTTGACAGATATACGGCTCCATCGTTGCCTACAAGGCATCTCGTGCGCCTGGTAGAAACAACGGGTGCGCAATGCCGAAATACGATCCTAGTGTGTCGTGGGTAACGGCGGTGAACCAACGTGTATCAAAGACCATCATCAACTCCGATGATTGAAGGAGAAGTAATTCAACAGCTCTCAGGCACACGGTCTCTGCAGAACCAGGTAAAGGATGGAGAAATCATAGAAACGGACAGAGACTCTCTTGGTGACGATTTATGAAGAACCTCAGTCTGCTCCTTCTCGTATTGTATACACTCCCCGACGGGAGCCCGAGAGATGGTGATGGTACCTAGCTAGAAAGTTCAGCGGAATCGGTTGTCTCTTCTTGCTGTCACGAAATCTGCAGCTCATTACATATTGAACTTTTACCCATAATTTTTTTGTCCTGCTGATTGTTGTTCGCTGCAAGGCAAATCAGCCTTTCGTAGTCCTTTTCACTTACATATACATACACGTGTATACATGCTCATCTGAGATTTCCGTAAATTGGATTCTAAGCGAAAAACCGTTGATAACTCAGCATTTTTCAGCATTTAGCACGGCACGAAATCTCGACGACGCGGGTATCATGGTTATACATGGGATACTGCCAGGTACCCACACCTGGACAGCATGACGATTAGGGTCCTCAACCAAAGCCTTTAGCTCAAAAGCCTAACTGCTAGGCAGCGGTGTTTGGCGGGAAATGGAAACGCGTTACCATTTCTCCGGAACAGGTCGCCATATTTTCCAAACTCCAACCTGGAGGTGTTTGTCACGCCTCTAACCGTTGACCAACCTGTGTCGTCGGGACAACCCTCAGTATAGCTCAATGGGTCGCCGAGGTGCGCAAACCGTCACAACATGGTAAGGTCCAGTATCTTCGTGATGGAATTTCGAGGAGTGGATTTGGGAAACCTTTAACATTCAGAAGCTTAATTGGTGACATATCACGAGGTTTCCGGTGGAACAAGACAATGGGTGGCTTGACTAATGAAGACACTGAAGGCTATGTGGCAGCCGAGTGCATTCTTGGAGTTCCTGTCTCCCGAACGGACTGCGACAAAAAGAGGATGTAGCGAGCAAAGGCGTTACGATGTCAATTCTGCAAGAGTGGATGCTGGTGTATCAGATGACACATATGAACACCTGGTGCCGTTATCCGGTCGGGACTTGTACTAGTGCAATGCGTGCCTATAAAAGTGAACTTGGTTTGGAGCCTGGGAGACCGCTCAAGTCTGCACCTACAGCGTTGAAAACCAGAGTGACCAATATGAGTCAGATGAGCCTGGAGTGCCCGCTCCACGATTTTTCCTGAGTAGCAAAGTAACTATTCTGAATGAGAATAGCAGACGAAAGTCAGGGCAACAAATCAGCATAGTCACAATGGAAACAAGAGAATAGCCGGATGATGAATAAATGTCATGTTATGGTGCCAGAGACCGAAGTAGTTGGTAAGGATGAGGCACTGTGGATCGGATTACCATAGTTGTTCGGTAATAAACTTAGAGCTGGGGATAGGAATGAACGGCAGGCCCAGTGAAACCGGTCTAGAAGAAAAGAGCAAACAAGCACTATTTCAAGTAGCTCATCTTGTTGTGGGTTCATTGGAATCTTTAGACGATAAGCTGGCCGGTGAAATGTCGTGGGTCAAAGCCTACTTGAGAAAATTTGTTGGAGCTGACTGAAGAAAAAAACATGTTAGGAAGTCCTAAATCTTCAAAGGTCTCTGGACCCAGTCCAAAACCCAAGTCCACTCAAAGGCATTCGAAAATGCCACCGAACTCACGCGCATCTTAATTTAACCTATCAATTATGTGACATCTCTGCAGGGATATCGCGGACCTCTGCTCCGAGGAATAAGGGTGAAAGAAGTAGTAGATGAACTTGAGGCGGGGGAAGGAAACCCGAAAACCGAGTGGTTCAGATTACTCTTCCACTGCGTTGGAGACCGGTTCTGTGCGGACAAATCGGGACATACAGAAAAGGGCCTAGTAATAATTACAGGAAAAGTTCGGTGTATTCTAAATAAGTTTACGATATATAAGCGACCTAGCCCTGGCATGGCTGCACTTACGAAGCCATGACCTAAGCCGGAACCACATGGTGACGAGTTTTCACTACCTGATTAAGATATCCCAAATAGCAATAAACGGAAAACTAGTATGGGTAAAGTGCCACATTACTGCAGTCTTCCCTCAAGGTATCACTTGTTACACCTTTGATAGGTAGTGTTGGTGCGGAAATTTTAAGCAGCCGACTGGCCTACCCTCCACGTACCAAGAGATAAATAATCTCTCGAAGGTGGGATTCTCGGGATCATATTTAGGAGCTAGATTGCGAGAAATACATAAGGGCTATTCCAGTATGCATGTGATAACCGAAATGAGGCGCGCCTTGGTCGCAGTGCCAAAGTTGCTGAAGCAATGCAAAAAAAGACAAACTGACACCAGTCACAACCAAACGAATGGTGTTCCGTACAAATGTCATGTGTAGACCAATGAAGAGAATCCGTGCCACGGTGGATGACTAGAAGACACCTCAGTCATTGTCTTTAAGCGGTGTGCATATCTATGACAGATGTGAAACAGAGCAACAGAATTCTTCCCCAGCGCTATCCCGAAACCAGATATCACGTATAAACGGAGCGAAAAGGTGACTCTACAGCAGTAGTAAGCCTTCGTCTTCGGTGACGAAAACCCTTACATGGATGACATTCACCCAGAGGCTCGCGCTGCTAACATGGCTACGCTGCTAATCACAACGTTCAAACGGTCGCTGCAAAAAGGGTCATCATCGGGATAAAGACGGTTGTTGTGTAACATAGATTCAAAAGATGTATAACGCATGACTCAGTCAACCATCGGCAATTAGTCTGGCCTCTGTAATGAGTCACGTGGAGTTTACCCAAGGTTTTGGGTGCCTAAGGCTTACCAATGGACTGGTCAATGCAGATTTAAGTCTGTAAGGTAGTCTTGTTCACCAGTGGTCTCCCAGGAAGAGCTGAGTTTGGTCCACACATTCGCCTATCAGTGATTCCCACAAAATCTTGCAGTCTTCTGAATTGTGCGTGAATGATCCAAATTTTTAACGTGCGGTCAATTCCAAAGATGTGGACAATTAGCAGAACTCCCTCAAAGTTCAAAATCTGGCGTGATCACTTACCTATACCTATGAATAACTGTGTTCTGCCAATGGGGCATCTCAGCAACTCCGAGTCCAGAAGCACTGGTAAGGGCTGTTGAAAGCTGGTTCAGGATTGCTCGATTGCTGCACCCTGTCGGCACATAGCTGCCTTGTAACCCGGAGGAAGCACGTGGGCTGATACTATGCTGACAGGAGCACTCGAGAAGTCATAGGCCCAAACCAAAGACCTTCCATTTGAGTTTCATTCCACATGCGCCTGTGCTTACCGGTTGTGTTGAGGCATGTCACATGCCCTTCAAGAAATCAGCCGATCTGTATTTGAAAATACTACCTCCAACATCTCCCATTACGACTGCGGGTAGCGGCCTCCACACAGTAGCAACTCCCCATGACAACCTGGGTCGCAGAGTTTACATGCATTGCTCCGAAGCAGTGAAATTGTTTTTTCGTCGGTTGTCGCTAGCTAGCTAAACATTCGGATCCGAAGTTCCGTCGTATTATTCGTCCGAAAGTAACTAGCTAGGATGATGTTCGTGGGCAATGTCGGAGAAATAGATTCAGCAAGTGTATGTCTTCATAGTTCAGTAACGTAACCCATCTACCGGGCATGTTGAATCTATTGGCACTCGATTTATACGTTGAAATATCCAAAGGGGTATGTTGCATATCCAGACGCGAGCCCGTGAGTGGCATAGGTGATTTATGGAGCTGCTGGTGAAAGCCAGCTGAATTCAAATTTAATTTAAACAGCCTAAGCGAAGGAGGTGCATTATGAGTCATTTGTTGCAATCGAGTCTGCAGGTTCAGAGTAGGAGTATAAATGGTAGCTAAACGTCTTCAAGCAGCAGCTGTCTCTTCTTTGGGTCTCTACGGGGACATGGCCGGCGGTAAGGAGCTACAGCATTTTATAGAACGGGAAAGTGTCGGAACCACCACGGTGCAGGCGTCTGCTCTTTACCGCACGAACCCCATGTGTGATGTCGCACTCGCCGTACCACATCCTCTGGATCCTATTTGGGTTCAAATGTTAGGAAATGGTAGGAAATCCCACATGTTGACAGCCCTTCAGTAAAACCTAACCTGCGGTGCGAAAATTCGTTCAACCAGACAGTAAGTAGTGGTAAGCAAGAGCAACAGTATCCAATATCGGCGGCTGCACTTCCTTAGATCATGAACTTCCTCTTTGGTCCCGTTACATGATAGGAAATCCCACAAGTTGACAGCCTTTCAGTAAGACCTAACCTGCGGTGCAAAAATTCGTTCAATCAGACAGTAAGTAGTAGTAGACAAAGGCGACAATATCCATGATCGGCGGCTGTGCTTCCTGAGATGCTTGTTTGAGCTTTCAGCTAAAATTGACCGCTGTGCTCAGGCTATGCTGCGTAGAACAGTAGGTGAACGAAATAATTCCAATCAGCAGATGATAACTCACTTTCGGAATTTCCGTCTGCATCCGACAGAACCCTTTTCCTCGGGTCGAGGGACAGACATACCCAGGCGTTCACACTCGATTGTGTGACCCTCGGTGTGCACCGAACACGACAGTTACAACACCCTCGATCAGGAGCAAGAAATTTCAAACCTCCCGCCGAATTTCAGTACGTTCAATAGCTTTATTCGGGATTTGCATGAGCAGGATAAGGGGGCACGTAGAAGGGGATATAAAAATATTCGACATTATTCGTAGCGCCAGACTACGAACTATCACTAAAGGAAGCAGGTTCTGCCGACACTTGTGCTGGTGGGCATGACATGGTTCGTATTACCTTACAGGACACCGCATAACAGAAAAACCCGGGTGTGTTTTCCTCACAGTTTCTACGGACTTCACGGATTTATACACAGGATCGAGGCTTTCGTCACACGCTTCCGTTTCGGGATTGTTCTTGTCGTTCAACCGGAATGCACAAGCGAAACAAGGATGTAATGCTGCCTTAATTTAGCGTTGAAATTCTCCTTGAATCCCATAAATAACAGCATGTTCGTCATGCAGAGCCGGTTTGGGAGGAATACGTGTTGGACTGGGACTATCAAGCTGTTGGTGCTGCGGTGAGTTAATATGGCCCGATTCGGAATGCGTTCCATCGCCTTGCACGGGACGCTGGCGGGGCTAGTAGGCTTGTAGTTTCCGGGAGGTAGTCAGTCACCAGTTTTGTTGATTGGCGTGACAATCGCTTCCCTCCGAGCAGAGGGGAAGTTGTCTTCGTCAAGTCACTGGTGAAATATCAGGCAGCCATGCTTTGCCAGTGTGAGCTTCTTAAATAGACCTCAGTTGGCCCCCACGCGCTGTAGGGGTTTCTGATTTACAGCATTTCCGCATTCTACGATATGTCAGCTAATTTTCTGTCTTCTGTACTTATCCTTCTGAAGAATAGCTAGAACATGCTGTCCACAAGACGCCGAATCATTTTGGGTAACTTTTGATCCGTTCAACTACGCGCTGGTTTCTGTAGGATCAACGCCGCGTCAGCCTCGTGAATTTACAGGGCAGTCGTTCTATGTGTCTCCTTCAGTGAAACTGGTCCCGGTTTAATTTAGCCGATAGATGCGCATTTCTGTGAAGTCCGCGCTGGAGAAGTTTGGTATCCAGGCCCCCTCTCCAGTAGCAGATGAAATCAAGGGTCAGCAAGCCGTGGTCACTATGTCCCAGTTAACACTTGATCAACGAAATGTCTTTCGTTGGCGATAACCAAGTCCAGTATAGATGGTATTTGGCCTGCGCGGTATCTGGTGGATACGGCGAAATTTTACGTCCAGGTGCTCTGTTGAACCACTTTGGTCAGCACTGATACGAAATTTTCACCAAATTCGATGCGCTGTAACTACACGAGGACCTGGGAGCATCAAAATCACCTACAAGCTAGAGATGCGGGAAGCTGTAGCTGAAGGAGAGTTGCTCAACTGATTGTCCGAGGAATTGGCCATCTTCGGACTTGAGGGGCAAAGATAGACCACCCCGACGAGGAGGGAATCGGTCTCACACAGCTGGAGTTGAATCCACAACGCATCATAAAAGGGCGCAGGAATGGCTTCTGGGAGGGCCATCGGGATGGCCCAGGCCGCCTTAAAATACAAAGCAGCCACATCTTCTCTCCTGCGTTTTCAGTCAGCTCGAAAATTGGAGCAGCCGTATACCTAGATCTCCGGCTCAGAGACGTCTGGTGTGGGAAAAGTCTCTGCGAGTGTGATTATGGACTGTTGTTCATGGCAAGCTGACTTCAATTTTGTTGGGATGACTTTGGCGTTTTGTGGACACGTACTTCAACACCATCTCTGCTATGTCCGGAGGTAGTGAGCTGAGAGATGTACAAACGGAGGAGTTAACAGATTTAACTTTTGTGCGCCTGGTTTGAGTAGAAGGCTTCGAAGCGGCCTCTGCGGCATACTTGTCTGCTTCCTTCCTTGAGGTTCTCAAAGAATGCTGTCCGTTTGTAGAGGAGGTTTGCCCTCTTGAGAGACCGGTTTTCAAGGGCTCTCCGGCTTTGAAAGGACTCGCTTTTCTACTCGTGGACAAAAATTCCAATGACCGCTGCTTGTAGCTCGTGCAATATCACTCTTTGGACGCCTGAACTCTTTGTGGTTCAAGGATTTGAGGTTAGCATGCATCCCTTTGGTTCCTTGGACCTTCGAGCGTTTTTTGACATGGAAGGTGTCTCTTTGAGGTTCCGCCAGTTCGCCTGTGCGTTGGATGGCGCCATCAAGGAGTATACTTTTTGGTGACACCCCCGAGTGAAGGCTGTACTTTGAATCCACTGAGCAGCTTTTCGATTGAGCGACGTTTGTGTGGCTTATTTGGACATGGTCGGTTTCGTTTTGTATTTGTGTGCATTTCCAGAGCGTCCGCAATCAGTGTGACTAACTCAGTGTATCACTATTATCGGGTTTGCGGCTTTGGATATCGGACTCAAGAGTGACGGCTGAACCACAATCAGAGAGGTAACGTGTGACAGAGTGGAGCTAGAGACTGGAATTTTCACATTTTCGTTTGTTGTGGGGCTGTCACAGCAGTCTCCGGCTTAAAGGGCAACGCTTATGGCCGATCTGCTAGTGGTCTTCACTACTTGTCTCTACGCAGCTGACCCAATCCAGCCTAGAAATTGTGAATTGGATGTGAAGTTCACCGCTGCGGCTTTCTCGCTCGTTAAGGAATTAAGCGACGATAGTTCCGCATACGTTGGACGCTATGTCTTCACGAGGCTTTCCTCACCCCGGGCATCATTGTCGTTGGTAGTTAAGTGGTCTGCAATGGCTGAGCAGAAAAAAACCATCTGGGGCGGCTGCTGGTTGCACCGGCATGCTTTTAATGACACGAGAGTCCATAACTACCATCGGGTTGACCATAAGTTTCGGGTCAGCTGATCTGTCGATAAGCGAGGGCCTGTTTGGCACCTCTGCTCTGGGACGCAATTTTTTGCGCTTGCAGAAGGCCATCCTCGAATATACGCCTAATCTTTGGAGAGACCTTTTGAATTCCGAGGACCCACTTAAGATCCAAACGCTAATGCGATTCATTGTAGCGTGTGCGTGGGCTCGAAGCATGCTCTGATGTTGTGAAAGAGGGCCCCTGGTTCAGAAGCTATTGATCCTAATGGTCAGCAGTCACAAGTGTGCGGCACACCGGTCAGTATCGGTAGAATATGACGACACATACAAGAGAAAGGAAATGCTGCAATTGCAGTGGGAAGTACCGAAGACTGTACTGGTGCCTCAATATGCGGTTCGGCCGATAACTCTATTGGTTCGCTGATTGTGCAGGCTGGGAATTACGTCAAAGTCCCGGTTCGCGTTCATATTTTTCGAAAATCTGCACCCACACACAGAATTTATGCACACAGTCTACTACTTCCCAGAAACCACACCTCAAGCGCTCTACCAAACTTTACCTCACGGTGTTTCTGCAGCTTTATCTCGGCAGCCCGCACCTCAGTTTTTACCCCATGCTGGGGTTTTCGCTGGATGAGGTGAAAACAGCATTATTGCACTAAGCTTCAAGCGTTTTACCATGCTGTTGATTCTGACAGAACTTTCTGCGCCGTGTCTGGTCTTTTGCGCCCCGACTGAAGCGCGACAGAGACTTTTGCACGACAACCATCAGCCAACTAATAATATCTCCTGAGTGTCTATTCATATCATAGTGTTCGACATCAAAATGCAGCATATTCCTGCTCAGGAGTAGGGCGCTCCTGCTGAGGTTATAAAGTACTTTTAATTTATCCAATCCCAGAATCTATTGAGTATTTCGGAGGAATGTTCTGTTTGCCAGTTTTAGTGTCTTTTTGGGCCTCCTGTATAATGATGCCTTCTGAAGTGCTCAGCATAACTTGCCCAGTGGGGATTTCCCTCCTTTCTGCCCGCGGAACCTGTCATGAACTACCACGATTTCTGCAGTTGGTTTCGCTGTGCCTAAACTTCTTGCCTTCCATAGCGAACTTATAAATACATCCAGGAGTCACCCCAGTTTGTGGCTCAGCGAGTGGGCACCGCACAGTATCGTCCAGGAGTCCTAGAAGACACACTTTGAACATACTCAACCCAGGACTGATTTATTCTAATCAACAGATGAGAGACGCTAGACAAGCTTTCTGCCTTTCTACCGGTGGCTCAAAAGCAGAGTTTTCGACGCTCCTTGGTGAGCAAAGAGGGCACTCTATCAACTTTTCAGAGCGTCAGAAAGCTACCCCTAAGCTTAACTGAAGGACAGTAGTACGGGCTTTGTTCGCATCACTTGCTGATATTTACATTTTGATTATGCGTTCTATCGCTATTTTCAACCATCGCTTGGGCCAATTACAAAGTTTGAACGCGGCATTTGATAAGCTGAATTTTCCAATGATAACATTTTGACATCATGTGTAAGGTATGTTCGAATATTCACACAATAAGATTTCGTTCTGGTGGTCAGTTCCTACAGTCAACTAAGCAGTCGCCTACTCGTAATACTTGTTTTTGTATCCAGCCCAACGCAGGTCTGTCATACTCATAACTGCAGTCGATATCGCCTACCTTGGCTACTTATCGTAATTGCTAGGCCTGTGTCTATGTGCAACGCCGAATATGAGGCCTCAACCAGGCCCAGCAGCCTAACCCGATGGCCAACGACGGCCCGTCACGTTTATAACCGTACTCTATGTCGCCTATCGTGGCTACTTATAGTAACTGAAGGGCCCGTACACATGCTCGTAACTGACTAATGCCCCAACTATCCACAATAGACCAATCCAACGACAAACAGCGGTCCTTCATATCCATACATGTCATCCGTGTGCTAACCCCACGCCTAAAAATACACAACCACCTTTAAAAAATCATGTTTTTATTTATTGGTTGCATCGGTACAAACGTAATATCTGGTCAATCCAGTTCTCAGTTTCAGGAAGCCGCTTGTACTCGACAAGATTTCTGAAAGGAAAAATGTATAATCAATTACGACTCGAACACACTCCGTACACATCCTTTAAAACATATAAGTAAACAAAGTTGTATTGACCAACTCACCAAGTGCTTACTATATCCCTTTGTCCACTCCATTCCAAATGGGTGTCCACGCTGAACAGTCTTACTGCTTTAGGGTAAACCCACCAGTTGCTCAGTTTGTCCCGTGTGTACATCGATTATTCAATAGCGGTATTCGGCAACCATCTGCATTATTGAGCGCAGCGAAGTTAAAGCTGAAGAGGAGTGTATATGTGTCAGCCATAGACCAAGTGGTATAGACTTGAGCCCTGGGATCCAAGGGACATGTGCGTCAAATCTGCTCAATACCCGGCAACACCCGGTTTGGACGCCCTGTTTGCTGTTACCCGCCCCACCTGGTCAGTGATTTACATCCCCAGAGCTCCTTAAACGGACCAGAAAAATACATTCGATCTTACAGTGGCTTCGTTCTACCTCTGAAATTCCCTTGGTCAACTCAAAAACTCCGCTGCTCACAGAGTTGCACACCCTAGCCCAATCATCTCAAACATGACGTCCGTTACGGGGCTGTCCAGAAACCGAAGTACGGCAGTGCAATGATGGCACATCACTGCCATACCCAGTTTGATAGCACACCCGCAACTGAACTCTTCCTACCCTTGACTATACCTTCTCCAACTCGGCCCATTAGCTACTACGAACAAGCTCATGCTTCATTCTGCATGTAACCTTGTGGTCACGCTACTCATCAGTTGTGAATAAATATTATTATTACCTTACACTGTGAAATCAGGGTGCATACCAAAGGACGGTTCACTCAAAAACAACTGCACCTTTTCCTTCTCTTTGAAGACGAAAACGACGTCTCCATACTCCACGTCGACAAGTTTTCGTCAGATATTTGAAAACCGGGGTCCAGAAGACGTTAGTTAGTCAGGAATTGTGACCACTTTTGGCCGCTTGTTATTTCGGGCCACAGCCTAACTCATCATGGTGCCTTCTAGAAGTCTTTCTGAGACTTTTCCTATTTTGTATGCCGGATGTAGACACAGCTGTCTTATTGCCTTGTCTGAATGACAGAAATGACCCACAGTGCGCCCTAATGGACCCAAGAATACCCTTAATCCATGCCGGTCTCAATTTGTGACGATTCCTTGGCGAATCGTAACTACAATAACAACCCTAAAAGACTCACCCAAGATGTTCATGTACGAGGCTGTCCACGGACACAAGTACGGCGTTGCTATAAAGGTACCGTGACTGCCACACCCAGACCGATGGACTGCCCGTAGTTCACCATATCCACAGTATTTTCCGCATAAGGTTTTTACGTGCACCCACAAGATGGCCTCAATCCGTTTAATTTGTACCAGGACTTGAAAGCACTGGCCACCTTATTGTGCTGTGTGATTCTTCTGCCCATAAACACTCTAATTCCACCAACATCAATATCGATGGTTCGGTATAGCCTTGCGCCTGATATAGCGTGTACTGACCATCATAAAAAAACAAAAAACTTATTAGCTGTGACGAATTCTTTGGCTTGGTTTTGCAAAACACCTGCCACAATGATAGGAGACTTTTTCATACACAGGTCGTTAAAAACTGTTCAGTTTTGAGTTTGAAGTAAATCATGCCAAGCCGTCGGCAGCCATTAAAATATAAATTCCGCGCCCATGATGGACCTCGAATACGTTTAAACAACTTCCAACAAATCTGCGCCCTCATTGGAAAATCTTAAGGGACCGAATAAATGCCATAAAATGCTGAAACTTTAGGATAAAGTTTTCCTCCTCCGATCTATGGTTTCAGAGAAATTTTGGGTGTGTATCAAAGGGCTCGGCTCGTAAGCTAGGGTTTTGAAAACAAATCTTTACATCGCCACAGATGTTTTGGTGGTATACTGCATACCAGCGGTCAGCTGTGGCAGTTTTCTCTGACTCCAAATTGGCCTTAGCTCCCTATTTACACTGGCTGCTCTACAACTGCTTTGCAAAGAAATAATGACACAAAGTGTACAAATACGCTCCGGTGTAGGCATCACAATAGATTTTTCTCGTTGATGCATACAATGAGCTAACTGTTCAAGAATGGCTTCACCATACAGCCACCGTGTCCTAATCCGTCCGAAGGGGGCCACAATTCCGGCTTGTAGCTTAATTGAAATAAGCCAATCCCAACTCCTTTGCGTTAAAGATTTACGTCCAGCGAGGTTGACTGGTTCGAAGTTCCATGTTTCTCCGGACAAAAATGTCACCGTCTTCTTCAGGCAAGCTAGATGCGTTGTTGTGCCTAGATGGCCAAGTTTAAATAATCTTCTAAAATTCTGATGAGCAACGTGCTCCTGGCAGCGTTTCTCAGCGTGAATTTTTGGAAAGAGTAATTTCCTTCATGCTGCATTCCTTACAGAGGAGATCCGTCACATTCATTTTAACAGAACCTTAAAAGCGTTTAGCTTGGGCGATTTGTAGGCCACTGAGTGCCCAGAAATGTGATTAGAAGCTCCTTTGGATAGGTAGATGGTGGTATAGGTTAAGCGTAACATTTTTATTTTCTCATTTCTTGCGCCTGAGTCATGTTCCTACAGCCAACGTCCACGCAAAACCGTGCAATAATTGTGACAGCAGGAGAGACAAGGGCGGCAATTGAGAGCTATCAGTGGAGGATTACGTCATAATCAAATAGATGCAGCAGGAATAACGATCCCGGCCAAACTGAACACGCAAGAGCCAACGGTGTGTGAACGTTCTTTAAGTGGTGTATTTGTTAGTTGCATTGGGCCGAAACCTCTCCAGGGCGCCCAAATGTACAGTAAAAAACACCGATTTTCTTGACCAAAACAGTTGACGCAAGCGCCCGAGCACAAGCCAGTGGAAAATGTTGCAAGGCTATAGGAGTAATTTGCTACTATTCGAACCCCCGTGGTAAAAAATTTATCAAAGGCAGTCATACCACAATCTCTGCGTCACAGGCAGTAAAGCTTATATGGTCAAAGGAAGTGCCTGCACCAAGGCCAAACACACTGACAGCGTTTGGCGTTTGCCACATCATCGGGTGGTCCATCCAAAAAGCCTTATAAGGCTAGCACTGGTAAAGCACTAATTCTAAAAGAAACGAAAGCTGGTTTTGAGGCAACCTGGTACACGTGTAAAATATAGTGAAGGATGGGGGGATACTCAACAATCGGGAGAAAAATCTGTCAAGACGCACATCAGTTGAATATACCGGAGGCTTCGGTCCTCCGAGAAGCGAACCATCAGGAACGGAATGACAGCTTTTGATCAGTAGGCGTTGATTCTTCCTGTGAACCAACGGCAATCAGATGTTATGTTACATCCTTTTTCTTACTGTTAGTGTCGTGATTCACGTCTATTTAATATAGAGCAGTTTTTCTTCCTTGGTGCTCGTTCCCTGGGCTTCCGCTCTCGCCTAACGTCTGCATACTTCATGGTCATCAGTGTCAAAATTCGTTGCCTGTACATGTTCGCTTGCACTTTCGAATCAAGCACCGCAAGCTATCTCGAAGCTCAGGACGTGAATGGAGTTCACTGCCGAGCATTTTTTTGTCCAATTAAAAATAAATGACAATACTGCGCACCAGTTGGTCGTTCCGGCTTCGTTAGGTTTGCCTCAAATGAAGCGTCACTGTCGCTTGTAGAAATTTGCTCTTCCACATTTGCGTTGGTCCCGCCATCTGGAGGCGCGTTCGGTTACATCGCGTTACTTCTAGGATCACGATTATTTCCTTCTGCCGTAGGTTTAAGATTTAATATGTCAACATCAACGCTTGGCTCGTTTACTGCCTCCCTTCTTGAAGCAAGAAAATCCGAGGCTTGTGCAGGGCATCTGTGGGTTTGTGATTCTTGGAGAAAGCTTGTTAAATGTTCGGATAGAGCTTCAGAGTTTCCTCTGGGGCACTTGAGAAGTAACAATGACAAAAATCTTGACGGTTCGTTCGCTCCTTCTTTTCGCAGCCATTATGTACGAAGGTATTCATATTTGGTTTCTACAGGATGGCACAAAATAATTGTTTCTCCAGTTTTGTTGGCATAGTCGTTTTGGAAGATAAGCCCTAGTTGGTATTCCTAAACTTCCTCAAGTTCCTATACACTTGTGTCGCTGCCTTGATTATAGCATGAGAGAGCTGGGTTCCTTTCCTGAGAAAATGCTCGGGGATGGAAGGTGCCAGGGATTTGTTCAAAGAGCGGTGTTCATCACTTTTTTGTCTCCGTTGCTGTGTCCTCTTTTTTCAAGCTTTTAAAGTCTTAGGGAAAAATCGATAGTTTTTCCAAGAGGTTTTTGGCCGTCAATGAACACCAGCACCGGTACGTGAGCATTTGATCTACTGTTTCCAGGTGTATTTCCGTCTGTAGAACTTCTGAGGTGCAGATAAAGCGATAAGAGGAGCTGAGCATTCGGTATACTTGGTCATCCTTCATACTTAATTATTGAAAGATCACCAAGCCAGGCAAGCGTGATTCAGTCTTTCATGTTTTGTACCTGGGAGGATACTATTGGCTCATGTATTTTAGGGGTTGTCGGTGGTTTCGGTGGGTAACAGACCGACATAGTCTGGCTTGTGTGTAAATATTACATAAGCAGCAAAAACCAAGCCCAAAATGAAAAGCAAACTCTCAGCTACAGCTTTATATTGTGCCCGAACCAAACGAAACGCGTCAGGTCAGTAAGCTTTTCAGTGGATTTCACCAGCCACTGACAAAGCTTAATTTGACCAAACATTTTTTCCTCCCTCAAATTCTTGGGGGCCGTGTTGTGTCGAGAAATTTCTCTCCTTAAATTTCAATTAGAAGTGGTAGAAGGACCCGTCAATATTGTAATAATTTTTATTCTCAATTTGTGGGAGGCATGCCGTCAGGCATGATCGTAGTCTTGAATTGCTCTATTCTTTCCTTCAAAGTTGAACTTGCCCTCTCTCAATGGCTGCAGCCCGTAAAATATCACATCGGACTCAAATGCATCAAACGCTGAGGAATCTCGCGAATACACTCCCTAGTAAAAATCCGAAGGCGTCTGAATAGCTAGATTTATCCAAAGTATAAACACTAAGTGGCTGCCACTACGGATTTCTGAGACAGAAGTCTCTCAGTGGTTGTCAACCCCACCCCTTTGACTCCATCACGGCTGTCCATAATGTTGGCATCATACTGCAGTTTTCTACCTGAGCGTCCAAAAAGCCTTCGATGAAGTCCGTCGTGCAGGTGGCATCACTGGTTACCCGTGTTTCTGGCTCAACTAACACATGTGTTGTTCGGCCCAGTTTACACATGGTGCCAAGCTGCCATCTACCCTGTCCATCACTAGTAGTGTTACTTGCCGTTCCATATCAGCTACTTGTTTCGCGTCGTGTCCTCTTGCAGACCTGTCCACTTTGCAAGCTATATAAAAGGTGTCTGCATGTTTACTAGACATTTTTATCACTATCACGGGAACCGAATCCCTCAAAGGCCATGAAACTCGAGACGGCTACTTCTGCAGGCGGAAGGGCCAATAAGGAATACTCCTATTCTCTCTTGTGTGAAAAAAGTCAAAATGAATGATCAATGCTTATTGTTGCCTCTCAGTAATTTGAATTTTACCTGTGGGTGTGTAGAAACCAAGAGTGTATCAGCCGGGCGGTAATCACGTGACCTCCTTAAGACATCGGCGAATTAAATTGCTACAGTCTGAAGGTACACTCCTTACACACTAAGGTGATTAAATGCAACTGAAAAGAAAATGAGGCTCGCCTTTGTGCGCTTGGTGACGGAGCTGTGGGAGTGACTGGGAAGTACCTACAGATGTTCAGGATCCGGAACACGTCCAGAGTCCGCCAAGCAATCTCTTTATTTAAAGCTCCGATGGGCGAAGCCCTCATATTCTTCACAAGCTAGGGGAAGGACATTCCCCCGAGCCATTCGTTAAGGGTTTGTGGCAAACTGGCATTCGTTTCTTGTGGGTGACTATCAACTGTCTGCCGAAAAGTGCTGTTCACCGATGGAATCTTCAAACAGCTCTCTCCCCGGCAGCATAACGAATACGCAGCGATCACACACCGGTCATTGAGCTTCACGTTTAACATGGTCTCTAACTTCGAACTTAAGCTGCCTTCGATAGGGCTGGTGAGAAGTTTGACCCGGAATGATTTGCCGCTCGTATCAGTTGCCGGTGTCAAGAGGGCTCATCCAGGTAGAGTCGGATTAGCATAGGGCTCGTGCGGCCCTACCGTTTGGTTTCCCAGCAAGCAGTGTTTCACCCGTGCGTACATCTTGATCAAAAGATACATTGGTTGGCTTCCAGCTGCCCTGAACAGGACTCCTTCTAAATGGTTCCACTTACACCACTGCAGCCTCGTTGGCAAGTAATTCACGAAAGTTCGCAAACGGTTAATGCCTTGACAGACTGTGCCGACTAACCTAGGTCACATATCCAGTTGAAAACATCTGGATTCTTATTATAAACTACTCGAGCAAGCCGAACACATTGCATTTGTCTTCAGGCGTCTTTTGCGTCTGAATCTTTCTACCTCTCCGCATATTTTCAGCTCACACAAGCAGGTAGTGTTGATTAACACAGTGGGTCTCAATGTCTGCCACCGGTATTATTTGTTCGTGCTCAGAATTGCAGTCTTTGGCTTCCTGCTTCTCCGGCAGCCATGGGAATAAAATTACGCCACGATAAGTACCAGGCATATTGTCACTTGAAAATGTTTGAGCTCCCACTATCAGTTTTGCATTCTTTGGGACACATAATCTGTGCGCCAGTCAAACTTTTGTTACCATAGCAAATAGTTACGAATTATGTTAGTGTTCGTCAACTTTGGTGGAGTGCAGCACTTACTCAGCAGTCAGGCACCTTTGCTGCGGCTGCGGCAGATCTGCTATTCCCCTGCTTACATTTGAACAGGATAATCGCGATGCAACTCCTAGTGGAGCAAGTAACAGCACTTCTTACCTGGGCTCCACTAACACACTAAGTCTTTCCGTGCCTTGCCAGATTGTTTTTTCTCAGTCATCCGCATCACTGTTATTTGACGATCGATTGGTGCATTTAATACCTTTCTACCAGTGGGTACTAGGATACGATTTTGAGTCAAAAGTCATTATAACCCATTCCTCAAAAGGCAGCTGGTTTCGGCATCTTAGATTCAGTAACGCCATGTTTAAATGCGCAAACCCTGAAAAATTCCATGATGAGGTCTTTCAAGCAACTTGTGCCTTGTCCGCAGATACAAACCTTCTACCTTTTTGAGCACGGATGACGTGGATATCGGGTGTCCGATCATGAATGCCTTCGTAGAAAGTGGGCGGTTTACCCTTACACGTAAGCTATTTAGCTTGTTCAGGAAGTGGTAGGCAAAAGCTATCGCGTAAGGTTTTCAATGCAGCGATAAGTGGGCGGCACAAATGCAGGTAGTCAGCGTTTTTTGTCGCAGATGTCAAGCGCCGTTTCCGTATTCGCACAGCGTTTGGGAAGTAAGTATGCATCATACAAAATAGTGTATTTTGGTCATGGACCCTTCCAGCCAACACCGACGCACTTCAACCTACATCTGGTTTAGACAATGCCACAAAATAGGTTTTTTCCTCATCATAGCATCAGGATGCAGAGTTTTCCGAGACCCGCGAGCTATGTGCAAAAAGAATCTAAGATTCGTCTGCCACCACGTGACTTACTGGTCGCATATGGTTTGCAAGTGGCCTGCGCATGCACAAGTTTGGATATTCCACTTAGGCATTGTGACCAAGAGTCATCTGGATAAAGGAGAACCGTCGTTAGCTGTTGGATCAGCCTAGTGTACAGAGTTTAATTCTCACAACTAGCTGCGTGCATAAATACGGGCTCGGAGGTTACCTTAAGTAGACAAGCTAAGCCACAGCGCCTGCTGTTATCGTGATGACTGGTAATGGTCGACCTCATTTTCTATCACCGTGGTTGGGTTTGATGACTTATTCCACCTAGATGGCGTGATTATTTCCGGTAAACAAGGTGTGTTGTCAACTAACATGCAGTTATTTCCCAACTCTGCGCTATCCACTGACCAATCGTGCATATTAAAGAATGGAGATTAACCACAGAGGTGCATGCTATCACCACTATTACAGTGCATCAAATTCTCCCTCTTCACTATATTGAACATGAAGTGAGCTTCCCAAAAAACCGTGTTGTGCAGAATTTCGCTAAATAAATTCGTTTAATTTGTTACGGTTGAGGGGTTTTACACATGCAAAAAATTTTTCCACCGTTTTTCTGGGTGGGATTTGCAATAGGTATTCCGAGGATGTTATCTTACTTGTTAAGGACACCGCGGAATGCTACAATGTGCTGAAGTTAGATTACGTGCTGGAGCTCATAAACCGGTAATAAAATGAGAATCAATGACGTTGAACTTTCGCTCAGTCAAGCAAAATGCTCTGAGTGGCATTTAACCAAAACGTGCAAACGGATTAGGCTGATTTCCCGCGAAGGTCGCAACTCCTAAGACCCCGTAGTCTCGCCTAAAGTAATCTGCGTTTAATTCTAGTTAGTGGCAACACACGCCGCTACCTTATTTTCTGCCACAAAACTAGCTAATATCCAGTCACTGACTTTATCAGAGGCTGGCCTGGCCTATCCCGACCTCCTACCGAAAGTCCAAATCGAGATGGGTGCCAGTTTTTTGCTTATTACGTTGAATACAGCAACCTATTAGTTATCTCATCAAGCATTACTATTGAGACTACACTACCACACTTGTTCTCAGCAACTTTACCCGTAACTTTACCCGAAATTGTGGTGCAACATAACTGACATATTTACGCCACATTCAACGGCATCCGACGCCGAATTAAAATGGGCTGACTCAAGTGCACTGCGGATCACTTCATTAGCATCAAATGCTTTCGGTTTTCTGGTGTCGTCTGTGGGGCTGTTGGCCGATGTGGAGAGGCTAAACCTTCAGCTGCATCTGTATGTTTTGTGGTACTTTTGATCCTATTGACAAGGTCACTGCAGATACAGTATGTAAGCAAATTTCACCAGCAGCATACTGAGATAAAAAACATCTCCCTGCAGACGTCACATCAAGTACAAAATTGTGGTCAATCATTTATAATGCTTCTCCTTTTGTACGCGAGGGAGGGTTATGAACAGTAGCTAAACAGAGCAGGCAACGAATAGTGAATAGTGCGCATAACTTTCCTCCGTTAAGTTCCCACACTTCTGAGGTATTTGAACCGCGATATCTCCTCACACTGTAATTGGTTGAAGGCGACCTTGAGCTAAAGCCCTGTGGTTCCGCGCTCTATGGCGGAGGACCTCGATGTTGACCAGGCTGTTAGAGTTGGAGATGTGGATGGCATGGAGGATGCGGATAAGAAAGACACAAATGAACGTTCGGATGACCTCGACAAAAAAGAAGATCAAGTAAGCACACTTAGTTGGCTGTTCACCAGTAGATTACTGACGATCAAACGACAGATATAGATTTTACCTACAGCGATTCGGATGAATATACAGTGGAAATAGCTGGTACTTAACTCTGCCTACTTACTAATTTCCAGAACTCTACAGCTATTCAGAGGAGCAAGAATTCATTCTGAATAAGCAATATTTCAATGAGGACTTTTCCAACTACGGTGAGTCAACGCAGGATTTCTTCACAACTTGAACGTTTGCAGAGATTAGCGGCAAGGATGATTCCAGGGTTGAGGAGTTTCACTTTTGTTGGTTGCCGCCTTGAGATTAGCTTGGTTGCTGCTACAAATACCATACCAGCATTGAATGGATCTTTTCGGATCCTGAGGTAGCTATGGAATAGCTCTTGAACCGGGTAAGGACGACGATCGCTCAAGGGCACAAGAACAAGCTTGAAGAGCCTAGGCTGTAAGTGGTGGCAATGATGTTGTGCCTGTCGTCCCGGGCGTTGAATTTGCGAACTAGCCTTCCTGACAATGTTGTTATGGCTCCGATGGCTGGGGCTCTTATGCGCATGCTTGACGCGTATATATTGGGTAGCTTTCAGACTTGAAATGGCGAACGCCAACCAAAAGGGATGCATCATTTAGTCCGGTGTGCATTGCGCAAAGGTGTGTTTAAGGCTTTTGCCAGGGAATTTATGTGGTAAAAACAAAGGACACTTATACGAACGTTTACCTGTGTCTGATTGGGGGATAGACGCAGTTTCAACAAATTCAGGTAGCTGAGTGCACACCGGATACGTGGTTGCCGTAATCACTCTAATATGGTAACGTGCGTGTATGAGCTATTGAAGATGGTACAACACTGATGGCTAATTCTACGCCCCCCCCC